>OX336389.2:845617523-846817523 GCA_946902985.2 Meconema thalassinum
AGCACGGTTCATTGAAGGTGCAGTAGGTAATGTACGCGACTAGCATGGTTCCTTGAAGGTGCAGTAGGTAATGTACGCGACTAGCATGGTTCCTTGAAGGTGCAGTAGGTAATGTACGCAACTAGCACGGTTCCTTGAAGGTGGCGTAGGTAATGTACGCAACTAGCACGGTTCCTTGAAGGCGGCGAAGGTAATGTACGCAACTAGCACGGTTCCTTGAAGGTGCAGTAGGTAATGTACGCAACTAGCACGGTTCCTTGAAGGTGGTGCAGGTTATGTACGCGACTAGCACGGTTCATTGAAGGTGGCGCAGGTAATGTACGCAACTAGCATGGTTCCTTGGGGGTGGCGCAGGTAATGTACGCAACTAGCATGGTTCCTTGGGGGGTGGCGCAGGTAATGCACGCAACTAGCACGGTTCCTTGAGGGTGGCGCAGGTAATGTACGCAACTAGCATGGTTCATTGAAGGTGCAGTAGGTAATGTACGCGACTAGCACGGTTCCTTGAAGGTGGCGCAGGTAGTGTACGCAACTAGCACGGTTCCTTGAAGGTGGCGCAGGTAATGTACGCTACTAGCACGGTTCCTTGAAGGTGGCGCAGGTAGTGTACGCAACTAGCATGGTTCCTTGAAGGTGGCGCAGGTAGTGTACGCAACTAGCACGGTTCCTTGAAGGTGGCGCAGGTAGTGTACGCAACTAGCACGGTTCATTGAAGGTGGCGCAGGTAATGTACGCAACTAGCACGGTTCATTGAAGGTGGCGCAGGTAGTGTACGCAACTAGCACGGTTCATTGAAGGTGCAGTAGGTAATGTACGCGACTAGCATGGTTCCTTGAAGGTGCAGTAGGTAATGTACGCGACTAGCATGGTTCCTTGTAGGTGCAGTAGGTAATGTACGCGACTAGCACGGTTCCTTGAAGGTGGCGCAGGTAATGTACGCGACTAGCATTGTTCCTTGAAGGTGGCGCAGGTAGTGTACGCAACTAGCATGGTTTCTTGAGGGTGCAGTAGGTAATGTACGCGACTAGCACGGTTCCTTGAAGGTGGCGTAGGTAGTGTACGCAACTAGCATGGTTCCTTGAAGGTGGCGTAGGTAGTGTACGCAACTAGCATGGTTCCTTGAAGGTGGCGCAGGTAGTGTACGCAACTAGCATGGTTCCTTGAAGGTGGCGTAGGTAGTGTACGCAACTAGAATGGTTCCTTGAAGGTGGCGCAGGTAGTGTACGCAACTAGCATTGTTCTTTGAAGGTGGCGTTGGTAGTGTACGCAACTAGCATGGTTCCTTGAAGGTGGCGCAGGTAGTGTACGCAACTAGCATGGTTCCTTGAAGGAGGCTTAGGTAATGTACGCAACTATCACGGTTCCTTGAAGGTGGCGCAGGTAGTGCACGCAACTAGCATGGTTCCTTGAAGGTGGCGCAGGTAGTGTACGCAACTAGCATGGTTCCTTGAAGGTGGCGCAGGTAGTGTACGCAACTAGCATGGTTCCTTGAGGGTGGCGTAGGTAATGTACGCAACTAGCATGGTTCCTTGAAGGTGGCGCAGGTAGTGTACGCAACTAGCATGGTTCCTTGAAGGTGGCGCAGGTAGTGTACGCAACTAGCATGGTTCCTTGAAGGTGGCGTAGGTAGTGTACGCAACTAGCATGGTTCCTTGAAGGTGGCGCTGGTAGTGTACGCAACTAGCATGGTTCCTTGAAGGTGGCGTAGGTAGTGTACGCAACTAGCATGGTTCATTGAAGGTGGCGCAGGTAGTGTACGCAACTAGCATGGTTCCTTGAAGGTGGCGTAGGTAGTGTACGCAACTAGCATGGGTCCTTGAGGATGGCTCAGGTAATGTAAGCAACTAGCACGGTTCCTTGAAGGTGGCGCAGGTAATGTACGCAACTAGCACGGTTCCTTGAAGGTAGCGCAGGTAATGTACGCAACTAGCATGGTTCCTTGAAGGTGGCGCAGGTAGTGTACGCAACTAGCATGGTTCCTTGAAGGTGGCGTAGGTAGTGTACGCAACTAGCATGGTTCCTTGAAGGTGGCGC
Source organism: Meconema thalassinum (assembly GCA_946902985.2). Taxonomy (NCBI): domain Eukaryota; kingdom Metazoa; phylum Arthropoda; class Insecta; order Orthoptera; family Tettigoniidae; genus Meconema; species Meconema thalassinum. Next base: position 845,619,558 of record OX336389.2, read on the forward strand.
AGGTAGTGTACGCAACTAGCACGGTTCCTTGAAGGTGGCGTAGGTAGTGTACGCAACTAGCATGGTTCCTTGAGGGTGCAGTAGGTAGTGTACGCAACTAGCACGGTTTCTTGAAGGTGGCGTAGGTAGTGTACGCAATTAGCACGGTTCCTTGAAGGAGGCGCAGGTAGTGTACGCAACTAGCATGGTTCCTTGAGGGTGGCGTAGGTAGTGTACGCAATTAGCACGGTTCCTTGAAGGTGGCGTAGGTAATGTACGCAATTAGCACGGTTCCTTGAAGGTGGCGCAGGTAATGTACGCAACTAGCACGGTTCCTTGAAGGTGGCGCAGGTAGTGTACGCAACTAGCACGGTTCCTTGAGGGTGGCGTAGGTAGTGTACGCAACTAGCATGGTTCCTTGAAGGTGGCGCAGGTAGTGTACGCAACTAGCATGGTTCCTTGAAGGTGGCGCAGGTAGTGTACGCAACTAGCATGGTTCCTTGAAGGTGGCGCAGGTAGTGTATGCAACTAGCATGGTTCCTTGAAGGTGGCGTAGGTAGTGTACGCAACTAGCATGGTTCCTTGAAGGTGGCGCAGGTAGTGTACGCAACTAGCATGGTTCCTTGAGGGTGGTGCAGGTAATGTACGCAATTAGCACGGTTCTTTGAAGGTGGCGCAGGTAGTGTACGCAATTAGCATGGGTCCTTGAAGGTGGCGTAGGTTGTGTACGCAACTAGCACGGTTCCTTGAAGGTGGCGTAGGTAGTGTACGCAATAAGCATGGGTCCTTGAAGGAGGCGCAGGTAGTGTACGCAATTAGCACGGTTCCTTGAAGGTGGCGGAGGTAGTGTACGCAACTAGCACGGTTCCTTGAAGGTGGCAGGTAATGTACGCAACTATCACGGTTCCTTGAAGGTGGCGCAGGTAATGTACGCGACTAGCACGGTTCCTTGAGGGTGGTGCAGGTAATGTACGCGACTAGCACGGTTCCTTGAGGGTGGTGCAGGTAGTGTACGCAACTAGCATGGTTCCTTGAAGGTAGCGCAGGTAGTGTACGCAACTAGCACTGTTCCTTGAAGGTGGCGTAGGTAGTGTACGCAACTAGCACGGTTCATTGAAGGTGCAGTAGGTAATGTACGCGACTAGCATGGTTCCTTGAAGGTGCAGTAGGTAATGTACGCGACTAGCATGGTTCCTTGAAGGTGCAGTAGGTAATGTACGCAACTAGCACGGTTCCTTGAAGGTGGCGTAGGTAATGTACGCAACTAGCACGGTTCCTTGAAGGCGGCGAAGGTAATGTACGCAACTAGCACGGTTCCTTGAAGGTGCAGTAGGTAATGTACGCAACTAGCACGGTTCCTTGAAGGTGGTGCAGGTAATGTACGCGACTAGCACGGTTCATTGAAGGTGGCGCAGGTAATGTACGCAACTAGCATGGTTCCTTGAGGGTGGCGCAGGTAATGTACGCAACTAGCATGGTTCCTTGGGGGTGGCGCAGGTAATGTACGCAACTAGCACGGTTCCTTGAGGGTGGCGCAGGTAATGTACGCAACTAGCATGGTTCATTGAAGGTGCAGTAGGTAATGTACGCGACTAGCACGGTTCCTTGAAGGTGGCGCAGGTAGTGTACGCAACTAGCACGGTTCCTTGAAGGTGGCGCAGGTAATGTACGCAACTAGCACGGTTCCTTGAAGGTGGCGCAGGTAGTGTACGCAACTAGCATGGTTCCTTGAAGGTGGCGCAGGTAGTGTACGCAACTAGCACGGTTCCTTGAAGGTGGCGCAGGTAGTGTACGCAACTAGCACGGTTCATTGAAGGTGGCGCAGGTAATGTACGCAACTAGCACGGTTCATTGAAGGTGGCGCAGGTAGTGTACGCAACTAGCACGGTTCATTGAAGGTGCAGTAGGTAATGTACGCGACTAGCATGGTTCCTTGAAGGTGCAGTAGGTAATGTACGCGACTAGCATGGTTCCTTGAAGGTGCAGTAGGTAATGTACGCGACTAGCACGGTTCCTTGAAGGTGGCGCAGGTAATGTACGCGACTAGCATTGTACCTTGAAGGTGGCGCAGGTAGTGTACGCAACTAGCATGGTTTCTTGAGGGTGCAGTAGGTAATGTACGCGACTAGCACGGTTCCTTGAAGGTGGCGTAGGTAGTGTACGCAACTAGCATGGTTCCTTGAAGGTGGCGTAGGTAGTGTACGCAACTAGCATGGTTCCTTGAAGGTGGCGCAGGTAGTGTACGCAACTAGCATGGTTCCTTGAAGGTGGCGTAGGTAGTGTACGCAACTAGCATGGTTCCTTGAAGGTGGCGCAGGTAGTGTACGCAACTAGCATTGTTCTTTGAAGGTGGCGTTGGTAGTGTACGCAACTAGCATGGTTCCTTGAAGGTGGCGCAGGTAGTGTAGGCAACTAGCATGGTTCCTTGAAGGAGGCTTAGGTAATGTACGCAACTAGCACGGTTCCTTGAAGGTGGCGCAGGTAGTGCACGCAACTAGCAAGGTTCCTTGAAGGTGGCGCAGGTAGTGTACGCAACTAGCATGGTTCCTTGAAGGTGGCGCAGGTAGTGTACGCAACTAGCATGGTTCCTTGAGGGTGGCGTAGGTAATGTACGCAACTAGCATGGTTCCTTGAAGGTGGCGCAGGTAGTGTACGCAACTAGCATGGTTCCTTGAAGGTGGCGCAGGTAGTGTACGCAACTAGCATGGTTCCTTGAAGGTGGCGTAGGTAGTGTACGCAACTAGCATGGTTCCTTGAAGGTGGCGCTGGTAGTGTACGCAACTAGCATGGTTCCTTGAAGGTGGCGTAGGTAGTGTACGCAACTAGCATGGTTCCTTGAAGGTGGCGCAGGTAGTGTACGCAACTAGCATGGTTCCTTGAAGGTGGCGTAGGTAGTGTACGCAACTAGCATGGGTCCTTGAGGATGGCTCAGGTAATGTACGCAACTAGCACGGTTCCTTGAAGGTGGCGCAGGTAATGTACGCAACTAGCACGGTTCCTTGAAGGTAGCGCAGGTAATGTACGCAACTAGCATGGTTCCTTGAAGGTGGCGCAGGTAGTGTACGCAACTAGCATGGTTCCTTGAAGGTGGCGTAGGTAGTGTACGCAACTAGCATGGTTCCTTGAAGGTGGCGCAGGTAGTGTACGCAACTAGCACGGTTCCTTGAAGGTGGCGTAGGTAGTGTACGCAACTAGCATGGTTCCTTGAGGATGGCTCAGGTAATGTACGCAACTAGCACGGTTCCTTGAAGGTGGCGCAGGTAATGTACGCAACTAGCACGGTTCCTTGAAGGTAGCGCAGGTAATGTACGCAACTAGCATGGTTCCTTGAAGGTAGCGCAGGTAATGTACGCAACTAGCATGGTTCCTTGAAGGTGGCGCAGGTAGTGTACGCAACTAGCACGGTTTCTTGAAGGTGGCGTAGGTAGTGTACGCAATTAGCACGGTTCCTTGAAGGAGGCGCAGGTAGTGTACGCAACTAGCATGGTTCCTTGAGGGTGGCGTAGGTAGTGTACGCAATTAGCACGGTTCCTTGAAGGTGGCGTAGGTAATGTACGCAATTAGCACGGTTCCTTGAAGGTGGCGCAGGTAATGTACGCAACTAGCACGGTTCCTTGAAGGTGGCGCAGGTAGTGTACGCAACTAGCACGGTTCCTTGAGGGTGGCGTAGGTAGTGTACGCAACTAGCATGGTTCCTTGAAGGTGGCGCAGGTAGTGTACGCAACTAGCATGGTTCCTTGAAGGTGGCGCAGGTAGTGTACGCAACTAGCATGGTTCCTTGAAGGTGGCGCAGGTAGTGTATGCAACTAGCATGGTTCCTTGAAGGTGGCGTAGGTAGTGTACGCAACTAGCATGGTTCCTTGAAGGTGGCGCAGGTAGTGTACGCAACTAGCATGGTTCCTTGAGGGTGGTGCAGGTAATGTACGCAATTAGCACGGTTCTTTGAAGGTGGCGCAGGTAGTGTACGCAATTAGCATGGGTCCTTGAAGGTGGCGTAGGTTGTGTACGCAACTAGCACGGTTCCTTGAAGGTGGCGTAGGTAGTGTACGCAATAAGCATGGGTCCTTGAAGGAGGCGCAGGTAGTGTACGCAATTAGCACGGTTCCTTGAAGGTGGCGCAGGTAGTGTACGCAACTAGCACGGTTCCTTGAAGGTGGCAGGTAATGTACGCAACTATCACGGTTCCTTGAAGGTGGCGCAGGTAATGTACGCGACTAGCACGGTTCCTTGAGGGTGGTGCAGGTAATGTACGCGACTAGCACGGTTCCTTGAGGGTGGTGCAGGTAGTGTACGCAACTAGCATGGTTCCTTGAAGGTAGCGCAGGTAGTGTACGCAACTAGCACTGTTCCTTGAAGGTGGCGTAGGTAGTGTACGCAACTAGCACGGTTCCTTGAAGGTGGCGTAGGTAGTGTACGCAACTAGCACGGTTCCTTGAAGGTGGCGTAGGTAGTGTACGCAACTAGCACGGTTCCTTATAGGTGGCGCAGGTAATGTACGCAACTAGCACGGTTCCTTGAAGGTGGCGCAGGTAATGTACGCGACTAGCACGGTTCCTTGAGGGTGGTACAGGTAATGTACGCGACTAGCGCGGTTCCTTGAAGGTGGCGCAGGTAGTGTACGCAACTAGCATGGTTCCTTGAGGGTGGCGTAGGTAGTGTACGCAACTAGCATGGGTCCTTGATGGTGGCGCAGGTAGTGTACGCAACTAGCACGGTTCCTTGAAGGTGGCGTAGGTAGTGTACGCAATTAGCATGGGTCCTTGAGGGTGGCGTAGGTAGTGTACGCAAATAGCATGGGTCCTTGAGGATGGCTCAGGTAATGTACGCAACTAGCACGGTTCCTTGAAGGTGGCGTAGGTAATGTACGCAACTAGCACGGTTCCTTGAAGGTGGCGCAGGTAATGTACGCAACTAGCACGGTTCCTTGAGGGTGGCGTAGGTAGTGTACGCAACTACCACGGGTCCTTGAAGGTGGCGCAGGTAATGTACGCAACTAGCATGGATACTTGAGGGTGGCGTAGGTAGTGTACGCAACTAGCACGGGTCCTTGAGGGTGGCGCAGGTAGTGTACGCAACTAGCACGGTTCCTTGAAGGTAGCGTAGGTAGTGTACGCAACTAGCACGGTTCCTTGAAGGTGGGGCAGGTAATGTACGCAACTAGCACTGGTCCTTGAAGGTGGCGCAGGTAATGTACGCAACTAGCATGGATCCTTGAGGGTGGCGTAGGTAGTGTACGCAACTAGCACGGGTCCTTGAGGGTGGCGGAGGTAGTGTACGCAACTAGCACGGTTCCTTGAAGGTGGCGTAGGTAGTGTACGCAACTAGCACGGTTCCTTGAAGGTGGCGCAGGTAGTGTACGCAACTAGCACGGTTCCTTGAAGGTGGCGCAGGTAATGTACGCAACTAGCCCGGTTCCTTGAGGGTGGCGTAGGTAGTGTACGCAACTAGCACGGGTCCTTGAAGGTGGCGCAGGTAGTGTACGCAACTAGCACGGTTCCTTGAGGGTGGCGTAGGTAGTGTACGCAACTAGCATGGGTCCTTGAGGGTGGCGCAGGTAGTGTACGCAACTAGCTCGGGTCCTTGAAGGTGACGCAGGTAGTGTACGCAACTAGCACGGGTCCTTGAGGGTGGCGTAGGTAGTGTACGCAACTAGCATGGGTCCTTGAGGGTGGCGCAGGTAGTGTACGCAACTAGCACGGGTCCTTGAGGGTGGCGCAGGTAGTGTACGCAACTAGCATGGGTCCTTGAGGTTGGCGCAGGTAGTGTACGCAACTAGCACGGGTCCTTGAGGGTGGCGCAGGTAGTGTACGCAACTAGCACGGTTCCTTGAAGTTGGCGTAGGTAGTGTACGCAATTAGCATGGGTCCTTGAGGGTGGCGCAGGTAGTGTACGCAACTAGCACGGTTCCTTGAGGGTGGCGTAGGTAGTGTACGCAACTAGCATGGGTCCTTGAGGGTGGCGCAGGTAGTGTACGCAACTATCACGGTTCCTTGAAGGTGGCGTAGGTAGTGTACGCAATTAGCATGGGTCCTTGAGGGTGGCGTAGGTAGTGTACGCAACTAGCACGGTTCCTTGAAGGTGGCGTAGGTAATGTACGCAACTAGCACGGTTCCTTGAAGGTGGCGCAGGTAATGTACGCAACTAGCACGGTTCCTTGAGGGTGGCGTAGGTAGTGTACGCAACTAGCACGGGTCCTTGAAGGTGGCGCAGGTAATGTACGCAACTAGCATGGATCCTTGAGGGTGGCGTAGGTAGTGTACGCAACTAGCACGGGTCCTTGAAGGTGGCGCAGGTAATGTACGCCACTAGCACTGTTCCTTGAAGGTGTCGCAGGTAATGTACGCAACTAGCATGGGTCCTTGAGGGTGGCGTAGGTAGTGTACGCAGCTAGCATGGTTCCTTGAAGGTGGCGCAGGTAATGTACGCAACTAGCATGGGTCCTTGAGTGTGGCGTAGGTAGTGTACGCAACTAGCATGGTTCCTTGAAGGTGGCGCAGGTAATGTACGCAACTAGCAAGGGTCCTTGAGGATGGCTCAGGTAATGTACGCAACTAGCACGGTTTATTGAAGGTGGCGCAGATATAGTACGCAACTAGCACTGTTCCTTGAAGGTGGCGCAGGTTATGTACGCAACTAGCATGGGTCCATGAGGATGGCTCAGGTAATGTACGCAACTAGGACGGTTCAATGAAGGTGGCGCAGGTAATGTACGACACTAGCATGGGTCCATGAGGATGGCTCAGGTAATGTACGCAACTATCACGGTTCATTGAAGGTGGCGCAGGTAATGTACGCATCTAGCATGGGTCCTTGAAGGAGGCGCAGGTAATGTACGCAACTGGCATGGGTCCTTGAGGGTGGCGCAGGTAGTGTACGCAACTAGCACGGTTCCTTGAAGGTGGCGCAGGTCGTGTACGCAACTAGCACTGTTCCTTGAAGGTGGCGCAGGTAGTGTACGCAACTAGCACGGTTCCTTGAAGGTGGCGCAGGTAATGTACGCAACTAGCACGGTTCCATGAAGGTGGCGCAGGTAATGTACGCAACTAGCACGGTTCATTGAAGGTGGCGCAGGTAATGTACGCAACTAGCATGGGTCCTTGAAGGTGGCGCAGGTAGTGTACGCAACTAGCATGGTTCCTTGAAGGTGGCGTAGGTAGTGTACGCAACTAGCATGGTTCCTTGAAGGTGGCGCAGGTAGTGTACGCAACTAGCATGGTTCCTTGAAGGTGGCGTAGGTAGTGTACGCAACTAGCATGGGTCCTTGAGGATGGCTCAGGTAATGTACGCAACTAGCACGGTTCCTTGAAGGTGGCGCAGGTAATGTACGCAACTAGCACGGTTCCTTGAAGGTAGCGCAGGTAATGTACGCAACTAGCATGGTTCCTTGAAGGTGGCGCAGGTAGTATACGCAATTAGCATGGTTCCTTGAAGGTGGCGTAGGTAGTGTACGCAACTAGCATGGTTCCTTGAAGGTGGCGCAGGTAGTGTACGCAACTAGCACGGTTCCTTGAAGGTGGCGTAGGTAGTGTACGCAACTAGCATGGTTCCTTGAGGATGCAGTAGGTAGTGTACGCAACTAGCACGGTTCCTTGAAGGTGGCGTAGGTAGTGTACGCAATTAGCACGGTTCCTTGAAGGAGGCGCAGGTAGTGTACGCAACTAGCATGGTTCCTTGAGGGTGGCGTAGGTAGTGTACGCAATTAGCACGGTTCCTTGAAGGTGGCGTAGGTAATGTACGCAATTAGCACGGTTCCTTGAAGGTGGCGCAGGTTATGTACGCAACTAGCACGGTTCCTTGAAGGTGGCGCAGGTAGTGTACGCAACTAGCACGGTTCCTTGAGGGTGGCTTAGGTAGTGTACGCAACTAGCATGGTTCCTTGAAGGTGGCGCAGGTAGTGTACGCAACTAGCATGGTTCCTTGAAGGTGGCGCAGGTAGTGTACGCAACTAGCATGGTTCCTTGAAGGTGGCGCAGGTAGTGTACGCAACTAGCATGGGTCCTTGAGGATGGCTCAGGTAATGTACGCATCTAGCATGGTTCCTTGATGGTGGCGCAGGTAGTGTACGCAACTAGCACGGTTCCTTGAAGGTAGCGCAGGTAGTGTACGCAACTAGCATGGTTCCTTGAAGGTGGCGCAGGTAGTGTACGCAACTAGCATGGTTCCTTGAAGGTGGCGCAGGTAGTGTACGCAACTAGCATGGTTCTAAGAAGGTAGCGCAGGTAGTGTACGCAACTAGCATGGTTCCTTGAAGGTGGCGCAGGTAGTGTACGCAACTAGCATGGTTCCTTGAAGGTGGCGCAGGTAGTGTACGCAACTAGCATGGTTCCTTGAAGGTGGCGCAGGTAGTGTACGCAATTAGCACGGTTCCTTGAAGGTGCAGTAGGTAATGTACGCGACTAGCACGGTTCCTTGAAGGTGGCGCAGGTAGTGTACGCAACTAGCATGCTTCCTTGAAGGTGGCGCAGGTAGTGTACGCGACTAGCACGGTTCCTTGAAGGTGGCGCAGGTAGTGTACGCAACTAGCACGGTTCATTGAAGGTGCAGTAGGTAATGTACGCGACTAGCACGGTTCCTTGAAGGAGGCGCAGGTAGTGTACGCAACTAGCACGGTTCATTGAAGGTGGCGCAGGTAGTGTACGCAACTAGCACGGTTCATTGAAGGTGCAGTAGGTAATGTACGCGACTAGCATGGTTCCTTGAAGGTGCAGTAGGTAATGTACGCGACTAGCATGGTTCCTTGAAGGTGCAGTAGGTAATGTACGCAACTAGCACGGTTCCTTGAAGGTGGCGTAGGTAATGTACGCAACTAGCACGGTTCCTTGAAGGTGGCGAACGTAATGTACGCAACTAGCACGGTTCCTTGAAGGTGCAGTAGGTAATGTACGCAACTAGCACGGTTCCTTGAAGGTGGTGCAGGTAATGTACGCGACTAGCACGGTTCATTGAAGGTGGCGCAGGTAATGTACGCAACTAGCATGGTTCCTTGAGGGTGGCGCAGGTAATGTACGCAACTATCATGGTTCCTTGGGGGTGGCGCAGGTAGTGTACGCAACTAGCACGGTTCCTTGAAGGTGGCGCATGTAATGTACGCAACTAGCACTGTTCCTTGAAGGTGGCGTAGGTAGTGTACGCAACTAGCACGGTTCCTTGAGGGTGGCGCAGGTAGTGTACGCAACTAGCATGGGTCCTTGAGGGTGGCGTAGGTAGTGTACGCAACTAGCACGGTTCCTTGAAGGTGGCGCAGGTAATGTACGCAACTAGCACGGTTCCTTGAGGGTGGCGCAGGTAGTGTACGCAACTAGCACGGTTCCTTGAAGGTGGCGCAGGTAATCTACGCAACTAGCATGGGTCCTTGAGGGTGGCGTAGGTAGTGTACGCAACTAGCACTGTTCCTTGAAGGTGGCGTAGGTAGTGTACGCAACTAGCACGGTTCCTTGAGGGTGGCGCAGGTAGTGTACGCAACTAGCATGGTTCCTTGAAGGTGGCGCAGGTAATGTACGCAACTAGCATGGGTCCTTGAAGGTGGCGCAGGTAGTGTACGCAACTAGCACGGTTCCTTGAAGGTGGCGTTGGTAGTGTACGCAACTAGCACGGTTCCTTGAAGGTGGCGCAGGTAATGTACGCAACTAGCACGGTTCCTTGAAGGTGGCGCAGGTAGTGTACGCAACTAGCACGGTTCCTTGAAGTTGGCGCAGGCAGTGTACGCAACAAGCACGGTTCCTTGAAGGTGCCGCAGGTAGTGTACGCAACTAGCACGGTTCCTTGAAGGTGGCGCAGGTAATGTACGCAACTAGCACGGTTCCATGAAGGTGGCGCAGGTAATGTACGCAACTAGCACGGTTCATTGAAGGTGGCGCAGGTAATGTACGCAACTAGCATGGGTCCTTGAAGGAGGCGCAGGTAGTGTACGCAACTAGCATGGTTCCTTGAGGGTGGCGCAGGTAGTGTACGCAACTAGCATGGGTCCTTGAGGGTGGCGCAGGTAGTGTACGCAACTAGCACGGTTCTTTGAAGGTGGCGTAGGTAGTGTACGCAACTAGCATGGGTCCATGAGGATGGCTCAGGTAATGTACGCAACTAGCACGGTTCATTGAAGGTCGCGTAGGTAGTGTACGCAACTAGCACGGTTCATTGAAGGTGGCGCAGGTAGTGTACGCAACTAGCATAGTTCCTTGAAGGTGGCGCAGGTAGTGTACGCAACTAGCATGGTTCCTTGAAGGTGCAGTAGGTAATGTACGCGACTAGCACGGTTCCTTGAAGGTGGCGTAGGTAGTTTACGCAACTAGCATGGTTCCTTGAAGGTGGCGTAGGTAGTGTACGCAACTAGCATGGTTCCTTGAAGGTGGCGCAGGTAGTGTACGCAACTAGCATGGTTCCTTGATGGTGGCGCAGGTTGTGTACGCAACTAGCACGGTTCCTTGAAGGTGGCGCAGGTAGTGTACGCAACTAGCATAGTTCCTTGAAGGTGGCGCAGGTAGTGTACGCAACTAGCATGGTTCCTTGAAGGTGCAGTAGGTAATGTACGCGACTAGCACGGTTCCTTGAAGGTGGCGTAGGTAGTGTACGCAACTAGCATGGTTCCTTGAAGGTGGCGCAGGTAGTGTACGCAACTAGCATGCTTCCTTGAAGGTGGCGTAGGTAGTGTACGCAACTAGCATGGTTCCTTGAAGGTGGCGCAGGTAGTGTACACAACTAGCATGGTTCCTTGAAGGTGGCGTTGGTAGTGTACGCAACTAGCATGGTTCCTTGAAGGTGGCGCAGGTAGTGTACGCAACTAGCATGGTTCCTTGAAGGTGGCGTAGGTAATGTACGCAACTAGCACGGTTCCTTGAAGGTGGCGCAGGTAGTGCACGCAACTAGCATGGTTCCTTGAAGGTGGCGCAGGTAGTGTACGCAACTAGCATGGTTCCTTGAAGGTGGCGCAGGTAGTGTACGCAACTAGCATGGTTCCTTGAGGGTGGCGTAGGTAATGTACGCAACTAGCATGGTTCCTTGAAGGTGGCTCAGGTAGTGTACGCAACTAGCATGGTTCCTTGAAGGTGGCGCAGGTAGTGTACCCAACTAGCATGGTTCCTTGAAGGTGGCGTAGGGAGTGTACGCAACTAGCATGGTTCCTTGAAGGTGGCGCAGGTAGTGTACGCAACTAGCATGGTTCCTTGAAGGTGGCGTAGGTAGTGTACGCCACTAGCACTGTTCCTTGAAGGTGGCGCAGGTAATGTACGCAACTAGCATGGGTCCATGAGGATGGCTCAGGTAATGTACGCAACTAGCACGGTTCAATGAAGGTGGCGCAGGTAATGTACGACACTAGCATGGGTCCATGAGGATGGCTCAGGTAATGTACGCATCTAGCACGGTTCATTGAAGGTGGCGCAGGTAATGTACGCAACTAGCACGGTTCATTGAAGGTGGCGCAGATAGTGTACGACACTAGCAAGGGTCCTTGAAGGTGGTGCAGGTAATGTACGCAACTAGCAAGGGTCCTTGAGGGTGGTGCAGGTAATGTACGCAACTAGCATGGGTCCATGAGGATGGCTCAGGTAATGTACGCAACTAGCACGGTTCATTGAAGGTGGCGCAGGTAATGTACGCATCTAGCATGGGTCCTTGAAGGAGGCGCAGGTAATGTACGCAACTAGCATGGGTCCTTGAGGGTGGCGCAGGTAGTGTACGCAACTAGCACGGTTCCTTGAAGGTGGCGTAGGTAGTGTACGCAACTAGCATGGGTCCTTAAGGATGGCTCAGGTAATGTACGCAACTAGCACGGTTCCTTGAAGGTCGCGTAGGTAGTGTACGCAACTAGCACGGTTCATTGTAGGTGGCGCAGGTAGTGTACGCAACTAGCATAGTTCCTTGAAGGTGGCGCAGGTAGTGTACGCAACTAGCATGGTTCCTTGAAGGTGCAGTAGGTAATGTACGCGACTAGCACGGTTCCTTGAAGGTGGCGTAGGTAGTGTACGCAACTAGCATGGTTCCTTGAAGGTGGCGTAGGTAGTGTACGCAACCAGCATGGTTCCTTGAAGGTGGCGCAGGTAGTGTACGCAACTAGCATGGTTCCTTGAAGGTGGCGCAGGTAGTGTACGCAACTAGCACGGTTCCTTGAATGTGGCGCAGGTAGTGTACGCAACTAGCATAGTTCCTTGAAGGTGGCGCAGGTAGTGTACGCAACTAGCATGGTTCCTTGAAGGTGCAGTAGGTAATGTACGCGACTAGCACGGTTCCTTGAAGGTGGCGTAGGTAGTGTACGCAACTAGCATGGTTCCTTGAAGGTGGCGTAGGTAGTGTACGCAACTAGCATGGTTCCTTGAAGGTGGCGCAGGTAGTGTACGCAACTAGCATGGTTCCTTGAAGGTGGCGTAGGTAGTGTACGCAACTAGCATGGTTCCTTGAAGGTGGCGCAGGTAGTGTACGCAACTAGCATGGTTCCTTGAAGGTGGCGTTGGTAGTGTACGCAACTAGCATGGTTCCTTGAAGGTGGCGCAGGTAGTGTACGCAACTAGCATGGTTCCTTGAAGGAGGCGTAGATAATGTACGCAACTAGCACGGTTCCTTGAAGGTGGCGCAGGTAGTGCACGCAACTAGCATGGTTTCTTTAAGGTGACGCAGGTAGTGTACGCAACTAGCATGGTTCCTTGAAGGTGGCGCAGGTAGTGTACGCAACTAGCATGGTTCCTTGAGGGTGGCGTAGGTAATGTACGCAACTAGCATGGTTCCTTGAAGGTGGCGCAGGTAGTGTACGCAACTAGCATGGTTCCTTGAAGGTGGCGCAGGTAGTGTACGCAACTAGCATGGTTCCTTGAAGGTGGCGTACGTAGTGTACGCAACTAGCATGGTTCCTTGAAGGTGGCGCAGGTAGTGTACGCAACTAGCATGGTTCCTTGAAGGTGGCGTAGGTAGTGTACGCAACTAGCATGGTTCCTTGAAGGTGGCGCAGGTAGTGTACGCAACTAGCATGGTTCCTTGAAGGTGGCGTAGGTAGTGTACGCAACTAGCATGGGTCCTTGAGGATGGCTCAGGTAATGTACGCAACTAGCACGGTTCCTTGAAGGTGGCGCAGGTAATGTACGAAACTAGCACGGTTCCTTGAAGGTAGCGCAGGTAATGTACGCAACTAGCATGGTTCCTTGAAGGTGGCGCAGGTAGTGTACGCAATTAGCATGGTTCCTTGAAGGTGGCGTAGGTTGTGTACGCAACTAGCATGGTTCCTTGAAGGTGGCGCAGGTAGTGTACGCAACTAGCACGGTTCCTTGAAGGTGGCGTAGGTAGTGTACGCAACTAGCATGGTTCCTTGAGGATGCAGTAGGTAGTGTACGCAACTAGCACGGTTCCTTGAAGGTGGCGTAGGTAGTGTACGCAATTAGCACGGTTCCTTGAAGGAGGCGCAGGTAGTGTACGCAACTAGCATGGTTCCTTGAGGGTGGCGTAGGTAGTGTACGCAATTAGCACGGTTCCATGAAGGTGGCGTAGGTAATGTACGCAATTAGCACGGTTCCTTGAAGGTGGCGCAGGTAATGTACGCCACTAGCACGGTTCCTTGAAGGTGGCGCAGGTAGTGTACGCAACTAGCACGGTTCCTTGAGGGTGGCGTAGGTAGTGAACGCAACTAGCATGTTTCCTTGAAGGTGGCGCAGGTAGTGTACGCAACTAGCATGGTTCCTTGAAGGTGGCGCAGGTAGTGTACGCAACTAGCATGGTTCGTTGAAGGTGGCGCAGGTAGTGTACGCAACTAGCATGGGTCCTTGAGGATGGCTCAGGTAATGTACGCAACTAGCATGGTTCCTTGATGGTGGCGCAGGTAGTATACGCAACTAGCACGGTTCCTTGAAGGTAGCGCAGGTAGTGTACGCAACTAGCATGGTTCCTTGAAGGTGGCGCAGGTAGTGTACGCAACTAGCATGGTTCCTTGAAGGTGGCGCAGGTAGTGTACGCAACTAGCATGGTTCTAAGAAGGTAGCGCAGGTAGTGTACGCAACTAGCATGGTTCCTTGAAGGTGGCGCAGGTAGTGTACGCAACTAGCATGGTTCCTTGAAGGTGGCGCAGGTAGTGTACGCAACTAGCATGGTTCCTTGAAGGTGGCGCAGGTAGTGTACGCAATTAGCACGGTTCCTTGAAGGTGCAGTAGGTAATGTACGCGACTAGCACGGTTCCTTGAAGGTGGCGCAGGTAGTGTACGCAACTAGCATGCTTCCTTGAAGGTGGCGCAGGTAGTGTACGCGACTAGCACGGTTCCTTGAAGGTGGCGCAGGTAGTGTACGCAACTAGCACGGTTCATTGAAGGTGCAGTAAGTAATGTACGCGACTAGCACGGTTCCTTGAAGGAGGCGCAGGTAGTGTACGCAACTAGCACGGTTCATTGAAGGTGGCGCAGGTAGTGTACGCAACTAGCACGGTTCATTGAAGGTGCAGTAGGTAATGTACGCGACTAGCATGGTTCCTTGAAGGTGCAGTAGGTAATGTACGCGACTAGCATGGTTCCTTGAAGGTGCAGTAGGTAATGTACGCAACTAGCACGGTTCCTTGAAGGTGGCGTAGGTAATGTACGCAACTAGCACGGTTCCTTGAAGGTGGCGAACGTAATGTACGCAACTAGCACGGTTCCTTGAAGGTGCAGTAGGTAATGTACGCAACTAGCACGGTTCCTTGAAGGTGGTGCAGGTAATGTACGCGACTAGCACGGTTCATTGAAGGTGGCGCAGGTAATGTACGCAACTAGCATGGTTCCTTGAGGGTGGCGCAGGTAATGTACGCAACTAGCATGGTTCCTTGGGGGTGGCGCAGGTAGTGTACGCAACTAGCACGGTTCCTTGAAGGTGGCGCATGTAATGTACGCAACTAGCACTGTTCCTTGAAGGTGGCGTAGGTAGTGTACGCAACTAGCACGGTTCCTTGAGGGTGGCGCAGGTAGTGTACGCAACTAGCATGGGTCCTTGAGGGTGGCGTAGGTAGTGTACGCAACTAGCACGGTTCCTTGAAGGTGGCGCAGGTAATGTACGCAACTAGCACGGTTCCTTGAAGGTGGCGCAGGTAGTGTACGCAACTAGCACGGTTCCTTGAAGTTGGCGCAGGCAGTGTACGCAACAAGCACGGTTCCTTGAGGGTGGCGCAGGTAGTGTACGCAACTAGCATGGTTCCTTGAGGGTGGCGCAGGTACTGTACGCAACTAGCATGGGTCCTTGAGGGTGGCGCAGGTAGTGTACGCAACTAGCACGGTTCCTTGAAGGTGGCGTAGGTAGTGTACGCAACTAGCATGGGTCCATGAGGATGGCTCAGGTAATGTACGCAACTAGCACGGTTCATTGAAGGTCGCGTAGGTAGTGTACGCAACTAGCACGGTTCATTGAAGGTGGCGCAGGTAGTGTACGCAACTAGCATAGTTCCTTGAAGGTGGCGCAGGTAGTGTACGCAACTAGCATGGTTCCTTGAAGGTGCAGTAGGTAATGTACGCGACTAGCACGGTTCCTTGAAGGTGGCGTAGGTAATGTACGCAACTAGCACGGTTCCTTGAAGGTGGCGCAGGTAATGTACGCAACTAGCACGGTTCCTTGAAGGTGGCGCAGGTAGTGTACGCAACTAGCACGGTTCCTTGAGGGTGGCGCAGGTAGTGTACGCAACTAGCACGGTTCCTTGAGGGTGGCGCAGGTAGTGTACGCAACTAGCATGGTTCCTTGAAGGTGGCGCAGGTAATGTACGCAACTAGCATGGGTCCTTGAAGGTGGCGCAGGTAGTGTACGCAACTAGCACGGTTCCTTGAAGGTGGCGTTGGTAGTGTACGCAACTAGCACGGTTCCTTGAAGGTGGCGCAGGTAATGTACGCAACTAGCACGGTTCCTTGAAGGTGGCGCAGGTAGTGTACGCAACTAGCACGGTTCCTTGAAGTTGGCGCAGGCAGTGTACGCAACAAGCACGGTTCCTTGAAGGTGGCGCAGGTAGTGTACGCAACTAGCACGGTTCCTTGAAGGTGGCGCAGGTAATGTACGCAACTAGCACGGTTCCATGAAGGTGGCGCAGCTAATGTACGCAACTAGCACGGTTCATTGAAGGTGGCGCAGGTAATGTACGCAACTAGCATGGGTCCTTGAAGGAGGCGCACGTAGTGTACGCAACTAGCATGGTTCCTTGAGGGTGGCGCAGGTACTGTACGCAACTAGCATGGGTCCTTGAGAGTGGCGCAGGTAGTGTACGCAACTAGCA
Source organism: Meconema thalassinum (assembly GCA_946902985.2). NCBI lineage: Eukaryota > Metazoa > Arthropoda > Insecta > Orthoptera > Tettigoniidae > Meconema > Meconema thalassinum. The sequence goes on from OX336389.2 coordinate 845,635,729, forward strand.
CGGTTCCTTGAAGGTGGCGTAGGTAGTGTACGCAACTAGCATGGGTCCATGAGGATGGCTCAGGTAATGTACGCAACTAGCACGGTTCATTGAAGGTCGCGTAGGTAGTGTACGCAACTAGCACGGTTCATTGAAGGTGGCGCAGGTAGTGTACGCAACTAGCATAGTTCCTTGAAGGTGGCGCAGGTAGTGTACGCAACTAGCATGGTTCCTTGAAGGTGCAGTAGGTAATGTACGCGACTAGCACGGTTCCTTGAAGGTGGCGTAGGTAGTTTATGCAACTAGCATGGTTCCTTGAAGGTGGCGTAGGTAGTGTACGCAACTAGCATGGTTCCTTGAAGGTGGCGCAGGTAGTGTACGCAACTAGCATGGTTCCTTGATGGTGGCGCAGGTTGTGTACGCAAGTATCACGGTTCCTTGAAGGTGGCGCAGGTAGTGTACGCAACTAGCATAGTTCCCTGAAGGTGGCGCAGGTAGTGTACGCAACTAGCATGGTTCCTTGAAGGTGCAGTAGGTAATGTACGCGACTAGCACGGTTCCTTGAAGGTGGCGTAGGTAGTGTACGCAACTAGCATGGTTCCTTGAAGGTGGCGTAGGTAGTGTACGCAACTAGCATGGTTCCTTGAAAGTGGCGCAGGTAGTGTACGCAACTAGCATGCTTCCTTGAAGGTGGCGTAGGTAGTGTACGCAACTAGCATGGTTCCTTGAAGGTGGCGCAGGTAGTGTACACAACTAGCATGGTTCCTTGAAGGTGGCGTTGGTAGTGTACGCAACTAGCATGGTTCCTTGAAGGTGGCGCAGGTAGTGTACGCAACTAGCATGGTTCCTTGAAGGAGGCGTAGGTAATGTACGCAACTAGCACGGTTCCTTGAAGGTGGCGCAGGTAGTGCACGCAACTAGCATGGTTCCTTGAAGGTGGCGCAGGTAGTGTACGCACCTAGCATGGTTCCTTGAAGGTGGCGCAGGTAGTGTACGCAACTAGCATGGTTCCTTGAGGGTGGCGTAGGTAGTGTACGCAACTAGCATGGTTCCTTGAAGCTGGCGTAGGTAGTGTACGCAACTAGCATGGTTCCTTAAAGGTGGCGCAGGTAGTGTACGCAACTAGCATGGTTCCTTGAAGGTGGCGTAGGTAGTGTACGCAACTAGCATGGGTCCTTGAGGATGGCTCAGGTATTGTACGCAACTAGCACGGTTCCTTGAAGGTGGCGCAGGTAATGTACGCAACTAGCACGGTTCCTTGAAGGTAGCGCAGGTAATGTACGCAACTAGCATGGTTCCTTGAAGGTGGCGCAGGTAGTGTACGCAACTAGCATGGTTCCTTGAAGGTGGCGTAGGTAGTGTACGCAACTAGCATAGTTCCTTGAAGGTGGCGCAGGTAGTGTACGCAACTAGCACGGTTCCTTGAAGGTGGCGTAGGTAGTGTACGCAACTAGCATGGTTCCTTGAGGGTGCAGTAGGTAGTGTACGCAACTAGCACGGTTCCTTGAAGGTGGCGTAGGTAGTGTACGCAATTAGCACGGTTCCTTGAAGGAGGCGCAGGTAGTGTACGCAACTAGCATGGTTCCTTGAGGGTGGCGTAAGTAGTGTACGCAATTAGCACGGTTCCTTGAAGGTGGCGTAGGTAATGTACGCAATTAGCACGGTTCCTTGAAGGTGGCGCAGGTAATGTACGCAACTAGCACGGTTCCTTGAAGGTGGCGCAGGTAGTGTACGCAACTAGCACGGTTCCTTGAGGGTGGCGTAGGTAGTGTACGCAACTAGCATGGTTCCTTGAAGGTGGCGCAGGTAGTGTACGCAACTAGCATGGTTCCTTGAAGGTGGCGCAGGTAGTGTACGCAACTAGCATGGTTCCTTGAAGGTGGCGCAGGTAGTGTACGCAACTAGCATGGTTCCTTGAAGGTGGCGCAGGTAATGTACGCAACTAGCATGGGTCCTTGAGGGTGGCGTAGGTAGTGTACGCAACTAGCATGGTTCCTTGAAGGTGGCGCAGGTAATGTACGCAACTAGCAAGGGTCCTTGAGGATGGCTCAGGTAATGTACGCAACTAGCACGGTTTATTGAAGGTGGCGCAGATATAGTACGCAACTAGCACTGTTCCTTGAAGGTGGCGCAGGTTATGTACGCAACTAGCATGGGTCCATGAGGATGGCTCAGGTAATGTACGCAACTAGCACGGTTCATTGAAGGTGGCGCAGGTAATGTACGACACTAGCATGGGTCCATGAGGATGGCTCAGGTAATGTACGCAACTAGCACGGTTCATTGAAGGTGGCGCAGGTAATGTACGCAACTAGCACGGATCCTTGAGGGTGGCGTAGGTAGTGTACGCAACTAGCACGGGTCCTTGAATGTGGCGCAGGTAGTGTACGCAACTAACACGGTTCCTTGAGGGTGGCGTAGTTAGTGTACGCAACTAGCATGGGTCCTTGAGGGTGGCGCAGGTAGTGTACGAAACTAGCACGGGTCCTTGAAGGTGGCGCAGGTAGTGTACGCAACTAGCACGGTTCCTTGAGGGTGGCGTAGGTAGTGTACGCAACTAGCATGGGTCGTTGAGGGTGGCGCAGGTAGTGTACGCAACTAGCACGGGTCCTTGAGGGTGGCGCAGGTAGTGTACGCAACTAGCATGGGTCCTTGAGGGTGGCGCAGGTAGTGTACGCAACTAGCACGGGTCCTTGAGGGTGGCGCAGGTAGTGTACGCAACTAGCACGGTTCCTTGAAGTTGGCGTAGGTAGTGTACGCAACTAACATGGGTCCTTGAGGGTGGCGCAGGTAGTGTACGCAACTAGCACGGTTCCTTGAGGGTGGCGTAGGTAGTGTACGCAACTAGCATGGGTCCTTGAGGGTGGCGCAGGTAGTGTACGCAACTAGCACGGTTCCTTGAAGGTGGCGTAGGTAGTGTACGCAATTAGCATGGGTCCTTGAGGGTGGCGTAGGTAGTGTACGCAACTAGCACGGTTCCTTGAAGGTGGCGTAGGTAATGTACGCAACTAGCACGGTTCCTTGAAGGTGGCGCAGGTAATGTACGCAACTAGCACGGTTCCTTGAGGGTGGCGTAGGTAGTGTACGCAACTAGCACGGGTCCTTGAAGGTGGCGCAGGTAATGTACGCAACTAGCATGGATCCTTGAGGGTGGCGTAGGTAGTGTACGCAACTAGCACGGGTCCTTGAAGGTGGCGCAGGTAATGTACGCAACTAGCACTGTTCCTTGAAGGTGGCGCAGGTAATGTACGCAACTAACATGGGTCCTTGCGGGTGGCGTAGGTAGTGTACGCAACTAGCATGGTTCCTTGAAGGTGGCGCAGGTAATGTACGCAACTAGCAAGGGTCCTTGAGGATGGCTCAGGTAATGTACGCAACTAGCACGGTTTATTGAAGGTGGCGCAGATATATTACGCAACTAGCACTGTTCCTTGAAGGTGGCGCAGGTTATGTACGCAACTAGCATGGGTCCATGAGGATGGCTCAGGTAATGTACGCAAGTAGCACGGTTCATTGAAGGTGGCGCAGGTAATGTACGACACTAGCATGGGTCCATGAGGATGGCTCAGGTAATGTACGCAACTAGCACGGTTCATTGAAGGTGGCGCAGGTAATGTACGCAACTAGCACGGTTCATTGAAGGTGGCGCAGATAGTGTACGACACTAGCAAGGGTCCTTGAAGTTGGTGCAGGTAATGTACGCTACTAGCATGGGTCCTTAAGGGTGGCGCAGGTAGTGTACGCAACTAGCATGGGTCCTTCAGGGTGGCGCAGGTAGTGTACGCAACTAGCACGGTTCCTTGAAGGTGGCGTAGGTAGTGTGCGCAACTAGCATGGGTCCTTAAGGATGGCTCAGGTAATGTACGCAACTAGCACGGTTCCTTGAAGGTCGCGTAGGTAGTGTACGCAACTAGCACGGTTCATTGAAGGTGGCGCAGGTAGTGTACGCAACTAGCATAGTTCCTTGAAGGTGGCGCAGGTAGTGTACGCAACTAGCATGGTTCCTTGAAGGTGCAGTAGGTAATGTACGCGACTAGCACGGTTCCTTGAAGGTGGCGTAGGTAGTGTACGCAACTAGCATGGTTCCTTGAAGGTGGCGTAGGTAGTGTACGCAACTAGCATGGTTCCTTGAAGGTGGCGCAGGTAGTGTACGCAACTAGCATGGTTCCTTGAAGGTGGCGCAGGTAGTGTACGCAACTAGCACGGTTCCTTGAAGGTGGCGCAGGTAGTGTACGCAACTAGCATAGATCCTTGAAGGTGGCGCAGGTAGTGTACGCAACTAGCATGGTTCCTTGAAGGTGCAGTAGGTAATGTACGCGACTAGCACGGTTCCTTGAAGGTGGCGTAGGTAGTGTACGCAACTAGCATGGTTCCTTGAAGGTGGCGTAGGTAGTGTACGCAACTAGCATGGTTCCTTGAAGGTGGCGCAGGTAGTGTACGCAACTAGCATGGTTCCTTGAAGGTGGCGTAGGTAGTGTACGCAACTAGCATGGTTCCTTGAAGGTGGCGCAGGTAGTGTACGCAACTAGCATGGTTCCTTGAAGGTGGCGTTGGTAGTGTACGCAACTAGCATGGTTCCTTGAAGGTGGCGCAGGTAGTGTACGCAACTAGCATGGTTCCTTGAAGGAGGCGTAGGTAATGTACGCAACTAGCACGGTTCCTTGAAGGTGGCGCACGTAGTGCACGCAACTAGCATGGTTCCTTGAAGGTGGCGCTGGTAGTGTACGCAACTAGCATGGTTCCTTGAAGGTGGCGCAGGTAGTGTACGCAACTAGCATGGTTCCTTGAGGGTGGCGTAGGTAATGTACGCAACTAGCATGGTTCCTTGAAGGTGGCGCAGGTAGTGTACGCAACTAGAATGGTTCCTTGAAGGTGGCGCAGGTAGTGTACGCAACTAGCATGGTTCCTTGAAGGTGGCGTACGTAGTGTACGCAACTAGCATGGTTCCTTGAAGGTGGCGCAGGTAGTGTACGCAACTAGTATGGTTCCTTGAAGGTGGCGTAGGTAGTGTACGCAACTAGCATGGTTCCTTGAAGGTGGCGCAGGTAGTGTACGCAACTAGCATGGTTCCTTGAAGGTGGCGTAGGTAGTGTACGCAACTAGCATGGGTCCTTGAGGATGGCTCAGGTAATGTAAGCAACTAGCACGGTTCCTTGAAGGTGGCGCAGGTAATGTACGCAACTAGCACGGTTGCATGAAGGTAGCGCAGGTAATGTACGCAACTAGCATGGTTCCTTGAAGGTGGCGCAGGTAGTGTACGCAATTAGCATGGTTCCTTGAAGGTGGCGTAGGTAGTGTACGCAACTAGCATGGTTCCTTGAAGGTGGCGCAGGTAGTGTACGCAACTAGCACGGTTCCTTGAAGGTGGCGTAGGTAGTGTACGAAACTAGCATGGTTCCTTGAGGGTGCAGTAGGTAGTGTGCGCAACTAGCACGGTTCCTTGAAGGTGGCGTAGGTAGTGTACGCAATTAGCACGGTTCCTTGAAGGAGGCGCAGGTAGTGTACGCAACTAGCATGGTTCCTTGAGGGTGGCGTAGGTAGTGTACGCAATTAGCACGGTTCCTTGAAGGTGGCGTAGGTAATGTACGCAATTAGCACGGTTACTTGAAGGTGGCGCAGGTAATGTACGCAACTAGCACGGTTCCTTGAAGGTGGCGCAGGTAGTGTACGCAACTAGCACGGTTCCTTGAGGGTGGCGTAGGTAGTGTACGCAACTAGCATGGTTCCTTGAAGGTGGCGCAGGTAGTGTACGCAACTAGCATGGTTCCTTGAAGGTGGCGCAGGTAGTGTACGCAACTAGCATGGTTCCTTGAAGGTGGCGCAGGTAGTGTACGCAACTAGCATGGGTCCTTGAGGATGGCTCAGGTAATGTACGCAACTAGCATGGTTCCTTGAAGGTGGCGCAGGTAGTGTACGCAAATAGCACGGTTCCTTGAAGGTAGCGCAGGTAGTGTACGCAACTAGCATGGTTCCTTGAAGGTGGCGCAGGTAGTGTACGCAACTAGCATGGTTCCTTGAAGGTGGCGCAGGTAGTGTACGCAACTAGCATGGTTCCTAGAAGGTAGCGCAGGTAGTGTACGCAACTAGCATGGTTCCTTGAAGGTGGCGCAGGTAGTGTACGCAACTAGCATGGTTCCTTGAAGGTGGCGCAGGTAGTGTACGCAACTAGCATGGTTCCTTGAAGGTGGCGCAGGTAGTGTACGCAACTAGCATGGTTCCTTGAAGGTGGCGCAGGTAGTGTACGCAACTAGCATGGTTCCTAGAAGGTAGCGCAGGTAGTGTACGCAACTAGCATGGTTCCTTGAAGGTGGCGCAGGTAGTGTACGCAACTAGCATGGTTCCTTGAAGGTGGCGCAGGTAGTGTACGCGACTAGCACGGTTCCTTGAAGGTGGCGCAGGTAGTTTACGCAACTAGCACGGTTCATTGAGGGTGCAGTAGGTAATGTACGCGACTAGCACGGTTCCTTGAAGGAGGCGCAGGTAGTGTACGCAACTAGCACGGTTCATTGAAGGTGGCGCAGGTAGTGTACGCAACTAGCACGGTTCATTGAAGGTGCAGTAGGTAATGTACGCGACTAGCATGGTTCCTTGAAGGTGCAGTAGGTAATGTACGCGACTAGCATGGTTCCTTGAAGGTGCAGTAGGTAATGTACGCAACTAGCACGGTTCCTTGAAGGTGGCGTAGGTAATGTACGCAACTAGCACGGTTCCTTGAAGGCGGCGAAGGTAATGTACGCAACTAGCACGGTTCCTTGAAGGTGCAGTAGGTAATGTACGCAACTAGCACGGTTCCTTGAAGGTGGTGCAGGTAATGTACGCGACTAGCACGGTTCATTGAAGGTGGCGCAGGTAATGTACGCAACTAGCATGGTTCCTTGAGGGTGGCGCAGGTAATGTACGCAACTAGCATGGTTCCTTGGGGGTGGCGCAGGTAATGTACGCAACTAGCACGGTTCCTTGAGGGTGGCGCAGGAATGTACGCAACTAGCATGGTTCATTGAAGGTGCAGTAGGTAATGTACGCGACTAGCACGGTTCCTTGAAGGTGGCGCAGGTAGTGTACGCAACTAGCACGGTTCCTTGAAGGTGGCGCAGGTAATGTACGCAACTAGCACGGTTCCTTGAAGGTGGCGCAGGTAGTGTACGCAACTAGCATGGTTCCTTGAAGGTGGCGCAGGTAGTGTACGCAACTAGCACGGTTCCTTGAAGGTGGCGCAGGTAGTGTACGCAACTAGCACGGTTCATTGAAGGTGGCGCAGGTAATGTACGCAACTAGCACGGTTCATTGAAGGTGGCGCAGGTAGTGTACGCAACTAGCACGGTTCATTGAAGGTGCAGTAGGTAATGTACGCGACTAGCATGGTTCCTTGAAGGTGCAGTAGGTAATGTACGCGACTAGCATGGTTCCTTGAAGGTGCAGTAGGTAATGTACGCGACTAGCACGGTTCCTTGAAGGTGGCGCAGGTAATGTACGCGACTAGCATGGTTCCTTGAAGGTGGCGCAGGTAGTGTACGCAACTAGCATGGTTCCTTGAGGGTGCAGTAGGTAATGTACGCAACTAGCACGGTTCATTGAAGGTGGCGTAGGTAGTGTACGCGACTAGCATGGTTCCTTGAAGGAGGCGCAGGTAGTGTACGCAACTAGCACGGTTCCTTGAAGGTGGCGCATGTAATGTACGCAACTAGCACTGTTCCTTGAAGGTGGCGTAGGTAGTGTACGCAACTAGCACGGTTCCTTGAGGGTGGCGCAGGTAGTGTACGCAACTAGCATGGGTCCTTGAGGGTGGCGTAGGTAGTGTACGCAACTAGCACGGTTCCTTGAAGGTGGCGCAGGTAATGTACGCAACTAGCACGGTTCCTTGAGGGTGGCGCAGGTAGTGTACGCAACTAGCACGGTTCCTTGAAGGTGGCGCAGGTAATCTACGCAACTAGCATGGGTCCTTGAGGGTGGCGTAGGTAGTGTACGCAACTAGTACTGTTCCTTGAAGGTGGCGTAGGTAGTGTACGCAACTATCACGGTTCCTTGAGGGTGGCGCAGGTAGTGTACGCAACTAGCATGGTTCCTTGAAGGTGGCGCAGGTAATGTACGCAACTAGCATGGGTCCTTGAAGGTGGCGCAGGTAGTGTACGCAACTAGCACGGTTCCTTGAAGGTGGCGTAGGTAGTGTACGCAACTGGCACGGTTCCTTGAAGGTGGCGCAGGTAATGTACGCAACTAGCACGGTTCCTTGAAGGTGGCGCAGGTAGTGTACGCAACTAGCACGGTTCCTTGAAGGTGGCGCAGGTAGTGTACGCAACTAGCACGGTTCCTTGAAGGTGGCGCAGGTAGTGTACGCAACTAGCACGGTTCCTTGAAGGTGGCGCAGGTAATGTACGCAACTAGCACGGTTCCTTGAAGGTGGCGCAGGTAATGTACGCAACTAGCACGGTTCATTGAAGGTGGCGCAGGTAATGTACGCAACTAGCATGGGTCCTTGAAGGAGGCGCAGCTAGTGTACGCAACTAGCATGGTTCCTTGAGGGTGGCGCAGGTAGTGTACGCAACTAGCATGGGTCCTTGAGGGTGGTGCAGGTAGTGTACGCAACTAGCACGGTTCCTTGAAGGTGGCGTAGGTAGTGTACGCAACTAGCATGGGTCCATGAGGATTGCTCAGGTAATGTAAGCAACTAGCACGGTTCCTTGAAGGTCGCGTAGGTAGTGTACGCAACTAGCACGGTTCATTGAAGGTGGCGCAGGTAGTGTACGCAACTAGCATAGTTCCTTGAAGGTGGCGCAGGTAGTGTACGCAACTAGCATGGTTCCTTGAAGGTGCAGTAGGTAATGTACGCGACTAGCACGGTTCCTTGAAGGTGGCGTAGGTAGTGTACGCAACTAGCATGGTTCCTTGAAGGTGGCGTAGGTAATGTACGCGACTAGCACGGTTCCTTGAAGGTGGCGTAGGTAGTGTACGCAACTAGCATGGTTCCTTGAAGGTGGCGTAGGTAGTGTACGCAACTAGCATGGTTCCTTGAAGGAGGCGCAGCTAGTGTACGCAACTAGCATGGTTCCTTGAGGGTGGCGCAGGTAGTGTACGCAACTAGCATGGGTCCTTGAGGGTGGTGCAGGTAGTGTACGCAACTAGCACGGTTCCTTGAAGGTGGCGTAGGTAGTGTACGCAACTAGCATGGGATCATGAGGATTGCTCAGGTAATGTAAGCAACTAGCACGGTTCCTTGAAGGTCGCGTAGGTAGTGTACGCAACTAGCACGGTTCATTGAAGGTGGCGCAGGTAGTGTACGCAACTAGCATAGTTCCTTGAAGGTGGCGCAGGTAGTGTACGCAACTAGCATGGTTCCTTGAAGGTGCAGTAGGTAATGTACGCGACTAGCACGGTTCCTTGAAGGTGGCGTAGGTAGTGTACGCAACTAGCATGGTTCCTTGAAGGTGGCGTAGGTAGTGTACGCAACTAGCATGGTTCCTTGAAGGTGGCGCAGGTAGTGTACGCAACTAGCATGGTTCCTTGAAGGTGGCGTAGGTAGTGTACGCAACTAGCATGGTTCCTTGAAGGTGGCGCAGAGTGTATGCAACTAGCATGGTTCCTTGAAGGTGGCGTTGGTAGTGTACGCAACTAGCATGGTTCCTTGAAGGTGGCGCAGGTAGTGTACGCCACTAGCATGGTTCCTTGAAGGTGGCGTTGGTAGTGTACGCAACTAGCATGGATCCTTGAAGGTGGCGCAGGTAGTGTACGCAACTAGCACGGTTCCTTGAAGGTGGCGCAGGTAGTGTACGCAACTAGCACGGTTCATTGAAGGTGGCGCAGGTAATGTACGCAACTAGCACGGTTCATTGAAGGTGGCGCCGGTAGTGTACGCAACTAGCACGGTTCATTGAAGGTGCAGTAGGTAATGTACGCGACTAACATGGTTCCTTGAAGGTGCAGTAGGTAATGTACGCGACTAGCATGGTTCCTTGAAGGTGCAGTAGGTAATGTACGCGACTAGCACGGTTCCTTGAAGGTGGCACAGCTAATGTACGCGACTAGCATGGTTCCTTGAAGGTGGCGCAGGTAGTGTACGCAACTAGCATGGTTCCTTGAGGGTGCAGTAGGTAATGTACGCAACTAGCACGGTTCATTGAAGGTGGCGTAGGTAGTGTACGCGACTAGCATGGTTCCTTGAAGGAGGCGCAGGTAGTGTACGCAACTAGCACGGTTCCTTGAAGGTGGCGCAGGTAATGTACGCAACTAGCACTGTTCCTTGAAGGTGGCGTAGGTAGTGTACGCAAATAGCACGGTTCCTTGTGGGTGGCGCAGGTAGTGTACGCAACTAGCATGGGTCCTAGAGGGTGGCGTTGGTAGTGTACGCAACTAGCACGGTTCCTTGAAGGTGGCGCAGGTAATGTACGCAACTAGCACGGTTCCTTGAGGGTGGCGCAGGTAGTGTACGCAACTAGCACGGTTCCTTGAAGGTGGCGCAGGTAATCTACGCAACTAGCATGGGTCCTTGAGGGTGGCGTAGGTAGTGTACGCAACTAGCACGGTTCCTTGAAGGTGGCGTAGGTAGTGTACGCAACTAGCACGGTTCCTTGAGGGTGGCGCAGGTAGTGTACGCAACTAGCATGGTTCCTTGAAGGTGGCGCAGGTAATGTACGCAACTAGCATGGGTCCTTGAAGGTGGCGCAGGTAGTGTACGCAACTAGCACGGTTCCTTGAAGGTGGCGTAGGTAGTGTACGCAACTAGCACGGTTCCTTGAAGGTGGCGCAGGTAATGTACGCAACTAGCACGGTTCCTTGAAGGTGGCGCAGGTAGTGTACGCAACTAGCACGGTTCCTTGAAGGTGGCGCAGGTAGTGTACGCAACTAGCACGGTTCCTTGAAGGTGGCGCAGGTAATGTACGCAACTAGCACGGTTCCTTGAAGGTGGCGCAGGTAATGTACGCAACTAGCACGGTTCATTGAAGGTGGCGCAGGTAATGTACGCAACTAGCATGGGTCCTTGAAGGAGGCGCAGGTAGTGTACGCAACTAGCATGGTTCCTTGAGGGTGGCGCAGGTAGTGTACGCAACTAGCATGGGTCCTTGAGGGTGGCGCAGGTAGTGTACGCAACTAGCACGGTTCCTTGAAGGTGGCGTAGGTAGTGTACGCAACTAGCATGGGTCCTTGAAGATGGCTCAGTTAATGTACGTAACTAGCACGGTTCCTTGAAGGTCGCGTAGGTAGTGTACGCAACTAGCACGGTTCATTGAAGGTGGCGCAGGTAGTGTACGCAACTAGCATAGTTCCTTGAAGGTGGCGCAGGTAGTGTACGCAACTAGCATGGTTCCTTGAAGGTGCAGTAGGTAATGTACGCGACTAGCACGGTTCCTTGAAGGTGGCGTAGGTAGTGTACGCAACTAGCACGGTTCCTTGAAGGTGGCGCGGGTAGTGTACGCAACTAGCATGGGTCCTTGAGGATGGCTCAGGTAATGTACGCGACTAGCACGGTTCCTTGAGGGTGGCGCAGGTAGTGTACGCAACTAGCACGGTTCCTTGAAGGTGGCGCAGGTAGTGTACGCAACTAGCATGGTTCCTTGAAGGTGGCGTAGGTAGTGTACGCAATTAGAATGGTTCCTTGAAGGTGGCGCAGGTAGTGTACGCAACTAGCATGGTTCCTTGAAGGTGGCGCAGGTAGTGTACGCAACTAGCCCGGTTCCTTGGAGGTGGCGCAGGTAGTGTACGCAACTAGCATAGTTCCTTGAAGGTGGCGCAAGGAGTGTACGCAACTAGCATGGTTCCTTGAAGGTGCAGTAGGTAATGTACGCGACTAGCACGGTTCCTTGAAGGTGGCGTAGGTAGTGTACGCAACTAGCATGGTTCCTTGAAGGTGGCGTAGGTAGTGTACGCAACTAGCATGGTTCCTTGAAGGTGGCGCAGGTAGTGTACGCAACTAGCATGGTTCCTTGAAGGTGGCGCAGGTAGTGTACGCAACTAGCACGGTTCCTTAAAGGTGGCGCAGGTAGTGTACGCAACTAGCATAGTTCCTTGAAGGTGGCGCAGGTAGTGTACGCAACTAGCATGGTTCCTTGAAGGTGCAGTAGGTAATGTACGCGACTAGCACGGTTCCTTGAAGGTGGCGTAGGTAGTGTAGGCAACTAGCATGGGTTCTTGAGGGTGGCGCAGGTAGTGTACGCAACTAGCAGGGTTCCTTGAAGGTGGCGTAGGTAGTGTACGCAATTAGCATGGGTCCTTGAGGGTGGCGTAGGTAGTGTACGCAACTAGCACGGTTCCTTGAAGGTGGCGTAGGTAATGTACGCAACTAGCACGGTTCCTTGAAGGTGGCGCAGGTAATGTACGCAACTAGCACGGTTCCTTGAGGGTGGCGTAGGTAGTGTACGCAACTAGCACGGGTCCTTGAAGGTGGCGCAGGTAATGTACGCAACTAGCTTGGATCCTTGAGGGTGGCGTAGGTAGTGTACGCAACTAGCATGGGTCCTTGAAGGTGGCGCAGGTAATGTACGCAACTAGCACTGTTCCTTGAAGGTGGCGCAGGTAATGTACGCAACTAGCATGGGTCCTTGAGGGTGGCGTAGGTAGTGTACGCAACTAGCATGGTTCCTTGAAGGTGGCGCAGGTAATGTACGCAACTAGCATGGGTCCTTGGGGGTGGCGTAGGTATTGTACGCAACTAGCATGGTTCCTTGAAGGTGGCGCAGGTAATGTACGCAACTAGCAAGGGTCCTTGAGGATGGCTCAGGTAATGTACGCAACTAGCACGGTTTATTGAAGGTGGCGCAGATATAGTACGCAACTAGCACTGTTCCTTGAAGGTGGCGCAGGTTATGTACGCAACTAGCATGGGTCCATGAGGATGGCTCAGGTAATGTACGCAACTAGCACGGTTCATTGAAGGTGGCGCAGGTAATGTACGACACTAGCATGGGTCCATGAGGATGGCTCAGGTAATGTACGCAACTAGCACGGTTCATTGAAGGTGGCGCAGGTAATGTACGCAACTAGCACGGTTCCTTGAAGGTGGCGCAGATAGTGTACGACACTAGCAAGGGTCCTTGAAGGTGGTGCAGGTAATGTACGCTACTAGCAAGGGTCCTTGAGGGTGGTGCAGCTTATGTACGCAACTAGCATGGGTCCATGAGGATGGCTCAGGTAATGTACGCAACTAGCACGGTTCATTGAAGGTGGCGCAGGTAATGTACGCAACTAGCATGGGTCCTTGAAGGAGGCGCAGGTAATGTACGCAACTAGCATGGGTCCTTAAGGGTGGCGCAGGTAGTGTACGCAACTAGCACGGTTCCTTGAAGGTGGCGCAGGTAGTGCACGCAACTAGCATGGTTCCTTGAAGGTGGCGCAGGTAGTGTACGCAACTAGCATGGTTCCTTGAAGGTGGCGCAGGTAGTGTACGCAACTAGCATGGTTCCTTGAGGGTGGCGTAGGTAATGTACGCAACTAGCATGGTTCCTTGAAGGTGGCTCAGGTAGTGTACGCAACTAGCATGGTTCCTTGAAGGTGGCGCAGGTAGTGTACCCAACTAGCATGGTTCCTTGAAGGTGGCGTAGGGAGTGTACGCAACTAGCATGGTTCCTTGAAGGTGGCGCAGGTAGTGTACGCAACTAGCATGGTTCCTTGAAGGTGGCGTAGGTAGTGTACGCCACTAGCACTGTTCCTTGAAGGTGGCGCAGGTAATGTACGCAACTAGCATGGGTCCATGAGGATGGCTCAGGTAATGTACGCAACTAGCACGGTTCAATGAAGGTGGCGCAGGTAATGTACGACACTAGCATGGGTCCATGAGGATGGCTCAGGTAATGTACGCATCTAGCACGGTTCATTGAAGGTGGCGCAGGTAATGTACGCAACTAGCACGGTTCATTGAAGGTGGCGCAGATAGTGTACGACACTAGCAAGGGTCCTTGAAGGTGGTGCAGGTAATGTACGCAACTAGCAAGGGTCCTTGAGGGTGGTGCAGGTAATGTACGCAACTAGCATGGGTCCATGAGGATGGCTCAGGTAATGTACGCAACTAGCACGGTTCATTGAAGGTGGCGCAGGTAATGTACGCATCTAGCATGGGTCCTTGAAGGAGGCGCAGGTAATGTACGCAACTAGCATGGGTCCTTGAGGGTGGCGCAGGTAGTGTACGCAACTAGCACGGTTCCTTGAAGGTGGCGTAGGTAGTGTACGCAACTAGCATGGGTCCTTAAGGATGGCTCAGGTAATGTACGCAACTAGCACGGTTCCTTGAAGGTCGCGTAGGTAGTGTACGCAACTAGCACGGTTCATTGTAGGTGGCGCAGGTAGTGTACGCAACTAGCATAGTTCCTTGAAGGTGGCGCAGGTAGTGTACGCAACTAGCATGGTTCCTTGAAGGTGCAGTAGGTAATGTACGCGACTAGCACGGTTCCTTGAAGGTGGCGTAGGTAGTGTACGCAACTAGCATGGTTCCTTGAAGGTGGCGTAGGTAGTGTACGCAACCAGCATGGTTCCTTGAAGGTGGCGCAGGTAGTGTACGCAACTAGCATGGTTCCTTGAAGGTGGCGCAGGTAGTGTACGCAACTAGCACGGTTCCTTGAATGTGGCGCAGGTAGTGTACGCAACTAGCATAGTTCCTTGAAGGTGGCGCAGGTAGTGTACGCAACTAGCATGGTTCCTTGAAGGTGCAGTAGGTAATGTACGCGACTAGCACGGTTCCTTGAAGGTGGCGTAGGTAGTGTACGCAACTAGCATGGTTCCTTGAAGGTGGCGTAGGTAGTGTACGCAACTAGCATGGTTCCTTGAAGGTGGCGCAGGTAGTGTACGCAACTAGCATGGTTCCTTGAAGGTGGCGTAGGTAGTGTACGCAACTAGCATGGTTCCTTGAAGGTGGCGCAGGTAGTGTACGCAACTAGCATGGTTCCTTGAAGGTGGCGTTGGTAGTGTACGCAACTAGCATGGTTCCTTGAAGGTGGCGCAGGTAGTGTACGCAACTAGCATGGTTCCTTGAAGGAGGCGTAGATAATGTACGCAACTAGCACGGTTCCTTGAAGGTGGCGCAGGTAGTGCACGCAACTAGCATGGTTTCTTGAAGGTGACGCAGGTAGTGTACGCAACTAGCATGGTTCCTTGAAGGTGGCGCAGGTAGTGTACGCAACTAGCATGGTTCCTTGAGGGTGGCGTAGGTAATGTACGCAACTAGCATGGTTCCTTGAAGGTGGCGCAGGTAGTGTACGCAACTAGCATGGTTCCTTGAAGGTGGCGCAGGTAGTGTACGCAACTAGCATGGTTCCTTGAAGGTGGCGTACGTAGTGTACGCAACTAGCATGGTTCCTTGAAGGTGGCGCAGGTAGTGTACGCAACTAGCATGGTTCCTTGAAGGTGGCGTAGGTAGTGTACGCAACTAGCATGGTTCCTTGAAGGTGGCGCAGGTAGTGTACGCAACTAGCATGGTTCCTTGAAGGTGGCGTAGGTAGTGTACGCAACTAGCATGGGTCCTTGAGGATGGCTCAGGTAATGTACGCAACTAGCACGGTTCCTTGAAGGTGGCGCAGGTAATGTACGAAACTAGCACGGTTCCTTGAAGGTAGCGCAGGTAATGTACGCAACTAGCATGGTTCCTTGAAGGTGGCGCAGGTAGTGTACGCAATTAGCATGGTTCCTTGAAGGTGGCGTAGGTTGTGTACGCAACTAGCATGGTTCCTTGAAGGTGGCGCAGGTAGTGTACGCAACTAGCACGGTTCCTTGAAGGTGGCGTAGGTAGTGTACGCAACTAGCATGGTTCCTTGAGGATGCAGTAGGTAGTGTACGCAACTAGCACGGTTCCTTGAAGGTGGCGTAGGTAGTGTACGCAATTAGCACGGTTCCTTGAAGGAGGCGCAGGTAGTGTACGCAACTAGCATGGTTCCTTGAGGGTGGCGTAGGTAGTGTACGCAATTAGCACGGTTCCATGAAGGTGGCGTAGGTAATGTACGCAATTAGCACGGTTCCTTGAAGGTGGCGCAGGTAATGTACGCCACTAGCACGGTTCCTTGAAGGTGGCGCAGGTAGTGTACGCAACTAGCACGGTTCCTTGAGGGTGGCGTAGGTAGTGAACGCAACTAGCATGTTTCCTTGAAGGTGGCGCAGGTAGTGTACGCAACTAGCATGGTTCCTTGAAGGTGGCGCAGGTAGTGTACGCAACTAGCATGGTTCGTTGAAGGTGGCGCAGGTAGTGTACGCAACTAGCATGGGTCCTTGAGGATGGCTCAGGTAATGTACGCAACTAGCATGGTTCCTTGATGGTGGCGCAGGTAGTGTACGCAACTAGCACGGTTCCTTGAAGGTAGCGCAGGTAGTGTACGCAACTAGCAAGGTTCCTTGAAGGTGGCGCAGGTAGTGTACGCAACTAGCATGGTTCCTTGAAGGTGGCGCAGGTAGTGTACGCAACTAGCATGGTTCTAAGAAGGTAGCGCAGGTAGTGTACGCAACTAGCATGGTTCCTTGAAGGTGGCGCAGGTAGTGTACGCAACTAGCATGGTTCCTTGAAGGTGGCGCAGGTAGTGTACGCAACTAGCATGGTTCCTTGAAGGTGGCGCAGGTAGTGTACGCAATTAGCACGGTTCCTTGAAGGTGCAGTAGGTAATGTACGCGACTAGCACGGTTCCTTGAAGGTGGCGCAGGTAGTGTACGCAACTAGCATGCTTCCTTGAAGGTGGCGCAGGTAGTGTACGCGACTAGCACGGTTCCTTGAAGGTGGCGCAGGTAGTGTACGCAACTAGCACGGTTCATTGAAGGTGCAGTAAGTAATGTACGCGACTAGCACGGTTCCTTGAAGGAGGCGCAGGTAGTGTACGCAACTAGCACGGTTCATTGAAGGTGGCGCAGGTAGTGTACGCAACTAGCACGGTTCATTGAAGGTGCAGTAGGTAATGTACGCGACTAGCATGGTTCCTTGAAGGTGCAGTAGGTAATGTACGCGACTAGCATGGTTCCTTGAAGGTGCAGTAGGTAATGTACGCAACTAGCACGGTTCCTTGAAGGTGGCGTAGGTAATGTACGCAACTAGCACGGTTCCTTGAAGGTGGCGAACGTAATGTACGCAACTAGCACGGTTCCTTGAAGGTGCAGTAGGTAATGTACGCAACTAGCACGGTTCCTTGAAGGTGGTGCAGGTAATGTACGCGACTAGCACGGTTCATTGAAGGTGGCGCAGGTAATGTACGCAACTAGCATGGTTCCTTGAGGGTGGCGCAGGTAATGTACGCAACTAGCATGGTTCCTTGGGGGTGGCGCAGGTAGTGTACGCAACTAGCACGGTTCCTTGAAGGTGGCGCATGTAATGTACGCAACTAGCACTGTTCCTTGAAGGTGGCGTAGGTAGTGTACGCAACTAGCACGGTTCCTTGAGGGTGGCGCAGGTAGTGTACGCAACTAGCATGGGTCCTTGAGGGTGGCGTAGGTAGTGTACGCAACTAGCACGGTTCCTTGAAGGTGGCGCAGGTAATGTACGCAACTAGCACGGTTCCTTGAAGGTGGCGCAGGTAGTGTACGCAACTAGCACGGTTCCTTGAAGTTGGCGCAGGCAGTGTACGCAACAAGCACGGTTCCTTGAGGGTGGCGCAGGTAGTGTACGCAACTAGCATGGTTCCTTGAGGGTGGCGCAGGTACTGTACGCAACTAGCATGGGTCCTTGAGGGTGGCGCAGGTAGTGTACGCAACTAGCACGGTTCCTTGAAGGTGGCGTAGGTAGTGTACGCAACTAGCATGGGTCCATGAGGATGGCTCAGGTAATGTACGCAACTAGCACGGTTCATTGAAGGTCGCGTAGGTAGTGTACGCAACTAGCACGGTTCATTGAAGGTGGCGCAGGTAGTGTACGCAACTAGCATAGTTCCTTGAAGGTGGCGCAGGTAGTGTACGCAACTAGCATGGTTCCTTGAAGGTGCAGTAGGTAATGTACGCGACTAGCACGGTTCCTTGAAGGTGGCGTAGGTAATGTACGCAACTAGCACGGTTCCTTGAAGGTGGCGCAGGTAATGTACGCAACTAGCACGGTTCCTTGAAGGTGGCGCAGGTAGTGTACGCAACTAGCACGGTTCCTTGAGGGTGGCGCAGGTAGTGTACGCAACTAGCACGGTTCCTTGAGGGTGGCGCAGGTAGTGTACGCAACTAGCATGGTTCCTTGAAGGTGGCGCAGGTAATGTACGCAACTAGCATGGGTCCTTGAAGGTGGCGCAGGTAGTGTACGCAACTAGCACGGTTCCTTGAAGGTGGCGTTGGTAGTGTACGCAACTAGCACGGTTCCTTGAAGGTGGCGCAGGTAATGTACGCAACTAGCACGGTTCCTTGAAGGTGGCGCAGGTAGTGTACGCAACTAGCACGGTTCCTTGAAGTTGGCGCAGGCAGTGTACGCAACAAGCACGGTTCCTTGAAGGTGGCGCAGGTAGTGTACGCAACTAGCACGGTTCCTTGAAGGTGGCGCAGGTAATGTACGCAACTAGCACGGTTCCATGAAGGTGGCGCAGCTAATGTACGCAACTAGCACGGTTCATTGAAGGTGGCGCAGGTAATGTACGCAACTAGCATGGGTCCTTGAAGGAGGCGCACGTAGTGTACGCAACTAGCATGGTTCCTTGAGGGTGGCGCAGGTACTGTACGCAACTAGCATGGGTCCTTGAGGGTGGCGCAGGTAGTGTACGCAACTAGCACGGTTCCTTGAAGGTGGCGTAGGTAGTGTACGCAACTAGCATGGGTCCATGAGGATGGCTCAGGTAATGTACGCAACTAGCACGGTTCATTGAAGGTCGCGTAGGTAGTGTACGCAACTAGCACGGTTCATTGAAGGTGGCGCAGGTAGTGTACGCAACTAGCATAGTTCCTTGAAGGTGGCGCAGGTAGTGTACGCAACTAGCATGGTTCCTTGAAGGTGCAGTAGGTAATGTACGCGACTAGCACGGTTCCTTGAAGGTGGCGTAGGTAGTTTACGCAACTAGCATGGTTCCTTGAAGGTGGCGTAGGTAGTGTACGCAACTAGCATGGTTCCTTGAAGGTGGCGCAGGTAGTGTACGCAACTAGCATGGTTCCTTGATGGTGGCGCAGGTTGTGTACGCAAGTAGCACGGTTCCTTGAAGGTGGCGCAGGTAGTGTACGCAACTAGCATAGTTCCCTGAAGGTGGCGCAGGTAGTGTACGCAACTAGCATGGTTCCTTGAAGGTGCAGTAGGTAATGTACGCGACTAGCACGGTTCCTTGAAGGTGGCGTAGGTAGTGTACGCAACTAGCATGGTTCCTTGAAGGTGGCGTAGGTAGTGTACGCAACTAGCATGGTTCCTTGAAAGTGGCGCAGGTAGTGTACGCAACTAGCATGCTTCCTTGAAGGTGGCGTAGGTAGTGTACGCAACTAGCATGGTTCCTTGAAGGTGGCGCAGGTAGTGTACACAACTAGCATGGTTCCTTGAAGGTGGCGTTGGTAGTGTACGCAACTAGCATGGTTCCTTGAAGGTGGCGCAGGTAGTGTACGCAACTAGCATGGTTCCTTGAAGGAGGCGTAGGTAATGTACGCAACTAGCACGGTTCCTTGAAGGTGGCGCAGGTAGTGCACGCAACTAGCATGGTTCCTTGAAGGTGGCGCAGGTAGTGTACGCACCTAGCATGGTTCCTTGAAGGTGGCGCAGGTAGTGTACGCAACTAGCATGGTTCCTTGAGGGTGGCGTAGGTAGTGTACGCAACTAGCATGGTTCCTTGAAGCTGGCGTAGGTAGTGTACGCAACTAGCATGGTTCCTTAAAGGTGGCGCAGGTAGTGTACGCAACTAGCATGGTTCCTTGAAGGTGGCGTAGGTAGTGTACGCAACTAGCATGGGTCCTTGAGGATGGCTCAGGTATTGTACGCAACTAGCACGGTTCCTTGAAGGTGGCGCAGGTAATGTACGCAACTAGCACGGTTCCTTGAAGGTAGCGCAGGTAATGTACGCAACTAGCATGGTTCCTTGAAGGTGGCGCAGGTAGTGTACGCAACTAGCATGGTTCCTTGAAGGTGGCGTAGGTAGTGTACGCAACTAGCATAGTTCCTTGAAGGTGGCGCAGGTAGTGTACGCAACTAGCACGGTTCCTTGAAGGTGGCGTAGGTAGTGTACGCAACTAGCATGGTTCCTTGAGGGTGCAGTAGGTAGTGTACGCAACTAGCACGGTTCCTTGAAGGTGGCGTAGGTAGTGTACGCAATTAGCACGGTTCCTTGAAGGAGGCGCAGGTAGTGTACGCAACTAGCATGGTTCCTTGAGGGTGGCGTAAGTAGTGTACGCAATTAGCACGGTTCCTTGAAGGTGGCGTAGGTAATGTACGCAATTAGCACGGTTCCTTGAAGGTGGCGCAGGTAATGTACGCAACTAGCACGGTTCCTTGAAGGTGGCGCAGGTAGTGTACGCAACTAGCACGGTTCCTTGAGGGTGGCGTAGGTAGTGTACGCAACTAGCATGGTTCCTTGAAGGTGGCGCAGGTAGTGTACGCAACTAGCATGGTTCCTTGAAGGTGGCGCAGGTAGTGTACGCAACTAGCATGGTTCCTTGAAGGTGGCGCAGGTAGTGTACGCAACTAGCATGGTTCCTTGAAGGTGGCGCAGGTAATGTACGCAACTAGCATGGGTCCTTGAGGGTGGCGTAGGTAGTGTACGCAACTAGCATGGTTCCTTGAAGGTGGCGCAGGTAATGTACGCAACTAGCAAGGGTCCTTGAGGATGGCTCAGGTAATGTACGCAACTAGCACGGTTTATTGAAGGTGGCGCAGATATAGTACGCAACTAGCACTGTTCCTTGAAGGTGGCGCAGGTTATGTACGCAACTAGCATGGGTCCATGAGGATGGCTCAGGTAATGTACGCAACTAGCACGGTTCATTGAAGGTGGCGCAGGTAATGTACGACACTAGCATGGGTCCATGAGGATGGCTCAGGTAATGTACGCAACTAGCACGGTTCATTGAAGGTGGCGCAGGTAATGTACGCAACTAGCACGGATCCTTGAGGGTGGCGTAGGTAGTGTACGCAACTAGCACGGGTCCTTGAATGTGGCGCAGGTAGTGTACGCAACTAACACGGTTCCTTGAGGGTGGCGTAGTTAGTGTACGCAACTAGCATGGGTCCTTGAGGGTGGCGCAGGTAGTGTACGAAACTAGCACGGGTCCTTGAAGGTGGCGCAGGTAGTGTACGCAACTAGCACGGTTCCTTGAGGGTGGCGTAGGTAGTGTACGCAACTAGCATGGGTCGTTGAGGGTGGCGCAGGTAGTGTACGCAACTAGCACGGGTCCTTGAGGGTGGCGCAGGTAGTGTACGCAACTAGCATGGGTCCTTGAGGGTGGCGCAGGTAGTGTACGCAACTAGCACGGGTCCTTGAGGGTGGCGCAGGTAGTGTACGCAACTAGCACGGTTCCTTGAAGTTGGCGTAGGTAGTGTACGCAACTAACATGGGTCCTTGAGGGTGGCGCAGGTAGTGTACGCAACTAGCACGGTTCCTTGAGGGTGGCGTAGGTAGTGTACGCAACTAGCATGGGTCCTTGAGGGTGGCGCAGGTAGTGTACGCAACTAGCACGGTTCCTTGAAGGTGGCGTAGGTAGTGTACGCAATTAGCATGGGTCCTTGAGGGTGGCGTAGGTAGTGTACGCAACTAGCACGGTTCCTTGAAGGTGGCGTAGGTAATGTACGCAACTAGCACGGTTCCTTGAAGGTGGCGCAGGTAATGTACGCAACTAGCACGGTTCCTTGAGGGTGGCGTAGGTAGTGTACGCAACTAGCACGGGTCCTTGAAGGTGGCGCAGGTAATGTACGCAACTAGCATGGATCCTTGAGGGTGGCGTAGGTAGTGTACGCAACTAGCACGGGTCCTTGAAGGTGGCGCAGGTAATGTACGCAACTAGCACTGTTCCTTGAAGGTGGCGCAGGTAATGTACGCAACTAACATGGGTCCTTGAGGGTGGCGTAGGTAGTGTACGCAACTAGCATGGTTCCTTGAAGGTGGCGCAGGTAATGTACGCAACTAGCAAGGGTCCTTGAGGATGGCTCAGGTAATGTACGCAACTAGCACGGTTTATTGAAGGTGGCGCAGATATATTACGCAACTAGCACTGTTCCTTGAAGGTGGCGCAGGTTATGTACGCAACTAGCATGGGTCCATGAGGATGGCTCAGGTAATGTACGCAAGTAGCACGGTTCATTGAAGGTGGCGCAGGTAATGTACGACACTAGCATGGGTCCATGAGGATGGCTCAGGTAATGTACGCAACTAGCACGGTTCATTGAAGGTGGCGCAGGTAATGTACGCAACTAGCACGGTTCATTGAAGGTGGCGCAGATAGTGTACGACACTAGCAAGGGTCCTTGAAGTTGGTGCAGGTAATGTACGCTACTAGCATGGGTCCTTAAGGGTGGCGCAGGTAGTGTACGCAACTAGCATGGGTCCTTAAGGGTGGCGCAGGTAGTGTACGCAACTAGCACGGTTCCTTGAAGGTGGCGTAGGTAGTGTGCGCAACTAGCATGGGTCCTTAAGGATGGCTCAGGTAATGTACGCAACTAGCACGGTTCCTTGAAGGTCGCGTAGGTAGTGTACGCAACTAGCACGGTTCATTGAAGGTGGCGCAGGTAGTGTACGCAACTAGCATAGTTCCTTGAAGGTGGCGCAGGTAGTGTACGCAACTAGCATGGTTCCTTGAAGGTGCAGTAGGTAATGTACGCGACTAGCACGGTTCCTTGAAGGTGGCGTAGGTAGTGTACGCAACTAGCATGGTTCCTTGAAGGTGGCGTAGGTAGTGTACGCAACTAGCATGGTTCCTTGAAGGTGGCGCAGGTAGTGTACGCAACTAGCATGGTTCCTTGAAGGTGGCGCAGGTAGTGTACGCAACTAGCACGGTTCCTTGAAGGTGGCGCAGGTAGTGTACGCAACTAGCATAGATCCTTGAAGGTGGCGCAGGTAGTGTACGCAACTAGCATGGTTCCTTGAAGGTGCAGTAGGTAATGTACGCGACTAGCACGGTTCCTTGAAAGTGGCGTAGGTAGTGTACGCAACTAGCATGGTTCCTTGAAGGTGGCGTAGGTAGTGTACGCAACTAGCATGGTTCCTTGAAGGTGGCGCAGGTAGTGTACGCAACTAGCATGGTTCCTTGAAGGTGGCGTAGGTAGTGTACGCAACTAGCATGGTTCCTTGAAGGTGGCGCAGCTAGTGTACGCAACTAGCATGGTTCCTTGAAGGTGGCGTTGGTAGTGTACGCAACTAGCATGGTTCCTTGAAGGTGGCGCAGGTAGTGTACGCAACTAGCATGGTTCCTTGAAGGAGGCGTAGGTAATGTACGCAACTAGCACGGTTCCTTGAAGGTGGCGCACGTAGTGCACGCAACTAGCATGGTTCCTTGAAGGTGGCGCTGGTAGTGTACGCAACTAGCATGGTTCCTTGAAGGTGGCGCAGGTAGTGTACGCAACTAGCATGGTTCCTTGAGGGTGGCGTAGGTAATGTACGCAACTAGCATGGTTCCTTGAAGGTGGCGCAGGTAGTGTACGCAACTAGAATGGTTCCTTGAAGGTGGCGCAGGTAGTGTACGCAACTAGCATGGTTCCTTGAAGGTGGCGTACGTAGTGTACGCAACTAGCATGGTTCCTTGAAGGTGGCGCAGGTAGTGTACGCAACTAGTATGGTTCCTTGAAGGTGGCGTAGGTAGTGTACGCAACTAGCATGGTTCCTTGAAGGTGGCGCAGGTAGTGTACGCAACTAGCATGGTTCCTTGAAGGTGGCGTAGGTAGTGTACGCAACTAGCATGGGTCCTTGAGGATGGCTCAGGTAATGTAAGCAACTAGCACGGTTCCTTGAAGGTGGCGCAGGTAATGTACGCAACTAGCACGGTTGCATGAAGGTAGCGCAGGTAATGTACGCAACTAGCATGGTTCCTTGAAGGTGGCGCAGGTAGTGTACGCAATTAGCATGGCTCCTTGAAGGTGGCGTAGGTAGTGTACGCAACTAGCATGGTTCCTTGAAGGTGGCGCAGGTAGTGTACGCAACTAGCACGGTTCCTTGAAGGTGGCGTAGGTAGTGTACGAAACTAGCATGGTTCCTTGAGGGTGCAGTAGGTAGTGTGCGCAACTAGCACGGTTCCTTGAAGGTGGCGTAGGTAGTGTACGCAATTAGCACGGTTCCTTGAAGGAGGCGCAGGTAGTGTACGCAACTAGCATGGTTCCTTGAGGGTGGCGTAGGTAGTGTACGCAATTAGCACGGTTCCTTGAAGGTGGCGTAGGTAATGTACGCAATTAGCACGGTTACTTGAAGGTGGCGCAGGTAATGTACGCAACTAGCACGGTTCCTTGAAGGTGGCGCAGGTAGTGTACGCAACTAGCACGGTTCCTTGAGGGTGGCGTAGGTAGTGTACGCAACTAGCATGGTTCCTTGAAGGTGGCGCAGGTAGTGTACGCAACTAGCATGGTTCCTTGAAGGTGGCGCAGGTAGTGTACGCAACTAGCATGGTTCCTTGAAGGTGGCGCAGGTAGTGTACGCAACTAGCATGGGTCCTTGAGGATGGCTCAGGTAATGTACGCAACTAGCATGGTTCCTTGAAGGTGGCGCAGGTAGTGTACGCAAATAGCACGGTTCCTTGAAGGTAGCGCAGGTAGTGTACGCAACTAGCATGGTTCCTTGAAGGTGGCGCAGGTAGTGTACGCAACTAGCATGGTTCCTTGAAGGTGGCGCAGGTAGTGTACGCAACTAGCATGGTTCCTAGAAGGTAGCGCAGGTAGTGTACGCAACTAGCATGGTTCCTTGAAGGTGGCGCAGGTAGTGTACGCAACTAGCATGGTTCCTTGAAGGTGGCGCAGGTAGTGTACGCAACTAGCATGGTTCCTTGAAGGTGGCGCAGGTAGTGTACGCAACTAGCACGGTTCCTTGAAGGTGCAGTAGGTAATGTACGCGACTAGCACGGTTCCTTGAAGGTGGCGCAGGTAGTGTACGCAACTAGCATGGTTCCTTGAAGGTGGCGCAGGTAGTGTACGCGACTAGCACGGTTCCTTGAAGGTGGCGCAGGTAGTTTACGCAACTAGCACGGTTCATTGAGGGTGCAGTAGGTAATGTACGCGACTAGCACGGTTCCTTGAAGGAGGCGCAGGTAGTGTACGCAACTAGCACGGTTCATTGAAGGTGGCGCAGGTAGTGTACGCAACTAGCACGGTTCATTGAAGGTGCAGTAGGTAATGTACGCGACTAGCATGGTTCCTTGAAGGTGCAGTAGGTAATGTACGCGACTAGCATGGTTCCTTGAAGGTGCAGTAGGTAATGTACGCAACTAGCACGGTTCCTTGAAGGTGGCGTAGGTAATGTACGCAACTAGCACGGTTCCTTGAAGGCGGCGAAGGTAATGTACGCAACTAGCACGGTTCCTTGAAGGTGCAGTAGGTAATGTACGCAACTAGCACGGTTCCTTGAAGGTGGTGCAGGTAATGTACGCGACTAGCACGGTTCATTGAAGGTGGCGCAGGTAATGTACGCAACTAGCATGGTTCCTTGAGGGTGGCGCAGGTAATGTACGCAACTAGCATGGTTCCTTGGGGGTGGCGCAGGTAATGTACGCAACTAGCACGGTTCCTTGAGGGTGGCGCAGGAATGTACGCAACTAGCATGGTTCATTGAAGGTGCAGTAGGTAATGTACGCGACTAGCACGGTTCCTTGAAGGTGGCGCAGGTAGTGTACGCAACTAGCACGGTTCCTTGAAGGTGGCGCAGGTAATGTACGCAACTAGCACGGTTCCTTGAAGGTGGCGCAGGTAGTGTACGCAACTAGCATGGTTCCTTGAAGGTGGCGCAGGTAGTGTACGCAACTAGCACGGTTCCTTGAAGGTGGCGCAGGTAGTGTACGCAACTAGCACGGTTCATTGAAGGTGGCGCAGGTAATGTACGCAACTAGCACGGTTCATTGAAGGTGGCGCAGGTAGTGTACGCAACTAGCACGGTTCATTGAAGGTGCAGTAGGTAATGTACGCGACTAGCATGGTTCCTTGAAGGTGCAGTAGGTAATGTACGCGACTAGCATGGTTCCTTGAAGGTGCAGTAGGTAATGTACGCGACTAGCACGGTTCCTTGAAGGTGGCGCAGGTAATGTACGCGACTAGCATGGTTCCTTGAAGGTGGCGCAGGTAGTGTACGCAACTAGCATGGTTCCTTGAGGGTGCAGTAGGTAATGTACGCAACTAGCACGGTTCATTGAAGGTGGCGTAGGTAGTGTACGCGACTAGCATGGTTCCTTGAAGGAGGCGCAGGTAGTGTACGCAACTAGCACGGTTCCTTGAAGGTGGCGCATGTAATGTACGCAACTAGCACTGTTCCTTGAAGGTGGCGTAGGTAGTGTACGCAACTAGCACGGTTCCTTGAGGGTGGCGCAGGTAGTGTACGCAACTAGCATGGGTCCTTGAGGGTGGCGTAGGTAGTGTACGCAACTAGCACGGTTCCTTGAAGGTGGCGCAGGTAATGTACGCAACTAGCACGGTTCCTTGAGGGTGGCGCAGGTAGTGTACGCAACTAGCACGGTTCCTTGAAGGTGGCGCAGGTAATCTACGCAACTAGCATGGGTCCTTGAGGGTGGCGTAGGTAGTGTACGCAACTAGTACTGTTCCTTGAAGGTGGCGTAGGTAGTGTACGCAACTATCACGGTTCCTTGAGGGTGGCGCAGGTAGTGTACGCAACTAGCATGGTTCCTTGAAGGTGGCGCAGGTAATGTACGCAACTAGCATGGGTCCTTGAAGGTGGCGCAGGTAGTGTACGCAACTAGCACGGTTCCTTGTAGGTGGCGTAGGTAGTGTACGCAACTAGCACGGTTCCTTGAAGGTGGCGCAGGTAATGTACGCAACTAGCACGGTTCCTTGAAGGTGGCGCAGGTAGTGTACGCAACTAGCACGGTTCCTTGAAGGTGGCGCAGGTAGTGTACGCAACTAGCACGGTTCCTTGAAGGTGGCGCAGGTAGTGTACGCAACTAGCACGGTTCCTTGAAGGTGGCGCAGGTAATGTACGCAACTAGCACGGTTCCTTGAAGGTGGCGCAGGTAATGTACGCAACTAGCACGGTTCATTGAAGGTGGCGCAGGTAATGTACGCAACTAGCATGGGTCCTTGAAGGAGGCGCAGCTAGTGTACGCAACTAGCATGGTTCCTTGAGGGTGGCGCAGGTAGTGTACGCAACTAGCATGGGTCCTTGAGGGTGGTGCAGGTAGTGTACGCAACTAGCACGGTTCCTTGAAGGTGGCGTAGGTAGTGTACGCAACTAGCATGGGTCCATGAGGATTGCTCAGGTAATGTAAGCAACTAGCACGGTTCCTTGAAGGTCGCGTAGGTAGTGTACGCAACTAGCACGGTTCATTGAAGGTGGCGCAGGTAGTGTACGCAACTAGCATAGTTCCTTGAAGGTGGCGCAGGTAGTGTACGCAACTAGCATGGTTCCTTGAAGGTGCAGTAGGTAATGTACGCGACTAGCACGGTTCCTTGAAGGTGGCGTAGGTAGTGTACGCAACTAGCATGGTTCCTTGAAGGTGGCGTAGGTAATGTACGCGACTAGCACGGTTCCTTGAAGGTGGCGTAGGTAGTGTACGCAACTAGCATGGTTCCTTGAAGGTGGCGTAGGTAGTGTACGCAACTAGCATGGTTCCTTGAAGGAGGCGCAGCTAGTGTACGCAACTAGCATGGTTCCTTGAGGGTGGCGCAGGTAGTGTACGCAACTAGCATGGGTCCTTGAGGGTGGTGCAGGTAGTGTACGCAACTAGCACGGTTCCTTGAAGGTGGCGTAGGTAGTGTACGCAACTAGCATGGGATCATGAGGATTGCTCAGGTAATGTAAGCAACTAGCACGGTTCCTTGAAGGTCGCGTAGGTAGTGTACGCAACTAGCACGGTTCATTGAAGGTGGCGCAGGTAGTGTACGCAACTAGCATAGTTCCTTGAAGGTGGCGCAGGTAGTGTACGCAACTAGCATGGTTCCTTGAAGGTGCAGTAGGTAATGTACGCGACTAGCACGGTTCCTTGAAGGTGGCGTAGGTAGTGTACGCAACTAGCATGGTTCCTTGAAGGTGGCGTAGGTAGTGTACGCAACTAGCATGGTTCCTTGAAGGTGGCGCAGGTAGTGTACGCAACTAGCATGGTTCCTTGAAGGTGGCGTAGGTAGTGTACGCAACTAGCATGGTTCCTTGAAGGTGGCGCAGAGTGTATGCAACTAGCATGGTTCCTTGCAGGTGGCGTTGGTAGTGTACGCAA
Source organism: Meconema thalassinum (assembly GCA_946902985.2). NCBI lineage: Eukaryota > Metazoa > Arthropoda > Insecta > Orthoptera > Tettigoniidae > Meconema > Meconema thalassinum. The sequence goes on from OX336389.2 coordinate 845,663,884, forward strand.
CTAGCATGGTTCCTTGAAGGTGGCGCAGGTAGTGTACGCCACTAGCATGGTTCCTTGAAGGTGGCGTTGGTAGTGTACGCAACTAGCATGGTTCCTTGAAGGTGGCGCATGTAGTGTACGCAACTAGCACGGTTCCTTGAAGGTGGCGCAGGTAGTGTACGCAACTAGCACGGTTCATTGAAGGTGGCGCAGGTAATGTACGCAACTAGCACGGTTCATTGAAGGTGGCGCCGGTAGTGTACGCAACTAGCACGGTTCATTGAAGGTGCAGTAGGTAATGTACGCGACTAACATGGTTCCTTGAAGGTGCAGTAGGTAATGTACGCGACTAGCATGGTTCCTTGAAGGTGCAGTAGGTAATGTACGCGACTAGCACGGTTCCTTGAAGGTGGCACAGCTAATGTACGCGACTAGCATGGTTCCTTGAAGGTGGCGCAGGTAGTGTACGCAACTAGCATGGTTCCTTGAGGGTGCAGTAGGTAATGTACGCAACTAGCACGGTTCATTGAAGGTGGCGTAGGTAGTGTACGCGACTAGCATGGTTCCTTGAAGGAGGCGCAGGTAGTGTACGCAACTAGCACGGTTCCTTGAAGGTGGCGCAGGTAATGTACGCAACTAGCACTGTTCCTTGAAGGTGGCGTAGGTAGTGTACGCAAATAGCACGGTTCCTTGTGGGTGGCGCAGGTAGTGTACGCAACTAGCATGGGTCCTAGAGGGTGGCGTTGGTAGTGTACGCAACTAGCACGGTTCCTTGAAGGTGGCGCAGGTAATGTACGCAACTAGCACGGTTCCTTGAGGGTGGCGCAGGTAGTGTACGCAACTAGCACGGTTCCTTGAAGGTGGCGCAGGTAATCTACGCAACTAGCATGGGTCCTTGAGGGTGGCGTAGGTAGTGTACGCAACTAGCACGGTTCCTTGAAGGTGGCGTAGGTAGTGTACGCAACTAGCACGGTTCCTTGAGGGTGGCGCAGGTAGTGTACGCAACTAGCATGGTTCCTTGAAGGTGGCGCAGGTAATGTACGCAACTAGCATGGGTCCTTGAAGGTGGCGCAGGTAGTGTACGCAACTAGCACGGTTCCTTGAAGGTGGCGTAGGTAGTGTACGCAACTAGCACGGTTCCTTGAAGGTGGCGCAGGTAATGTACGCAACTAGCACGGTTCCTTGAAGGTGGCGCAGGTAGTGTACGCAACTAGCACGGTTCCTTGAAGGTGGCGCAGGTAGTGTACGCAACTAGCACGGTTCCTTGAAGGTGGCGCAGGTAATGTACGCAACTAGCACGGTTCCTTGAAGGTGGCGCAGGTAATGTACGCAACTAGCACGGTTCATTGAAGGTGGCGCAGGTAATGTACGCAACTAGCATGGGTCCTTGAAGGAGGCGCAGGTAGTGTACGCAACTAGCATGGTTCCTTGAGGGTGGCGCAGGTAGTGTACGCAACTAGCATGGGTCCTTGAGGGTGGCGCAGGTAGTGTACGCAACTAGCACGGTTCCTTGAAGGTGGCGTAGGTAGTGTACGCAACTAGCATGGGTCCTTGAAGATGGCTCAGTTAATGTACGTAACTAGCACGGTTCCTTGAAGGTCGCGTAGGTAGTGTACGCAACTAGCACGGTTCATTGAAGGTGGCGCAGGTAGTGTACGCAACTAGCATAGTTCCTTGAAGGTGGCGCAGGTAGTGTACGCAACTAGCATGGTTCCTTGAAGGTGCAGTAGGTAATGTACGCGACTAGCACGGTTCCTTGAAGGTGGCGTAGGTAGTGTACGCAACTAGCACGGTTCCTTGAAGGTGGCGCGGGTAGTGTACGCAACTAGCATGGGTCCTTGAGGATGGCTCAGGTAATGTACGCGACTAGCACGGTTCCTTGAGGGTGGCGCAGGTAGTGTACGCAACTAGCACGGTTCCTTGAAGGTGGCGCAGGTAGTGTACGCAACTAGCATGGTTCCTTGAAGGTGGCGTAGGTAGTGTACGCAATTAGAATGGTTCCTTGAAGGTGGCGCAGGTAGTGTACGCAACTAGCATGGTTCCTTGAAGGTGGCGCAGGTAGTGTACGCAACTAGCCCGGTTCCTTGGAGGTGGCGCAGGTAGTGTACGCAACTAGCATAGTTCCTTGAAGGTGGCGCAAGGAGTGTACGCAACTAGCATGGTTCCTTGAAGGTGCAGTAGGTAATGTACGCGACTAGCACGGTTCCTTGAAGGTGGCGTAGGTAGTGTACGCAACTAGCATGGTTCCTTGAAGGTGGCGTAGGTAGTGTACGCAACTAGCATGGTTCCTTGAAGGTGGCGCAGGTAGTGTACGCAACTAGCATGGTTCCTTGAAGGTGGCGCAGGTAGTGTACGCAACTAGCACGGTTCCTTAAAGGTGGCGCAGGTAGTGTACGCAACTAGCATAGTTCCTTGAAGGTGGCGCAGGTAGTGTACGCAACTAGCATGGTTCCTTGAAGGTGCAGTAGGTAATGTACGCGACTAGCACGGTTCCTTGAAGGTGGCGTAGGTAGTGTAGGCAACTAGCATGGGTTCTTGAGGGTGGCGCAGGTAGTGTACGCAACTAGCAGGGTTCCTTGAAGGTGGCGTAGGTAGTGTACGCAATTAGCATGGGTCCTTGAGGGTGGCGTAGGTAGTGTACGCAACTAGCACGGTTCCTTGAAGGTGGCGTAGGTAATGTACGCAACTAGCACGGTTCCTTGAAGGTGGCGCAGGTAATGTACGCAACTAGCACGGTTCCTTGAGGGTGGCGTAGGTAGTGTACGCAACTAGCACGGGTCCTTGAAGGTGGCGCAGGTAATGTACGCAACTAGCATGGATCCTTGAGGGTGGCGTAGGTAGTGTACGCAACTAGCATGGGTCCTTGAAGGTGGCGCAGGTAATGTACGCAACTAGCACTGTTCCTTGAAGGTGGCGCAGGTAATGTACGCAACTAGCATGGGTCCTTGAGGGTGGCGTAGGTAGTGTACGCAACTAGCATGGTTCCTTGAAGGTGGCGCAGGTAATGTACGCAACTAGCATGGGTCCTTGGGGGTGGCGTAGGTATTGTACGCAACTAGCATGGTTCCTTGAAGGTGGCGCAGGTAATGTACGCAACTAGCAAGGGTCCTTGAGGATGGCTCAGGTAATGTACGCAACTAGCACGGTTTATTGAAGGTGGCGCAGATATAGTACGCAACTAGCACTGTTCCTTGAAGGTGGCGCAGGTTATGTACGCAACTAGCATGGGTCCATGAGGATGGCTCAGGTAATGTACGCAACTAGCACGGTTCATTGAAGGTGGCGCAGGTAATGTACGACACTAGCATGGGTCCATGAGGATGGCTCAGGTAATGTACGCAACTAGCACGGTTCATTGAAGGTGGCGCAGGTAATGTACGCAACTAGCACGGTTCCTTGAAGGTGGCGCAGATAGTGTACGACACTAGCAAGGGTCCTTGAAGGTGGTGCAGGTAATGTACGCTACTAGCAAGGGTCCTTGAGGGTGGTGCAGCTTATGTACGCAACTAGCATGGGTCCATGAGGATGGCTCAGGTAATGTACGCAACTAGCACGGTTCATTGAAGGTGGCGCAGGTAATGTACGCAACTAGCATGGGTCCTTGAAGGAGGCGCAGGTAATGTACGCAACTAGCATGGGTCCTTAAGGGTGGCGCAGGTAGTGTACGCAACTAGCACGGTTCCTTGAAGGTGGCGTAGGTAGTGTACGCAACTAGCATGGGTCCTTAACGATGGCTCAGGTAATGTATGCAACTAGCACGGTTCCTTGAAGGTCGCGTAGGTAGTGTACGCAACTAGCACGGTTCATTGAAGGTGGCGCAGGTAGTGTACGCAACTAGCATAGTTCCTTGAAGGTGGCGCAGGTAGTGTACGCAACTAGCATGGTTCCTTGAAGGTGCAGTAGGTAATGTACGCGACTAGCACGGTTCCTTGAAGGTGGCGTCGGTAGTGTACGCAACTAGCATGGTTCCTTGAAGGTGGCGTAGGTAGTGTACGCAACTAGCATGGTTCCTTGAAGGTGGCGCAGGTAGTGTACACAACTAGCATGGTTCCTTGAAGGTGGCGCAGGTAGTGTACGCAACTAGCACGGTTCCTTGAAGGTGGCGCAGGTAGTGTACGCAACTAGCATAGTTCCTTGAAGGTGGCGCAGGTAGTGTACGCAACTAGCATGGTTCCTTGAAGGTGCAGTAGGTAATGTACGCGACTAGCACGGTTCCTTGAAGGTGGCGTAGGTAGTGTACGCAACTAGCATGGTTCCTTGAAGGTGGCGTAGGTAGTGTACGCAACTAGCATGGTTCCTTGAAGGTGGCGCAGGTAGTGTACGCAACTAGCATGGTTCTTTGAAGGTGGCGTAGGCAGTGTACGCAACTACCATGGTTCCTTGAAGGTGGCGCAGGTAGTGTACGCAACTAGCATGGTTCCTTGAAGGTGGCGTTGGTAGTGTACGCAACTAGCATGGTTCCTTGAAGGTGGCGCAGGTAGTGTACGCAACTGGCATGGTTCATTGAAGGAGGCGTAGGTAATGTACGCAACTAGCACGGTTCCTTGAAGGTGGCGCAGGTAGTGCACGCAACTAGCATGGTTCCTTGAAGGTGGCGCAGGTAGTGTACGCAACTAGCATGGTTCCTTGAAGGTGGCGCAGGTAGTGTACGCAACTAGCATGGTTCCTTGAGGGTGGCGTAGGTAATGTACGCAACTAGCATGGTTCCTTGAAGGTGGCGCAGGTAGTGTACGCAACTAGCATGGTTCCTTGAAGGTGGCGCAGGTAGTGTACGCAACTAGCATGGTTCCTTGAAGGTGGCGTACGTAGTGTACGCAACTAGCATGGTTCCTTGAAGGTGGCGCAGGTAGTGTACGCAACTAGTATGGTTCCTTGAAGGTGGCGTAGGTAGTGTACGCAACTAGCATGGTTCCTTGAAGGTGGCGCAGGTAGTGTACGCAACTAGCATGGTTCCTTGAAGGTGGCGTAGGTAGTGTACGCAACTAGCATGGGTCCTTGAGGATGGCTCAGGTAATGTACGCAACTAGCACGGTTCCTTGAAGGTGGCGCAGGTAATGTACGCAACTAGCACGGTTCCTTGAAGGTAGCGCAGGTAATGTACGCAACTAGCATGGTTCCTTGAAGGTGGCGCAGGTAGTGTACGCAATTAGCATGGTTCCTTGAAGGTGGCGTAGGTAGTGTACGCAACAAGCATGGTTCCTTGAAGGTGGCGCAGGTAGTGTACGCAACTAGCACGGTTCCTTGAAGGTGGCGTAGGTAGTGTACGCAATTAGCACGGTTCCTTGAAGGTGGCGTAGGTAATGTACGCAATTAGCACGGTTCCTTGAAGGTGGCGCAGGTAATGTACGCAGCTAGCACGGTTCCTTGAAGGTGGCGCAGGTAGTGTACGCAACTAGCACGGTCCCTTGAGGGTGGCGTAGGTAGTGTACGCAACTAGCATGGTTCCTTGAAGGTGGCGCAGGTAGTGTACGCAACTAGCATGGTTCCTTGAAGGTGGCGCAGGTAGTGTACGCAACTAGCATGGTTCCTTGAAGGTGGCGCAGGTAGTGTACGCAACTAGCATGGGTCCTTGAGGATGGCTCAGGTAATGTACGCAACTAGCATGGTTCCTTGAAGGTGGCGCAGGTAGTGTACGCAACTAGCACGGTTCCTTGAAGGTAGCGCAGGTAGTGTACGCAACTAGCATGGTTCCTTGAAGGTGGCGCAGGTAGTGTACGCAACTAGCATGGTTCCTTGAAGGTGGCGCAGGTAGTGTACGCAACTAGCATGGTTCCTAGAAGGTAGCGCAGGTAGTGTACGCAACTAGCATGGTTCCTTGAAGGTGGCGCAGGTAGTGTACGCAACTAGCATGGTTCCTTGAAGGTGGCGCAGCTAGTGTACGCAACTAGCATGGTTCCTTGAAGGTGGCGCAGGTAGTGTACGCAACTAGCACGGTTCCTTGAAGGTGGCGCAGGTAATGTACGCAACTAGCACGGTTCATTGAAGGTGGCGCCGGTAGTGTACGCATTTAGCACGGTTCATTGAAGGTGCAGTAGGTAATGTACGCGACTAACATGGTTCCTTGAAGGTGCAGTAGGTAATGTACGCGACTAGCACGGTTCATTGAAGGTGCAGTAGGTAATGTACGCGACTAACATGGTTCCTTGAAGGTGCAGTAGGTAATGTACGCGACTAGCACGGTTCCTTGAAGGTGGCACAGGTAATGTACGCGACTAGCATGGTTCCTTGAAGGTGGCGCAGGTAGTGTACGCAACTAGCATGGTTCCTTGAGGGTGCAGTAGGTAATGTACGCAACTAGCACGGTTCATTGAAGGTGGCGTAGGTAGTGTACGCGACTAGCATGGTTCCTTGAAGGAGGCGCAGGTAGTGTACGCAACTAGCACGGTTCCTTGAAGGTGGCGCAGGTAATGTACGCAACTAGCACTGTTCCTTGAAGGTGGCGTAGGTAGTGTACGCAAATAGCACGGTTCCTTGTGGGTGGCGCAGGTAGTGTACGCAACTAGCATGGGTCCTAGAGGGTGGCGTTGGTAGTGTACGCAACTAGCACGGTTCCTTGAAGGTGGCGCAGGTAATGTACGCAACTAGCACGGTTCCTTGAGGGTGGCGCAGGTAGTGTACGCAACTAGCACGGTTCCTTGAAGGTGGCGCAGGTAATCTACGCAACTAGCATGGGTCCTTGAGGGTGGCGTAGGTAGTGTACGCAACTAGCACGGTTCCTTGAAGGTGGCGTAGGTAGTGTACGCAACTAGCACGGTTCCTTGAGGGTGGCGCAGGTAGTGTACGCAACTAGCATGGTTCCTTGAAGGTGGCGCAGGTAATGTACGCAACTAGCATGGGTCCTTGAAGGTGGCGCAGGTAGTGTACGCAACTAGCACGGTTCCTTGAAGGTGGCGTAGGTAGTGTACGCAACTAGCACGGTTCCTTGAAGGTGGCGCAGGTAATGTACGCAACTAGCACGGTTCCTTGAAGGTGGCGCAGGTAGTGTACGCAACTAGCACGGTTCCTTGAAGGTGGCGCAGGTAGTGTACGCAACTAGCACGGTTCCTTGAAGGTGGCGCAGGTAATGTACGCAACTAGCACGGTTCCTTGAAGGTGGCGCAGGTAATGTACGCAACTAGCACGGTTCATTGAAGGTGGCGCAGGTAATGTACGCAACTAGCATGGGTCCTTGAAGGAGGCGCAGGTAGTGTACGCAACTAGCATGGTTCCTTGAGGGTGGCGCAGGTAGTGTACGCAACTAGCATGGGTCCTTGAGGGTGGCGCAGGTAGTGTACGCAACTAGCACGGTTCCTTGAAGGTGGCGTAGGTAGTGTACGCAACTAGCATGGGTCCTTGAAGATGGCTCAGGTAATGTACGTAACTAGCACGGTTCCTTGAAGGTCGCGTAGGTAGTGTACGCAACTAGCACGGTTCCTTGAAGGTGGCGTAGGTAGTGTACGCAACTAGCACGGTTCCTTGAAGGTGGCGCGGGTAGTGTACGCAACTAGCATGGGTCCTTGAGGATGGCTCAGGTAATGTACGCGACTAGCACGGTTCCTTGAGGGTGGCGCAGGTAGTGTACGCAACTAGCACGGTTCCTTGAAGGTGGCGCAGGTAGTGTACGCAACTAGCATGGTTCCTTGAAGGTGGCGTAGGTAGTGTACGCAATTAGAATGGTTCCTTGAAGGTGGCGCAGGTAGTGTACGCAACTAGCATGGTTCCTTGAAGGTGGCGCAGGTAGTGTACGCAACTAGCCCGGTTCCTTGGAGGTGGCGCAGGTAGTGTACGCAACTAGCATAGTTCCTTGAAGGTGGCGCAAGTAGTGTACGCAACTAGCATGGTTCCTTGAAGGTGCAGTAGGTAATGTACGCGACTAGCACGGTTCCTTGAAGGTGGCGTAGGTAGTGTACGCAACTAGCATGGTTCCTTGAAGGTGGCGTAGGTAGTGTACGCAACTAGCATGGTTCCTTGAAGGTGGCGCAGGTAGTGTACGCAACTAGCATGGTTCCTTGAAGGTGGCGCAGGTAGTGTACGCAACTAGCACGGTTCCTTAAAGGTGGCGCAGGTAGTGTACGCAACTAGCATAGTTCCTTGAAGGTGGCGCAGGTAGTGTACGCAACTAGCATGGTTCCTTGAAGGTGCAGTAGGTAATGTACGCGACTAGCACGGTTCCTTGAAGGTGGCGTAGGTAGTGTAGGCAACTAGCATGGGTTCTTGAGGGTGGCGCAGGTAGTGTACGCAACTAGCAGGGTTCCTTGAAGGTGGCGTAGGTAGTGTACGCAATTAGCATGGGTCCTTGAGGGTGGCGTAGGTAGTGTACGCAACTAGCACGGTTCCTTGAAGGTGGCGTAGGTAATGTACGCAACTAGCACGGTTCCTTGAAGGTGGCGCAGGTAATGTACGCAACTAGCACGGTTCCTTGAGGGTGGCGTAGGTAGTGTACGCAACTAGCACGGGTCCTTGAAGGTGGCGCAGGTAATGTACGCAACTAGCATGGATCCTTGAGGGTGGCGTAGGTAGTGTACGCAACTAGCATGGGTCCTTGAAGGTGGCGCAGGTAATGTACGCAACTAGCACTGTTCCTTGAAGGTGGCGCAGGTAATGTACGCAACTAGCATGGGTCCTTGAGGGTGGCGTAGGTAGTGTACGCAACTAGCATGGTTCCTTGAAGGTGGCGCAGGTAATGTACGCAACTAGCATGGGTCCGTGGGGGTGGCGTAGGTATTGTACGCAACTAGCATGGTTCCTTGAAGGTGGCGCAGGTAATGTACGCAACTAGCAAGGGTCCTTGAGGATGGCTCAGGTAATGTACGCAACTAGCACGGTTTATTGAAGGTGGCGCAGATATAGTACGCAACTAGCACTGTTCCTTGAAGGTGGCGCAGGTTATGTACGCAACTAGCATGGGTCCATGAGGATGGCTCAGGTAATGTACGCAACTAGCACGGTTCATTGAAGGTGGCGCAGGTAATGTACGACACTAGCATGGGTCCATGAGGATGGCTCAGGTAATGTACGCAACTAGCACGGTTCATTGAAGGTGGCGCAGGTAATGTACGCAACTAGCACGGTTCATTGAAGGTGGCGCAGATAGTGTACGACACTAGCAAGGGTCCTTGAAGGTGGTGCAGGTAATGTACGCTACTAGCAAGGGTCCTTGAGGGTGGTGCAGCTTATGTACGCAACTAGCATGGGTCCATGAGGATGGCTCAGGTAATGTACGCAACTAGCACGGTTCATTGAAGGTGGCGCAGGTAATGTACGCAACTAGCATGGGTCCTTGAAGGAGGCGCAGGTAATGTACGCAACTAGCATGGGTCCTTAAGGGTGGCGCAGGTAGTGTACGCAACTAGCACGGTTCCTTGAAGGTGGCGTAGGTAGTGTACGCAACTAGCATGGGTCCTTAACGATGGCTCAGGTAATGTACGCAACTAGCACGGTTCCTTGAAGGTCGCGTAGGTAGTGTACGCAACTAGCACGGTTCATTGAAGGTGGCGCAGGTAGTGTACGCAACTAGCATAGTTCCTTGAAGGTGGCGCAGGTAGTGTACGCAACTAGCATGGTTCCTTGAAGGTGCAGTAGGTAATGTACGCGACTAGCACGGTTCCTTGAAGGTGGCGTCGGTAGTGTACGCAACTAGCATGGTTCCTTGAAGGTGGCGCAGGTAGTGTTCGCAACTAGCATGGTTCCTTGAAGGTGGCGCAGGTAGTGTACGCAACTAGCATGGGTCCTTGAGGATGGCTCAGGTAATGTACGCAACTAGCATGGTTCCTTGAAGGTGGCGCAGGTAGTGTACGCAACTAGCACGGTTCCTTGAAGGTAGCGCAGGTAGTGTACGCAACTAGCATGGTTCCTTGAAGGTGGCGCAGGTAGTGTACGCAACTAGCATGGTTCCTTGAAGTTGGCGCAGGTAGTGTACGCAACTAGCATGGTTCCTAGAAGGTAGCGCAGGTAGTGTACGCAACTAGCATGGTTCCTTGAAGGTGGCGCAGGTAGTGTACGCAACTAGCATGGTTCCTTGAAGGTGGCGCAGCTAGTGTACGCAACTAGCATGGTTCCTTGAAGGTGGCGCAGGTAGTGTACGCAACTAGCACGGTTCCTTGAAGGTGGCGCAGGTAATGTACGCAACTAGCACGGTTCATTGAAGGTGGCGCCGGTAGTGTACGCATTTAGCACGGTTCATTGAAGGTGCAGTAGGTAATGTACGCGACTAACATGGTTCCTTGAAGGTGCAGTAGGTAATGTACGCGACTAGCACGGTTCATTGAAGGTGCAGTAGGTAATGTACGCGACTAACATGGTTCCTTGAAGGTGCAGTAGGTAATGTACGCGACTAGCACGGTTCCTTGAAGGTGGCACAGGTAATGTACGCGACTAGCATGGTTCCTTGAAGGTGGCGCAGGTAGTGTACGCAACTAGCATGGTTCCTTGAGGGTGCAGTAGGTAATGTACGCAACTAGCACGGTTCATTGAAGGTGGCGTAGGTAGTGTACGCGACTAGCATGGTTCCTTGAAGGAGGCGCAGGTAGTGTACGCAACTAGCACGGTTCCTTGAAGGTGGCGCAGGTAATGTACGCAACTAGCACTGTTCCTTGAAGGTGGCGTAGGTAGTGTACGCAAATAGCACGGTTCCTTGTGGGTGGCGCAGGTAGTGTACGCAACTAGCATGGGTCCTAGAGGGTGGCGTTGGTAGTGTACGCAACTAGCACGGTTCCTTGAAGGTGGCGCAGGTAATGTACGCAACTAGCACGGTTCCTTGAGGGTGGCGCAGGTAGTGTACGCAACTAGCACGGTTCCTTGAAGGTGGCGCAGGTAATCTACGCAACTAGCATGGGTCCTTGAGGGTGGCGTAGGTAGTGTACGCAACTAGCACGGTTCCTTGAAGGTGGCGTAGGTAGTGTACGCAACTAGCACGGTTCCTTGAGGGTGGCGCAGGTAGTGTACGCAACTAGCATGGTTCCTTGAAGGTGGCGCAGGTAATGTACGCAACTAGCATGGGTCCTTGAAGGTGGCGCAGGTAGTGTACGCAACTAGCACGGTTCCTTGAAGGTGGCGTAGGTAGTGTACGCAACTAGCACGGTTCCTTGAAGGTGGCGCAGGTAATGTACGCAACTAGCACGGTTCCTTGAAGGTGGCGCAGGTAGTGTACGCAACTAGCACGGTTCCTTGAAGGTGGCGCAGGTAGTGTACGCAACTAGCACGGTTCCTTGAAGGTGGCGCAGGTAATGTACGCAACTAGCACGGTTCCTTGAAGGTGGCGCAGGTAATGTACGCAACTAGCACGGTTCATTGAAGGTGGCGCAGGTAATGTACGCAACTAGCATGGGTCCTTGAAGGAGGCGCAGGTAGTGTACGCAACTAGCATGGTTCCTTGAGGGTGGCGCAGGTAGTGTACGCAACTAGCATGGGTCCTTGAGGGTGGCGCAGGTAGTGTACGCAACTAGCACGGTTCCTTGAAGGTGGCGTAGGTAGTGTACGCAACTAGCATGGGTCCTTGAAGATGGCTCAGGTAATGTACGTAACTAGCACGGTTCCTTGAAGGTCGCGTAGGTAGTGTACGCAACTAGCACGGTTCCTTGAAGGTGGCGTAGGTAGTGTACGCAACTAGCACGGTTCCTTGAAGGTGGCGCGGGTAGTGTACGCAACTAGCATGGGTCCTTGAGGATGGCTCAGGTAATGTACGCGACTAGCACGGTTCCTTGAGGGTGGCGCAGGTAGTGTACGCAACTAGCACGGTTCCTTGAAGGTGGCGCAGGTAGTGTACGCAACTAGCATGGTTCCTTGAAGGTGGCGTAGGTAGTGTACGCAATTAGAATGGTTCCTTGAAGGTGGCGCAGGTAGTGTACGCAACTAGCATGGTTCCTTGAAGGTGGCGCAGGTAGTGTACGCAACTAGCCCGGTTCCTTGGAGGTGGCGCAGGTAGTGTACGCAACTAGCATAGTTCCTTGAAGGTGGCGCAAGTAGTGTACGCAACTAGCATGGTTCCTTGAAGGTGCAGTAGGTAATGTACGCGACTAGCACGGTTCCTTGAAGGTGGCGTAGGTAGTGTACGCAACTAGCATGGTTCCTTGAAGGTGGCGTAGGTAGTGTACGCAACTAGCATGGTTCCTTGAAGGTGGCGCAGGTAGTGTACGCAACTAGCATGGTTCCTTGAAGGTGGCGCAGGTAGTGTACGCAACTAGCACGGTTCCTTAAAGGTGGCGCAGGTAGTGTACGCAACTAGCATAGTTCCTTGAAGGTGGCGCAGGTAGTGTACGCAACTAGCATGGTTCCTTGAAGGTGCAGTAGGTAATGTACGCGACTAGCACGGTTCCTTGAAGGTGGCGTAGGTAGTGTAGGCAACTAGCATGGGTTCTTGAGGGTGGCGCAGGTAGTGTACGCAACTAGCAGGGTTCCTTGAAGGTGGCGTAGGTAGTGTACGCAATTAGCATGGGTCCTTGAGGGTGGCGTAGGTAGTGTACGCAACTAGCACGGTTCCTTGAAGGTGGCGTAGGTAATGTACGCAACTAGCACGGTTCCTTGAAGGTGGCGCAGGTAATGTACGCAACTAGCACGGTTCCTTGAGGGTGGCGTAGGTAGTGTACGCAACTAGCACGGGTCCTTGAAGGTGGCGCAGGTAATGTACGCAACTAGCATGGATCCTTGAGGGTGGCGTAGGTAGTGTACGCAACTAGCATGGGTCCTTGAAGGTGGCGCAGGTAATGTACGCAACTAGCACTGTTCCTTGAAGGTGGCGCAGGTAATGTACGCAACTAGCATGGGTCCTTGAGGGTGGCGTAGGTAGTGTACGCAACTAGCATGGTTCCTTGAAGGTGGCGCAGGTAATGTACGCAACTAGCATGGGTCCGTGGGGGTGGCGTAGGTATTGTACGCAACTAGCATGGTTCCTTGAAGGTGGCGCAGGTAATGTACGCAACTAGCAAGGGTCCTTGAGGATGGCTCAGGTAATGTACGCAACTAGCACGGTTTATTGAAGGTGGCGCAGATATAGTACGCAACTAGCACTGTTCCTTGAAGGTGGCGCAGGTTATGTACGCAACTAGCATGGGTCCATGAGGATGGCTCAGGTAATGTACGCAACTAGCACGGTTCATTGAAGGTGGCGCAGGTAATGTACGACACTAGCATGGGTCCATGAGGATGGCTCAGGTAATGTACGCAACTAGCACGGTTCATTGAAGGTGGCGCAGGTAATGTACGCAACTAGCACGGTTCATTGAAGGTGGCGCAGATAGTGTACGACACTAGCAAGGGTCCTTGAAGGTGGTGCAGGTAATGTACGCTACTAGCAAGGGTCCTTGAGGGTGGTGCAGCTTATGTACGCAACTAGCATGGGTCCATGAGGATGGCTCAGGTAATGTACGCAACTAGCACGGTTCATTGAAGGTGGCGCAGGTAATGTACGCAACTAGCATGGGTCCTTGAAGGAGGCGCAGGTAATGTACGCAACTAGCATGGGTCCTTAAGGGTGGCGCAGGTAGTGTACGCAACTAGCACGGTTCCTTGAAGGTGGCGTAGGTAGTGTACGCAACTAGCATGGGTCCTTAACGATGGCTCAGGTAATGTACGCAACTAGCACGGTTCCTTGAAGGTCGCGTAGGTAGTGTACGCAACTAGCACGGTTCATTGAAGGTGGCGCAGGTAGTGTACGCAACTAGCATAGTTCCTTGAAGGTGGCGCAGGTAGTGTACGCAACTAGCATGGTTCCTTGAAGGTGCAGTAGGTAATGTACGCGACTAGCACGGTTCCTTGAAGGTGGCGTCGGTAGTGTACGCAACTAGCATGGTTCCTTGAAGGTGGCGTAGGTAGTGTACGCAACTAGCATGGTTCCTTGAAGGTGGCGCAGGTAGTGTACGCAACTAGCATGGTTCCTTGAAGGTGGCGCAGGTAGTGTACGCAACTAGCACGGTTCCTTGAAGGTGGCGCAGGTAGTGTACGCAACTAGCATAGTTCCTTGAAGGTGGCGCAGGTAGTGTACGCAACTAGCATGGTTCCTTGAAGGTGCAGTAGGTAATGTACGCGACTAGCACGGTTCCTTGAAGGTGGCGTAGGTAGTGTACGCAACTAGCATGGTTCCATGAAGGTGGCGTAGGTAGTGTACGCAACTAGCATGGTTCCTTGAAGGTGGCGCAGGTAGTGTACGCAACTAGCATGGTTCTTTGAAGGTGGCGTAGGCAGTGTACGCAACTACCATGGTTCCTTGAAGGTGGCGCAGGTAGTGTACGCAACTAGCATGGTTCCTTGAAGGTGGCGTTGGTAGTGTACGCAACTAGCATGGTTCCTTGAAGGTGGCGCAGGTAGTGTACGCAACTGGCATGGTTCATTGAAGGAGGCGTAGGTAATGTACGCAACTAGCACGGTTCCTTGAAGGTGGCGCAGGTAGTGCACGCAACTAGCATGGTTCCTTGAAGGTGGCGCAGGTAGTGTACGCAACTAGCATGGTTCCTTGAAGGTGGCGCAGGTAGTGTACGCAACTAGCATGGTTCCTTGAGGGTGGCGTAGGTAATGTACGCAACTAGCATGGTTCCTTGAAGGTGGCGCAGGTAGTGTACGCAACTAGCATGGTTCCTTGAAGGTGGCGCAGGTAGTGTACGCAACTAGCATGGTTCCTTGAAGGTGGCGTACGTAGTGTACGCAACTAGCATGGTTCCTTGAAGGTGGCGCAGGTAGTGTACGCAACTAGTATGGTTCCTTGAAGGTGGCGTAGGTAGTGTACGCAACTAGCATGGTTCCTTGAAGGTGGCGCAGGTAGTGTACGCAACTAGCATGGTTCCTTGAAGGTGGCGTAGGTAGTGTACGCAACTAGCATGGGTCCTTGAGGATGGCTCAGGTAATGTACGCAACTAGCACGGTTCCTTGAAGGTGGCGCAGGTAATGTACGCAACTAGCACGGTTCCTTGAAGGTAGCGCAGGTAATGTACGCAACTAGCATGGTTCCTTGAAGGTGGCGCAGGTAGTGTACGCAATTAGCATGGTTCCTTGAAGGTGGCGTAGGTAGTGTACGCAACAAGCATGGTTCCTTGAAGGTGGCGCAGGTAGTGTACGCAACTAGCACGGTTCCTTGAAGGTGGCGTAGGTAGTGTACGCAATTAGCACGGTTCCTTGAAGGTGGCGTAGGTAATGTACGCAATTAGCACGGTTCCTTGAAGGTGGCGCAGGTAATGTACGCAACTAGCACGGTTCCTTGAAGGTGGCGCAGGTAGTGTACGCAACTAGCACGGTCCCTTGAGGGTGGCGTAGGTAGTGTACGCAACTAGCATGGTTCCTTGAAGGTGGCGCAGGTAGTGTACGCAACTAGCATGGTTCCTTGAAGGTGGCGCAGGTAGTGTACGCAACTAGCATGGTTCCTTGAAGGTGGCGCAGGTAGTGTACGCAACTAGCATGGGTCCTTGAGGATGGCTCAGGTAATGTACGCAACTAGCATGGTTCCTTGAAGGTGGCGCAGGTAGTGTACGCAACTAGCACGGTTCCTTGAAGGTAGCGCAGGTAGTGTACGCAACTAGCATGGTTCCTTGAAGGTGGCGCAGGTAGTGTACGCAACTAGCATGGTTCCTTGAAGGTGGCGCAGGTAGTGTACGCAACTAGCATGGTTCCTAGAAGGTAGCGCAGGTAGTGTACGCAACTAGCATGGTTCCTTGAAGGTGGCGCAGGTAGTGTACGCAACTAGCATGGTTCCTTGAAGGTGGCGCAGCTAGTGTACGCAACTAGCATGGTTCCTTGAAGGTGGCGCAGGTAGTGTACGCAACTAGCACGGTTCCTTGAAGGTGGCGCAGGTAATGTACGCAACTAGCACGGTTCATTGAAGGTGGCGCCGGTAGTGTACGCATTTAGCACGGTTCATTGAAGGTGCAGTAGGTAATGTACGCGACTAACATGGTTCCTTGAAGGTGCAGTAGGTAATGTACGCGACTAGCATGGTTCCTTGAAGGTGCAGTAGGTAATGTACGCGACTAGCACGGTTCCTTGAAGGTGGCACAGGTAATGTACGCGACTAGCATGGTTCCTTGAAGGTGGCGCAGGTAGTGTACGCAACTAGCATGGTTCCTTGAGGGTGCAGTAGGTAATGTACGCAACTAGCACGGTTCATTGAAGGTGGCGTAGGTAGTGTACGCGACTAGCATGGTTCCTTGAAGGAGGCGCAGGTAGTGTACGCAACTAGCACGGTTCCTTGAAGGTGGCGCAGGTAATGTACGCAACTAGCACTGTTCCTTGAAGGTGGCGTAGGTAGTGTACGCAAATAGCACGGTTCCTTGTGGGTGGCGCAGGTAGTGTACGCAACTAGCATGGGTCCTAGAGGGTGGCGTTGGTAGTGTACGCAACTAGCACGGTTCCTTGAAGGTGGCGCAGGTAATGTACGCAACTAGCACGGTTCCTTGAGGGTGGCGCAGGTAGTGTACGCAACTAGCACGGTTCCTTGAAGGTGGCGCAGGTAATCTACGCAACTAGCATGGGTCCGTGAGGGTGGCGTAGGTAGTGTACGCAACTAGCACGGTTCCTTGAAGGTGGCGTAGGTAGTGTACGCAACTAGCACGGTTCCTTGAGGGTGGCGCAGGTAGTGTACGCAACTAGCATGGTTCCTTGAAGGTGGCGCAGGTAATGTACGCAACTAGCATGGGTCCTTGAAGGTGGCGCAGGTAGTGTACGCAACTAGCACGGTTCCTTGAAGGTGGCGTAGGTAGTGTACGCAACTAGCACGGTTCCTTGAAGGTGGCGCAGGTAATGTACGCAACTAGCACGGTTCCTTGAAGGTGGCGCAGGTAGTGTACGCAACTAGCACGGTTCCTTGAAGGTGGCGCAGGTAGTGTACGCAACTAGGACGGTTCCTTGAAGGTGGCGCAGGTAATGTACGCAACTAGCACGGTTCCTTGAAGATGGCGCAGGTAATGTACGCAACTAGCACGGTTCATTGAAGGTGGCGCAGGTAATGTACGCAACTAGCATGGGTCCTTGAAGGAGGCGCAGGTAGTGTACGCAACTAGCATGGTTCCTTGAGGGTGGCGCAGGTAGCGTACGCAACTAGTATGGGTCCTTGAGGGTGGCGCAGGTAGTGTACGCAACTAGCACGGTTCCTTGAAGGTGGCGTAGGTAGTGTCCGCAACTAGCATGGGTCCTTGAAGATGGCTCAGGTAATGTACGCAACTAGCACGGTTCCTTGAAGGTCGCGTAGGTAGTGTACGCAACTAGCACGGTTCATTGATGGTGGCGCAGGTAGTGTACGCAACTAGCATAGTTCCTTGAAGGTGGCGCAGGTAGTGTACGCAACTAGCATGGTTCCTTGAAGGTGCAGTAGGTAATGTACGCGACTAGCACGGTTCCTTGAAGGTGGCGTAGGTAGTGTACGCAACTAGCACGGTTCCTTGAAGGTGGCGCGGGTAGTGTACGCAACTAGCATGGGTCCTTGAGGATGGCTCAGGTAATGTACGCGACTAGCACGGTTCCTTGAGGGTGGCGCAGGTAGTGTACGCAACTAGCACGGTTCCTTGAAGGTGGCGCAGGTAGTGTACGCAACTAGCATGGTTCCTTGAAGGTGGCGTAGGTAGTGTACGCAATTAGCATGGTTCCTTGAAGGTGGCGCAGGTAGTGTACGCAACTAGCATGGTTCCTTGAAGGTGGCGCAGGTAGTTTACGCAACTAGCCCGGTTCCTTGAAGGTGGCGCAGGTAGTGTACGCAACTAGCATAGTTCCTTGAAGGTGGCGCAAGTAGTGTACGCAACTAGCATGGTTCCTTGAAGGTGCAGTAGGTAATGTACGCGACTAGCACGGTTCCTTGAAGGTGGCGTAGGTAGTGTACGCAACTAGCATGGTTCCTTGAAGGTGGCGTAGGTAGTGTACGCAACTAGCATGGTTCCTTGAAGGTGGCGCAGGTAGTGTACGCAACTAGCATGGTTCCTTGAAGGTGGCGCAGGTAGTGTACGCAACTAGTACAGTTCCTTAAAGGTGGCGCAGGTAGTGTACGCAACTAGCATAGTTCCTTGAAGGTGGCGCAGGTAGTGTACGCAACTAGCATGGTTCCTTGAAGGTGCAGTAGGTAATGTACGCGACTAGCACGGTTCCTTGAAGGTGGCGTAGGTAGTGTACGCAACTAGCATGGGTTCTTGAGGGTGGCGCAGGTAGTGTACGCAACTAGCACGGTTCCTTGAAGGTGGCGTAGGTAGTGTACGCAATTAGCATGGGTCCTTGAGGGTGGCGTAGGTAGTGTACGCAACTAGCACGGTTCCTTGAAGGTGGCGTAGGTAATGTACGCAACTAGCACGGTTCCTTGAAGGTGGCGCAGGTAATGTACGCAACTAGCACGGTTCCTTGAGGGTGGCGTAGGTAGTGTACGCAACTAGCACGGGTCCTTGAAGGTGGCGCAGGTAATGTACGCAACTAGCATGGATCCTTGAGGGTGGCGTAGGTAGTGTACGCAACTAGCACGGGTCCTTGAAGGTGGCGCAGGTAATGTACGCAACTAGCACTGTTCCTTGAAGGTGGCGCAGGTAATGTACGCAACTAGCATGGGTCCTTGAGGGTGGCGTAGGTAGTGTACGCAACTAGCATGGTTCCTTGAAGGTGGCGCAGGTAATGTACGCAACTAGCATGGGTCCTTGAGGGTGGCGTAGGTAGTGTACGCAACTAGCATGGTTCCTTGAAGGTGGCGCAGGAAATGTACGCAACTAGCAAGGGTCCTTGAGGATGGCTCAGGTAATGTACGCAACTAGCACGGTTTATTGAAGGTGGCGCAGATATAGTACGCAACTAGCACTGTTCCTTGACGGTGGCGCAGGTTATGTACGCAACTAGCATGGGTCCATGAGGATGGCTCAGGTAATGTACGCAACTAGCACGGTTCATTGAAGGTGGCGCAGGTAATGTACGACACTAGCATGGGTCCATGAGGATGGCTCAGGTAATGTACGCAACTAGCACGGTTCATTGAAGGTGGCGCAGGTAATGTACGCAACTAGCACGGTTCATTGAAGGTGGCGCACATAGTGTACGACACTAGCAAGGGTCCTTGAAGGTGGTGCAGGTAATGTACGCTACTAGCAAGGGTCCTTGAGGGTGGTGCAGCTTATGTACGCAACTAGCATGGGTCCATGAGGATGGCTCAGGTAATGTACGCAACTAGCACGGTTCATTGAAGGTGGCGCAGGTAATGTACGCAACTAGCATGGGTCCTTGAAGGAGGCGCAGGTAATGTACGCAACTAGCATGGGTCCTTAAGGGTGGCGCAGGTAGTGTACGCAACTAGCACGGTTCCTTGAAGGTGGCGTAGGTAGTGTACGCAACTAGCATGGGTCCTTAAGGATGGCTCAGGTAATGTACGCAACTAGCACGGTTCCTTGAAGGTCGCGTAGGTAGTGTACGCAACTAGCACGGTTCATTGAAGGTGGCGCAGGTAGTGTACGCAACTAGCATAGTTCCTTGAAGGTGGCGCAGGTAGTGTACGCAACTAGCATGGTTCCTTGAAGGTGCAGTAGGTAATGTACGCGACTAGCACGGTTCCTTGAAGTTGGCGTAGGTAGTGTACGCAACTAGCATGGTTCCTTGAAGGTGGCGTAGGTAGTGTACGCAACTAGCATGGTTCCTTGAAGGTGGCGCAGGTAGTGTACGCAACTAGCATGGATCCTTGAAGGTGGCGCAGGTAGTGTACGCAACTAGCACGGTTCCTTGAAGGTGGCGCAGGTAGTGTACGCAACTAGCATAGTTCCTTGAAGGTGGCGCAGGTAGTGTACGCAACTAGCATGGTTCCTTGAAGGTGCAGTAGGTAATGTACGCGACTAGCACGGTTCCTTGAAGGTGGCGTAGGTAGTGTACGCAACTAGCATGGTTCCTTGAAGGTGGCGTAGGTAGTGTACGCAACTAGCATGGTTCCTTGAAGGTGGCGCAGGTAGTGTACGCAACTAGCATGGTTCCTTGAAGGTGGCGTTGGTAGTGTACGCAACTAGCATGGTTCCTTGAAGGTGGCGCAGGTAGTGTACGCAACTAGCATGGTTCCTTGAAGGAGGCGTAGGTAATGTACGCAACTAGCACGGTTCCTTGAAGGTGGCGCAGGTAGTGCACGCAACTAGCATGGTTCCTTGAAGGTGGCGCAGGTAGTGTACGCAACCAGCATGGTTCCTTGAAGGTGGCGCAGGTAGTGTACGCAACTAGCATGGTTCCTTGAGGGTGGCGTAGGTAATGTACGCAACTAGCATGGTTCCTTGAAGGTGGCGCAGGTAGTGTACGCAACTAGCATGGTTCCTTGAAGGTGGCGCAGGTAGTGTACGCAACTAGCATGGTTCCTTGAAGGTGGCGCAGGTAGTGTACGCAACTAGCATGGTTCCTTGAAGGTGGCGTAGGTAGTGTACGCAACTAGCATGGGTCCTTGAGGATGGCTCAGGTAATGTACGCAACTAGCACGGTTCCTTGAAGGTGGCGCAGGTAATGTACGCAACTAGCACGGTTCCTTGAAGGTAGCGCAGGTAATGTACGCAACTAGCATGGTTCCTTGGAGGTGGCGCAGGTAGTGTACGCAACTAGCACGGTTCCTTGAAGTTGGCGTAGGTAGTGTACGCAACTAGCATGGTTCCTTGAGGGTGCAGTAGGTAGTGTGCGCAACTAGCACGGTTCCTTGAAGGTGGCGTAGGTAGTGTACGCAATTAGCACGGTTCCTTGAAGGAGGCGCAGGTAGTGTACGCAACTAGCATGGTTCCTTGAGGGTGGCGTAGGTAGTGTACGCAATTAGCACGGTTCCTTGAAGGTGGCGTAGGTAATGTACGCAATTAGCACGGTTCCTTGAAGGTGGCGCAGGTAATGTACGCAACTAGCACGGTTCCTTGAAGGTGGCGCAGGTAGTGTACGCAACTAGCACGGTTCCTTGAGGGTGGCGTAGGTAGTGTACCCAACTAGCATGGTTCCTTGAAGGTGGCGCAGGTAGTGTACGCAACTAGCATGGTTCCTTGAAGGTGGCGCAGGTAGTGTACGCAACTAGCATGGTTCCTTGAAGGTGGCGCAGGTAGTGTACGCAACTAGCATGGGTCCTTGAGGATGGCTCAGGTAATGTACGCAACTAGCATGGTTCCTTGAAGGTGGCGAAGGTAGTGTACGCAACTAGCACGGTTCCTTGAATGTAGCGCAGGTAGTGTACGCAACTAGCATGGTTCCTTGAAGGTGGCGCAGGTAGTGTACGCAACTAGCATAGTTCCTTGAAGGTGGCGCAGGTAGTGTACGCAACTAGCATGGTTCCTTGAAGGTGCAGTAGGTAATGTACGCGACGAGCACGGTTCCTTGAAGCTGGCGTAGGTAGTGTACGCAACTAGCATGGTTCCTTGAAGTTGGCGTAGGTAGTGTACGCAACTAGCATGGTTCCTTGAAGGTGGCGCAGGTAGTGTACGCAACTAGCATGGTTCCTTGAAGGTGGCGCAGGTAGTGTACGCAACTAGCACGGTTCCTTAAAGGTGGCGCAGGTAGTGTACGCAACTAGCATAGTTCCTTGAAGGTGGCGCAGGTAGTGTACGCAACTAGCATGGTTCCTTGAAGGTGCAGTAGGTAATGTACGCGACTAGCACGGTTCCTTGAAGGTGGCGTAGGTAGTGTACGCAACTAGCATGGTTCTTTGAAGGTGGCGTAGTTAGTGTACGCAACTAGCATGGTTCCTTGAAGGTGGCGCAGGTAGTGTACGCAACTAGCATGGTTCCTTGAAGGTGGCGTAGGTAGTGTACGCAACTAGCACGGTTCCTTGAAGGTGGCGCAGAGTGTATGCAACTAGCATGGTTCCTTGAAGGTGGCGTTGGTAGTGTACGCAACTAGCATGGTTCCTTGAAGGTGGCGCAGGTAGTGTACGCAACTAGCATGGTTCCTTGAAGGTGGCGTTGGTAGTTTACGCAACTAGCATGGTTCCTTGAAGGTGGCGCAGGTAGTGTACGCAACTAGCACGGTTCCTTGAAGGTGGCGCAGGTAGTGTACGCAACTAGCACGGTTCATTGAAGGTGGCGCAGGTAATGTACGCAACTAGCACGGTTCATTGAAGGTGGCGCAGGTAGTGTACGCAACTAGCACGGTTCATTGAAGGTGCAGTAGGTAATGTACGCGACTAACATGGTTCCTTGAAGGTGCAGTAGGTAATGAACGCGACTAGCATGGTTCCTTGAAGGTGCAGTAGGTAATGTACGCGACTAGCACGGTTCCTTGAAGGTGGCACAGGTAATGTACGCGACTAGCATGGTTCCTTGAAGGTGGCGCAGGTAGTGTACGCAACTAGCATGGTTCCTTGAGGGTGCAGTAGGTAATGTACGCAACTAGCACGGTTCATTGAAGGTGGCGTAGGTAGTGTACGCGACTAGCATGGTTCCTTGAAGGAGGCGCAGGTAGTGTACGCAACTAGCACGGTTCCTTGAAGGTGGCGCAGGTAGTGTACGCAACTAGCACTGTTCCTTGAAGGTGGCGTAGGTAGTGTACGCAAATAGCACGGTTCCTTGTGGGTGGCGCAGGTAGTGTACGCAACTAGCATGGGTCCTAGAGGGTGGCGTTGGTAGTGTACGCAACTAGCACGGTTCCTTGAAGGTGGCGCAGGTAATGTACGCAACTAGCACGGTTCCTTGAGGGTGGCGCAGGTAGTGTACGCAACTAGCACGGTTCCTTGAAGGTGGCGCAGGTAATCTACGCAACTAGCATGGGTCCTTGAGGGTGGCGTAGGTAGTGTACGCAACTAGCACGGTTCCTTGAAGGTGGCGTAGGTAGTGTACGCAACGAGCACGGTTCCTTGAGGGTGGCGCAGGTAGTGTACGCAACTAGCACGGTTCCTTGAAGGTGGCGCAGGTAATCTACGCAACTAGCATGGGTCCTTGGGGGTGGCGTAGGTAGTGTACGCAACTAGCACGGTTCCTTGAAGGTGGCGTAGGTAGTGTACGCAACTAGCACGGTTCCTTGAGGGTGGAGCAGGTAGTGTACGCAACTAGCATGGTTCCTTGAAGGTGGCGCAGGTAATGTACGCAACTAGCATGGGTCCTTGAAGGTGGCGCAGGTAGTGTACGCAACTAGCACGGTTCCTTGAAGGTGGCGTAGGTAGTGTACGCAACTAGCACGGTTCCTTGAAGGTGGCGCAGGTAATGTACGCAACTAGCACGGTTCCTTGAAGGTGGCGCAGGTAGTGTACGCAACTAGCACGGTTCCTTGAAGGTGGCGCAGGTAGTGTACGCAACTAGCACGGTTCCTTGAAGGTGGCGCAGGTAATGTACGCAACTAGCACGGTTCCTTGAAGGTGGCGCAGGTAATGTACGCAACTAGCACAGTTCATTGAAGGTGGCGCAGGTAATGTACGCAACTAGCATGGGTCCTTGAAGGAGGCGCAGGTAGTGTACGCAACTAGCATGGTTCCTTGAGGGTGGCGCAGGTAGTGTACGCAACTAGCATGGGTCCTTGAGGGTGGCGCAGGTAGTGTACGCAACTAGCACGGTTCCTTGAAGGTGGCGTAGGTAGTGTACGCAACTAGCATGGGTCCTTGAAGATGGCTCAGGTAATGTACGCAACTAGCACGGTTCCTTGAAGGTCGCGTAGGTAGTGTACGCAACTAGCACGGTTCATTGAAGGTGGCGCAGGTAGTGTACGCAACTAGCATAGTTCCTTGAAGGTGGCGCAGGTAGTGTACGCAACTAGCATGGTTCCTTGAAGGTGCAGTAAGTAATGTACGCGACTAGCACGGTTCCTTGACGGTGGCGTAGGTAGTGTACGCAACTAGCACGGTTCCTTGAAGGTGGCGCGGGTAGTGTACGCAACTAGCATGGGTCCTTGAGGATGGCTCAGGTAATGTACGCGACTAGCACGGTTCCTTGAGGGTGGCGCAGGTAGTGTACGCAACTAGCACGGTTCCTTGAAGGTGGCGCAGGTAGTGTACGCAACTAGCATGGTTCCTTGAAGGTGGCGTAGGTAGTGTACGCAATTAGCATGGTTCCTTGAAGGTGGCGCAGGTAGTGTACGCAACTAGCATGGTTCCTTGAAGGTGGCGCAGGTAGTGTACGCAACTAGCCCGGTTCCTTGAAGGTGGCGCAGGTAGTGTACGCAACTAGCATAGTTCCTTGAAGGTGGCGCAGGTAGTGTACGCAACTAGCATGGTTCCTTGAAGGTGCAGTAGGTAATGTACGCGACTAGCACGGTTCCTTGAAGGTGGCGTAGGTAGTGTACGCAACTAGCATGGGTTCTTGAGGGTGGCGCAGGTAGTGTACGCAACTAGCACGGTTCCTTGAAGGTGGCGTAGGTAGTGTACGCAATTAGCATGGGTCCTTGAGGGTGGCGTAGGTAGTGTACGCAACTAGCACGGTTCCTTGAAGGTGGCGTAGGTAATGTACGCAACTAGCACGGTTCCTTGAAGGTGGCGCAGGTAATGTACGCAACTAGCACGGTTCCTTGAGGGTGGCGTAGGTAGTGTACGCAACTAGCACGGGTCCTTGAAGGTGGCGCAGGTAATGTACGCAACTAGAATGGATCCTTGAGGGTGGCGTAGGTAGTGTACGCAACTAGCACGGGTCCTTGAAGGTGGCGCAGGTAATGTACGCAACTAGCACTGTTCCTTGAAGGTGGCGCAGGTAATGTACGCAACTAGCATGGGTCCTTGAGGGTGGCGTAGGTAGTGTACGCAACTAGCATGGGTCCTTGAAGGTGGCGCAGGTAATGTACGCAACTAGCATGGGTCCTTGAGGGTGGCGTAGGTAGTGTACGCAACTAGCATGGTTCCTTGAAGGTGGCGCAGGTAATGTACGCAACTAGCAAGGGTCCTTGAGGATGGCTAAGGTAATGTACGCAACTAGCACGGTTTATTGAAGGTGGCGCAGATATAGTACGCAACTAGCACTGTTCCTTGAAGGTGGCGCAGGTTATGTACGCAACTAGCATGGGTCCATGAGGATGGCTCAGGTAATGTACGCAACTAGCACGGTTCATTGAAGGTGGCGCAGGTAATGTACGACACTAGCATGGGTCCATGAGGATGGCTCAGGTAATGTACGCAACTAGCACGGTTCATTGAAGGTGGCGCAGGTAATGTACGCAACTAGCACGGTTCATTGAAGGTGGCGCAGATAGTGTACGACACTATCAAGGGTCTTTGAAGGTGGTGCAGGTAATGTACGCTACTAGCAAGGGTCCTTGAGGGTGGTGCAGCTTATGTACGCAACTAACATGGGTCCATGAGGATGGCTCAGGTAATGTACGCAACTAGCACGGTTCATTGAAGGTGGCGCAGGTAATGTACGCAACTAGCATGGGTCCTTGAAGGAGGCGCAGGTAATGTACGCAACTAGCATGGGTCCTTAAGGGTGGCGCAGGTAGTGTACGCAACTAGCACGGTTCCTTGAAGGTGGCGTAGGTAGTGTACGCAACTAGCATGGTTCCTTGAAGTTGCAGTAGGTAATGTACGCGACTAGCACGGTTCCTTGAAGGTGGCGTAGGTAGTGTACGCAACTAGCATGGTTCCTTGAAGGTGGCGTAGGTAGTGTACGCAACTAGCACGGTTCATTGAAGGTGGCGCAGGTAGTGTACGCAACTAGCATAGTTCCTTGAAGGTGGCGCAGGTAGTGTACGCAACTAGCATGGTTCCTTGAAGGTGCAGTAGGTAATGTACGCGACTAGCACGGTTCCTTGAAGGTGGCGTAGGTAGTGTACGCAACTAGCATGGTTCCTTGAAGGTGGCGTAGGTAGTGTACGCAACTAGCATGGTTCCTTGAAGGTGGCGCAGGTAGTGTACGCAACTAGCATGGTTCCTTGAAGGTGGCGCAGGTAGTGTACGCAACTAGCACGGTTCCTTGAAGGTGGCGCAGGTAGTGTACGCAACTAGCATAGTTCCTTGAAGGTGGCGCAGGTAGTGTACGCAACTAGCATGGTTCCTTGAAGGTGCAGTAGGTAATGTACGCGACTAGCACGGTTCCTTGAAGGTGGCGTAGGTAGTGTACGCAACTAGCATGGTTCCTTGAAGGTGGCGTAGGTAGTGTACGCAACTAGCATGGTTCCTTGAAGGTGGCGCAGGTAGTGTACGCAACTAGCATGGTTCCTTGAAGGTGGCGTAGGTAGTGTACGCAACTAGCATGGTCCCTTGAAGGTGGCGCAGGTAGTGTACGCAACTAGCATGGTTCCTTGAAGGTGGCGTTGGTAGTGTACGCAACTAGCATGGTTCCTTGAAGGTGGCGCAGGTAGTGTACGCAACTAGCATGGTTCCTTGAAGGAGGCGTAGGTAATGTACGCAACTAGCACGGTTCCTTGAAGGTGGCGCAGGTAGTGCACGCAACTAGCATGGTTCCTTGAAGGTGGCGCAGGTAGTGTATGCAACTAGCATGGTTCCTTGAAGGTGGCGCAGGTAGTGTACGCAACTAGCATCGTTCCTTGAGGGTGGCGTAGGTAATGTACGCAACTAGCATGGTTCCTTGAAGGTGACGCAGGTAGTGTACGCAACTAGCATGGTTCCTTGAAGGTGGCGCAGGTAGTGTACGCAACTAGCATGGTTCCTTGAAGGTGGCGTACGTAGTGTACGCAACTAGCATGGTTCCTTGAAGGTGGCGCAGGTAGTGTACGCAACTAGTATGGTTCCTTGAAGGTGGCGTAGGTAGTGTACGCAACTAGCATGGTTCCTTGAAGGTGGCGCAGGTAGTGTACGCAACTAGCATGGTTCCTTGAAGGTGGCGTAGGTAGTGTACGCAACTAGCATGGGTCCTTGAGGATGGCTCAGGTAATGTACGCAACTAGCACGGTTCCTTGAAGGTGGCGCAGGTAATGTACGCAACTAGCACGGTTCCTTGAAGGTAGCGCAGGTAATGTACGCAACTAGCATGGTTCCTTGAAGGTGGCGCAGGTAGTGTACGCAATTAGCATGGTTCCTTGAAGGTGGCGTAGGTAGTGTACGCAACTAGCATGGTTCCTTGAAGGTGGCGCAGGTAGTGTACGCAACTAGCACGGTTCCTTGAAGGTGGCGTAGGTAGTGTACGCAACTAGCATGGTTCCTTGAGGGTGCAGTAGGTAGTGTGCGCAACTAGCACGGTTCCTTGAAGGTGGCGTAGGTAGTGTACGCAATTAGCACGGTTCCTTGAAGGAGGCGCAGGTAGTGTACGCAACTAGCATGGTTCCTTGAGGGTGGCGTAGGTAGTGTACGCAATTAGCACGGTTCCTTGAAGGTGGCGTAGGTAATGTACGCAATTAGCACGGTTCCTTGAAGGTGGCGCAGGTAATGTACGCAACTAGCACGGTTCCTTGAAGGTGGCGCAGGTAGTGTACGCAACTAGCACGGTTCCTTGAGGGTGGCGTAGTTAGTGTACGCAACTAGCATGGTTCCTTGAAGGTGGCGCAGGTAGTGTACGCAACTAGCATGGTTCCTTGAAGGTGGCGCAGGTATTGTACGCACCTAGCATGGTTCCTTGAAGGTGGCGCAGGTAGTGTACGCAACTAGCATGGGTCCTTGAGGATGGCTCAGGTAATGTACGCAACTAGCATGGTTCCTTGAAGGTGGCGCAGGTAGTGTACGCAACTAGCACGGTTCCTTGAAGGTAGCGCAGGTGGTGTACGTAACTAGCATGGTTCCTTGAAGGTGGCGCAGGTAGTGTACGCAACTAGCATGGTTCCTTGAAGGTGGCGCAGGTAGTGTACGCAACTAGCATGGTTCCTAGAAGGTAGCGCAGGTAGTGTACGCAACTAGCATGGTTCCTTGAAGGTGGCGCAGGTAGTGTACGCAACTAGCATGGTTCCTTGAAGGTGGCGCAGGTAGTGTACGCAACTAGCATGGTTCCTTGAAGGTGGCGCAGGTAGTGTACGCAACTAGCACGGTTCCTTGAAGGTGCAGTAGGTAATGTACGCGACTAGCACGGTTCCTTGAAGGTGGCGCAGGTAGTGTACGCAACTAGCATGGTTCCTTGAAGGTGGCGCAGGTAGTGTACGCGACTAGCACGGTTCCTTGAAGGTGGCGCAGGTAGTGTACGCAACTAGCACGGTTCATTGAAGGTGCAGTAGGTAATGTACGCGACTAGCATGGTTCCTTGAAGGTGCAGTAGGTAATGT
This sequence comes from Meconema thalassinum, assembly GCA_946902985.2. NCBI lineage: Eukaryota > Metazoa > Arthropoda > Insecta > Orthoptera > Tettigoniidae > Meconema > Meconema thalassinum. Next base: position 845,691,838 of record OX336389.2, read on the forward strand.
ACGCGACTAGCATGGTTCCTTGAAGGTGCAGTAGGTAATGTACGCAACTAGCACGGTTCCTTGAAGGTGGCGTAGGTAATGTACGCAACTAGCACGGTTCATTGAAGGTGGCGCAGGTAGTGTACGCAACTAGCACGGTTCATTGAAGGTGCAGTAGGTAATGTACGCGACTAGCATGGTTCCTTGAAGGTGCAGTAGGTAATGTACGCGACTAGCATGGTTCCTTGAAGGTGCAGTAGGTAATGTACGCAACTAGCACGGTTCCTTGAAGGTGGCGTAGGTAATGTACGCAACTAGCACGGTTCCTTGAAGGCGGCGAAGGTAATGTACGCAACTAGCACGGTTCCTTGAAGGTGCAGTAGGTAATGTACGCAACTAGCACGGTTCCTTGAAGGTGGTGCAGGTAATGTACGCGACTAGCACGGTTCATTCAAGGTGGCGCAGGTAATGTACGCAACTAGCATGGTTCCTTGAGGGTGGCGCAGGTAATGTACGCAACTAGCATGGTTCCTTGGGGGTGGCGCAGGTAATGTACGCAACTAGCACGGTTCCGTGAGGGTGGCGCAGGTAATGTACGCAACTAGCATGGTTCATTGAAGGTGCAGTAGGTAATGTACGCGACTAGCACGGTTCCTTGAAGGTGGCGCAGGTAGTGTACGCAACTAGCACGGATCCTTGAAGGTGGCGCAGGTAATGTACGCAACTAGCACGGTTCCTTGAAGGTGGCGCAGGTAGTGTACGCAACTAGCATGGTTCCTTGACGGTGGCGCAGGTAGTGTACGCAACTAGCACGGTTCCTTGAAGGTGGCGCAGGTAGTGTACGCAACTAGCACGGTTCATTGAAGGTGGCGCAGGTAATGTACGCAACTAGCACGGTTCATTGAAGGTGGCGCAGGTAGTGTACGCAACTAGCACGGTTCATTGAAGGTGCAGTAGGTAATGTACGCGACTAGCATGGTTCCTTGAAGGTGCAGTAGGTAATGTACGCGACTAGCATGGTTCCTTGAAGGTGCAGTAGGTAATGTACGCGACTAGCACGGTTCCTTGAAGGTGGCGCAGGTAATGTACGCGACTAGCATGGTTCCTTGAAGGTGGCGCAGGTAGTGTACGCAACTAGCATGGTTCCTTGAGGGTGCAGTAGGTAATGTACGCAACTAGCACGGTTCATTGAAGGTGGCGTAGGTAGTGTACGCGACTAGCATGGTTCCTTGAAGGAGGCGCAGGTAGTGTACGCAACTAGCACGGTTCCTTGAAGGTGGCGCATGTAATGTACGCAACTAGCACTGTTCCTTGAAGGTGGCGTAGGTAGTGTACGCAACTAGCACGGTTCCTTGAGGGTGGCGCAGGTAGTGTACGCAACTAGCATGGGTCCTTGAGGGTGGCGTAGGTAGTGTACGCAACTAGCACGGTTCCTTGAAGGTGGCGCAGGTAATGTACGCAACTAGCACGGTTCCTTGAGGGTGGCGCAGGTAGTGTACGCAACTAGCACGGTTCCATGAAGGTGGCGCAGGTAATCTACGCAACTAGCATGGGTCCTTGAGGGTGGCGTAGGTAGTGTACGCAACTAGCACTGTTCCTTGAAGGTGGCGTAGGTAGTGTACGCAACTAGCACGGTTCCTTGAGGGTGGCGCAGGTAGTGTACGCAACTAGCATGGTTCCTTGAAGGTGGCGCAGGTAATGTACGCAACTAGCATGGGTCCTTGAAGGTGGCGCAGGTAGTGTACGCAACTAGCACGGTTCCTTGAAGGTGGCGTAGGTAGTGTACGCAACTAGCACGGTTCCTTGAAGGTGGCGCAGGTAATGTACGCAACTAGCACGGTTCATTGAAGGTGGCGCAGGTAATGTACGCAATTAGCATGGGTCCTTGAAGGAGGCGCAGGTAGTGTACGCAACTAGCATGGTTCCTTGAGGGTGGCGCAGGTAGTGTACGCAACTAGCATGGGTCCTTTAGGGTGGTGCAGGTAGTGTACGCAACTAGCACGGTTCCTTGAAGGTGGCGTAGGTAGTGTACGCAACTAGCATGGGTCCATGAGGATGGCTCAGGTAATGTAAGCAACTAGCACGGTTCCTTGAAGGTCGCGTAGGTAGTGTACGCAACTAGTACGGTTCATTGAAGGTGGCGCAGGGAGTGTACGCAACTAGCATAGTTCCTTGAAGGTGGCGCAGGTAGTGTACGCAACTAGCATGGTTCCTTGAAGGTGCAGTAGGTAATGTACGCGACTAGCACGGTTCCTTGAAGGTGGCGTAGGTAGTGTACGCAACTAGCATGGTTCCTTGAAGGTGGCGTAGGTAGTGTACGCAACTAGCATGGTTCCTTGAATGTGGCGCAGGTAGTGTACGCAACTAGCATGGTTCCTTGAAGGTGGCGCAGGTAGTGTACGCAACTAGCACGGTTCCTTAAAGGTGGCGCAGGTAGTGTACGCAACTAGCATAGTTCCTTGAAGGTGGCGCAGGTAGTGTACGCAACTAGCATGGTTCCTTGAAGGTGCAGTAGGTAATGTACGAGACTAGCACGGTTCCTTGAAGGTGGCGTAGGTAGTGTACGCAACTAGCATGGTTCCTTGAAGGTGGCGTAGGTAGTGTACGCAACTAGCATGGCTCCTTGAAGGTGGCGCAGGTAGTGTACGCAACTAGCATGGTTCCTTGAAGGTGGCGTATGTAGTGTACGCAACTAGCATGGTTCCTTGAAGGTGGCGCAGAGTGTATGCAACTAGCATGGTTCCTTGAAGGTGGCGTTGGTAGTGTACGCAACTAGCATGGTTCCTTGAAGGTTGCGCAGGTAGTGTACGCAATTAGCATGGTTCCTTGAAGGTGGCGTTGGTAGTGTACGCAACTAGCATGGTTCCTTGAAGGTGGCGCAGGTAGTGTACGCAACTAGCACGGTTCCTTGAAGGTGGCGCATGTAGTGTACGCAACTAGCACGGTTCATTGAAGGTGGCGCAGGTAATGTACGCAACTAGCACGGTTCATTGAAGGTGGCGCAGGTAGTGTACGCAACTTGCACGGTTCATTGAAGGTGCAGTAGGTAATGTACGCGACTAGCATGGTTCCTTGAAGGTGCAGTAGGTAATGTACGCGACTAGCATGGTTCCTTGAAGGTGCAGTAGGTAATGTACGCAACTAGCACGGTTCCTTGAAGGTGGCGTAGGTAATGTACGCAACTAGCACGGTTCCTTGAAGTGGCGAAGGTAATGTACGCAGCTAGCACGGTTCCTTGAAGGTGCAGTAGGTAATGTACGCAACTAGCCGGTTCCTTGAAGGTGGTGCAGGTAATGTACGCGACTAGCACGGTTCATTGAAGGTGGCGCAGGTAATGTACGCAACTAGCATGGTTCCTTGAGGGTGGCGCAGGTAATGTACGCAACTAGCATGGTTCCTTGAGGGTGGCGCAGGTAATGTACGCAACTAGCACGGTTCCTTGAGGGTGGCGCAGGTAATGTACGCAACTAGCATGGTTCATTGAAGGTGCAGTAGGTAATGTACGCGACTAGCACGGTTCCTTGAAGGTGGCGCAGGTAGTGTACGCAACTAGCACGGTTCCTTGAAGGTGGCGCAGGTAATGTACGCAACTAGCACGGTTCCTTGAAGGTGGCGCAGGTAGTGTACGCAACTAGAATGGTTCCTTGAAGGTGGCGCAGGTAGTGTACGCAACTAGCACGGTTCCTTGAAGGTGGCGCAGGTAGTGTACGCAACTAGCACGGTTCATTGAAGGTGGCGCAGGTAATGTACGCAACTAGCACGGTTCATTGAAGGTGGCGCAGGTAGTGTACGCAACTAGCACGGTTCATTGAAGGTGCAGTAGGTAATGTACGCGACTAGCATGGTTCCTTGAAGGTGCAGTAGGTAATGTACGCGACTAGCATGGTTCCTTGAAGGTGCAGTAGGTAACGTACGCGACTAGCACGGTTCCTTGAAGGTGGCGCAGGTAATGTACGCGACTAGCATGGTTCCTTGAAGGTGGCGCAGGTAGTGTACGCAACTAGCATGGTTCCTTGAGGGTGCAGTAGGTAATGTACGCAACTAGCACGGTTCATTGAAGGTGGCGTAGGTAGTGTACGCGACTAGCATGGTTCCTTGAAGGAGGCGCAGGTAGTGTACGCAACTAGCACGGTCCCTTGAAGGTGGCGCAGGTAATGTACGCAACTAGCACTGTTCCTTGAAGGTGGCGTAGGTAGTGTACGCAACTAGCACGGTTCCTTGAGGGTGGCGCAGGTAGTGTACGCAACTAGCATGGGTCCTTGAGGGTGGCGTAGGTAGTGTACGCAACTAGCACGGTTCCTTGAAGGTGGCGCAGGTAATGTACGCAACTAGCACGGTTCCTTGAGGGTGGCGCAGGTAGTGTACGCAACTAGCACGGTTCCTTGAAGGTGGCGCAGGTAATCTACGCAACTAGCATGGGTCCTTGAGGGTGGCGTAGGTAGTGTACGCAACTAGCACGGTTCCTTGAAGGTGGCGTAGGTAGTGTAAGCAACCAGCACGGTTCCTTGAGGGTGGCGCAGGTAGTGTACGCAACTAGCATGGTTCCTTGAAGGTGGCGCAGGTAATGTACGCAACTAGCATGGGTCCTTGAAGGTGGCGCAGGTAGTGTACGCAACTAGCACGGTTCCTTGAAGGTGGCGTAGGTAGTGTACGCAACTAGCACGGTTCCTTGAAGGTAGCGCAGGTAATGTACGCAACTAGCACGGTTCCTTGAAGGTGGCGCAGTTAGTGTACGCAACTAACACGGTTCCTTGAAGGTGGCGCAGGTAGTGTACGCAACTAGCACGGTTCCTTGAAGGTGGCGCAGGTAGTGTACGCAACTAGCACGGTTCCTTGAAGGTGGCGCAGGTAATGTACGCAACTAGCACGGTTCCTTGAAGGTGGCGCAGGTAATGTACGCAACTAGCACGGTTCATTGAAGGTGGCGCAGGTAATGTACGCAACTAGCATGGGTCCTTGAAGGAGGCGCAGGTAGTGTACGCAACTAGCATGGTTCCTTGAGGGTGGCGCACGTAGTGTACGCAACTAGCATGGGTCCTTGAGGGTGGCGCAGGTAATGTACGCAACTAGCACGGTTCCTTGAAGGTGGCGTAGGTAGTGTACGCAACTAGCATGGGTCCTTGAGGATGGCTCAGGTAATGTACGCAACTAGCACGGTTCCTTGAAGGTCGCGTAGGTAGTGTACGCAACTAGCACGGTTCATTGAAGGTGGCGCAGGTAGTGTACGCAACTAGCATAGTTCCTTGAAGGTGGCGCAGGTAGTGTACGCAACTAGCATGGTTCCTTGAAGGTGCAGTAGGTAATGTACGCGACTAGCACGGTTCCTTGAAGGTGGCGTAGGTAGTGTACGCAACTAGCATGGTTCCTTGAAGGTGGCGTAGGTAGTGTACGCAACTAGCATGGTTCCTTGAAGGTGGCGCAGGTAGTGTACGCAACTAGCATGGTTCCTTGAAGGTGGCGCAGGTAGTGTACGCAACTAGCACGGTTCATTGAAGGTGGCGCAGGTAATGTACGCAACTAGCACGGTTCATTGAAGGTGGCGCAGGTAGTGTACGCAACTAGCACGGTTCATTGAAGGTGCAGTAGGTAATGTACGCGACTAGCATGGTTCCTTGAAGGTGCAGTAGGTAATGTACGCGACTAGCATGGTTCCTTGAAGGTGCAGTAGGTAATGTACGCGACTAGCACGGTTCCTTGAAGGTGGCGCAGGTAATGTACGCGACTAGCATGGTTCCTTGAAGGAGGCGCAGATAGTGTACGCAACTAGCACGGTTCCTTGAAGGTGGCGCATGTAATGTACGCAACTAGCACTGTTCCTTGAAGGTGGCGTAGGTAGTGTACGCAACTAGCACGGTTCCTTGAGGGTGGCGCAGGTAGTGTACGCAACTAGCATGGGTCCTTGAGGGTGGCGTAGGTAGTGTACGCAACTAGCACGGTTCCTTGAAGGTGGCGCAGGTAATGTACGCAACTAGCACGGTTCCTTGAGGGTGGCGCAGGTAGTGTACGCAACTAGCACGGTTCCATGAAGGTGGCGCAGGTAATCTACGCAACTAGCATGGGTCCTTGAGGGTGGCGTAGGTAGTGTACGCAACTAGCACTGTTCCTTGAAGGTGGCGTAGGTAGTGTACGCAACTAGCACGGTTCCTTGAGGGTGGCGCAGGTAGTGTACGCAACTAGCATGGTTCCTTGAAGGTGGCGCAGGTAATGTACGAAACTAGCATGGGTCCTTGAAGGTGGCGCAGGTAGTGTACGCAACTAGCACGGTTCCTTGAAGGTGGCGTAGGTAGTGTACGCAACTAGCACGGTTCCTTGAAGGTGGCGCAGGTAATGTACGCAACTAGCACGGTTCATTGAAGGTGGCGCAGGTAATGTACGCAATTAGCATGGGTCCTTGAAGGAGGCGCAGGTAGTGTACGCAACTAGCATGGTTCCTTGAGGGTGGCGCAGGTAGTGTACGCAACTAGCATGGGTCCTTTAGGGTGGTGCAGGTAGTGTACGCAACTAGCACGGTTCCTTGAAGGTGGCGTAGGTAGTGTACGCAACTAGCATGGGTCCATGAGGATGGCTCAGGTAATGTAAGCAACTAGCACGGTTCCTTGAAGGTCGCGTAGGTAGTGTACGCAACTAGTACGGTTCATTGAAGGTGGCGCAGGGAGTGTACGCAACTAGCATAGTTCCTTGAAGGTGGCGCAGGTAGTGTACGCAACTAGCATGGTTCCTTGAAGGTGCAGTAGGTAATGTACGCGACTAGCACGGTTCCTTGAAGGTGGCGTAGGTAGTGTACGCAACTAGCATGGTTCCTTGAAGGTGGCGTAGGTAGTGTACGCAACTAGCATGGTTCCTTGAATGTGGCGCAGGTAGTGTACGCAACTAGCATGGTTCCTTGAAGGTGGCGCAGGTAGTGTACGCAACTAGCACGGTTCCTTAAAGGTGGCGCAGGTAGTGTACGCAACTAGCATAGTTCCTTGAAGGTGGCGCAGGTAGTGTACGCAACTAGCATGGTTCCTTGAAGGTGCAGTAGGTAATGTACGAGACTAGCACGGTTCCTTGAAGGTGGCGTAGGTAGTGTACGCAACTAGCATGGTTCCTTGAAGGTGGCGTAGGTAGTGTACGCAACTAGCATGGCTCCTTGAAGGTGGCGCAGGTAGTGTACGCAACTAGCATGGTTCCTTGAAGGTGGCGTATGTAGTGTACGCAACTAGCATGGTTCCTTGAAGGTGGCGCAGAGTGTATGCAACTAGCATGGTTCCTTGAAGGTGGCGTTGGTAGTGTACGCAACTAGCATGGTTCCTTGAAGGTGGCGCAGGTAGTGTACGCAACTAGCATGGTTCCTTGAAGGTGGCGTTGGTAGTGTACGCAACTAGCATGGTTCCTTGAAGGTGGCGCAGGTAGTGTACGCAACTAGCACGGTTCCTTGAAGGTGGCGCATGTAGTGTACGCAACTAGCACGGTTCATTGAAGGTGGCGCAGGCAATGTACGCAACTAGCACGGTTCATTGAAGGTGGCGCAGGTAGTGTACGCAACTAGCACGGTTCATTGAAGGTGCAGTAGGTAATGTACGCGACTAGCATGGTTCCTTGAAGGTGCAGTAGGTAATGTACGCGACTAGCATGGTTCCTTGAAGGTGCAGTAGGTAATGTACGCAACTAGCACGGTTCCTTGAAGGTGGCGTAGGTAATGTACGCAACTAGCACGGTTCCTTGAAGTGGCGAAGGTAATGTACGCAGCTAGCACGGTTCCTTGAAGGTGCAGTAGGTAATGTACGCAACTAGCCGGTTCCTTGAAGGTGGTGCAGGTAATGTACGCGACTAGCACGGTTCATTGAAGGTGGCGCAGGTAATGTACGCAACTAGCATGGTTCCTTGAGGGTGGCGCAGGTAATGTACGCAACTAGCATGGTTCCTTGAGGGTGGCGCAGGTAATGTACGCAACTAGCACGGTTCCTTGAGGGTGGCGCAGGTAATGTACGCAACTAGCATGGTTCATTGAAGGTGCAGTAGGTAATGTACGCGACTAGCACGGTTCCTTGAAGGTGGCGCAGGTAGTGTACGCAACTAGCACGGTTCCTTGAAGGTGGCGCAGGTAATGTACGCAACTAGCACGGTTCCTTGAAGGTGGCGCAGGTAGTGTAAGCAACTAGAATGGTTCCTTGAAGGTGGCGCAGGTAGTGTACGCAACTAGCACGGTTCCTTGAAGGTGGCGCAGGTAGTGTACGCAACTAGCACGGTTCATTGAAGGTGGCGCAGGTAATGTACGCAACTAGCACGGTTCATTGAAGGTGGCGCAGGTAGTGTACGCAACTAGCACGGTTCATTGAAGGTGCAGTAGGTAATGTACGCGACTAGCATGGTTCCTTGAAGGTGCAGTAGGTAATGTACGCGACTAGCATGGTTCCTTGAAGGTGCAGTAGGTAACGTACGCGACTAGCACGGTTCCTTGAAGGTGGCGCAGGTAATGTACGCGACTAGCATGGTTCCTTGAAGGTGGCGCAGGTAGTGTACGCAACTAGCATGGTTCCTTGAGGGTGCAGTAGGTAATGTACGCAACTAGCACGGTTCATTGAAGGTGGCGTAGGTAGTGTACGCGACTAGCATGGTTCCTTGAAGGAGGCGCAGGTAGTGTACGCAACTAGCACGGTCCCTTGAAGGTGGCGCAGGTAATGTACGCAACTAGCACTGTTCCTTGAAGGTGGCGTAGGTAGTGTACGCAACTAGCACGGTTCCTTGAGGGTGGCGCAGGTAGTGTACGCAACTAGCATGGGTCCTTGAGGGTGGCGTAGGTAGTGTACGCAACTAGCACGGTTCCTTGAAGGTGGCGCAGGTAATGTACGCAACTAGCACGGTTCCTTGAGGGTGGCGCAGGTAGTGTACGCAACTAGCACGGTTCCTTGAAGGTGGCGCAGGTAATCTACGCAACTAGCATGGGTCCTTGAGGGTGGCGTAGGTAGTGTACGCAACTAGCACGGTTCCTTGAAGGTGGCGTAGGTAGTGTAAGCAACCAGCACGGTTCCTTGAGGGTGGCGCAGGTAGTGTACGCAACTAGCATGGTTCTTTGAAGGTGGCGCAGGTAATGTACGCAACTAGCATGGGTCCTTGAAGGTGGCGCAGGTAGTGTACGCAACTAGCACGGTTCCTTGAAGGTGGCGTAGGTAGTGTACGCAACTAGCACGGTTCCTTGAAGGTAGCGCAGGTAATGTACGCAACTAGCACGGTTCCTTGAAGGTGGCGCAGTTAGTGTACGCAACTAGCACGGTTCCTTGAAGGTGGCGCAGGTAGTGTACGCAACTAGCACGGTTCCTTGAAGGTGGCGCAGGTAGTGTACGCAACTAGCACGGTTCCTTGAAGGTGGCGCAGGTAATGTACGCAACTAGCACGGTTCCTTGAAGGTGGCGCAGGTAATGTACGCAACTAGCACGGTTCATTGAAGGTGGCGCAGGTAATGTACGCAACTAGCATGGGTCCTTGAAGGAGGCGCAGGTAGTGTACGCAACTAGCATGGTTCCTTGAGGGTGGCGCACGTAGTGTACGCAACTAGCATGGGTCCTTGAGGGTGGCGCAGGTAATGTACGCAACTAGCACGGTTCCTTGAAGGTGGCGTAGGTAGTGTACGCAACTAGCATGGGTCCTTGAGGATGGCTCAGGTAATGTACGCAACTAGCACGGTTCCTTGAAGGTCGCGTAGGTAGTGTACGCAACTAGCACGGTTCATTGAAGGTGGCGCAGGTAGTGTACGCAACTAGCATAGTTCCTTGAAGGTGGCGCAGGTAGTGTACGCAACTAGCATGGTTCCTTGAAGGTGCAGTAGGTAATGTACGCGACTAGCACGGTTCCTTGAAGGTGGCGTAGGTAGTGTACGCAACTAGCATGGTTCCTTGAAGGTGGCGCAGGTAGTGTACGCAACTAGCACGGTTCCTTGAAGGTGGCGCAGGTAGTGTACGCAACTAGCATGGTTCCTTGAAGGTGGCGCAGGTAGTGTACGCAACTAGCACGGTTCCTTGAAGGTGGCGCAGGTAGTGTACGCAACTAGCATAGTTCCTTGAAGGTGGCGCAGGTAGTGTACGCAACTAGCATGGTTCCTTGAAGGTGCAGTAGGTAATGTACGCGACTAGCACGGTTCCTTGAAGGTGGCGTAGGTAGTGTACGCAACTAGCATGGTTCCTTGAAGGTGGCGTAGGTAGTGTACGCAACTAGCATGGTTCCTTGAAGGTGGCGCAGGTAGTGTACGCAACTAGCATGGTTCCTTGAAGGTGGCGTAGGTAGTGTACGCAACTAGCATGGTTCCTTGAAGGTGGCGCAGGTAGTGTACGCAACTAGCATTGTTCCTTGAAGGTGGCGTTGGTAGTGTACGCAACTAGCATGGTTCCTTGATGGTGGCGCAGGTAGTGTACGCAACTAGCATGGTTCCTTGAAGGAGTCGTAGGTAATGTACGCAACTAGCACGGTTCCTTGAAGGTGGCGCAGGTAGTGCACGCAACTAGCATGGTTCCTTGAAGGTGGCGCAGGTAGTGTACGCAACTAGCATGGTTCCTTGAAGGTGGCGCAGGTAGTGTACGCAACTAGCATGGTTCCTTGAGGGTGGCGTAGGTAATGTACGCAACTAGCATGGTTCCTTGAAGGTGGCGCAGGTAGTGTACGCAACTAGCATGGTTCCTTGAAGGTGGCGCAGGTAGTGTACGCAACTAGCATGGTTCCTTGAAGGTGGCGTAGGTAGTGTACGCAACTAGCATGGTTCCTTGAAGGTGGCGCTGGTAGTGTACGCAACTAGCATGGTTCCTTGAAGGTGGCGTAGGTAGTGTACGCAACTAGCATGGTTCCTTGAAGGTGGCGCAGGTAGTGTACGCAACTAGCATGGTTCCTTGAAGGTGGCGTAGGTAGTGTACGCAACTAGCATGGGTCCTTGAGGATGGCTCAGGTAATGTACGCAACTAGCACGGTTCCTTGAAGGTGGCGCAGGTAATGTACGCAACAAGCACGGTTCCTTGAAGGTAGCGCAGGTAATGTACGCAACTAGCATGGCTCCTTGAAGGTGGCGCAGGTAGTGTACGCAACTAGCATGGTTCCTTGAAGGTGGCGTAGGTAGTGTACGCAACTAGCATGGTTCCTTGAAGGTGGCGCAGGTAGTGTACGCAACTAGCATGGTTCCTTGAGGGTGCAGTAGGTAGTGTACGCAACTAGCCCGGTTTCTTGAAGGTGGCGTAGGTAGTGTACGCAATTAGCACGGTTCCTTGAAGGAGGCGCAGGTAGTGTACGCAACTAGCATGGTTCCTTGAGGGTGGCGTAGGTAGTGTACGCTATTAGCACGGTTCCTTGAAGGTGGCGTAGGTAATGTACGCAATTAGCACGGTTCCTTGAAGGTGGCGCAGGTAATGTACGCAACTAGCACGGTTCCTTGAAGGTGGCGCAGGTAGTGTACGCAACTAGCACGGTTCCTTGAGGGTGGCGTAGGTAGTGTACGCAACTAGCATGGTTCCTTGAAGGTGGCGCAGGTAGTGTACGCAACTAGCATGGTTCCTTGAAGGTGGCGCAGGTAGTGTACGCAACTAGCATGGTTCCTTGAAGGTGGCGCAGGTAGTGTATGCAACTAGCATGGTTCCTTGAAGGTGGCGTAGGTAGTGTACGCAACTAGCATGGTTCCTTGAAGGTGGCGCAGGTAGTGTACGCAACTAGCATGGTTCCTTGAGGGTGGTGCAGGTAATGTACGCAATTAGCACGGTTCTTTGAAGGTGGCGCAGGTAGTGTACGCAATTAGCATGGGTCCTTGAAGGTGGCGTAGGTTGTGTACGCAACTAGCACGGTTCCTTGAAGGTGGCGTAGGTAGTGTACGCAATAAGCATGGGTCCTTGAAGGAGGCGCAGGTAGTGTACGCAATTAGCACGGTTCCTTGAAGGTGGCGCAGGTAGTGTACGCAACTAGCACGGTTCCTTGAAGGTGGCGCAGGTAATGTACGCAACTATCACGGTTCCTTGAAGGTGGCGCAGGTAATGTACGCGACTAGCACGGTTCCTTGAGGGTGGTGCAGGTAATGTACGCGACTAGCACGGTTCCTTGAGGGTGGTGCAGGTAGTGTACGCAACTAGCATGGTTCCTTGAAGGTAGCGCAGGTAGTGTACGCAACTAGCACTGTTCCTTGAAGGTGGCGTAGGTTGTGTACGCAACTAGCACGGTTCCTTGAAGGTGGCGTAGGTAGTGTACGCAACTAGCACGGTTCCTTGAAGGAGGCGCAGGTAATGTACGCAACTAGCACGGTTCCTTGAAGGTGGCGCAGGTAATGTACGCGACTAGCACGGTTCCTTGAGGGTGGTGCAGGTAATGTACGCGACTAGCACGGTTCCTTGAAGGTGGCGCAGGTAGTGTACGCAACTAGCATGGTTCCTTGAGGGTGGCGTAGGTAGTGTACGCAACTAGCATGGATCCTTGATGGTGGCGCAGGTAGTGTACGCAACTAGCACGGTTCCTTGAAGGTGGCGTAGGTAGTGTACGCAATTAGCATGGGTCCTTGAGGATGGCTCAGGTAATGTACGCAACTAGCACGGTTCCTTGAAGGTGGCGTAGGTAATGTACGCAACTAGCACGGTTCCTTGAAGGTGGCGCAGGTAATGTACGCAACTAGCACGGTTCCTTGAGGGTGGCGTAGGTAGTGTACGCAACTAGCACGGGTCCTTGAAGGTGGCGCAGGTAATGTACGCAACTAGCATGGATCCTTGAGGTTGGCGTAGGTAGTGTACGCAACTAGCACGGGTCCTTGAGGGTGGCGCAGGTAGTGTACGCAACTAGCACGGTTCCTTGAAGGTAGCGTAGGTAGTGTACGCAACTAGCACGGTTCCTTGAAGGTGGCGCAGGTAATGTACGCAACTAGCACGGGTCCTTGAAGGTGGCGCAGGTAATGTACGCAACTAGCATGGATCCTTGAGGGTGGCGTAGGTAGTGTACGCAACTAGCACGGGTCCTTGAGGGTGGCGGAGGTAGTGTACGCAACTAGCACGGTTCCTTGAAGGTGGCGTAGGTAGTGTACGCAACTAGCACGGTTCCTTGAAGGTGGCGCAGGTAGTGTACGCAACTAGCACGGTTCCTTGAAGGTGGCGCAGGTAATGTACGCAACTAGCCCGGTTCCTTGAGGGTGGCGTAGGTAGTGTACGCAACTAGCACGGGTCCTTGAAGGTGGCGCAGGTAGTGTACGCAACTAGCACGGTTCCTTGAGGGTGGCGTAGGTAGTGTACGCAACTAGCATGGGTCCTTGAGGGTGGCGCAGGTAGTGTACGCAACTAGCACGGGTCCTTGAAGGTGACGCAGGTAGTGTACGCAACTATCACGGGTCCTTGAGGGTGGCGTAGGTAGTGTACGCAACTAGCATGGGTCCTTGAGGGTGGCGCAGGTAGTGTACGCAACTAGCACGGGTCCTTGAGGGTGGCGCAGGTAGTGTACGCAACTAGCGTGGGTCCTTGAGGTTGGCGCAGGTAGTGTACGCAACTAGCACGGGTCCTTGAGGGTGGCGCAGGTAGTGTACGCAACTAGCACGGTTCCTTGAAGTTGGCGTAGGTAGTGTACGCAACTAGCATGGGTCCTTGAGGGTGGCGCAGGTAGTGTACGCAACTAGCACGGTTCCTTGAGGGTGGCGTAGGTAGTGTACGCAACTAGCATGGGTCCTTGAGGGTGGCGCAGGTAGTGTACGCAACTAGCACGGTTCCTTGAAGGTGGCGTAGGTAGTGTACGCAATTAGCATGGGTCCTTGAGGGTGGCGTAGGTAGTGTACGCAACTAGCACGGTTCCTTGAAGGTGGCGTAGGTAATGTACGCAACTAGCACGGTTCCTTGAAGGTGGCGCAGGTAATGTACGCAACTAGCACGGTTCCTTGAGGGTGGCGTAGGTAGTGTACGCAACCAGCACGGGTCCTTGAAGGTGGCGCAGGTAATGTACGCAACTAGCATGGATCCTTGAGGGTGGCGTATGTAGTGTACGCAACTAGCACGGGTCCTTGAAGGTGGCGCAGGTAATGTACGCCACTAGCACTGTTCCTTGAAGGTGGCGCAGGTAATGTACGCAACTAGCATGGGTCCTTGAGGGTGGCGTAGGTAGTGTACGCAACTAGCATGGTTCCTTGAAGGTGGCGCAGGTAATGTACGCAACTAGCAAGGGTCCTTGAGGATGGCTCAGGTAATGTACGCAACTAGCACGGTTTATTGAAGGTGGCGCAGATATAGTACGCAACTAGCACTGTTCCTTGAAGGTGGCGCAGGTTATGTACGCAACTAGCATTGGTCCATGAGGATGGCTCAGGTAATGTACGCAACTAGCACGGTTCAATGAAGGTGGCGCAGGTAATGTACGACACTAGCATGGGTCCATGAGGATGGCTCAGGTAATGTACGCATCTAGCACGGTTCATTGAAGGTGGCGCAGATAATGTACGCAACTAGCACGGTTCATTGAAGGTGGCGCAGATAGTGTACGACACTAGCAAGGGTCCTTGAAGGTGGTGCAGGTAATGTACGCAACTAGCAAGGGTCCTTGAGGGTGGTGCAGGTAATGTACGCAACTAGCATGGGTCCATGAGGATGGCTCAGGTAATGTACGCAACTAGCACGGTTCATTGAAGGTGGCGGAGGTAATGTACGCATCTAGCATGGGTCCTTGAAGGAGGCGCAGGTAATGTACGCAACTAGCACGGTTCCTTGAAGGTCGCGTAGGTAGTGTACGCAACTAGCACGGTTCATTGAAGGTGGCGCAGGTAGTGTACGCAACTAGCATAGTTCCTTGAAGGTGGCGCAGGTAGTGTACGCAACTAGCATGGTTCCTTGAAGGTGCAGTAGGTAATGTACGCGACTAGCACGGTTCCTTGAAGGTGGCGTAGGTAGTGTACGCAACTAGCATGGTTCCTTGAAGGTGGAGTAGGTAGTGTACGCAACCAGCATGGTTCCTTGAAGGTGGCGCAGGTAGTGTACGCAACTAGCATGGTTCCTTGAAGGTGGCGCAGGTAGTGTACGCAACTAGCACGGTTCCTTGAAGGTGGCGCAGGTAGTGTACGCAACTAGCATAGTTCCTTGAAGGTGGCGCAGGTAGTGTACGCAACTAGCATGGTTCCTTGAAGGTGCAGTAGGTAATGTACGCGACTAGCACGGTTCCTTGAAGGTGGCGTAGGTAGTGTACGCAACTAGCATGGTTCCTTGAAGGTGGCGTAGGTAGTGTACGCAACTAGCATGGTTCCTTGAAGGTGGCGCAGGTAGTGTACGCAACTAGCATGGTTCCTTGAAGGTGGCGTAGGTAGTGTACGCAACTAGCATGGTTCCTTGAAGGTGGCGCAAGGAGTGTACGCAACTAGCATGGTTCCTTGAAGGTGGCGTTGGTAGTGTACGCAACTAGCATGGTTCCTTGAAGGTGGCGCAGGTAGTGTACGCAACTAGCATGGTTCCTTGAAGGAGGCGTAGGTAATGTACGCAACTAGCACGGTTCCTTGAAGGTGGCGCAGGTAGTGCACGCAACTAGCATGGTTCCTTGAAGGTGGCGCAGGTAGTGTACGCAACTAGCATGGTTCCTTGAAGGTGGCGCAGGTAGTGTACGCAACTAGCATGGTTCCTTGCTTGAGGGTGGCGTAGGTAATGTACGCAACTAGCATGGTTCCTTGAAGGTGGCGCAGGTAGTGTACGCAACTAGCATGGTTCCTTGAAGGTGGCGCAGGTAGTGTACGCAACTAGCATGGTTCCTTGAAGGTGGCGTACGTAGTGTACGCAACTAGCATGGTTCCTTGAAGGTGGCGCAGGTAGTGTACGCAACTAGCATGGTTCCTTGAAGGTGGCGTAGGTAGTGTACGCAACTAGCATGGGTCCTTGAGAATGGCTCAGGTAATGTACGCAACTAGCACGGTTCCTTGAAGGTGGCGCAGGTAATGTACGCAACTAGCACGGTTCCTTGAAGGTAGCGCAGGTAATGTACGCAACTAGCATGGTTCCTTGAAGGTGGCGCAGGTAGTGTACGCAATTAGCATGGTTCCTTGAAGGTGGCGTAGGTAGTGTACGCTACTAGCATGGTTCCTTGAAGGTGGCGCAGGTAGTGTACGCAACTAGCACGGTTCCTTGAAGGTGGCGTATGTAGTGTACGCAACTAGCATGGTTCCTTGAGGATGCAGTAGGTAGTGTACGCAACTAGCACGGTTCCTTGAAGGTGGCGTAGGTAGTGTACGCAATTAGCACGGTTCCTTGAAGGAGGCGCAGGTAGTGTACGCAACTAGCATGGTTCCTTGAGGGTGGCGTAGGTAGTGTACGCAATTAGCACGGTTCCTTGAAGGTGGCGCAGGTAATGTACGCAACTAGCACGGTTCCTTGAAGGTGGCGCAGGTAGTGTACGCAACTAGCACGGTTCCTTGAGGGTGGCGTAGGTAGTGTACGCAACTAGCATGGTTCCTTGAAGGTGGCGCAGGTAGTGTACGCCACTAGCATGGTTCCTTGAAGGTGGCGCAGGTAGTGTACGCAACTAGCATGGTTCCTTGAAGGTGGCGCAGGTAGTGTACGCAACTAGCATGGGTCCTTGAGGATGGCTCAGGTAATGTACGCAACTAGCATGGTTCCTTGAAGGTGGCGCAGGTAGTGTACGCAACTAGCACGGTTCCTTGAAGGTAGCGCAGGAAGTGTACGCAACTAGCATGGTTCCTTGAAGGTGGCGCAGGTAGTGTACGCAACTAGCATGGTTCCTTGAAGGTGGCGCAGGTAGTGTACGCAACTAGCATGGTTCTAAGAAGGTAGCGCAGGTAGTGTACGCAACTAGCATGGTTCCTTGAAGGTGGCGCAGGTAGTGTACGCAACTAGCATGGTTCCTTGAAGGTGGCGCAGGTAGTGTACGCAATTAGCACGGTTCCTTGAAGGTGCAGTAGGTAATGTACGCGACTAGCACGGTTCCTTGAAGGTGGCGCAGGTAGTGTACGCAACTAGCATGCTTCCTTGAAGGTGGCGCAGGTAGTGTACGCGACTAGCACGGTTCCTTGAAGGTGGCGCAGGTAGTGTACGCAACTAGCACGGTTCATTGAAGGTGCAGTAGGTAATGTACGCGACTAGCACGGTTCCTTGAAGGAGGCGCAGGTAGTGTACGCAACTAGCACGGTTCATTGAAGGTGGCGCAGGTAGTGTACGCAACTAGCACGGTTCATTGAAGGTGCAGTAGGTAATGTACGCGACTAGCATGGTTCCTTGAAGGTGCAGTAGGTAATGTACGCGACTAGCATGGTTCCTTGAAGGTGCAGTAGGTAATGTACGCAACTAGCATGGTTCCTTGAAGGTGGCGTAGGTAATGTACGCAACTAGCACGGTTCCTTGAAGGTGGCGAAGGTAATGTACGCAACTAGCACGGTTCCTTGAAGGTGCAGTAGGTAATTTACGCAACTAGCACGGTTCCTTGAAGGTGGTGCAGGTAATGTACGCGACTAGCACGGTTCATTGAAGGTGGCGCAGGTAATGTACGCAACTAGCATGGTTCCTTGAGGGTGGCGCAGGTAATGTACGCAACTAGCATGGTTCCTTGGGGGTGGCGCAGGTAATGTACACAACTAGCACGGTTCCTTAAGGGTGGCGCAGGTAATGTACGCAACTAGCATGGTTCATTGAAGGTGCAGTAGGTAATGTACGCGACTAGCACGGTTCCTTGAAGGTGGCGCAGGTAGTGTACGCAACTAGCACGGTTCCTTGAAGGTGGCGCAGGTAATGTACGCAACTAGCACGGTTCCTTGAAGGTGGCGCAGGGAGTGTACGCAACTAGGATGGTTCCTTGAAGGTGGCGCAGGTAGTGTACGCAACTAGCACGGTTCCTTGAAGGTGGCGCAGGTAGTGTACGCAACTAGCACGGTTCATTGAAGGTAGCGCAGGTAATGTACGCAACTAGCACGGTTCATTGAAGGTGGCGCAGGTAGTGTACGCAACTAGCACGGTTCATTGAAGGTGCAGTAGGTAATGTACGCGACTAGCATGGTTCCTTGAAGGTGGCGCAGGTAATGTACGCGACTAGCACGGTTCATTGAAGGTGGAGTAGGTAATGTACGCAACTAGCATGGTTCCTTGAAGGTGGCGCAGGTAATGTACGCGACTAGCATGGTTCTTTGAAGGTGCAGTAGGTAATGTACGCAACTAGCATGGTTCCTTGAGGGTGCAGTAGGTAATGTACGCAACTAGCACGGTTCATTGAAGGTGGCGTAGGTAGTGTACGCGACTAGCATGGTTCCTTGAAGGAGGCGCAGGTAGTGTACGCAACTAGCACGGTTCCTTGAAGGTGGCGCATGTAATGTACGCAACTTGCACTGTTCCTTGAAGGTGGCGTAGGTAGTGTACGCAACTAGCACGGTTCCTTGAGGGTGGCGCAGGTAGTGTACGCTACTAGCATGGGTCCTTGAGGGTGGCGTAGGTAGTGTACGCAACTAGCACGGTTCCTTGAAGGTGGCGCAGGTAATGAACGCAACTAGCACGGTTCCTTGAGGGTGGCGCAGGTAGTGTACGCAACTAGCACGGTTCCTTGAAGGTGGCGCAGGTAATCTACGCAACTAGCATGGGTCCTTGAGGGTGGCGTAGGTAGTGTACGCAACTAGCACTGTTCCTTGAAGGTGGCGTAGGTAGTGTACGCAACTAGCACGGTTCCTTGAGGGTGGCGCAGGTAGTGTACGCAACTAGCATGGTTCCTTGAAGGTGGCGCAGGTAATGTACGCAACTAGCATGGGTCCTTGAAGGTGGCGCAGGTAGTGTACGCAACTAGCACGGTTCCTTGAAGGTGGCGTTGGTAGTGTACGCAACTAGCACGGTTCCTTGAAGGTGGCGCAGGTAATGTACGCAACTAGCACGGTTCCTTGAAGGTGGCGCAGGTAGTGTACGCAACTAGCACGGTTCCTTGAAGGTGGCGCAGGTAATGTACGCAACTAGCACGGTTCCATGAAGGTGGCGCAGGTAATGTACGCAACTAGCACGGTTCATTGAAGGTGGCGCAGGTAATGTACGCAACTAGCATGGGTCCTTGAAGGAGGCGCAGGTAGTGTACGCAACTAGCATGGTTCCTTGAGGGTGGCGCAGGTAGTGTACGCAACTAGCATGGGTCCTTGAGGGTGGCGCAGGTAGTGTACGCAACTAGCACGGTTCCTTGAAGGTGGCGTAGGTAGTGTACGCAACTAGCATGGGTCCATGAGGATGGCTCAGGTAATGTACGCAACTAGCACGGTTCATTGAAGGTCGCGTAGGTAGTGTACGCAACTAGCACGGTTCATTGAAGGTGGCGCAGGTAGTGTACGCAACTAGCATAGTTCCTTGAAGGTGGCGCAGGTAGTGTACGCAACTAGCATGGTTCCTTGAAGGTGCAGTAGGTAATGTACGCGACTAGCACGGTTCCTTGAAGGTGGCGTAGGTAGTGTACGCAACTAGCATGGTTCCTTGAAGGTGGCGTAGGTAGTGTACGCAACTAGCATGGTTCCTTGAAGGTGGCGCAGGTAGTGTACGCAACTAGCATGGTTCCTTGATGGTGGCGCAGGTTGTGTACGCAACTAGCACGGTTCCTTGAAGGTGGCGCAGGTAGTGTACGCAACTAGCATAGTTCCTTGAAGGTGGCGCAGGTAGTGTACGCAACTAGCATGGTTCCTTGAAGGTGCAGTAGGTAATGTACGCGACTAGCACGGTTCCTTGAAGGTGGCGTAGGTAGTGTACGCAACTAGCATGGTTCCTTGAAGGTGGCGTAGGTAGTGTACGCAACTAGCATGGTTCCTTGAAGGTGGCGCAGGTAGTGTACGCAACTAGCATGGTTCCTTGAAGGTGGCGTAGGTAGTGTACGCAACTAGCATGGTTCCTTGAAGGTGGCGCAGGTAGTGTACGCAACTAGCATGGTTCCTTGAAGGTGGCGTTGGTAGTGTACGCAACTAGCATGGTTCCTTGAAGGTGGCGCAGGTAGTGTACGCAAATAGCATGGTTCCTTGAAGGAGGCGTAGGTAATGTACGCAACTAGCACGGTTCCTTGAAGGTGGCGCAGGTAGTGCACGCAACTAGCATGGTTCCTTGAAGGTGGCGCAGGTAGTGTACGCAACTAGCATGGTTCCTTGAGGGTGGCGCAGGTAGTGTACGCAACTAGCATGGTTCCTTGAGGGTGGCGTAGGTAATGTACGCAACTAGCATGGTTCCTTGAAGGTGGCGCAGGTAGTGTACGCAACTAGCATGGTTCCTTGAAGGTGGCGCAGGTAGTGTACCCAACTAGCATGGTTCCTTGAAGGTGGCGTAGGTAGTGTACGCAACTAGCATGGTTCCTTGAAGGTGGCGCAGGTAGTGTACGCAACTAGCATGGTTCCTTGAAGGTGGCGTAGGTAGTGTACGCAACTAGCATGGTTCCTTAAAGGTGGCGCAGGTAGTGTACGCTACTAGCATGGTTCCTTGAAGGTGGCGTAGGTAGTGTACGCAACTAGCATGGGTCCTTGAGGATGGCTCAGGTAATGTACGCAACTAGCACGGTTCCTTGAAGGTGGCGCAGGTAATGTACGCAACTAGCACGGTTCCTTGAAGGTAGCGCAGGTAATGTACGCAACTAGCATGGTTCCTTGAAGGTGGCGCAGGTAGTGTACGCAACTAGCATGGTTCCTTGAAGGTGGCGTAGGTAGTGTACGCAACTAGCATGGTTCCTTGAAGGTGGCGCAGGTAGTGTACGCAACTAGCACGGATCCTTGAAGGTGGCGTAGGTAGTGTACGCAACTAGCATGGTTCCTTGAGGGTGCAGTAGGTAGTGTACGCAACTAGCACGGTTCCTTGAAGGTGGCGTAGGTAGTGTACGCAATTAGCACGGTTCCTTGAAGGAGCGCAAGTAGTGTACGCAACTAGCATGGTTCCTTGAGGGTGGCGTAGGTAGTGTACGCAATTAGCACGGTTCCTTGAAGGTGGCGTAGGTAATGTACGCAAATAGCACGGTTCCTTGAAGGTGGCGCAGGTAATGTACGCAACTAGCACGGTTCCTTGAAGGTGGCGCAGGTAGTGTACGCAACTAGCACGGTTCCTTGAGGGTGGCGTAGGTAGTGTACGCAACTAGCATGGTTCCTTGAAGGTGGCGCAGGTAGTGTACGCAACTAGCATGGTTCCTTGAAGGTGGCGCAGGTAGTGTACGCAACTAGCATGGTTCCTTGAAGGTGGCGCAGGTAGTGTACGCAACTAGCATGGTTCCTTGAAGGTGGCGCAGGTAATGTACGCAACTAGCATGGGTCCTTGAGGGTGGCGTAGGTAGTGTACGCAACTTGCATGGTTCCTTGAAGGTGGCGCAGGTAATGTACGCAACTAGCAAGGGTCCTTGAGGATGGCTCAGGTAATGTACGCAACTAGCACGGTTTATTGAAGGTGGCGCAGATATAGTACGCAACTAGCACTGTTCCTTGAAGGTGGCGCAGGTTATGTACGCAACTAGCATGGGTCCATGAGGATGGCTCAGGTAATGTACGCAACTAGCACGGTTCATTGAAGGTGGCGCAGGTAATGTACGACACTAGCATGGGTCCATGAGGATGGCTCAGGTAATGTACGCAACTAGCACGGTTCATTGAAGGTGGCGCAGGTAATGTACGCAACTAGCACGGTTCCTTGAGGGTGGCGTAGGTAGTGTACGCAACGAGCACGGGTCCTTGAAGGTGGCGCAGGTAGTGTACGCAACTAGCACGGTTCCTTGAGGGTGGCGTAGGTAGTGTACGCAACTAGCATGGGTCCTTGAGGGTGGCGCAGGTAATGTACGCAACTAGCACGGGTCCTTGAAGGTGGCGCAGGTAGTGTACGCAAATAGCACGGTTCCTTGAGGGTGGCGTAGGTAGTGTACGCAACTAGCATGGGTCCTTGAGGGTGGCGCAGGTAGTGTACGCAACTAGCACGGGTCCTTGAGGGTGGCGCAGGTAGTGTACGCAACTAGCATGGGTCCTTGAGGGTGGCGCAGGTAGTGTACGCAACTAGCACGGGTCCTTGAGGGTGGCGCAGGTAGTTTACGCAACTAGCACGGTTCCTTGAAGTTGGCGTAGGTTGTGTACGAAACTAACATGGGTCCTTGAGGGTGGCGCAGGTAGTGTACGCAACTAGCACGGTTCCTTGAGGGTGGCGTAGGTAGTGTACGCAACTAGCATGGGTCCTTGAGGGTGGCGCAGGTAGTGTACGCAACTAGCACGGTTCCTTGAAGGTGGCGCAGGTAGTGTACGCAACTAGCATGGTTCCTAGAAGGTAGCGCAGGTAGTGTACGCAACTAGCATGGTTCCTTGAAGGTGGCGCAGGTAGTGTACGCAACTAGCATGGTTCCTTGAAGGTGGCGCAGGTAGTGTACGCAACTAGCATGGTTCCTTGAAGGTGGCGCAGGTAGTGTACGCAACTAGCACGGTTCCTTGAAGGTGCAGTAGGTAATGTACGCGACTAGCACGGTTCCTTGAAGGTGGCGCAGGTAGTGTACGCAACTAGCATGGTTCCTTGAAGGTGGCGCAGGTAGTGTACGCGACTAGCACGGTTCCTTGAAGGTGGCGCAGGTAGTGTACGCAACTAGTACGGGTCATTGAAGGTGCAGTAGGTAATGTACGCGACTAGCACGGTTCCTTGAAGGAGGCGCAGGTAGTGTACGCAACTAGCACGGTTCATTGAAGGTGGCGCAGGTAGTGTACGCAACTAGCACGGTTCATTGAAGGTGCAGTAGGTAATGTACGCGACTAGCATGGTTCCTTGAAGGTGCAGTAGGTAATGTACGCGACTAGCATGGTTCCTTGAAGGTGCAGTAGGTAATGTACGCAACTAGCACGGTTCCTTGAAGGTGGCGTAGGTAATGTACGCAACTAGCACGGTTCCTTGAAGGCGGCGAAGGTAATGTACGCAACTAGCACGGTTCCTTGAAGGTGCAGTAGGTAATGTACGCAACTAGCACGGTTCCTTGAAGGTGGTGCAGGTAATGTACGCGACTAGCACGGTTCATTGAAGGTGGCGCAGGTAATGTACGCAACTAGCATGGTTCCTTGAGGGTGGCGCAGGTAATGTACGCAACTAGCATGGTTCCTTGGGGGGTGGCGCAGGTAATGTACGCAACTAGCACGGTTCCTTGAGGGTGGCGCAGGTAATGTACGCAACTAGCATGGTTCATTGAAGGTGCAGTAGGTAATGTACGCGACTAGCATGGTTCCTTGAAGGTGCAGTAGGTAATGTACGCGACTAGCATGGTTCCTTGAAGGTGCAGTAGGTAATGTACGCGACTAGCACGGTTCCCTGAAGGTGGCGCAGGTAATGTACGCGACTAGCATGGTTCCTTGAAGGTGGCGCAGGTAGTGTACACAACTAGCATGGTTCCTTGAGGGTGCAGTAGGTAATGTACGCAACTAGCACGGTTCATTGAAGGTGGCGTAGGTAGTGTACGCGACTAGCATGGTTCCTTGAAGGAGGCGCAGGTAGTGTACGCAACTAGCACGGTTCCTTGAAGGTGGCGCATGTAATGTACGCAACTAGCACTGTTCCTTGAAGGTGGCGTAGGTAGTGTACGCAACTAGCACGGTTCCTTGAGGGTGGCGCAGGTAGTGTACGCAACTAGCATGGGTCCTTGAGGGTGGCGTAGGTAGTGTACGCAACTAGCACGGTTCCTTGAAGGTGGCGCAGGTAATGTACGCAACTAGCACGGTTCCTTGAGGGTGGCGCAGGTAGTGTACGCAACTAGCACGGTTCCTTGAAGGTGGCGCAGGTAATCTACGCAACTAGCATGGGTCCTTGAGGGTGGCGTAGGTAGTGTACGCAACTAGCACTGTTCCTTGAAGGTGGCGTAGGTAGTGTACGCAACTAGCACGGTTCCTTGAGGGTGGCGCAGGTAGTGTACGCAACTAGCATGGTTCCTTGAAGGTGGCGCAGGTAATGTACGCAACTAGCATGGGTCCTTGAAGGTGGCGCAGGTAGTGTACGCAACTAGCACGGTTCCTTGAAGGTGGCGTAGGTAGTGTACGCAACTAGCACGGTTCCTTGAAGGTGGCGCAGGTAATGTACGCAACTAGCACGGTTCCTTGAAGGTGGCGCAGGTAGTGTACGCAACTAGCACGGTTCCTTGAAGGTGGCGCAGGTAGTGTACGCAACTAGCACGGTTCCTTGAAAGTGGCGCAGGTAGTGTACGCAACTAGCACGGTTCCTTGAAGGTGGCGCAGGTAATGTACGCAACTAGCACGGTTCCTTGAAGGTGGCGCAGGTAATGTACGCAACTAGCACGGATCATTGAAGGTGGCGCAGGTAATGTACGCAACTAGCATGGGTCCTTGAAGGAGGCGCAGCTAGTGTACGCAACTAGCATGGTTCCTTGAGGGTGGCGCAGGTAGTGTACGCAACTAGCATGGGTCCTTGAGGGTGGTGCAGGTAGTGTACGCAACTAGCACGGTTCCTTGAAGGTGGCGTAGGTAGTGTACGCAACTAGCATGGGTCCATGAGGATTGCTCAGGTAATGTAAGCAACTAGCACGGTTCCTTGAAGGTCGCGTAGGTAGTGTACGCAACTAGCACGGTTCATTGAAGGTGGCGCAGGTAGTGTACGCAACTAGCATAGTTCCTTGAAGGTGGCGCAGGTAGTGTACGCAACTAGCATGGTTCCTTGAAGGTGCAGTAGGTAATGTACGCGACTAGCACGGTTCCTTGAAGGTGGCGTAGGTAGTGTACGCAACTAGCATGGTTCCTTGAAGGTGACGTAGGTAGTGTACGCAACTAGCATGGTTCCTTGAAGGTGGCGCAGGTAGTGTACGCAACTAGCATGGTTCCTTGAAGGTGGCGCAGGTAGTGTACGCAACTAGCACGGTTCCTTAAAGGTGGCGCAGGTAGTGTACGCAACTAGCATAGTTCCTTGAAGGTGGCGCAGGTAGTGTACGCAACTAGCATGGTTCCTTGAAGGTGCAGTAGGTAATGTACGCGACAAGCACGGTTCCTTGAAGGTGGCGTAGGTAGTGTACGCAACTAGCATGGTTCCTTGAAGGTGGCGTAGGTAGTGTACGCAACTAGCATGGTTCCTTGAAGGTGGCGCAGGTAGTGTACGCAACTAGCATGGTTCCTTGAAGGTGGCGTAGGTAGTGTACGCAACTAGCATGGTTCCTTGAAGGTGGCGCAGAGTGTATGCAACTAGCATGGTTCCTGGAAGGTGGCGTTGGTAGTGTACGCAACTAGCATGGTTCCTTGAAGGTGGCGCAGGTAGTGTACGCAACTAGCATGGTTCCTTGAAGGTGGCGTTGGTAGTGTACGCAACTAGCATGGTTCCTTGAAGGTGGCGCAGGTAGTGTACGCAACTAGCACGGTTCCTTGAAGGTGGCGCAGGTAGTGTACGCAACTAGCACGGTTCATTGAAGGTGGCGCAGGTAATGTACGCAACTAGCACGGTTCATTGAAGGTGGCGCAGGTAGTGTACGCAACTAGCACGGTGCATTGAAGGTGCAGTAGGTAATGTACGCGACTAACATGGTTCCTTGAAGGTGCAGTAGGTAATGTACGCGACTAGCATGGTTCCTTGAAGGTGCAGTAGGTAATGTACGCGACTAGCACGGTTCCTTGAAGGTGGCACTGGTAATGTACGCGACTAGCATGGTTCCTTGAAGGTGGCGCAGGTAGTGTACGCAACTAGCATGGTTCCTTGAGGGTGCAGTAGGTAATGTACGCAACTAGCACGGTTCATTGAAGGTGGCGTAGGTAGTGTACGCGACTAGCATGGTTCCTTGAAGGAGGCGCAGGTAGTGTACGCAACTAGCACGGTTCCTTGAAGGTGGCGCAGGTAATGTACGCAACTAGCACTGCTCCTTGAAGGTGGCGTAGGTAGTGTACACAAATAGCACTGTTCCTTGTGGGTGGCGCAGGTAGTGTACGCAACTAGCATGGGTCCTAGAGGGTGGCGTTGGTAGTGTACGCAACTAGCACGGTTCCTTGAAGGTGGCGCAGGTAATGTACGCAACTAGCACGGTTCCTTGAGGGTGGCGCAGGTAGTGTACGCAACTAGCACGGTTCCTTGAAGGTGGCGCAGGTAATCTACGCAACTAGCATGGGTCCTTGAGGGTGGCGTAGGTAGTGTACGCAACTAGCACGGTTCCTTGAAGGTGGCGTAGGTAGTGTACGCAACTAGCACGGTTCCTTGAGGGTGGCGCAGGTAGCATACGCAACTAGCATGGTTCCTTGAAGGTGGCGCAGGTAATGTACGCAAATAGCATGGGTCCTTGTAGGTGGCGCAGGTAGTGTACGCAACTAGCACGGTTCCTTGAAGGTGGCGTAGGTAGTGTACGCAACTAGCACGGTTCCTTGAAGGTGGCGCAGGTAATGTACGCAACTAGCACGGTTCCTTGAAGGTGGCGCAGGTAGTGTACGCAACTAGCACGGTTCCTTGAAGGTGGCGCAGGTAGTGTACGCAACTAGCACGGTTCCTTGAAGGTGGCGCAGGTAATGTACGCAACTAGCACGGTTCCTTGAAGGTGGCGCAGGTAATGTACGCAACTAGCACGGTTCATTGAAGGTGGCGCAGGTAATGTACGCAACTAGCATGGGTCCTTGAAGGAGGCGCAGGTAGTGTACGCAACTAGCATGGTTCCTTGAGGGTGGCGCAGGTAGTGTACGCAACTAGCATGGGTCCTTGAGGGTGGCGCAGGTAGTGTACGCAACTAGCACGGTTCCTTGAAGGTGGCGTAGGTAGTGTACGCAACTAGCATGGGTCCTTGAAGATGGCTCAGGTAATGTACGCAACTAGCACGGTTCCTTGAAGGTCGCGTAGGTAGTGTACGCAACTAGCACGGTTCATTGAAGGTGGCGCAGGTAGTGTACGCAACTAGCATAGTTCCTTGAAGGTGGCGCAGGTAGTGTACGCAACTAGCATGGTTCCTTGAAGGTGCAGTAGGTAATGAACGCGACTAGCACGGTTCCTTGAAGGTGGCGTAGGTAGTGTACGCAACTAGCACGGTTCCTTGAAGGTGGCGCGGGTAGTGTACGCAACTAGCATGGGTCCTTGAGGATGGCTCAGGTAATGTACGCGACTAGCACGGTTCCTTGAGGGTGGCGCAGGTAGTGTACGCAACTAGCACGGTTCCTTGAAGGTGGCGCAGGTAGTGTACGCAACTAGCATGGTTCCTTGAAGGTGGCGTAGGTAGTGTACGCAATTAGCATGGTTCCTTGAAGGTGGCGCAGGTAGTGTACGCAACTAGCATGGTTCCTTGAAGGTGGCGCAGGTAGTGTACGCAACTAGCCCGGTTCCTTGAAGGTGGCGCAGGTAGTGTACTCAACTAGCATAGTTCCTTGAAGGTGGCGCAAGTAGTGTACGCAACTAGCATGGTTCCTTGAAGGTGCAGTAGGTAATGTACGCGACTAGCACGGTTCCTTTAAGGTGGCGTAGGTAGTGTACGCAACTAGCATGGTTCCTTGAAGGTGGCGTAGGTAGTGTACGCAACTAGCATGGTTCCTTGAAGGTGGCGCAGGTAGTGTACGCAACTAGCATGGTTCCTTGAAGGTGGCGCAGGTAGTGTACGCAAATAGCACGGTTCCTTAAAGGTGGCGCAGGTAGTGTACGCAACTAGCATAGTTCCTTGAAGGTGGCGCAGGTAGTGTACGCAACTAGCATGGTTCCTTGAAGGTGCAGTAGGTAATGTACGCGACTAGCACGGTTCCTTGAAGGTGGCGTAGGTAGTGTACGCAACTAGCATGGGTTCTTGAGGGTGGCGCAGGTAGTGTACGCAACTAGCACGGTTCCTTGAAGGTGGCGTAGGTAGTGTACGCAATTAGCATGGGTCCTTGAGGGTGGCGTAGGTAGTGTACGCAACTAGCACGGTTCCTTGAAGGTGGCGTAGGTAATGTACGCAACTAGCACGGTTCCTTGAAGGTGGCGCAGGTAATGTACGCAACTAGCACGGTTCCTTGAGGGTGGCGTAGGTAGTGTACCCAACTAGCACGGGTCCTTGAAGGTGGCGCAGGTAATGTACGCAACTAGCATGGATCCTTGAGGGTGGCGTAGGTAGTGTACGCAACTAGCATGGTTCCTTGAAGGTGGCGCAGGTAGTGTACGCAACTAGCATGGTTCCTTGAAGGTGGCGCAGGTAGTGTACGCAACTAGCACGGTTCCTTAAAGGTGGCGCAGGTAGTGTACGCAACTAGCATAGTTCCTTGAAGGTGGCGTAGGTAATGTACGCAACTAGCACGGGTCCTTGAAGGTGGCGCAGGTAATGTATGCAACTAGCACTGTTCCTTGAAAGTGGCGCAGGTAATGTACGCAACTAGCATGGGTCCTTGAGGGTGGCGTAGGTAGTGTACGCAACTAGCATGGTTCCTTGAAGGTGGCGCAGGTAATGTACGCAACTAGCATGGGTCCTTGAGGGTGGCGTAGGTAGTGTACGCAACTAGCATGGTTCCTTGAAGGTGGCGCAGGTAATGTACGCAACTAGCAAGGGTCCTTGAGAATGGCTCAGGTAATGTACGCAACTAGCACGGTTTATTGAAGGTGGCACAGATATAGTACGCAACTAGCACTGTTCCTTGAAGGTGGCGCAGGTTATGTACGCAACTAGCATGGGTCCATGAGGATGGCTCAGGTAATGTACGCAACTAGCACGGTTCATTGAAGGTGGTGCAGGTAATGTACGACACTAGCATGGGTCCATGAGGATGGCTCAGGTAATGTACGCAACTAGCACGGTTCATTGAAGGTGGCGCAGGTAATGTACGCAACTAGCACGGTTCATTGAAGGTGGCGCAGATAGTGTACGACACTAGCAAGGGTCCTTGAAGGTGGTGCAGGTAATGTACCCTACTAGCAAGGGTCCTTGAGGGTGGTGCAGCTTATGTACGCAACTAGCATGGGTCCATGAGGATGGCTCAGGTAATGTACGCAACTAGCACGGTTCATTGAAGGTGGCGCAGGTAATGTACGCAACTAGCATGGGTCCTTGAAGGAGGCGCAGGTAATGTACGCAACTAGCATGGGTCCTTAAGGGTGGCGCAGGTAGTGTACGCAACTAGCACGGTTCCTTGAAGGTGGCGTAGGTAGTGTACGCAACTAGCATGGGTCCTTACGGATGGCTCAGGTAATGTACGAAACTAGCACGGTTCCTTGAAGGTCGCGTAGGTAGTGTACGCAACTAGCACGGTTCATTGAAGGTGGCGCAGGTAGTGTACGCAACTAGCATAGTTCCTTGAAGGTGGCGCAGGTAGTGTACGCAACTAGCATGGTTCCTTGAAGGTGCAGTAGGTAATGTACGCGACTAGCACGGTTCCTTGAAGGTGGCGTAGGTAGTGTACGCAACTAGCATGGTTCCTTGAAGGTGGCGTAGGTAGTGTACGCAACTAGCATGGTTCCTTGAAGGTGGCGCAGGTAGTGTACGCAACTAGCATGGTTCATTGACGGTGGCGCAGGTAGTGTACGCAACTAGCACGGTTCCTTGAAGGTGGCGCAGGTAGTGTACGCAACTAGCATAGTTCCTTGAAGGTGGCGCAGGTAGTGTACGCAACTAGCATGGTTCCTTGAAGGTGCAGTAGGTAATGTACGCGACTAGCACGGTTCCTTGAAGGTGGCGTAGGTAGTGTACGCAACTAGCATGGTTCCTTGAAGGTGGCGTAGGTAGTGTACGCAACTAGCATGGTTCCTTGAAGGTGGCGCAGGTAGTGTACGCAACTAGCATGGTTCCTTCAAGGTGGCGTAGGTAGTGTACGCAACTAGCATGGTTCCTTGAAGGTGGCGCAGGTAGTGTACGCAACTAGCATGGTTCCTTGAAGGTGGCGTTGGTAGTGTACGCAACTAGCATGGTTCCTTGAAGGTGGCGCAGGTAGTGTACGCAACTAGCATGGTTCCTTGAAGGAGGCGTAGGTAATGTACGCAACTAGCACGGTTCCTTGAAGGTGGCGCAGGTAGTGCACGCAACTAGCATGGTTCCTTGAAGGTGGCGCAGGTAGTGTACGCAACTAGCATGGTTCCTTGAAGGTGGCGCAGGTAGTGTACGCAACTAGCATGGTTCCTTGAGGGTGGCGTAGGTAATGTACGCAACTAGCATGGTTCCTTGAAGGTGGCGCAGGTAGTGTACGCAACTAGCATGGTTACTTGAAGGTGGCGCAGGTAGTGTACGCAACTAGCATGGTTCCTTGAAGGTGGCGTAGGTAGTGTACGCAACTAGCATGGTTCCTTGAAGGTGGCGCAGGTAGTGTACGCAACTAGTATGGTTCCTTGAAGGTGGCGTAGGTAGTGTACGCAACTAGCATGGTTCCTTGAAGGTGGCGCAGGTAGTGTACGCAATTAGCATGGTTCCTTGAAGGTGGCGTAGGTAGTGTACGCAACTAGCATGGGTCCTTGAGGATGGCTCAGGTAATGTACGCAACTAGCACGGTTCCTTGAAAGTGGCGCAGGTAATGTATGCAACTAGCACGGTTCCTTGAAGGTAGCGCAGGTAATGTACGCAACTAGCATGGTTCCTTGAAGGTGGCGCAGGTAGTGTACGCAATTAGCATGGTTCCTTGAAGGTGGCGTAGGTAGTGTACGCAACTAGCATGGTTCCTTGAAGGTGGCGCAGGTAGTGTACGCAACTAGCACGGTTCCTTGAAGGTGGCGTAGGTAGTGTACGCAACTAGCATGGTTCCTTGAGGGTGCAGTAGGTAGTGTGCGCAACTAGCACGGTTCCTTGAAGGTGGCGTAGGTAGTGTACGCAATTAGCACGGTTCCTTGAAGGAGGCGCAGGTAGTGTACGCAACTAGCATGGTTCCTTGAGGGTGCGTAGGTAGTGTACGCAATTAGCACGGTTCCTTGAAGGTGGCGTAGGTAATGTACGCAATTAGCACGGTTCCTTGAAGGTGGCGCAGGTAATGTACGCAACTAGCACGGTTCCTTGAAGGTGGCGCAGGTAGTGTACGCAACTAGCACGGTTCCTTGAGGGTGGCGTAGGTAGTGTACGCAACTAGCATGGTTCCTTGAAGGTGGCGCAGGTAGTGTACGCAACTAGCATGGTTCCTTGAAGGTGGCGCAGGTAGTGTACGCAACTAGCATGGTTCCTTGAAGGTGGCGCAGGTAGTGTACGCAACTAGCATGGGTCCTTGAGGATGGCTCAGGTAATGTACGCAACTAGCATGGTTCCTTGAAGGTGGCGCAGGTAGTGTACGCAACTAGCACGGTTCCTTGAAGGTAGCGCAGGTAGTGTACGCAACTAGCATGGTTCCTTGAAGGTGGCGCAGGTAGTGTACGCAACTAGCATGGTTCCTTGAAGGTGGCGCATGTAGTGTACGCAACTAGCATGGTTCCTAGAAGGTAGCGCAGGTAGTGTACGCAACTAGCATGGTTCCTTGAAGGTGGCGCAGGTAGTGTACGCAACTAGCATGGTTCCTTGAAGGTGGCGCAGGTAGTGTACGCAACTAGCATGGTTCCTTGAAGGTGGCGCAGGTAGTGTACGCAACTAGCACGGTTCCTTGAAGGTGCAGTAGGTAATGTACGTGACTAGCACGGTTCCTTGAAGGTGGCGCAGGTAGTGTACGCAACTAGCATGGTTCCTTGAAGGTGGCGCAGGTAGTGTACGCGACTAGCACGGTTCCTTGAAGGTGGCGCAGGTAGTGTACGCAACTAGCACGGTTCATTGAAGGTGCAGTAGGTAATGTACGCGACTAGCACGGTTCCTTGAAGGAGGCGCAGGTAGTGTACGTAACTAGCACGGTTCATTGAAGGTGGCGCAGGTAGTGTACGCAACTAGCATGGTTCATTGAAGGTGCAGTAGGTAATGTACGCGACTAGCATGGTACCTTGAAGGTGCAGTAGGTAATGTACGCGACTAGCATGGTTCCTTGAAGGTGCAGTAGGTAATGTACGCAACTAGCATGGTTCCTTGAATGTGGCGTAGGTAATGTACGCAACTAGCACGGTTCCTTGAAGGCGGCGAAGGTAATGTACGCAACTAGCACGGTTCCTTGAAGGTGCAGTAGGTAATGTACGCAACTAGCACGGTTCCTTGAAGGTGGTGCAGGTAATGTACGCGACTAGCACGGTTCATTCAAGGTGGCGCAGGTAATGTACGCAACTAGCATGGTTCCTTGAGGGTGGCGCAGGTAATGTACGCAACTAGCATGGTTCCTTGGGGGTGGCGCAGGTAATGTACGCAACTAGCACGGTTCCTTGAGGGTGGCGCAGGTAATGTACGCAACTAGCATGGTTCATTGAAGGTGCAGTAGGTAATGTACGCGACTAGCACGGTTCCTTGAAGGTGGCGCAGGTAGTGTACGCAACTAGCACGGTTCCTTGAAGGTGGCGCAGGTAATGTACGCAACTAGCACGGTTCCTTGAAGGTGGCGCAGGTAGTGTACGCAACTAGCACGGTTCCTTGAGGGTGGCGTAGGTAGTGTACGCAACTAGCATGGTTCCTTGAAGGTGGCGCAGGTAGTGTACGCAACTAGCATGGTTCCTTGAAGGTGGCGCAGGTAGTGTACGCAACTAGCATGGTTCCTTGAAGGTGGCGCAGGTAGTGTACGCAACTAGCATGGGTCCTTGAGGATGGCTCAGGTAATGTACGCAACTAGCATGGTTCCTTGAAGGTGGCGCAGGTAGTGTACGCAACTAGCACGGTTCCTTGAAGGTAGCGCAGGTAGTGTACGCAACTAGCATGGTTCCTTGAAGGTGGCGCAGGTAGTGTACGCAATTAGCATGGTTCCTTGAAGGTGGCGCAGGTAGTGTACGCAACTAGCATGGTTCCTAGAAGGTAGCGCAGGTAGTGTACGCAACTAGCATGGTTCCTTGAAGGTGGCGCAGGTAGTGTACGCAACTAGCATGGTTCCTTGAAGGAGGCGCAGGTAGTGTACGCAACTAGCACGGTTCCTTGAGGGTGGCGCATGTAATGTACGCAACTAGCACTGTTCCTTGAAGGTGGCGTAGGTAGTGTACGCAACTAGCACGGTTCCTTGAGGGTGGCGCAGGTAGTGTACGCAACTAGCATGGGTCCTTGAGGGTGGCGTAGGTAGTGTACGCAACTAGCACGGTTCCTTGAAGGTGGCGCAGGTAATGTACGCAACTAGCACGGTTCCTTGAGGGTGGCGCAGGTAGTGTACGCAACTAGCACGGTTCCTTGAAGGTGGCGCAGGTAATCTACGCAACTAGCATGGGTCCTTGAGGGTGGCGTAGGTAGTGTACGCAACTAGCACTGTTCCTTGAAGGTGGCGTAGGTAGTGTACGCAACTAGCACGGTTCCTTGAGGGTGGCGCAGGTAGTGTACGCAACTAGCATGGTTCCTTGAAGGTGGCGCAGGTAATGTACGCAACTAGCATGGGTCCTTGAAGGTGGCGCAGGTAGTGTACGCAACTAGCACGGTTCCTTGAAGGTGGCGTAGGTAGTGTACGCAACTAGCACGGTTCCTTGAAGGTGGCGCAGGTAATGTACGCAACTAGCACGGTTCCTTGAAGGTGGCGCAGGTAGTGTACGCAACTAGCACGGTTCCTTGAAGGTGGCGCAGGTAGTGTACGCAACTAGCACGGTTCCTTGAAGGTGGCGCAGGTAGTGTACGCAACTAGCACGGTTCCTTGAAGGTGGCGCAGGTAATGTACGCAACTAGCACGGTTCCTTGAAGGTGGCGCAGGTAATGTACGCAACTAGCACGGTTCATTGAAGGTGGCGCAGGTAATGTACGCAACTAGCATGGGTCCTTGAAGGAGGCGCAGGTAGTGTACGCAACTAGCATGGTTCCTTGAGGGTGGCGCAGGTAGTGTACGCAACTAGCATGGGTCCTTGAGGGTGGTGCAGGTAGTGTACGCAACTAGCACGGTTCCTTGAAGGGGGCGTAGGTAGTGTACGCAACTAGCATGGGTCCATGAGGATGGCTCAGGTAATGTAAGCAACTAGCACGGTTCCTTGAAGGTCGCGTAGGTAGTGTACTCAAATAG
Organism: Meconema thalassinum; assembly: GCA_946902985.2. Classification (NCBI taxonomy): domain Eukaryota; kingdom Metazoa; phylum Arthropoda; class Insecta; order Orthoptera; family Tettigoniidae; genus Meconema; species Meconema thalassinum. The sequence goes on from OX336389.2 coordinate 845,725,625, forward strand.
CACGGTTCATTGAAGGTGGCGCAGGTAGTGTACGCAACTAGCATAGTTCCTTGAAGGTGGCGCAGGTAGTGTACGCAACTAGCATGGTTCCTTGAAAGTGCAGTAGGTAATGTACGCGACTAGCACGGTTCCTTGAAGGTGGCGTAGGTAGTGTACGCAACTAACATGGTTCCTTGAAGGTGGCGTAGGTAGTGTACGCAACTAGCATGGTTCCTTGAAGGTGGCGCAGGTAGTGTACGCAACTAGCATGGTTCCTTGAAGGTGGCGCAGGTAGTGTACGCAACTAGCACGGTTCCTTAAAGGTGGCGCAGGTAGTGTACGCAACTAGCATAGTTCCTTGAAGGTGGCGCAGGTAGTGTACGCAACTAGCATGGTTCCTTGAAGGTGCAGTAGGTAATGTACGCGACTAGCACGGTTCCTTGAAGGTGGCGTAGGTAGTGTACGCAACTAGCATGGTTACTTGAAGGTGGCGTAGGTAGTGTACGCAACTAGCATGGTACCTTGAAGGTGGCGCAGGTAGTGTACGCAACTAGCATGGTTCCTTGAAGGTGGCGTAGGTAGTGTACGCAACTAGCATGGTTCCTTGAAGGTGGCGCAGAGTGTATGCAACTAGCATGGTTCCTTGAAGGTGGCGTTGGTAGTGTACGCAACTAGCATGGTTCCTTGAAGGTGGCGCAGGTAGTGTACGCAACTAGCATGGTTCCTTGAAGGTGGCGTTGGTAGTGTACGCAACTAGCATGGTTCCTTGAAGGTGGCGCAGGTAGTGTACGCAACTAGCACGGTTCCTTGAAGGTGGTGCAGGTAGTGTACGCAACTAGCACGGTTCATTGAAGGTGGCGCAGGTAATGTACGCAACTAGCACGGTTCATTGAAGGTGGCGCAGGTAGTGTACGCAACTAGCACGGTTCATTGAAGGTGCAGTAGGTAATGTACGCGACTAACATGGTTCCTTGAAGGTGCAGTAGGTAATGTACGCGACTAGCATGGTTCCTTGAAGGTGCAGTAGGTAATGTACGCGACTAGCACGGTTCCTTGAAGGTGGCACAGGTAATGTACGCGACTAGCATGGTTCCTTGAAGGTGGCGCAGGTAGTGTACGCAACTAGCATGGTTCCTTGAGGGTGCAGTAGGTAATGTACGCAACTAGCACGGTTCATTGAAGGTGGCGTAGGTAGTGTACGCGACTAGCATGGTTCCTTGAAGGAGGCGCAGGTAGTGTACGCAACTAGCACGGTTCCTTGAAGGTGGCGCAGGTAATGTACGCAACTAGCACTGTTCCTTGAAGGTGGCGTAGGTAGTGTACGCAAATAGCACGGTTCCTTGAGGGTGGCGCAGGTAGTGTACGCAACTAGCATGGGTCCTTGAGGGTGGCGTTGGTAGTGTACGCAACTAGCACGGTTCCTTGAAGGTGGCGCAGGTAATGTACGCAACTAGCACGGTTCCTTGAGGGTGGCGCAGGTAGTGTACGCAACTAGCACGGTTCCTTGAAGGTGGCGCAGGTAATCTACGCAACTAGCATGGGTCCTTGAGGGTGGCGTAGGTAGTGTACGCAACTAGCACGGTTCCTTGAAGGTGGCGTAGGTAGTGTACGCAACTAGCACGGTTCCTTGAGGGTGGCGCAGGTAGTGTACGCAACTAGCATGGTTCCTTGAAGGTGGCGCAGGTAATGTACGCAACTAGCATGGGTCCTTGAAGGTGGCGAAGGTAGTGTACGCAACTAGCATGGTTCCTTGAAGGTGGCGTAGGTAGTGTACGCAACTAGCACGGTTCCTTGAAGGTGGCGCAGGTAATGTACGCAACTAGCACGGTTCCTTGAAGGTGGCGCAGGTAGTGTACGCAACTAGCACGGTCCCTTGAAGGTGGCGCAGGTAGTGTACGCAACTAGCACGGTTCCTTGAAGGTGGCGCAGGTAATGTACGCAACTAGCACGGTTCCTTGAAGGTGGCGCAGGTAATGTACGCAACTAGCACGGTTCATTGAAGGTGGCGCAGGTAATGTACGCAACTAGCATGGGTCCTTGAAGGAGGCGCAGGTAGTGTACGCAACTAGCATGGTTCCTTGAGGATGGCGCAGGTAGTGTACGCAACTAGCATGGATCCTTGAGGGTGGCGCAGGTAGTGTACGCAACTAGCACGGTTCCTTGAAGGTGGCGTAATTAGTGTACGCAACTAGCATGGGTCCTTGAAGATGGCTCAGGTAATGTACGCAACTAGCACGGTTCCTTGAAGGTCGCGTAGGTAGTGTACGCAACTAGCACGGTTCATTGAAGGTGGCGCAGGTAGTGTACGCAACTAGCACGGTTCCTTGAAGGTAGCGCAGGTAATGTACGCAACTAGCATGGTTCCTTGAAGGTGGCGCAGGTAGTGTACGCAACTAGCATGGTTCCTTGAAGGTAGCGTAGGTAGTGTACGCAACTAGCATGGTTCCTTGAAGGTGGCGCAGGTAGTGTACGCAACTAGCACGGTTCCTTGAGGGTGGCGCAGGTAGTGTACGCAACTAGCACGGTTCCTTGAAGGTGGCGCGGGTAGTGTACGCAACTAGCATGGGTCCTTGAGGATGGCTCAGGTAATGTACGCGACTAGCACGGTTCCTTGAGGGTGGCGCAGGTAGTGTACGCAACTAGCACGGTTCCTTGAAGGTGGCGCAGGTAGTGTACGCAACTAGCACGGTTCCTTGAAGGTGGCGATGGTAATGTACGCGACTAGCACGGTTCCTTGAGGGTGGTGCAGGTAATGTACGCGACTAGCACGGTTCCTTGAAGGTGGCGCAGGTAGTGTACGCAACTAGCATGGTTCCTTGAGGGTGGCGTAGGTAGTGTACGCAACTAGCACTGTTCCTTGAAGGTGGCGTAGGTAGTGTACGCAACTAGCACGGTTCCTTGAAGGTGGCGTAGGTAGTGTACGCAAATAGCACGGTTCCTTGAAGGTGGCGTAGGTTGTGTACGCAACTAGCACGGTTCCTTGAAGGTGGCGTAGGTAGTGTACGCAATAAGCATGGGTCCTTGAAGGAGGCGCAGGTAGTGTACGCAATTAGCACGGTTCCTTGAAGGTGGCGCAGGTAGTGTACGCAACTAGCACGGTTCCTTGAAGGTGGCGCAGGTAATGTACGCAACTAGCACGGTTCCTTGAAGGTGGCGATGGTAATGTACGCGACTAGCACGGTTCCTTGAGGGTGGTGCAGGTAATGTACGCGACTAGCACGGTTCCTTGAGGGTGGTGCAGGTAGTGTACGCAACTAGCATGGTTCCTTGAAGGTAGCGCAGGTAGTGTACGCAACTAGCACTGTTCCTTGAAGGTGGCGTAGGTAGTGTACGCAACTAGCACGGTTCCTTGAAGGTGGCGTAGGTAGTGTACGCAAATAGCACGGTTCCTTGAAGGTGGCGCAGGTAATGTACGCAACTAACACGGTTCCTTGAAGGTGGCGTAGGTAGTGTACGCAATTAACATGGGTCCTTGAGGGTGGCGTAGGTAGTGTACGCAAATAGCATGGGTCCTTGAGGATGGCTCAGGTAATGTACGCAACTAGCACGGTTCCTTGAGGGTGGCGTAGGTAGTGTACGCAACTAGCACGGGTCCTTGAAGGTGGCGCAGGTAGTGTACGCAACTAGCACGGTTCCTTGAAGGTGGCGTAGGTAGTGTACGCAACTAGCACGGTTCCTTGAAGGTGGCGCAGGTAATGTACGCAACTAGCACGGGTCCTTGAAGGTGGCGCAGGTAATGTACGCAACTAGCATGGATCCTTGAGGGTGGCGTAGGTAGTGTACGCAACTAGCACGGGTCCTTGAGGGTGGCGCAGGTAGTGTACGCAACTAGCACGGTTCCTTGAAGGTGGCGTAGGTAGTGTACGCAACTAGCACGGTTCCTTGAAGGTGGCTCAGGTAATGTACGCAACTAGCACGGTTCCTTGAAGGTGGCGCAGGTAATGTACGCAACTAGCCCGGTTCCTTGAGGGTGGCGTAGGTAGTGTACGCAACTAGCACGGGTCCTTGAAGGTGGCGCAGGTAGTGTACGCAACTAGCACGGTTCCTTGAGGGTGGCGTAGGTAGTGTACGCAACTAGCATGGGTCCTTGAGGGTGGGGCAGGTAGTGTACGCAACTAGCACGGGTCCTTGAAGGTGACGAAGGTAGTGTACGCAACTAGCACGGTTCCTTGAGGGTGGCGTAGGTAGTTTACGCAACTAGCATGGGTCCTTGAGGGTGGCGCAGGTAGTGTAAGCAACTGGCACGGGTCCTTGAGGGTGGCGCAGGTAGTGTACGCAACTAGAATGGGTCCTTGAGGTTGGCGCAGGTAGTGTACGCAACTAGCACGGGTCCTTGAGGGTGGCGCAGGTAGTGTACGCAACTAGCACGGTTCCTTGAAGTTGGCGTAGGTAGTGTACGCAACTAGCATGGGTCCTTGAGGGTGGCGCAGGTAGTGTACGCAACTAGCACGGTTCCTTGAAGGTGGCGTAATTAGTGTACGCAACTAGCATGGGTCCTTGAAGATGGCTCAGGTAATGTACGCAACTAGCACGGTTCCTTGAAGGTCGCGTAGGTAGTGTACGCAACTAGCACGGTTCATTGAAGGTGGCGCAGGTAGTGTACGCAACTAGCACGGTTCCTTGAAGGTGGCGCAGGTAATGTACGCAACTAGCACGGTTCCTTGAAGGTGGCGCAGGTAGTGTACGCAACTAGCACGGTTCCTTGAAGGTGGCGCAGGTAGTGTACGCAACTAGCACGGTTCCTTGAAGGTGGCGCAGGTAATGTACGCAACTAGCACGGTTCCTTGAAGGTGGCGCAGGTAATGTACGCAACTAGCACGGTTCATTGAAGGTGGCGCAGGTAATGTACGCAACTAGCAAAGGTCCTTGAAGGAGGCGCAGGTAGTGTACGCAACTAGCATGGTTCCTTGAGGGTGGCGCAGGTAGTGTACGCAACTAGCATGGGTCCTTGAGGGTGGCGCAGGTAGTGTACGCAACTAGCACGGTTCCTTGAAGGTGGCGTAATTAGTGTACGCAACTAGCATGGGTCCTTGAAGATGGCTCAGGTAATGTACGCAACTAGCACGGTTCCTTGAAGGTCACGTAGGTAGTGTACGCAACTAGCACGGTTCATTGAAGGTGGCGCAGGTAGTGTACGCAACTAGCACGGTTCCTTGAAGGTAGCGCAGGTAATGTACGCAACTAGCATGGTTCCTTGAAGGTGGCGCAGGTAGTGTACGCAACTAGCATGGTTCCTTGAAGGTAGCGTAGGTAGTGTACGCAACTAGCATGGTTCCTTGAAGGTGGCGCAGGTAGTGTACGCAACTAGCACGGTTCCTTGAGGGTGGCGCAGGTAGTGTACGCAACTAGCACGGTTCCTTGAAGGTGGCGCGGATAGTGTACGCAACTAGCATGGGTCCTTGAGGATGGCTCAGGTAATGTACGCGACTAGCACGGTTCCTTGAGGGTGGCGCAGGTAGTGTACGCAACTAGCACGGTTCCTTGAAGGTGGCGCAGGTAGTGTACGCAACTAGCATGGTTCCTTGAAGGTGGCGTAGGTAGTGTACGCAATTAGCATGGTTCCTTGAAGGTGGCGCAGGTAGAGTACGCAACTAGCATGGTTCCTTGAAGGTGGCGTAGGTAGTGTACGCAACTAGCATGGGTCCTTGAGGATGGCTCAGGTAGTGTACGCAACTAGCACGGTTCCTTGAAGGTGGCGCAGGTAGTGTACGCAACTAGCATGGTTCCTTGAAGGTGGAACAGGTAGTGTACGCAACTAGCATAGTTCCTTGAAGGTGGCGCAGGTAGTGTACGCAACTAGCATGGTTCCTTGAAGGTGCAGTAGGTAATGTACGCGACTAGCACGGTTCCTTGAAGGTGGCGTAGGTAGTGTACGCAACTAGCACGGTTCCTTGAAGGTGGCGCGGGTAGTGTACGCAACTAGCATGGGTCCTTGAGGATGGCTCAGGTAATGTACGCGACTAGCACGGTTCCTTGAGGGTGGCGCAGGTAGTGTACGCAACTAGCACGGTTCCTTGAAGGTGGCGCAGGTAGTGTACGCAACTAGCATGGTTCCTTGAAGGTGGCGTAGGTAGTGTACGCAATTAGCATGGTTCCTTGAAGGTGGCGCAGGTAGTGTACGCAACTAGCATGGTTCCTTGAAGGTGGCTCAGGTAATGTACGCAACTAGCCCGGTTCCTTGAGGGTGGCGTAGGTAGTGTACGCAACTAGCACGGGTCCTTGAAGGTGGCGCAGGTAGTGTACGCAACTAGCACGGTTCCTTGAGGGTGGCGTAGGTAGTGTACGCAACTAGCATGGGTCCTTGAGGGTGGGGCAGGTAGTGTACGCAACTAGCACGGGTCCTTGAAGGTGACGAAGGTAGTGTACGCAACTAGCACGGTTCCTTGAGGGTGGCGTAGGTAGTTTACGCAACTAGCATGGGTCCTTGAGGGTGGCGCAGGTAGTGTAAGCAACTGGCACGGGTCCTTGAGGGTGGCGCAGGTAGTGTACGCAACTAGAATGGGTCCTTGAGGTTGGCGCAGGTAGTGTACGCAACTAGCACGGGTCCTTGAGGGTGGCGCAGGTAGTGTACGCAACTAGCACGGTTCCTTGAAGTTGGCGTAGGTAGTGTACGCAACTAGCATGGGTCCTTGAGGGTGGCGCAGGTAGTGTACGCAACTAGCACGGTTCCTTGAAGGTGGCGTAATTAGTGTACGCAACTAGCATGGGTCCTTGAAGATGGCTCAGGTAATGTACGCAACTAGCACGGTTCCTTGAAGGTCGCGTAGGTAGTGTACGCAACTAGCACGGTTCATTGAAGGTGGCGCAGGTAGTGTACGCAACTAGCACGGTTCCTTGAAGGTGGCGCAGGTAATGTACGCAACTAGCACGGTTCCTTGAAGGTGGCGCAGGTAGTGTACGCAACTAGCACGGTTCCTTGAAGGTGGCGCAGGTAGTGTACGCAACTAGCACGGTTCCTTGAAGGTGGCGCAGGTAATGTACGCAACTAGCACGGTTCCTTGAAGGTGGCGCAGGTAATGTACGCAACTAGCACGGTTCATTGAAGGTGGCGCAGGTAATGTACGCAACTAGCAAAGGTCCTTGAAGGAGGCGCAGGTAGTGTACGCAACTAGCATGGTTCCTTGAGGGTGGCGCAGGTAGTGTACGCAACTAGCATGGGTCCTTGAGGGTGGCGCAGGTAGTGTACGCAACTAGCACGGTTCCTTGAAGGTGGCGTAATTAGTGTACGCAACTAGCATGGGTCCTTGAAGATGGCTCAGGTAATGTACGCAACTAGCACGGTTCCTTGAAGGTCGCGTAGGTAGTGTACGCAACTAGCACGGTTCATTGAAGGTGGCGCAGGTAGTGTACGCAACTAGCACGGTTCCTTGAAGGTAGCGCAGGTAATGTACGCAACTAGCATGGTTCCTTGAAGGTGGCGCAGGTAGTGTACGCAACAAGCATGGTTCCTTGAAGGTAGCGTAGGTAGTGTACGCAACTAGCATGGTTCCTTGAAGGTGGCGCAGGTAGTGTACGCAACTAGCACGGTTCCTTGAGGGTGGCGCAGGTAGTGTACGCAACTAGCACGGTTCCTTGAAGGTGGCGCGGGTAGTGTACGCAACTAGCATGGGTCCTTGAGGATGGCTCAGGTAATGTACGCGACTAGCACGGTTCCTTGAGGGTGGCGCAGGTAGTGTACGCAACTAGCACGGTTCCTTGAAGGTGGCGCAGGTAGTGTACGCAACTAGCATGGTTCCTTGAAGGTGGCGTAGGTAGTGTACGCAATTAGCATGGTTCCTTGAAGGTGGCGCAGGTAGTGTACGCAACTAGCATGGTTCCTTGAAGGTGGCGTAGGTAGTGTACGCAACTAGCATGGGTCCTTGAGGATGGCTCAGGTAGTGTACGCAACTAGCACGGTTCCTTGAAGGTGGCGCAGGTAGTGTACGCAACTAGCATGGTTCCTTGAAGGTGGCACAGGTAGTGTACGCAACTAGCATAGTTCCTTGAAGGTGGCGCAGGTAGTGTACGCAACTAGCATGGTTCCTTGAAGGTGCAGTAGGTAATGTACGCGACTAGCACGGTTCCTTGAAGGTGGCGTAGGTAGTGTACGCAACTAGCACGGTTCCTTGAAGGTGGCGCGGGTAGTGTACGCAACTAGCATGGGTCCTTGAGGATGGCTCAGGTAATGTACGCGACTAGCACGGTTCCTTGAGGGTGGCGCAGGTAGTGTACGCAACTAGCACGGTTCCTTGAAGGTGGCGCAGGTAGTGTACGCAACTAGCATGGTTCCTTGAAGGTGGCGTAGGTAGTGTACGCAATTAGCATGGTTCCTTGAAGGTGGCGCAGGTAGTGTACGCAACTAGCATGGTTCCTTGAAGGTGGCGCAGGTAGTGTACGCAACTAGCATGGTTCCTTGAAGGTGGCGTAGGTAGTGTACGCAACTAGCATGGTTCCTTGAAGGTGGCGCAGGTAGTGTACGCAACTAGCATGGTTCCTTGAAGGTGGCACAGGTAGTGTACGCAACTAGCATGGTTCCTTGAAGGTGGCGTAGGTAGTGTACGCAACTAGCATGGTTCCTTGAAGGTGGCGCAGGTAGTGTACGCAACTAGCATGGTTCCTTGAAGGTGGCGTAGGTAGTGTACGCAACTAGCATGGTTCCTTGAAGGTGGCGCAGGTAGTGTACGCAACTAGCATGGTTCCTTGAAGGTGGCGTAGGTAGTGTACGCAACTAGCATGGGTCCTTGAGGATGGCTCAGGCAATGTACGCAACTAGCACGGTTCCTTGAAGGTGGCGCAGGTAATGTACGCAACTAGCACGGTTCCTTGAAGGTAGCGCAGGTAATGTACGCAACTAGCATGGTTCCTTGAAGGTGGCGCAGGTAGTGCACGCAACTAGCATGGTTCCTTGAAGGTGGCGTAGGTAGTTTACGCAACTAGCATGGTTCCTTGAAGGTGGCGCAGGTAGTGTACGCAACTAGCACGGTTCCTTGAAGGTGGCGTAGGTAGTGTACGCAACTAGCATGGTTCCTTGAGGGTGGCGTAGGTAGTGTACGCAATTAGCACGGTTCCTTGAAGGTGGCGTAGGTAATGTACGCAATTAGCACGGTTCCTTGAAGGTGGCGCAGGTAATGTACGCAACTAGCACGGTTCCTTGAAGGAGGCGCAGGTAGTGTACGCAACTAGCACGGTTCCTTGAGGGTGGCGTAGGTAGTGTACGCAACTAGCACGGTTCCTTGAAGGTGGAGTAGGTAGTGTACGCAACTAGCATGGTTCTTTGAGGGTGCAGTAGGTAGTGTACGCAACTAGCACGGTTCCTTGAGGGTGGTGCAGGTAATGTACGCAATTAGCACGGTTCCTTGAAGGTGGCGCAGGTAGCGTACGCAACTAGCACGGTTCCTTGAAGGTGGCGCAGGTAGTGTACGCAAATAGCACGGTTCCTTGAAGGTGGCGCAGGTAATGTACGCAACTAGCACGGTTCCTTGAAGGTGGCGCAGGTAATGTACGCAACTAGCACGGTTCATTGAAGGTGGCGCAGGTAATGTACGCAACTAGCATGGGTCCTTGAAGGAGGCGCAGGTAGTGTACGCAACTAGCATGGTTCCTTGAGGGTGGCGCAGGTAGTGTACGCAACTAGCATGGGTCCTTGAGGGTGGCGCAGGTAGTGTACGCAACTAGCACGGTTCCTTGAAGGTGGCGTAATTAGTGTACGCAACTAGCATGGGTCCTTGAAGATGGCTCAGGTAATGTACGCAACTAGCACGGTTCCTTGAAGGTCGCGTAGGTAGTGTACGCAACTAGCACGGTTCATTGAAGGTGGCGCAGGTAGTGTACGCAACTAGCACGGTTCCTTGAAGGTAGCGCAGGTAATGTACGCAACTAGCATGGTTCCTTGAAGGTGGCGCAGGTAGTGTACGCAACTAGCATGGTTCCTTGAAGGTAGCGTAGGTAGTGTACGCAACTAGCATGGTTCCTTGAAGGTGGCGCAGGTAGTGTACGCAACTAGCACGGTTCCTTGAGGGTGGCGCAGGTAGTGTACGCAACTAGCACGGTTCCTTGAAGGTGGCGCGGGTAGTGTACGCAACTAGCATGGGTCCTTGAGGATGGCTCAGGTAATGTACGCGACTAGCACGGTTCCTTGAGGGTGGCGCAGGTAGTGTACGCAACTAGCACGGTTCCTTGAAGGTGGCGCAGGTAGTGTACGCAACTAGCATGGTTCCTTGAAGGTGGCGTAGGTAGTGTACGCAATTAGCATGGTTCCTTGAAGGTGGCGCAGGTAGTGTACGCAACTAGCATGGTTCCTTGAAGGTGGCGCAGGTAGTGTACGCAACTAGCATGGTTCCTTGAAGGTGGCGTAGGTAGTGTACGCAACTAGCATGGGTCCTTGAGGATGGCTCAGGTAGTGTACGCAACTAGCACGGTTCCTTGAAGGTGGCGCAGGTAGTGTACGCAACTAGCATGGTTCCTTGAAGGTGGCACAGGTAGTGTACGCAACTAGCATAGTTCCTTGAAGGTGGCGCAGGTAGTGTACGCAACTAGCATGGTTCCTTGAAGGTGCAGTAGGTAATGTACGCGACTAGCACGGTTCCTTGAAGGTGGCGTAGGTAGTGTACGCAACTAGCACGGTTCCTTGAAGGTGGCGCGGGTAGTGTACGCAACTAGCATGGGTCCTTGAGGATGGCTCAGGTAATGTACGCGACTAGCACGGTTCCTTGAGGGTGGCGCAGGTAGTGTACGCAACTAGCACGGTTCCTTGAAGGTGGCGCAGGTAGTGTACGCAACTAGCATGGTTCCTTGAAGGTGGCGTAGGTAGTGTACGCAATTAGCATGGTTCCTTGAAGGTGGCGCAGGTAGTGTACGCAACTAGCATGGTTCCTTGAAGGTGGCGCAGGTAGTGTACGCAACTAGCATGGTTCCTTGAAGGTGGCGTAGGTAGTGTACGCAACTAGCATGGTTCCTTGAAGGTGGCGCAGGTAGTGTACGCAACTAGCATGGTTCCTTGAAGGTGGCACAGGTAGTGTACGCAACTAGCATGGTTCCTTGAAGGTGGCGTAGGTAGTGTACGCAACTAGCATGGTTCCTTGAAGGTGGCGCAGGTAGTGTACGCAACTAGCATGGTTCCTTGAAGGTGGCGTAGGTAGTGTACGCAACTTGCATGGTTCCTTGAAGGTGGCGCAGGTAGTGTACGCAACTAGCATGGTTCCTTGAAGGTGGCGTAGGTAGTGTACGCAACTAGCATGGGTCCTTGAGGATGGCTCAGGCAATGTACGCAACTAGCACGGTTCCTTGAAGGTGGCGCAGGTAATGTACGCAACTAGCACGGTTCCTTGAAGGTAGCGCAGGTAATGTACGCAACTAGCATGGTTCCTTGAAGGTGGCGCAGGTAGTGTACGCAACTAGCATGGTTCCTTGAAGGTGGCGTAGGTAGTTTACGCAACTAGCATGGTTCCTTGAAGGTGGCGCAGGTAGTGTACGCAACTAGCACGGTTCCTTGAAGGTGGCGTAGGTAGTGTACGCAACTAGCATGGTTCCTTGAGGGTGGCGTAGGTAGTGTACGCAATTAGCACGGTTCCTTGAAGGTGGCGTAGGTAATGTACGCAATTAGCACGGTTCCTTGAAGGTGGCGCAGGTAATGTACGCAACTAGCACGGTTCCTTGAAGGAGGCGCAGGTAGTGTACGCAACTAGCACGGTTCCTTGAGGGTGGCGTAGGTAGTGTACGCAACTAGCACGGTTCCTTGAAGGTGGAGTAGGTAGTGTACGCAACTAGCATGGTTCTTTGAGGGTGCAGTAGGTAGTGTACGCAACTAGCACGGTTCCTTGAGGGTGGTGCAGGTAATGTACGCAATTAGCACGGTTCTTTGAAGGTGGCGCAGGTAGTGTACGCAATTAGCATGGGTCCTTGAAGGTGGCGTAGGTTGTGTACGCAACTAGCACGGTTCCTTGAAGGTGGCGTAGGTAGTGTACGCAATAAGCATGGGTCCTTGAAGGAGGCGCAGGTAGTGTACGCAATTAGCACGGTTCCTTGAAGGTGGCGCAGGTAGTGTACGCAACTAGCACGGTTCCTTGAAGGTGGCGCAGGTAATGTACGCAACTAGCACGGTTCCTTGAAGGTGGCGCATGTAATGTACGCGACTAGCAGGGTTCCTTGAGGGTGGTGCAGGTAATGTACGCGACTAGCACGGTTCCTTGAGGGTGTTGCAGGTAGTGTACGCAACTAGCATGGTTCCTTGAAGGTAGCGCAGGTAGTGTACGCAACTAGCACTGTTCCTTGAAGGTGGCGTAGGTAGTGTACGCAACTAGCACGGTTCCTTGAAGGTGGCGTAGGTAGTGTACGCAACTAGCACGGTTCCTTGAAGGTGGCGCAGGTAATGTACGCAACTAGCACGGTTCCTTGAAGGTGGCGCAGGTAATGTACGCGACTAGCACGGTTCCTTCAGGGTGGTGCAGGTAATGTACGCGACTAGCACGGTTCCTTGAAGGTGGCGCAGGTAGTGTACGCAACTAGCATGGTTCCTTGAGGGTGGCGTAGGTAGTGTACGCAACTAGCATGGGTCCTTGATGGTGGCGCAGGTAGTGTACGCAACTAGCACGGTTCCTTGAAGGTGGCGTAGGTAGTGTACGAAATTAGCATGGGTCCTTGAGGGTGGCGTAGGTAGTGTACGCAAATAGCATGGGTCCTTGTGGATGGCTCAGGTAATGTACGCAACTAGCACGGTTCCTTGAGGGTGGCGTAGGTAGTGTACGCAACTAGCACGGGTCCTTGAAGGTGGCGCAGGTAATGTACGCAACTAGCATGGATCCTTGAGGGTGGCGTAGGTAGTGTACGCAACTAGCACGGGTCCTTGAGGGTGGCGCAGGTAGTGTACGCAACTAGCACGGTTCCTTGAAGGTGGCGTAGGTAGTGTACGCAACTAGCACGGTTCCTTGAAGGTGGCGCAGGTAATGTACGCAACTAGCACGGGTCCTTGAAGGTGGCGCAGGTAATGTACGCAACTAGGATGGATCCTTGAGGGTGGCGTAGGTAGTGTACGCAACTAGCACGAGTCCTTGAGGGTGGCGCAGGTAGTGAACGCAACTAGCACGGTTCCTTGAAGGTGGCTCAGGTAATGTACGCAACTAGCACGGTTCCTTGAAGGTGGCGCAGGTAATGTACGCAACTAGCCCGGTTCCTTGAGGGTGGCGTAGGTAGTGTACGCAACTAGCACGGGTCCTTGAAGGTGGCGCATGTAGTGTACGCAACTAGCACGGTTCCTTGAGGGTGGCGTAGGTAGTGTACGCAACTAGCATGGGTCCTTGAGGGTGGGGCAGGTAGTGTACGCAACTAGCACGGGTCCTTGAAGGTGACGAAGGTAGTGTACGCAACTAGCACGGTTCCTTGAGGGTGGCGTAGGTAGTTTACGCAACTAGCATGGGTCCTTGAGGGTGGCGCAGGTAGTGTAAGCAACTAGCACGGGTCCTTGAGGGTGGCGCAGGTAGTGTACGCAACTAGCATGGGTCCTTGAGGTTGGCGCAGGTAGTGTACGCAACTAGCACGGGTCCTTGAGGGTGGCGCAGGTAGTGTACGCAACTAGCACGGTTCCTTGAAGTTGGCGTAGGTAGTGTACGCAACTAGCATGGGTCCTTGAGGGTGGCGCAGGTAGTGTACGCAACTAGCACGGTTCCTTGAGGGTGGCGTAGGTAGTGTACGCAACTAGCATGGGTCCTTGAGGGTGGCGCAGGTAGTGTACGCAACTAGCACGGTTCCTTGAAGGTGGCGTAGGTAGTGTACGCAATTAGCATGGGTCCTTGAGGGTGGCGTAGGTAGTGTACGCAACTAGCACGGTTCCTTGAAGGTGGCGTAGGTAATGTACGCAACTAGCACGGTTCCTTGAAGGTGGCGCAGGTAATGTACGCAACTAGCACGGTTCCTTGAGGGTGGCGTAGGTAGTGTACGCAACTAGCACGGGTCCTAGAAGGTGGCGCAGGTAATGTACGCAACTAGCATGGATCCTTGAGGGTGGCGTAGGTAGTGTACGCAACTAGCACGGGTCCTTGAAGGTGGCGCAGGTAATGTACGCAACTAGCACTGTTCCTTGAAGGTGGAGCAGGTAATGTACGCAACTAGCATGGGTCCTTGAGGGTGGCGTAGGTAGTGTACGCAACTAGCATGGTTCCTTGAAGGTGGCGCAGGTAATGTACGCAACTAGCATGGGTCCTTGAGGGTGGCGTAGGTAGTGTACGCAACTAGCATGGTTCCTTTAAGGTGGCGCAGGTAATGTACGCAACTAGCAAGGGTCCTTGAGGATGGCTCAGGTAATGTACGCAACTAGCACGGTTTATTGAAGGTGGCGCAGATATAGTACGCAACTAGCACTGTTCCTTGAAGGTGGCGCAGGTTATGTACGCAACTAGCATGGGTCCATGAGGATGGCTCAGGTAATGTACGCAACTAGCACGGTTCATTGAAGGTGGCGCAGGTAATGTACGACACTAGCATGGGTCCATGAGGATGGCTCAGGTAATGTACGCAACTAGCACGATTCATTGAAGGTGGCGCAGGTAATGTACGAAACTAGCACGGTTCATTGAAGGTGGCGCAGATAGTGTACGACACTAGCAAGGGTCCTTGAAGTTGGTGCAGGTAATGTACGCAACTAGCAAGGGTCCTTGAGGGTGGTGCAGGTAATGTACGCAACTAGCATGGGTCCATGAGGATGGCTCAGGTAATGTACGCAACTAGCACGGTTCATTGAAGGTGGCGCAGGTAATGTACGCATCTAGCATGGGTCCTTGAAGGAGGCGCAGGTAATGTACGCAACTAGCATGGGTCCTTGAGGGTGGCGCAGGTAGTGTACGCAACTAGCACGGTTCCTTGAAGGTGGCGTAGGTAGTGTACGCAACTAGCATGGGTCCTTAAGGATGGCTCAGGTAATGTACGCAACTAGCACGGTTCCTTAAAGGTCGCGTAGGTAGTGTACGCAACTAGCACGGTTCATTCAAGGTGGCGCAGGTAGTGTACGCAACTAGCATAGTTCCTTGAAGGTGGCGCAGGTAGTGTACGCAACTAGCATGGTTCCTTGTAGGTGCAGTAGGTAATGTACGCGACTAGCACGGTTCCTTAAAGGTGGCGTAGGTAGTGTACGCAACTAGCACGGTTCCTTGAAGGTGGCGTAGGTAGTGTACGCAACTAGCATGGTTCCTTGAAGGTGGCGCAGGTAGTGTACGCAACTAGCATGGTTCCTTGAAGGTGGCGCAGGTAGTGTACGCAACTAGCACGGTTCCTTGAAGGTGGCGCAGGTAGTGTACGCAACTAGCATAGTTCCTTGAAGGTGGCGCAGGTAGTGTACGCAACTAGCATGGTTCCTTGAAGGTGCAGTAGGTAATGTACGCGACTAGCACGGTTCCTTGAAGGTGGCGTAGGTAGTGTACGCAACTAGCATGGTTCCTTGAAGGTGGCGTAGGTAGTGTACGCAACTAGCATGGTTCCTTGAAGGTGGCGCAGGTAGTGTACGCAACTAGCATGGTTCCTTGAAGGTGGCGTAGGTAGTGTAGGCAACTATCATGGTTCCTTGAAGGTGGCGCAGGTAGTGTACGCAACTAGCATGGTTCCTTGAAGGTGGCGTTGGTAGTGTACGCAACTAGCATGGTTCCTTGAAGGTGGCGTAGGTAGTGTACGCAACTAGCATGGTTCCTTGAAGGAGGCGTAGGTAATGTACGCAACTAACACGGTTCCTTGAAGGTGGCGCAGGTAGTGCACGCAACTAGCATGGTTCCTTGAAGGTGGCGCAGGTAGTGTACGCAACTAGCATGGTTCCTTGAAGGTGGCGCAGGTAGTGTACGCAACTAGCATGGTTCCTTGAGGGTGGCGTAGGTAATGTACGCCACTAGCTTGGTTCCTTGAAGGTGGCGCAGGTAGTGTACGCAACTAGCATGGTTCCTTGAAGGTGGCGCAGGTAGTGTACGCAACTAGCATGGTTCCTTGAAGGTGGCGTACGTAGTGTACGCAACAAGCATGGTTCCTTGAAGGTGGCGCAGGTAGTGTACGCAACTAGCATGGTTCCTTGAAGGTGGCGTAGGTAGTGTACGCAACTAGCATGGTTCCTTGAAGGTGGCGCAGGTAGTGTACGCAACTAGCATGGTTCCTTGAAGGTGGCGTAGGTAGTGTACGCAACTAGCATGGGTCCTTGAGGATGATTCATGTAATGTACGCAACTAGCACGGTTCCTTGAAGGTGGCGCAGGTAATGTACGCAACTAGCACGGTTCCTTGAAGGTAGCGCAGGTAATGTACGCAACTAGCATGGTTCCTTGAAGGTGGCGCAGGTAGTGTACGCAATTAGCATGGTTCCTTGAAGGTGGCGTAGGTAGTGTACGCAACTAGCATGGTTCCTTGAAGGTGGCGCAGGTAGTGTACGCAACTAGCATGGTTCCTTGAAGGTGGCGTAGGTAGTGTACGCAACTAGCATGGTTCCTTGAGGATGCAGTAGGTAGTGTACGCAACTAGCACGGTTCCTTGAAGGTGGCGTAGGTAATGTACGCAATTAGCACGGTTCCTTGAAGGAGGCGCAGGTAGTGTACGCAACTAGCATGGTTCCTTGAGGGTGGCGTAGGTAGTGTACGCAATTAGCACGGTTCCTTGAAGGTGGCGTAGGTAATGTACGCAATTAGCACGGTTCCTTGAAGGTGGCGCAGGTAATGTACGCAACTAGCACGGATCCTTGAAGGTGGCGCAGGTAGTGTACGCAACTAGCACGGTTGCTTGAGGGTGGCGTAGGTAGTGTACGCAACTAGCATGGTTCCTTGAAGGTGGCGCAGGTAGTGTACGCAACTAGCATGGTTCCTTGAAGGTGGCGCAGGTAGTGTACGCAACTAGCATGGTTCCTTGAAGGTGGCGCAGGTAGTGTACGCAACTAGCATGGGTCCTTGAGGATGGCTCAGGTAATGTACGCAACTAGCATGGTTCCTTGAAGGTGGCGCAGGTAGTGTACGCAACTAGCACGGTTCCTTGAAGGTAGCGCAGGTAGTGTACGCAACTAGCATGGTTCCTTGAAGGTGGCGCAGGTAGTGTACGCAAATAGCATGGTTCCTTGAAGGTGGCGCAGGTAGTGTACGCAACTAGCATGGTTCTAAGAAGGTAGCGCAGGTAGTGTACGCAACTAGCATGGTTCCTTGAAGGTGGCGCAGGTAGTGTACGCAACTAGCATGGTTCCTTGAAGGTGGCGCAGGTAGTGTACGCAACTAGCACGGTTCCTTGAAGGTGCAGTAGGTAATGTACGCGACTAGCACGGTTCCTTGAAGGTGGCGCAGGTAGTGTACGCAACTAGCATGGTTCCTTGAAGGTGGCGCAGGTAGTGTACGCGACTAGCACGGTTCCTTGAAGGTGGCGCAGGTAGTGTACGCAACTAGCACGGTTCATTGAAGGTGCAGTAGGTAATGTACGCGACTAGCACGGTTCCTTGAAGGAGGCGCAGGTAGTGTACGCAACTAGCACGGTTCATTGAAGGTGGCGCATGTAGTGTACGCAACTAGCACGGTTCATTGAAGGTGCAGTAGGTAATGTACGCGACTAGCATGGTTCCTTGAAGGTGCAGTAGGTAATGTACGCGACTAGCATGGTTCCTTGAAGGTGCAGTAGGTAATGTACGCAACTAGCACGGTTCCTTGAAGGTGGCGTAGGTAATGTACGCAACTAGCACGGTTCCTTGAAGGTGGCGAAGGTAATGTACGCAACTAGCACGGTTCCTTGAAGGTGCAGTAGGTAATGTACGCAACTAGCACGGTTCCTTGAAGGTGGTGCAGGTAATGTACGCAACTAGCATGGTTCCTTGAGGGTGGCGCAGGTAATGTACGCAACTAGCATGGTTCCTTGGGGGTGGCGCAGGTAATGTACGCAACTAGCCCGGTTCCTTGAGGGTGGCGCAGGTAATGTACGCAACTAGCATGGTTCATTGAAGGTGCAGTAGGTAATGTACGCGACTAGCACGGTTCCTTGAAGGTGGCGCAGGTAGTGTACGCAACTAGCACGGTTCCTTGAAGGTGGCGCAGGTAATGTACGCAACTAGCATGGATCCTTGAGGGTGGCGTAGGTAGTGTACGCAACTAGCACGGGTCCTTGAAGGTGGCGCAGGTAATGTACGCAACTAGCACTGTTCCTTGAAGGTGGAGCAGGTAATGTACGCAACTAGCATGGGTCCTTGAGGGTGGCGTAGGTAGTGTACGCAACTAGCATGGTTCCTTGAAGGTGGCGCAGGTAATGTACGCAACTAGCATGGGTCCTTTAGGGTGGCGTAGGTAGTGTACGCTACTAGCATGGTTCCTTTAAGGTGGCGCAGGTAATGTACGCAACTAGCAAGGGTCCTTGAGGATGGCTCAGGTAATGTACGCAACTAGCACGGTTTATTGAAGGTGGCGCAGATATAGTACGCAACTAGCACTGTTCCTTGAAGGTGGCGCAGGTTATGTACGCAACTAGCATGGGTCCATGGGGATGGCTCAGGTAATGTACGCAACTAGCACGGTTCATTGAAGGTGGCGCAGGTAATGTACGACAGTAGCATGGGTCCATGAGGATGGCTCAGGTAATGTACGCAACTAGCACGATTCATTGAAGGTGGCGCAGGTAATGTACGAAACTAGCACGGTTCATTGAAGGTGGCGCAGATAGTGTACGACACTAGCAAGGGTCCTTGAAGTTGGTGCAGGTAATGTACGCAACTAGCAAGGGTCCTTGAGGGTGGTGCAGGTAATGTACGCAACTAGCATGGGTCCATGAGGATGGCTCAGGTAATGTACGCAACTAGCACGGTTCATTGAAGGTGGCGCAGGTAATGTACGCATCTAGCATGGGTCCTTGAAGGAGGCGCAGGTAATGTACGCAACTAGCATGGGTCCTTGAGGGTGGCGCAGGTAGTGTACGCAACTAGCACGGTTCCTTGAAGGTGGCGTAGGTAGTGTACGCAACTAGCATGGGTCCTTAAGGATGGCTCAGGTAATGTACGCAACTAGCACGGTTCCTTGAAGGTCGCGTAGGTAGTGTACGCAACTAGCATGGTTCATTGAAGGTGGCGCAGGTAGTGTACGCAACTAGCATAGTTCCTTGAAGGTGGCGCAGGTAGTGTACGCAACTAGCATGGTTCCTTGAAGGTGCAGTAGGTAATGTACGCGACTAGCACGGTTCCTTGAAGGTGCCGTAGGTAGTGTACGCAACTAGCACGGTTCCTTGAAGGTGGCGTAGGTAGTGTACGCAACTAGCATGGTTCCTTGAAGGTGGCGCAGGTAGTGTACGCAACTAGCATGGTTCCTTGAAGGTGGCGCACGTAGTGTACGCAACTAGCACGGTTCCTTGAAGGTGGCGCAGGTAGTGTACGCAACTAGCATAGTTCCTTGAAGGTGGCGCAGGTAGTGTACGCAACTAGCATGGTTCCTTGAAGGTGCAGTAGGTAATGTACGCGACTAGCACGGTTCCTTGAAGGTGGCGTAGGTAGTGTACGCAACTAGCATGGTTCCTTGAAGGTGGCGTAGGTAGTGTACGCAACTAGCATGGTTCCTTGAAGGTGGCGCAGGTAGTGTACGCAACTAGCATGGTTCCTTGAAGGAGGCGTAGGTAGTGTAGGCAACTAGCATGGTTCCTTGAAGGTGGCGCAGGTAGTGTACGCAACTAGCATGGTTCCTTGAAGGTGGCGTTGGTAGTGTACGCAACTAGCATGGTTCCTTGAAGGTGGCGTAGGTAGTGTACGCAACTAGCATGGTTCCTTGAAGGAGGCGTAGGTAATGTACGCAACTAACACGGTTCCTTGAAGGTGGCGCAGGTAGTGCACGCAACTAGCATGGTTCCTTGAAGGTGGCGCAGGTAGTGTACGCAACTAGCATGGTTCCTTGAAGGTGGCGCAGGTAGTGTACGCAACTAGCATGGTTCCTTGAGGGTGGCGTAGGTAATGTACGCCACTAGCTTGGTTCCTTGAAAGTGGCGCAGGTAGTGTACGCAACTAGCATGGTTCCTTGAAGGTGGCGCAGGTAGTGTACGCAACTAGCATGGTTCCTTGAAGGTGGCGTACGTAGTGTACGCAACAAGCATGGTTCCTTGAAGGTGGCGCAGGTAGTGTACGCAACTAGCATGGTTCCTTAAAGGTGGCGTAGGTAGTGTACGCAACTAGCATGGTTCCTTGAAGGTGGCGCAGGTAGTATACGCAACTAGCATGGTTCCTTGAAGGTGGCGTAGGTAGTGTACGCAACTAGCATGGGTCCTTGAGGATGGCTCATGTAATGTACGCAACTAGCACGGTTCCTTGAAGGTGGCGCAGGTAATGTACGCAACTAGCACGGTTCCTTGAAGGTAGCGCAGGTAATGTACGCAACTAGCATGGTTCCTTGAAGGTGGCGCAGGTAGTGTACGCAATTAGCATGGTTCCTTGAAGGTGGCGTAGGTAGTGTACGCAACTAGCATGGTTCCTTGAAGGTGGCGCAGGTAGTGTACGCAACTAGCACGGTTCCTTGAAGGTGGCGCAGGTAGTGTACGCAACTAGCATGGTTCCTTGAGGATGCAGTAGGTAGTGTACGCAACTAGCACGGTTCCTTGAAGGTGGCGTAGGTAATGTACGCAATTAGCACGGTTCCTTGAAGGAGGCGCAGGTAGTGTACGCAACTAGCATGGTTCCTTTAGGGTGGCGTAGGTAGTGTACGCAATTAGCACGGTTCCTTGAAGGTGGCGTAGGTAATGTACGCAATTAGCACGGTTCCTTGAAGGTGGCGCAGGTAATGTACGCAACTAGCACGGATCCTTGAAGGTGGCGCAGGTAGTGTACGCAACTAGCACGGTTCCTTGAGGGTGGCGTAGGTAGTGTACGCAACTAGCATGGTTCCTTGAAGGTGGCGCAGGTAGTGTACGCAACTAGCATGGTTCCTTGAAGGTGGCGCAGGTAGTGTACGCGACTAGCACGGTTCCTTGAAGGTGGCGCAGGTAGTGTACGCAACTAGCACGGTTCATTGAAGGTGCAGTAGGTAATGTACGCGACTAGCACGGTTCCTTGAAGGAGGCGCAGGTAGTGTACGCAACTAGCACGGTTCATTGAAGGTGGCGCAGGTAGTGTACGCAACTAGCACGGTTCATTGAAGGTGCAGTAGGTAATGTACGCGACTAGCATGGTTCCTTGAAGGTGCAGTAGGTAATGTACGCGACTAGCATGGTTCCTTGAAGGTGCAGTAGGTAATGTACGCAACTAGCACGTTTCCTTGAAGGTGGCGTAGGTAATGTACGCAACTAGCACGGTTCCTTGAAGGTGGCGAAGGTAATGTACGCAACTAGCACGGTTCCTTGAAGGTGCAGTAGGTAATGTACGCAACTAGCACGGTTCCTTGAAGGTGGTGCAGGTAATGTACGCAACTAGCATGGTTCCTTGAGGGTGGCGCAGGTAATGTACGCAACTAGCATGGTTCCTTGGGGGTGGCACAGGTAATGTACGCAACTAGCCCGGTTCCTTGAGGGTGGCGCAGGTAATGTACGCAACTAGCATGGTTCATTGAAGGTGCAGTAGGTAATGTACGCGACTAGCACGGTTCCTTGAAGGTGGCGCAGGTAGTGTACGCAACTAGCACGGTTCCTTGAAGGTGGCGCAGGTAATGTACGCAACTAGCACGGTTCCTTGAAGGTGGCGCAGGTAGTGTACGCAACAAGCATGGTTCCTTGAAGGTGGCGCAGGTAGTGTACGCAACTAGCACGGTTCCTTGAAGGTGGCGCAGGTAGTGTACGCAACTAGCACGGTTCATTGAAGGTGGCGCAGGTAATGTACGCAACTAGCACGGTTCATTGAAGGTGGCGCAGGTAGTGTACGCAACTACCACGGTTCATTGAAGGTGCAGTAGGTAATGTACGCGACTAGCATGGTTCCTTGAAGGTGCAGTAGGTAATGTACGCGACTAGCACGGTTCCTTGAAGGTGGCGCAGTTAATGTACGCGACTAGCATGGTTCCTTGAAGGTGGCGCAGGTAGTGTACGCAACTAGCATGGTTCCTTGAGGGTGCAGTAGGTAATGTACGCAACTAGCACGGTTCATTGAAGGTGGCGTAGGTAGTGTACGCGACAAGCATGGTTCCTTGAAGGAGGCGCAGGTAGTGTACGCAACTAGCACGGTTCCTTGAAGGTGGCGCATGTAATGTACGCAACTAGCACTGTTCCTTGAAGGTGGCGTAGGTAGTGTACGCAACTAGCACGGTTCCTTGAGGGTGGCGCAGGTAGTGTACGCAACTAGCATGGGTCCTTGAGGGTGGCGTAGGTAGTGTACGCAACTAGCACGGTTCCTTGAAGGTGGCGCAGGTAATGTACGCAACTAGCACGGTTCCTTGAGGGTGGCGCAGGTAGTGTACGCAACTAGCACGGTTCCTTGAAGGTGGCGCAGGTAATCTACGCAACTAGCATGGGTCCTTGAGGGTGGCGTAGGTAGTGTACGCAACTAGCTCTGTTCCTTGAAGGTGGCGTAGGTAGTGTACGCAACTAGCACGGTTCCTTGAGGGTGGCGCAGGTAGTGTACGCAACTAGCATGGTTCCGTGAAGGTGACGCAGGTAATGTACGCAACTAGCATGGGTCCTTGAAGGTGGCGCAGGTAGTGTACGCAACTAGCACGTTTCCTTGAAGGTGGCGTAGGTAGTGTACGCAACTAGCACGGTTCCTTGAAGGTGGCGCAGGTAATGTACGCAACTAGCACGGTTCCTTGAAGGTGGCGCAGGTAGTTTACGCAACTAGCACGGTTCCTTGAAGGTGGCGCAGGTAGTGTACGCAACTAGCACGGTTCCTTGAAGGTGGCGCAGGTAGTGTACGCAACTAGCACGGTTCCTTGAAGGTGGCGCAGGTAATGTACGCAACTAGCACGGTTCCTTGAAGGTGGCGCAGGTAATGTACGCAACTAGCACGGTTCATTGAAGGTGGCGCAGGTAATGTACGCAACTAGCATGGGTCCTTGAAGGAGGCGCAGGTAGTGTACGCAACTAGCATGGTTCCTTGAGGGTGGCGCAGTTAGTGTACGCAACTAGCATGGGTCTTTGAGGGTGGCGCAGGTAGTGTACGCAACTAGCACGGTTCCTTGAAGGTGGCGTAGGTAGTGTACGCAACTAGCATGGGTCCATGAGGATGGCTCAGGTAATGTACGCAACTAGCACGGTTCCTTGAAGGTCGCGTAGGTAGTGTACGCAACTAGCACGGTTCATTGAAGGTGGCGCAAGTAGTGTACGCAACTAGCATAGTTCCTTGAAGGTGGCGCAGGTAGTGTACGCAACTAGCATGGTTCCTTGAAGGTGCAGTAGGTAATGTACGCGACTAGCACGGTTCCTTGAAGGTGGCGTAGGTAGTGTACGCAACTAGCATGGTTCCTTGAAGGTGGCGTAGGTAGTGTACGCAACTAGCATGGTTCCTTGAAGGTGGCGCAGGTAGTGTACGCAACTAGCATGGTTCCTTGATGGTGGCGCAGGTAATGTACGCAACTAGCACGGTTCCTTGAAGGTGGCGCAGGTAGTGTACGCAACTAGCATAGTTCCTTGAAGGTGGCGCAGGTAGTGTACGCAACTAGCATGGTTCCTTGAAGGTGCAGTAGGTAATGTACGCGACTAGCACGGTTCCTTGAAGGTGGCGCAGGTAGTGTACGCAACTAGCATGGTTCCTTGAAGGTGGCTTAGGTAGTGTACGCAACTAGCATGGTTCCTTGAAGGTGGCGCAGGTAGTGTACGCAACTAGCATTGTTTCCTTGAAGGTGGCGTTGATAGTGTACGCAACTAGCATGGTTCCTTGAAGGTGGCGCAGGTAGTGTACGCAACTAGCATGGCTCCTTGAAGGAGGCGTAGGTAATGTACGCAACTAGCACGGTTCCTTGAAGGTGGCGCAGGTAGTGCACGCAACTAGCATGGTTCCTTGAAGGTGGCGCTGGTAATGTATGCAACTAGCACGGTTCCTTGAAGGTGGCGCAGGTAATGTACGCAACTAGCACGGTTCATTGAAGGTGGCGCAGGTAATGTACGCAACTAGCATGGGTCCTTGAAGGAGGCGCAGGTAGTGTACGCAACTAGCATGGTTCCTTGAGGGTGGCGCAGGTAGTGTACGCAACTAGCATGGGTCCTTGAGGGTGGCGCAGATAGTGTACGCAACTAGCACGGTTCCTTGAAGGTGGCGTAGGTAGTGTACGCAACTAGCATGGGTCCTTGAGGATGGCTCAGGTAATGTACGCAACTAGCACGGTTCCTTGAAGGTCGCGTAGGTAGTGTACGCAACTAGCACGGTTCATTGAAGGCGGCGCAGGTAGTTTACGCAACTAGCATAGTTCCTTGAAGGTGGCGCAGGTAGTGTATGCAACTAGCATGGTTCCTTGAAGGTGCAGTAGGTAATGTACGCGACTAGCACGGTTCCTTGAAGGTGGCGTAGATAGTGTACGCAACTAGCATGGTTCCTTGAAGGTGGCGTAGGTAGTGTACGCAACTAGCATGGTTCCTTGAAGGTGGCGCAGGTAGTGTACGCAACTAGCATGGTTCCTTTAAGGTGGCGCAGGTAGTGTACGCAACTAGCACGGCTCCTTGAAGGTGGCGCAGGTAGTGTACGCAACTAGCATAGTTCCTTGAAGGTGGCGCAGGTAGTGTACGCAACTAGCATGGTTCCTTGAAGGTGCAGTAGGTAATGTACGCGACTAGCACGGTTCCTTGAAGGTGGCGTAGGTAGTGTACGCAACTAGCATGGTTCCTTGAAGGTGGCGTAGGTAGTCTACGCAACTAGCATGGTTCCTTGAAGGTGGCGCAGGTAGTGTACGCTACTAGCATGGTTCCTTGAAGGTGGCGTAGGTAGTGTACGCATCTAGCATGTTTCCTTGAAGGTGGCGCAGGTAGTGTACGCAACTAGCATTGTTCCTTGAAGGTGGCGTTGGTAGTGTACGCAACTAGCATGGTTCCTTGAAGGTGGCGCAGGTAGTGTACGCAACTAGCATGGTTCCTTGAAGGAGGCGTAGGTAATGTACGCAACTAGCACGGTTCCTTGAAGGTGGCGCAGGTAGTGCACGCAACTAGCATGGTTCCTTGAAGGTGGCGCAGGTAGTGTACGCAACTAGCATGGTTCCTTGAAGGTCGCGCAGGTAGTGTACGCAACTAGCATGGTTCCTTGAGGGTGGCGTAGGTAATGTACGCAACTAGCATGGTTCCTTGAAGGTGGCGCAGGTAGTGTACGCAACTAGCATGGTTCCTTGAAGGTGGCGCAGGTAGTGTACGCAACTAGCATGGTTCCTTGAAGGTGGCGTAGGTAGTGTACGCAACTAGCATGGTTCCTTGAAGGTGGCGCAGGTAGTGTACGCAACTAGCATGGTTCCTTGAAGGTGGCGTAGGTAGTGTACGCAACTAGCATGGTTCCTTGAAGGTGGCGCAGGGAGTGTACGCAACTAGCATGGTTCCTTGAAGGTGGCGTAGGTAGTGTACGCAACTAGCATGGGTCCTTGAGGATGGCTCAGGTAATGTACGCAACTAGCACGGTTCCTTGAAGGTGGCGCAGGTACTGTACGCAACTAGCACGGTTCCTTGAAGGTAGCGCAGGTAATGTACGCAACTAGCATGGTTCCTTGAAGGTGGCGCAGGTAGTGTACGCAACTAGCATGGTTCCTTGAAGGTGGCGTAGGTAGTGTACGCAACAAGCATGGTTCCTTGAAGGTGGCGCAGGTAGTGTACGCAACTAGCACGGTTCCTTGAAGGTGGCGTAGGTAGTGTACGCAACTAGCATGGTTCCTTGAGGGTGCAGTAGGTAGTGTACGCAACTAGCACGGTTCCTTGAAGGTGGCGTAGGTAGTGTACGCAATTAGCACGGTTCCTTGAAGGAGGCGCATGTAGTGTACGCAACTAGCATGGTTCCTTGAGGGTGGCGTAGGTAGTGTTCGCAATTAGCACGGTTCCTTGAAGGTGGCGTAGGTAATGTACGCAATTAGCACGGTTCCTTGAAGGTGGCGCAGGTAATGTACGCAACTAGCACGGTTCCTTGAAGGTGGCGCAGGTAGTGTACGCAACTAGCACGGTTCCTTGAGGGTGGCGTGGTAGTGTACGCAACTAGCATGGTTCCTTGAAGGTGGCGCAGGTAGTGTACGCAACTAGCATGGATCCTTGAAGGTGGCGCAGGTAGTGTACGCAACTAGCATGGTTCCTTGAAGGTGGCGCAGGTAGTGTATGCAACTAGCATGGTTCCTTGAAGGTGGCGTAGGTAGTGTACGCAACTAGCATGGTTCCTTGAAGGTGGCGCAGGTAGTGTACGCAACTAGCATGGTTCCTTGAGGGTGGTGCAGGTAATGTACGCAATTAGCACGGTTCTTTGAAGGTGGCGCAGGTAGTGTACGCAATTAGCATGGGTCCTTGAAGGTGGCGTAGATTGTGTACGCAACTAGCACGGTTCCTTGAAGGTGGCGTAGGTAGTGTACGCAATAAGCATGGGTCCATGAAGGAGGCGCAGGTAGTGTACGCAATTTGCACGGTTCCTTGAAGGTGGCGCAGGTAGTGTACGCAACTAGCACGGTTCCTTGAAGGTGGCGCAGGTAATGTACGCAACTAGCACGGTTCCTTGAAGGTGGCGCAGGTAATGTACGCGACTAGCACGGTTCCTTGAGGGTGGTGCAGGTAATGTACGCGACTAGCACGGTTCCTTGAGGGTGGTGCAGGTAGTGTACGCAACTAGCATGGTTCCTTGAAGGTAGCGCAGGTAGTGTACGCAACTAGCACTGTTCCTTGAAGGTGGCGTAGGTAGTGTACGCAACTAGCACGGTTCCTTGAAGGTGGCGTAGGTTGTGTACGCAACTAGCCCGGTTCCTTGAAGGTGGCGCAGGTAATGTACGCAACTAGCACGGTTCCTTGAAGGTGGCGCAGGTAATGTACGCGACTAGCACGGTTCCTTGAGGGTGGTGCAGGTAATGTACGCGACTAGCACGGTTCCTTGATGGTGGCGCAGGTAGTGTACGCAACTAGCACGGTTCCTTGAAGGTGGCGTAGGTAGTGTACGCAATTAGCATGGGTCCTTGAGGGTGGCGTAGGTAGTGTACGCAAATAGCATGGGTCCTTGAGGATGGCTCAGGTAATGTACGCAACTAGCACGGTTCCTTGAAGGTGGCGTAGGTAATGTACGCAACTAGCACGGTTCCTTGAAGGTGGCGCAGGTAATGTACGCAACTAGCACGGTTCCTTGAGGGTGGCGTAGGTAGTGTACGCAACTAGCACGGGTCCTTGAAGGTGGCGCAGGTAATGTACGCAACTAGCATGGATCCTTGAGGGTGGCGTAGGTAGTGTACGCAACTAGCACGGGTCCTTGAGGGTGGCGCAGGTACTGTACGCAACTAGCACGGTTCCTTGAAGGTGGCGCATGTAATGTACGCAACTAGCACTGTTCCTTGAAGGTGGCGTAGGTAGTGTACGCAACTAGCACGGTTCCTTGAGGGTGGCGCAGGTAGTGTACGCAACTAGCATGGGTCCTTGAGGGTGGCGTAGGTAGTGTACGCAACTAGCACGGTTCCTTGAAGGTGGCGCAGGTAATGTACGCAACTAGCACGGTTCCTTGAGGGTGGCGCAGGTAGTGTACGCAACTAGCACGGTTCCTTGAAGGTGGCGCAGGTAATCTACGCAACTAGCATGGGTCCTTGAGGGTGGCGTAGGTAGTGTACGCAACTAGCTCTGTTCCTTGAAGGTGGCGTAGGTAGTGTACGCAACTAGCACGGTTCCTTGAGGGTGGCGCAGGTAGTGTACGCAACTAGCATGGTTCCGTGAAGGTGACGCAGGTAATGTACGCAACTAGCATGGGTCCTTGAAGGTGGCGCAGGTAGTGTACGCAACTAGCACGTTTCCTTGAAGGTGGCGTAGGTAGTGTACGCAACTAGCACGGTTCCTTGAAGGTGGCGCAGGTAATGTACGCAACTAGCACGGTTCCTTGAAGGTGGCGCAGGTAGTTTACGCAACTAGCACGGTTCCTTGAAGGTGGCGCAGGTAGTGTACGCAACTAGCACGGTTCCTTGAAGGTGGCGCAGGTAGTGTACGCAACTAGCACGGTTCCTTGAAGGTGGCGCAGGTAATGTACGCAACTAGCACGGTTCCTTGAAGGTGGCGCAGGTAATGTACGCAACTAGCACGGTTCATTGAAGGTGGCGCAGGCAATGTACGCAACTAGCATGGGTCCTTGAAGGAGGCGCAGGTAGTGTACGCAACTAGCATGGTTCCTTGAGGGTGGCGCAGTTAGTGTACGCAACTAGCATGGGTCTTTGAGGGTGGCGCAGGTAGTGTACGCAACTAGCACGGTTCCTTGAAGGTGGCGTAGGTAGTGTACGCAACTAGCATGGGTCCATGAGGATGGCTCAGGTAATGTACGCAACTAGCACGGTTCCTTGAAGGTCGCGTAGGTAGTGTACGCAACTAGCACGGTTCATTGAAGGTGGCGCAAGTAGTGTACGCAACTAGCATAGTTCCTTGAAGGTGGCGCAGGTAGTGTACGCAACTAGCATGGTTCCTTGAAGGTGCAGTAGGTAATGTACGCGACTAGCACGGTTCCTTGAAGGTGGCGTAGGTAGTGTACGCAACTAGCATGGTTCCTTGAAGGTGGCGTAGGTAGTGTACGCAACTAGCATGGTTCCTTGAAGGTGGCGCAGGTAGTGTACGCAACTAGCATGGTTCCTTGATGGTGGCGCAGGTAATGTACGCAACTAGCACGGTTCCTTGAAGGTGGCGCAGGTAGTGTACGCAACTAGCATAGTTCCTTGAAGGTGGCGCAGGTAGTGTACGCAACTAGCATGGTTCCTTGAAGGTGCAGTAGGTAATGTACGCGACTAGCACGGTTCCTTGAAGGTGGCGCAGGTAGTGTACGCAACTAGCATGGTTCCTTGAAGGTGGCGTAGGTAGTGTACGCAACTAGCATGGTTCCTTGAAGGTGGCGCAGGTAGTGTACGCAACTAGCATTGTTTCCTTGAAGGTGGCGTTGGTAGTGTACGCAACTAGCATGGTTCCTTGAAGGTGGCGCAGGTAGTGTACGCAACTAGCATGGCTCCTTGAAGGAGGCGTAGGTAATGTACGCAACTAGCACGGTTCCTTGAAGGTGGCGCAGGTAGTGCACGCAACTAGCATGGTTCCTTGAAGGTGGCGCAGGTAATGTATGCAACTAGCACGGTTCCTTGAAGGTGGCGCAGGTAATGTACGCAACTAGCACGGTTCATTGAAGGTGGCGCAGGTAATGTACGCAACTAGCATGGGTCCTTGAAGGAGGCGCAGGTAGTGTACGCAACTAGCATGGTTCCTTGAGGGTGGCGCAGGTAGTGTACGCAACTAGCATGGGTCCTTGAGGGTGGCGCAGATAGTGTACGCAACTAGCACGGTTCCTTGAAGGTGGCGTAGGTAGTGTACGCAACTAGCATGGGTCCTTGAGGATGGCTCAGGTAATGTACGCAACTAGCACGGTTCCTTGAAGGTCGCGTAGGTAGTGTACGCAACTAGCACGGTTCATTGAAGGCGGCGCAGGTAGTTTACGCAACTAGCATAGTTCCTTGAAGGTGGCGCAGGTAGTGTATGCAACTAGCATGGTTCCTTGAAGGTGCAGTAGGTAATGTACGCGACTAGCACGGTTCCTTGAAGGTGGCGTAGATAGTGTACGCAACTAGCATGGTTCCTTGAAGGTGGCGTAGGTAGTGTACGCAACTAGCATGGTTCCTTGAAGGTGGCGCAGGTAGTGTACGCAACTAGCATGGTTCCTTTAAGGTGGCGCAGGTAGTGTACGCAACTAGCACAGCTCCTTGAAGGTGGCGCAGGTAGTGTACGCAACTAGCATAGTTCCTTGAAGGTGGCGCAGGTAGTGTACGCAACTAGCATGGTTCCTTGAAGGTGCAGTAGGTAATGTACGCGACTAGCACGGTTCCTTGAAGGTGGCGTAGGTAGTGTACGCAACTAGCATGGTTCCTTGAAGGTGGCGTAGGTAGTCTACGCAACTAGCATGGTTCCTTGAAGGTGGCGCAGGTAGTGTACGCTACTAGCATGGTTCCTTGAAGGTGGCGTAGGTAGTGTACGCATCTAGCATGTTTCCTTGAAGGTGGCGCAGGTAGTGTACGCAACTAGCATTGTTCCTTGAAGGTGGCGTTGGTAGTGTACGCAACTAGCATGGTTCCTTGAAGGTGGCGCAGGTAGTGTACGCAACTAGCATGGTTCCTTGAAGGAGGCGTAGGTAATGTACGCAACTAGCACGGTTCCTTGAAGGTGGCGCAGGTAGTGCACGCAACTAGCATGGTTCCTTGAAGGTGGCGCAGGTAGTGTACGCAACTAGCATGGTTCCTTGAAGGTCGCGCAGGTAGTGTACGCAACTAGCATGGTTCCTTGAGGGTGGCGTAGGTAATG
This sequence comes from Meconema thalassinum, assembly GCA_946902985.2. Taxonomy (NCBI): domain Eukaryota; kingdom Metazoa; phylum Arthropoda; class Insecta; order Orthoptera; family Tettigoniidae; genus Meconema; species Meconema thalassinum. Next base: position 845,755,912 of record OX336389.2, read on the forward strand.
TACGCAACTAGCATGGTTCCTTGAAGGTGGCGCAGGTAGTGTACGCAACTAGCATGGTTCCTTGAAGGTGGCGCAGGTAGTGTACGCAACTAGCATGGTTCCTTGAAGGTGGCGTAGGTAGTGTACGCAACTAGCATGGTTCCTTGAAGGTGGCGCAGGTAGTGTACGCAACTAGCATGGTTCCTTGAAGGTGGCGTAGGTAGTGTACGCAACTAGCATGGTTCCTTGAAGGTGGCGCAGGGAGTGTACGCAACTAGCATGGTTCCTTGAAGGTGGCGTAGGTAGTGTACGCAACTAGCATGGGTCCTTGAGGATGGCTCAGGTAATGTACGCAACTAGCACGGTTCCTTGAAGGTGGCGCAGGTACTGTACGCAACTAGCACGGTTCCTTGAAGGTAGCGCAGGTAATGTACGCAACTAGCATGGTTCCTTGAAGGTGGCGCAGGTAGTGTACGCAACTAGCATGGTTCCTTGAAGGTGGCGTAGGTAGTGTACGCAACAAGCATGGTTCCTTGAAGGTGGCGCAGGTAGTGTACGCAACTAGCACGGTTCCTTGAAGGTGGCGTAGGTAGTGTACGCAACTAGCATGGTTCCTTGAGGGTGCAGTAGGTAGTGTACGCAACTAGCACGGTTCCTTGAAGGTGGCGTAGGTAGTGTACGCAATTAGCACGGTTCCTTGAAGGAGGCGCATGTAGTGTACGCAACTAGCATGGTTCCTTGAGGGTGGCGTAGGTAGTGTTCGCAATTAGCACGGTTCCTTGAAGGTGGCGTAGGTAATGTACGCAATTAGCACGGTTCCTTGAAGGTGGCGCAGGTAATGTACGCAACTAGCACGGTTCCTTGAAGGTGGCGCAGGTAGTGTACGCAACTAGCACGGTTCCTTGAGGGTGGCGTGGTAGTGTACGCAACTAGCATGGTTCCTTGAAGGTGGCGCAGGTAGTGTACGCAACTAGCATGGATCCTTGAAGGTGGCGCAGGTAGTGTACGCAACTAGCATGGTTCCTTGAAGGTGGCGCAGGTAGTGTATGCAACTAGCATGGTTCCTTGAAGGTGGCGTAGGTAGTGTACGCAACTAGCATGGTTCCTTGAAGGTGGCGCAGGTAGTGTACGCAACTAGCATGGTTCCTTGAGGGTGGTGCAGGTAATGTACGCAATTAGCACGGTTCTTTGAAGGTGGCGCAGGTAGTGTACGCAATTAGCATGGGTCCTTGAAGGTGGCGTAGATTGTGTACGCAACTAGCACGGTTCCTTGAAGGTGGCGTAGGTAGTGTACGCAATAAGCATGGGTCCATGAAGGAGGCGCAGGTAGTGTACGCAATTTGCACGGTTCCTTGAAGGTGGCGCAGGTAGTGTACGCAACTAGCACGGTTCCTTGAAGGTGGCGCAGGTAATGTACGCAACTAGCACGGTTCCTTGAAGGTGGCGCAGGTAATGTACGCGACTAGCACGGTTCCTTGAGGGTGGTGCAGGTAATGTACGCGACTAGCACGGTTCCTTGAGGGTGGTGCAGGTAGTGTACGCAACTAGCATGGTTCCTTGAAGGTAGCGCAGGTAGTGTACGCAACTAGCACTGTTCCTTGAAGGTGGCGTAGGTAGTGTACGCAACTAGCACGGTTCCTTGAAGGTGGCGTAGGTTGTGTACGCAACTAGCCCGGTTCCTTGAAGGTGGCGCAGGTAATGTACGCAACTAGCACGGTTCCTTGAAGGTGGCGCAGGTAATGTACGCGACTAGCACGGTTCCTTGAGGGTGGTGCAGGTAATGTACGCGACTAGCACGGTTCCTTGATGGTGGCGCAGGTAGTGTACGCAACTAGCACGGTTCCTTGAAGGTGGCGTAGGTAGTGTACGCAATTAGCATGGGTCCTTGAGGGTGGCGTAGGTAGTGTACGCAAATAGCATGGGTCCTTGAGGATGGCTCAGGTAATGTACGCAACTAGCACGGTTCCTTGAAGGTGGCGTAGGTAATGTACGCAACTAGCACGGTTCCTTGAAGGTGGCGCAGGTAATGTACGCAACTAGCACGGTTCCTTGAGGGTGGCGTAGGTAGTGTACGCAACTAGCACGGGTCCTTGAAGGTGGCGCAGGTAATGTACGCAACTAGCATGGATCCTTGAGGGTGGCGTAGGTAGTGTACGCAACTAGCACGGGTCCTTGAGGGTGGCGCAGGTACTGTACGCAACTAGCACGGTTCCTTGAAGGGGGCGTAGGTAGTGTACGCAACTAGCACGGTTCCTTGAAGGTGGCGCAGGTAATGTACGCAACTAGCACGGGTCCTTGAAGGTGGCTAGGTAATGTACGCAACTAGCATGGATCCTTGAGGGTGGCGTAGGTAGTGTACGCAACTAGCACGGGTCCTTGAGGGTGGCGCAGGTAGTGTACGCAACTAGCACGGTTCCTTGAAGGTGGCGTAGGTAGTGTACGCAACTAGCACGGTTCCTTGAAGGTGGCTCAGGTAATGTACGCAACTAGCACGGTTCCTCGAAGGTGGCGCAGGTAATGTACGCAACTAGCCCGGTTCCTTGAGGGTGGCGTAGGTAGTGTACGCAACTAGCACGGGTTCTTGAAGGTGGCGCAGGTAATGTACGCAACTAGCATAGATCCTTGAGGGTGGCGTAGGTAGTGTACGCAACTAGCACGGGTCCTTGAGGGTGGCGCAGGTAGTGTACGCAACTAGCACGGTTCCTTGAAGGTGGCGTAGGTAGTGTACGCAACTAGCACGGTTCCTTGAAGGTGGCGCAGGTAATGTACGCAACTAGCACGGGTCCTTGAAGGTGGCGCAGGTAATGTACGCAACTAGCATGGATCCTTAAGGGTGGCGTAGGTAGTGTACGCAACTAGCACGGGTCCTTGAGGGTGGCGCAGGTAGTGTACGCAACTAGCACGGTTCCTTGAAGGTGGCGTAGGTAGTGTACGCAACTAGCACGGTTCCTTGAAGGTGGCTCAGGTAATATACGCAACTAGCACGGTTCCTCGAAGGTGGCGCAGGTAATGTACGCAACTAGCCCGGTTCCTTGAGGGTGGCGTAGGTAGTGTACGCAACTAGCACGGGTCCTTGAAGGTGGCGCAGGTAGTGTACGCAACTAGCACGGTTCCTTGAGGGTGGCGTAGGTAGTGTACGCAACTAGCATGGGTCCTTGAGGGTGGCGCAGGTAGTGTACGCAACTAGCACGGGTCCTTGAAGGTGACGCAGGTAGTGTACGCAACTAGCACGGTTCCTTGAGGGTGGCGTAGGTAGTGTACGCAACTAGCATGGGTCCTTGAGGGTGGCGCAGGTAGTGTACGCAACTAGCACGGGTCCTTGAGGGTGGCGCAGGTAATGTACGCAACTAGCACGGTTCCTTGAGGGTGGCGTAGGTAGTGTACGCAACTAGCACGGGTCCTTGAAGGTGGCGCAGGTAGTGTACGCAACTAGCACGGTTCCTTGAGGGTGGCGTAGGTAGAGTACGCAACTAGCATGGGTCCTTGAGGCAGGCGCAGGTAGTGTACGCAACTAGCACGGGTCCTTGAAGGTGGCGCAGGTAGTGTACGCAACTAGCACGGTTCCTTGAGGGTGGCGTAGGTAGTGTACGCAACTAGCATGGGTCCTTGAGGGTGGCGCAGGTAGTGTACGCAACTAGCACGGGTCCTTGAGGGTGGCGCAGGTAGTGTACGCAACTAGCATGGGTCCTTGAGGGTGGCGCAGGTAGTGTACGCAACTAGCACGGTTCCTTGAAGTTGGCTTAGGTAGTGTACGCAACTAACATGGGTCCTTGAGGGTGGCGCAGGTAGTGTACGCAACTAGCACGGTTCCTTGAGGGTGGCGTAGTTAGTGTACGCAACTAGCATGGGTCCTTGAGGGTGGCGCAGGTAGTGTACGCAACTAGCACGGTTCCTTGAAGGTGGCGTAGGTAGTGTACGCAACTAGCACGGGTTCTTGAAGGTGGCGCAGGTAATGTACGCAACTAGCATAGATCCTTGAGGGTGGCGTAGGTAGTGTACGCAACTAGCACGGGTCCTTGAGGGTGGCGCAGGTAGTGTACGCAACTAGCACGGTTCCTTGAAGGTGGCGTAGGTAGTGTACGCAACTAGCACGGTTCCTTGAAGGTGGCGCAGGTAATGTACGCAACTAGCACGGGTCCTTGAAGGTGGCGCAGGTAATGTACGCAACTAGCATGGATCCTTAAGGGTGGCGTAGGTAGTGTACGCAACTAGCACGGGTCCTTGAGGGTGGCGCAGGTAGTGTACGCAACTAGCACGGTTCCTTGAAGGTGGCGTAGGTAGTGTACGCAACTAGCACGGTTCCTTGAAGGTGGCTCAGGTAATATACGCAACTAGCACGGTTCCTCGAAGGTGGCGCAGGTAATGTACGCAACTAGCCCGGTTCCTTGAGGGTGGCGTAGGTAGTGTACGCAACTAGCACGGGTCCTTGAAGGTGGCGCAGGTAGTGTACGCAACTAGCACGGTTCCTTGAGGGTGGCGTAGGTAGTGTACGCAACTAGCATGGGTCCTTGAGGGTGGCGCAGGTAGTGTACGCAACTAGCACGGGTCCTTGAAGGTGACGCAGGTAGTGTACGCAACTAGCACGGTTCCTTGAGGGTGGCGTAGGTAGTGTACGCAACTAGCATGGGTCCTTGAGGGTGGCGCAGGTAGTGTACGCAACTAGCACGGGTCCTTGAGGGTGGCGCAGGTAATGTACGCAACTAGCACGGTTCCTTGAGGGTGGCGTAGGTAGTGTACGCAACTAGCACGGGTCCTTGAAGGTGGCGCAGGTAGTGTACGCAACTAGCACGGTTCCTTGAGGGTGGCGTAGGTAGAGTACGCAACTAGCATGGGTCCTTGAGGCAGGCGCAGGTAGTGTACGCAACTAGCACGGGTCCTTGAAGGTGGCGCAGGTAGTGTACGCAACTAGCACGGTTCCTTGAGGGTGGCGTAGGTAGTGTACGCAACTAGCATGGGTCCTTGAGGGTGGCGCAGGTAGTGTACGCAACTAGCACGGGTCCTTGAGGGTGGCGCAGGTAGTGTACGCAACTAGCATGGGTCCTTGAGGGTGGCGCAGGTAGTGTACGCAACTAGCACGGTTCCTTGAAGTTGGCTTAGGTAGTGTACGCAACTAACATGGGTCCTTGAGGGTGGCGCAGGTAGTGTACGCAACTAGCACGGTTCCTTGAGGGTGGCGTAGTTAGTGTACGCAACTAGCATGGGTCCTTGAGGGTGGCGCAGGTAGTGTACGCAACTAGCACGGTTCCTTGAAGGTGGCGTAGGTAGTGTACGCAATTAGCATGGGTCCTTGAGGGTGGCGTAGGTAGTGTACGCAACTAGCACGGTTCCTTGAAGGTGGCGTAGGTAATGTACGCAACTAGCACGGTTCTTTGAAGGTGGCGCAGGTAATGTACGCAACTAGCACGGTTCCTTGAGGGTGGCGTAGGTAGTGTACGCAACTAGCACGGGTCCTTGAAGGTGGCGCAGGTAATGTACGCAACTAGCATGGATCCTTGAGGGTGGCGTAGGTAGTGTACGCAACTAGCACGGGTCCTTGAAGGTGGCGCAGGTAATGTACGCAACTAGCACTGTTCCTTGAAGGTGGCGCAGGTAATGTACGCATCTAGCATGGGTCCTTGAGGGTGGCGTAGGTAGTGTACGCAACTAGCATGGTTCCTTGAAGGTGGCGCAGGTAATGTACGCAACTAGCATGGGTCCTTGAGGGTGGCGTAGGTAGTGTACGCAACTAGCATGGTTCCTTGAAGGTGGCGCAGGTAATGTACGCAACTAGCATGGGTCCTTGAGGGTGGCGTAGGTAGTGTACGCAACTAGCATGGTTCCTTGAAGGTGGCGCAGGTAATGTACGCAACTAGCAAGGGTCCTTGAGGATGGCTCAGGTAATGTACGCAACTAGCACGGTTTATTGAAGGTGGCGCAGATATAGTACGCAACTAGCACTGTTCCTTGAAGGTGGCGCAGGTTATGTACGCAACTAGCTTGGGTCCATGAGGATGGCTCAGGTAATGTACGCAACTAGCACGGTTCATTGAAGGTGGCGCAGGTAATGTACGACACTAGCATGGGTCCATGAGGATGGCTCAGGTAATGTACGCAACTAGCACGGTTCATTGAAGGTGGCGCAGGTAATGTACGCATCTAGCATGGGTCCTTGAAGGAGGCGCAGGTAATGTACGCAACTAGCACGGTTCCTTGAAGGTGGCGTAGGTAGTGTACGCAACTAGCATGGGTCCTTAAGGATGGCTCAGGTAATGTACGCAACTAGCACGGTTCCTTGAAGGTCGAGTAGGTAGTGTACGCAACTAGCACGGTTCATTGAAGGTGGCGCAGGTAGTGTACGCAACTAGCATAGTTCCTTGAAGGTGGCGCAGGTAGTGTACGCAACTAGCATGGTTCCTTGAAGGTGCAGTAGGTAATGTACGCGACTAGCACAGTTCCTTGAAGGTGGCGTAGATAGTGTACGCAACTAGCACGGTTCCTTGAAGGTGGCGTAGGTAGTGTACGCAACTAGCATGGTTCCTTGAAGGTGGCGCAGGTAGTGTACGCAACTAGCATGGTTCCTTGAAGGTGGCGCAGGTAGTGTACGCAACTAGCACGGTTCCTTGAAGGTGGCGCAGGTAGTGTACGCAACTAGCATAGTCCCTTGAAGGTGGCGCAGGTAGTGTACGCAACTAGCATGGTTCCTTGAAGGTGCAGTAGGGAATGTACGCGACTAGCACGGTTCCTTGAAGGTGGCGTAGGTAGTGTACGCAACTAGCATGGTTCCTTGAAGGTGGCGTAGGTAGTGTACGCAACTAGCATGGTTCCTTGAAGGTGGCGCAGGTAGTGTACGCAACTAGCATGGTTCCTTGAAGGTGGCGTAGGTAGTGTAGGCAACTAGCATGGTTCCTTGAAGGTGGCGCAGGTAGTGTACGCAACTAGCATGGTTCCTTGAAGGTGGCGTTGGTAGTGTACGCAACTAGCATGGTTCCTTGAAGGTGGCGTAGGTAGTGTACGCAACTAGCATGGTTCCTTGAAGGAGGCGTAGGTAATGTACGAAACTAACACGGTTCCTTGAAGGTGGCGCAGGTAGTGCACGCAACTAGCATGGTTCCTTGAAGGTGGCGCAGGTAGTGTACGCAACTAGCATGGTTCCTTGAAGGTGGCGCAGGTAGTGTACGCAACTAGCATGGTTCCTTGAGGGTGGCGTAGGTAATGTACGCCACTAGCTTGGTTCTTTGAAGGTGGCGCAGGTAGTGTACGCAACTAGCATGGTTCCTTGAAGGTGGCGCAGGTAGTGTACGCAACTAGCATGGTTCATTGAAGGTGGCGTACGTAGTGTACGCAACAAGCATGGTTCCTTGAAGGTGGCGCAGGTAGTGTACGCAACTAGCATGGTTCCTTGAAGGTGGCGTAGGTAGTGTACGCAACTAGCATGGTTCCTTGAAGGTGGCGCAGGTAGTGTACGCAACTAGCATGGTTCCTTGAAGGTGGCGTAGGTAGTGTACGCAACTAGCATTGGTCCTTGAGGATGGCTCAGGTAATGTACGCAACTAGCACGGTTCCTTGAAGGTGGCGCAGGTAATGTACGCAACTAGCACGGTTCCTTGAAGGTAGCGCAGGTAATGTACGCAACTAGCATGGTTCCTTGAAGGTGGCGCAGGTAGTGTACGCAATTAGCATGGTTCCTTAAAGGTGGCGTAGGTAGTGTACGCAACTAGCATGGTTCCTTGAAGGTGGCGCAGGTAGTGTACGCAACTAGCACGGTTCCTTGAAGGTGGCGTAGGTTGTGTACGCAACTAGCCCGGTTCCTTGAAGGTGGCGCAGGTAATGTACGCAACTAGCACGGTTCCTTGAAGGTGGCGCAGGTAATGTACGCAATTAGCACGGTTCCTTGAAGGAGGCGCAGGTAGTGTACGCAACTAGCATGGTTCCTTGAGGGTGGCGTAGGTAGTGTACGCAATTAGCACGGTTCCTTGAAGGTGGCGTAGGTAATGTACGCAATTAGCACGGTTCCTTGAAGGTGGCGCAGGTAATGTACGCAACTAGCACGGATCCTTGAAGGTGGCGCAGGTAGTGTACGCAACTAGCACGGTTCCTTGAGGGTGGCGTAGGTAGTGTACGCAACTAGCATGGTTCCTTGGAGGTGGCGCAGGTAGTGTACGCAACTAGCATGGTTCTAAGAAGGTAGCGCAGGTAGTGTACGCAACTAGCATGGTTCCTTGAAGGTGGCGCAGGTAGTGTACGCAACTAGCATGGTTCCTTGAAGGTGGCGCAGGTAGTGTACGCAACTAGCATGGGTCCTTGAGGATGGCTCAGGTAATGTACGCAACTAGCATGGTTCCTTGAAGGTGGCGCAGGTAGTGTACGCAACTAGCACGGTTCCTTGAAGGTAGCGCAGGTAGTGTACGCAACTAGCATGGTTCCTTGAAGGTGGCGCAGGTAGTGTACGCAACTAGCATGGTTCCTTGAAGGTGGCGCAGGTAGTGTACGCATCTAGCATGGTTCTAAGAAGGTAGCGCAGGTAGTGTACGCAACTAGCATGGTTCCTTGAAGGTGGCGCAGGTAGTGTACGCAACTAGCACGGTTCCTTGAAGGTGCAGTAGGTAATGTACGCGACTAGCACGGTTCCTTGAAGGTGGCGCAGGTAGTGAACGCAACTAGCATGGTTCCTTGAAGGTGGCGCAGGTAGTGTACGCGACTAGCACGGTTCCTTGAAGGTGGCGCAGGTAGTGTACGCAACTAGCACGGTTCATTGAAAGTGCAGTAGGTAATGTACGCGACTAGCACGGTTCCTGGAAGGAGGCGCAGGTAGTGTACGCAACTAGCACGGTTCATTGAAGGTGGCGCATGTAGTGTACGCAACTAGCACGGTTCATTGAAGGTGCAGTAGGTAATGTACGCGACTAGCATGGTTCCTTGAAGGTGCAGTAGGTAATGTACGCGACTAGCATGGTTCCTTGAAGGTGCAGTAGGTAATGTACGCAACTAGCACGGTTCCTTGAAGGTGGCGTAGGTAATGTATGCAACTAGCACGGTTCCTTGAAGGTGGCGAAGGTAATGTACGCAACTAGCACGGTTCCTTGAAGGTGCAGTAGGTAATGTACGCAACTAGCACGGTTCCTTGAAGGTGGTGCAGGTAATGTACGCAACTAGCATGGTTCCTTGAGGGTGGCGCAGGTAATGTACGCAACTAGCATGGTTCCTTGGGGGTGGCGCAGGTAATGTACGCAACTAGCCCGGTTCCTTGAGGGTGGCGCAGGTAATGTACGCAACTAGCATGGTTCATTGAAGGTGCAGTAGGTAATGTACGCGACTAGCACGGTTCCTTGAAGGTGGCGCAGGTAGTGTACGCAACTAGCACGGTTCCTTGAAGGTGGCGCAGGTAATGTACGCAACTAGCATGGATCCTTGAGGGTGGCGTAGGTAGTGTACGCAACTAGCACGGGTCCTTGAAGGTGGCGCAGGTAATGTACGCAACTAGCACTGCTCCTTGAAGGTGGAGCAGGTAATGTACGCAACTAGCATGGGTCCTTGAGGGTGGCGTAGGTAGTGTACGCAACTAGCATGGTTCCTTGAAGGTGGCGCAGGTAATGTACGCAACTAGCATGGGTCCTTGAGGGTGGCGTAGGTAGTGTACGCTACTAGCATGGTTCCTTTAAGGTGGCGCAGGTAATGTACGCAACTAGCAAGGGTCCTTGAGGATGGCTCAGGTAATGTACGCAACTAGCACGGTTTATTGAAGGTGGCGCAGATATAGTACGCAACTAGCACTGTTCCTTGAAGGTGGCGCAGGTTATGTACGCAACTAGCATGGGTCCATGGGGATGGCTCAGGTAATGTACGCAACTAGCACGGTTCATTGAAGGTGGCGCAGGTAATGTACGACACTAGCATGGGTCCATGAGGATGGCTCAGGTAATGTACGCAACTAGCACGATTCATTGAAGGTGGCGCAGGTAATGTACGAAACTAGCACGGTTCATTGAAGGTGGCGCAGATAGTGTACGACACTAGCAAGGGTCCTTGAAGTTGGTGCAGGTAATGTACGCAACTAGCAAGGGTCCTTGAGGGTGGTGCAGGTAATGTACGCAACTAGCATGGGTCCATGAGGATGGCTCAGGTAATGTACGCAACTAGCACGGTTCATTGAAGGTGGCGCAGGTAATGTACGCATCTAGCATGGGTCCTTGAAGGAGGCGCAGGTAATGTACGCAACTAGCATGGGTCCTTGAGGGTGGCGCAGGTAGTGTACGCAACTAGCACGGTTCCTTGAAGGTGGCGTAGGTAGTGTACGCAACTAGCATGGGTCCTTAAGGATGGCTCAGGTAATGTACGCAACTAGCACGGTTCCTTGAAGGTCGCGTAGGTATTGTACGCAACTAGCACGGTTCATTGAAGGTGGCGCAGGTAGTGTACGCAACTAGCATAGTTCCTTGAAGGTGGCGCAGGTAGTTTACGCAACTAGCATGGTTCCTTGAAGGTGCAGTAGGTAATGTACGCGACTAGCACGGTTCCTTGAAGGTGCCGTAGGTAGTGTACGCAACTAGCACGGTTCCTTGAAGGTGGCGTAGGTAGTGTACGCCACTAGCATGGTTCCTTGAAGGTGGCGCAGGTAGTGTACGCAACTAGCATGGTTCCTTGAAGGTGGCGCAGGTAGTGTACGCAACTAGCACGGTTCCTTGAAGGTGGCGCAGGTAGTGTACGCAACTAGCATAGTTCCTTGAAGGTGGCGCAGGTAGTGTACGCAACTAGCATGGTTCCTTGAAGGTGCAGTAGGTAATGTACGCGACTAGCACGGTTCCTTGAAGGTGGCGTAGGTAGTGTACGCAACTAGCATGGTTCCTTGAAGGTGGGGTAGGTAGTGTACGCAACTAGCATTGTTCCTTGAAGGTGGCGCAGGTAGTGTACGCAGCTAGCATGGTTCCTTGAAGGTGGCGTAGGTAGTGTAGGCAACTAGCATGGTTCCTTGAAGGTGGCGCAGGTAGTGTACGCAACTAGCATGGTTCCTTGAAGGTGGCGTTGGTAGTGTACGCAACTAGCATGGTTCCTTGAAGGTGGCGTAGGTAGTGTACGCAACTAGCATGGTTCCTTGAAGGAGGCGTAGGTAATGTACGCAACTAACACGGTTCCTTGAAGGTGGCGCAGGTAGTGCACGCAACTAGCATGGTTCCTTGAAGGTGGCGTAGGTAGTGTACGCAACTAGCATGGTTCCTTGAAGGTGGCGCAGGTAGTGTACGCAACTAGCATGGTTCCTTGAAGGTGGCGCAGGTAGTGTACGCAACTAGCATGGTTCCTTGAAGGTGGCGTAGGTAGTGTACGCAACTAGCATGGGTCCTTGAGGATGGCTCATGTAATGTACGCAACTAGCACGGTTCCTTGAAGGTGGCGCAGGTAATGTACGCAACTAGCACGGTTCCTTGAAGGTAGCGCAGGTAATGTACGCAACTAGCATGGTTCCTTGAAGGTGGCGCAGGTAGTGTACGCAATTAGCATGGTTCCTTGAAGGTGGCGTAGGTAGTGTACGCAACTAGCATGGTTCCTTGAAGGTGGCGCAGGTAGTGTACGCAACTAGCACGGTTCCTTGAAGGTGGCGTAGGTAGTGTACGCAACTAGCATGGTTCCTTGAGGATGCAGTAGGTAGTGTACGCAACTAGCACGGTTCCTTGAAGGTGGCGTAGGTAATGTACGCAATTAGCACGGTTCCTTGAAGGAGGCGCAGGTAGTGTACGCAACTAGCATGGTTCCTTGAGGGTGGCGTAGGTAGTGTACGCAATTAGCACGGTTCCTTGAAGGTGGCGTAGGTAATGTACGCAATTAGCACGGTTCCTTGAAGGTGGCGCAGGTAATGTACGCAACTAGCACGGATCCTTGAAGGTGGCGCAGGTAGTGTACGCAACTAGCACGGTTCCTTGTGGGTGGCGTAGGTAGTGTACGCAATTAGCATGGTTCCTTGAAGGTGGCGCAGGTAGTGTACGCAACTAGCATGGTTCCTTGAAGGTGGCGCAGGTAGTGTACGCAACTAGCATGGTTCCTTGAAGGTGGCGCAGGTAGTGTACGCAACTAGCACGGTTCCTTGAAGGTAGCGCAGGTAGTGTACGCAACTAGCATGGTTCCTTGAAGGTGGCGCAGGTAGTGTACGCAACTAGCATGGTTCCTTGAAGGTGGCGCAGGTAGTGTACGCAACTAGCATGGTTCTAAGAAGGTAGCGCAGGTAGTGTACGCAACTAGCATGGTTCCTTGAAGGTGGCGCAGGTAGTGTACGCAACTAGCATGGTTCCTTGAAGGTGGCGCAGGTAGTGTACGCAACTAGCACGGTTCCTTGAAGGTGCAGTAGGTAATGTACGCGACTAGCACGGTTCCTTGAAGGTGGCGCAGGTAGTGTACGCAACTAGCATGGTTCCTTGAAGGTGGCGCAGGTAGTGTACGCGACTAGCACGGTTCCTTGAAGGTGGCGCAGGTAGTGTACGCAACTAGCACGGTTCATTGAAGGTGCAGTAGGTAATGTACGCGACTAGCACGGTTCCTTGAAGGAGGCGCAGGTAGTGTACGCAACTAGCACGGTTCATTGAAGGTGGCGCAGGTAGTGTACGCAACTAGCACGGTTCATTGAAGGTGCAGTAGGTAATGTACGCGACTAGCATGGTTCCTTGAAGGTGCAGTAGGTAATGTACGCGACTAGCATGGTTCCTTGAAGGTGCAGTAGGTAATGTACGCAACTAGCACGGTTCCTTGAAGGTGGCGTAGGTAATGTACGCAACTAGCACGGTTCCTTGAAGGTGGCGAAGGTAATGTACGCAACTAGCACGGTTCCTTGAAGGTGCAGTAGGTAATGTACGCAACTAGCACGGTTCCTTGAAGGTGGTGCAGGTAATGTACGCAACTAGCATGGTTCCTTGAGGGTGGCGCAGGTAATGTACGCAACTAGCATGGTTCCTTGGGGGTGGCGCAGGTAATGTACGCAACTAGCCCGGTTCCTTGAGGGTGGCGCAGGTAATGTACGCAACTAGCATGGTTCATTGAAGGTGCAGTAGGTAATGTACGCGACTAGCACGGTTCCTTGAAGGTGGCGCAGGTAGTGTACGCAACTAGCACGGTTCCTTGAAGGTGGCGCAGGTAATGTACGCAACTAGCACGGTTCCTTGAAGGTGGCGCAGGTAGTGTACGCAACAAGCATGGTTCCTTGAAGGTGGCGCAGGTAGTGTACGCAACTAGCACGGTTCCTTGAAGGTGGCGCAGGTAATGTACGCAATTAGCACGGTTCCTTGAAGGAGGCGCAGGTAGTGTACGCAACTAGCATGGTTCCTTGAGGGTGGCGTAGGTAGTGTACGCAATTAGCACGGTTCCTTGAAGGTGGCGTAGGTAATGTACGCAATTAGCACGGTTCCTTGAAGGTGGCGCAGGTAATGTACGCAACTAGCACGGATCCTTGAAGGTGGCGTAGGTTGTGTACGCAACTAGCCCGGTTCCTTGAAGGTGGCGCAGGTAATGTACGCAACTAGCACGGTTCCTTGAAGGTGGCGCAGGTAATGTACGCAATTAGCACGGTTCCTTGAAGGAGGCGCAGGTAGTGTACGCAACTAGCATGGTTCCTTGAGGGTGGCGTAGGTAGTGTACGCAATTAGCACGGTTCCTTGAAGGTGGCGTAGGTAATGTACGCAATTAGCACGGTTCCTTGAAGGTGGCGCAGGTAATGTACGCAACTAGCACGGATCCTTGAAGGTGGCGCAGGTAGTGTACGCAACTAGCACGGTTCCTTGAGGGTGGCGTAGGTAGTGTACGCAACTAGCATGGTTCCTTGGAGGTGGCGCAGGTAGTGTACGCAACTAGCATGGTTCTAAGAAGGTAGCGCAGGTAGTGTACGCAACTAGCATGGTTCCTTGAAGGTGGCGCAGGTAGTGTACGCAACTAGCATGGTTCCTTGAAGGTGGCGCAGGTAGTGTACGCAACTAGCATGGGTCCTTGAGGATGGCTCAGGTAATGTACGCAACTAGCATGGTTCCTTGAAGGTGGCGCAGGTAGTGTACGCAACTAGCACGGTTCCTTGAAGGTAGCGCAGGTAGTGTACGCAACTAGCATGGTTCCTTGAAGGTGGCGCAGGTAGTGTACGCAACTAGCATGGTTCCTTGAAGGTGGCGCAGGTAGTGTACGCATCTAGCATGGTTCTAAGAAGGTAGCGCAGGTAGTGTACGCAACTAGCATGGTTCCTTGAAGGTGGCGCAGGTAGTGTACGCAACTAGCACGGTTCCTTGAAGGTGCAGTAGGTAATGTACGCGACTAGCACGGTTCCTTGAAGGTGGCGCAGGTAGTGAACGCAACTAGCATGGTTCCTTGAAGGTGGCGCAGGTAGTGTACGCGACTAGCACGGTTCCTTGAAGGTGGCGCAGGTAGTGTACGCAACTAGCACGGTTCATTGAAAGTGCAGTAGGTAATGTACGCGACTAGCACGGTTCCTGGAAGGAGGCGCAGGTAGTGTACGCAACTAGCACGGTTCATTGAAGGTGGCGCATGTAGTGTACGCAACTAGCACGGTTCATTGAAGGTGCAGTAGGTAATGTACGCGACTAGCATGGTTCCTTGAAGGTGCAGTAGGTAATGTACGCGACTAGCATGGTTCCTTGAAGGTGCAGTAGGTAATGTACGCAACTAGCACGGTTCCTTGAAGGTGGCGTAGGTAATGTATGCAACTAGCACGGTTCCTTGAAGGTGGCGAAGGTAATGTACGCAACTAGCACGGTTCCTTGAAGGTGCAGTAGGTAATGTACGCAACTAGCACGGTTCCTTGAAGGTGGTGCAGGTAATGTACGCAACTAGCATGGTTCCTTGAGGGTGGCGCAGGTAATGTACGCAACTAGCATGGTTCCTTGGGGGTGGCGCAGGTAATGTACGCAACTAGCCCGGTTCCTTGAGGGTGGCGCAGGTAATGTACGCAACTAGCATGGTTCATTGAAGGTGCAGTAGGTAATGTACGCGACTAGCACGGTTCCTTGAAGGTGGCGCAGGTAGTGTACGCAACTAGCACGGTTCCTTGAAGGTGGCGCAGGTAATGTACGCAACTAGCATGGATCCTTGAGGGTGGCGTAGGTAGTGTACGCAACTAGCACGGGTCCTTGAAGGTGGCGCAGGTAATGTACGCAACTAGCACTGCTCCTTGAAGGTGGAGCAGGTAATGTACGCAACTAGCATGGGTCCTTGAGGGTGGCGTAGGTAGTGTACGCAACTAGCATGGTTCCTTGAAGGTGGCGCAGGTAATGTACGCAACTAGCATGGGTCCTTGAGGGTGGCGTAGGTAGTGTACGCTACTAGCATGGTTCCTTTAAGGTGGCGCAGGTAATGTACGCAACTAGCAAGGGTCCTTGAGGATGGCTCAGGTAATGTACGCAACTAGCACGGTTTATTGAAGGTGGCGCAGATATAGTACGCAACTAGCACTGTTCCTTGAAGGTGGCGCAGGTTATGTACGCAACTAGCATGGGTCCATGGGGATGGCTCAGGTAATGTACGCAACTAGCACGGTTCATTGAAGGTGGCGCAGGTAATGTACGACACTAGCATGGGTCCATGAGGATGGCTCAGGTAATGTACGCAACTAGCACGATTCATTGAAGGTGGCGCAGGTAATGTACGAAACTAGCACGGTTCATTGAAGGTGGCGCAGATAGTGTACGACACTAGCAAGGGTCCTTGAAGTTGGTGCAGGTAATGTACGCAACTAGCAAGGGTCCTTGAGGGTGGTGCAGGTAATGTACGCAACTAGCATGGGTCCATGAGGATGGCTCAGGTAATGTACGCAACTAGCACGGTTCATTGAAGGTGGCGCAGGTAATGTACGCATCTAGCATGGGTCCTTGAAGGAGGCGCAGGTAATGTACGCAACTAGCATGGGTCCTTGAGGGTGGCGCAGGTAGTGTACGCAACTAGCACGGTTCCTTGAAGGTGGCGTAGGTAGTGTACGCAACTAGCATGGGTCCTTAAGGATGGCTCAGGTAATGTACGCAACTAGCACGGTTCCTTGAAGGTCGCGTAGGTAGTGTACGCAACTAGCACGGTTCATTGAAGGTGGCGCAGGTAGTGTACGCAACTAGCATAGTTCCTTGAAGGTGGCGCAGGTAGTTTACGCAACTAGCATGGTTCCTTGAAGGTGCAGTAGGTAATGTACGCGACTAGCACGGTTCCTTGAAGGTGCCGTAGGTAGTGTACGCAACTAGCACGGTTCCTTGAAGGTGGCGTAGGTAGTGTACGCCACTAGCATGGTTCCTTGAAGGTGGCGCAGGTAGTGTACGCAACTAGCATGGTTCCTTGAAGGTGGCGCAGGTAGTGTACGCAACTAGCACGGTTCCTTGAAGGTGGCGCAGGTAGTGTACGCAACTAGCATAGTTCCTTGAAGGTGGCGCAGGTAGTGTACGCAACTAGCATGGTTCCTTGAAGGTGCAGTAGGTAATGTACGCGACTAGCACGGTTCCTTGAAGGTGGCGTAGGTAGTGTACGCAACTAGCATGGTTCCTTGAAGGTGGCGTAGGTAGTGTACGCAACTAGCATTGTTCCTTGAAGGTGGCGCAGGTAGTGTACGCAGCTAGCATGGTTCCTTGAAGGTGGCGTAGGTAGTGTAGGCAACTAGCATGGTTCCTTGAAGGTGGCGCAGGTAGTGTACGCAACTAGCATGGTTCCTTGAAGGTGGCGTTGGTAGTGTACGCAACTAGCATGGTTCCTTGAAGGTGGCGTAGGTAGTGTACGCAACTAGCATGGTTCCTTGAAGGAGGCGTAGGTAATGTACGCAACTAACACGGTTCCTTGAAGGTGGCGCAGGTAGTGCACGCAACTAGCATGGTTCCTTGAAGGTGGCGCAGGTAGTGTACGCAACTAGCATGGTTCCTTGAAGGTGGCGCAGGTAGTGTACGCAACTAGCATGGTTCCTTGAGGGTGGCGTAGGTAATGTACGCCACTAGCTTGGTTCCTTGAAAGTGGCGCAGGTAGTGTACGCAACTAGCATGGTTCCTTGAAGGTGGCGCAGGTAGTGTACGCAACTAGCATGGTTCCTTGAAGGTGGCGTACGTAGTGTACGCAACAAGCATGGTTCCTTGAAGGTGGCGCAGGTAGTGTACGCAACTAGCATGGTTCCTTGAAGGTGGCGTAGGTAGTGTACGCAACTAGCATGGTTCCTTGAAGGTGGCGCAGGTAGTGTACGCAACTAGCATGGTTCCTTGAAGGTGGCGTAGGTAGTGTACGCAACTAGCATGGGTCCTTGAGGATGGCTCATGTAATGTACGCAACTAGCACGGTTCCTTGAAGGTGGCGCAGGTAATGTACGCAACTAGCACGGTTCCTTGAAGGTAGCGCAGGTAATGTACGCAACTAGCATGGTTCCTTGAAGGTGGCGCAGGTAGTGTACGCAATTAGCATGGTTCCTTGAAGGTGGCGTAGGTAGTGTACGCAACTAGCATGGTTCCTTGAAGGTGGCGCAGGTAGTGTACGCAACTAGCACGGTTCCTTGAAGGTGGCGTAGGTAGTGTACGCAACTAGCATGGTTCCTTGAGGATGCAGTAGGTAGTGTACGCAACTAGCACGGTTCCTTGAAGGTGGCGTAGGTAATGTACGCAATTAGCACGGTTCCTTGAAGGAGGCGCAGGTAGTGTACGCAACTAGCATGGTTCCTTGAGGGTGGCGTAGGTAGTGTACGCAATTAGCACGGTTCCTTGAAGGTGGCGTAGGTAATGTACGCAATTAGCACGGTTCCTTGAAGGTGGCGCAGGTAATGTACGCAACTAGCACGGATCCTTGAAGGTGGCGCAGGTAGTGTACGCAACTAGCACGGTTCCTTGTGGGTGGCGTAGGTAGTGTACGCAATTAGCATGGTTCCTTGAAGGTGGCGCAGGTAGTGTACGCAACTAGCATGGTTCCTTGAAGGTGGCGCAGGTAGTGTACGCAACTAGCATGGTTCCTTGAAGGTGGCGCAGGTAGTGTACGCAACTAGCACGGTTCCTTGAAGGTAGCGCAGGTAGTGTACGCAACTAGCATGGTTCCTTGAAGGTGGCGCAGGTAGTGTACGCAACTAGCATGGTTCCTTGAAGGTGGCGCAGGTAGTGTACGCAACTAGCATGGTTCTAAGAAGGTAGCGCAGGTAGTGTACGCAACTAGCATGGTTCCTTGAAGGTGGCGCAGGTAGTGTACGCAACTAGCATGGTTCCTTGAAGGTGGCGCAGGTAGTGTACGCAACTAGCACGGTTCCTTGAAGGTGCAGTAGGTAATGTACGCGACTAGCACGGTTCCTTGAAGGTGGCGCAGGTAGTGTACGCAACTAGCATGGTTCCTTGAAGGTGGCGCAGGTAGTGTACGCGACTAGCACGGTTCCTTGAAGGTGGCGCAGGTAGTGTACGCAACTAGCACGGTTCATTGAAGGTGCAGTAGGTAATGTACGCGACTAGCACGGTTCCTTGAAGGAGGCGCAGGTAGTGTACGCAACTAGCACGGTTCATTGAAGGTGGCGCAGGTAGTGTACGCAACTAGCACGGTTCATTGAAGGTGCAGTAGGTAATGTACGCGACTAGCATGGTTCCTTGAAGGTGCAGTAGGTAATGTACGCGACTAGCATGGTTCCTTGAAGGTGCAGTAGGTAATGTACGCAACTAGCACGGTTCCTTGAAGGTGGCGTAGGTAATGTACGCAACTAGCACGGTTCCTTGAAGGTGGTGAAGGTAATGTACGCAACTAGCACGGTTCCTTGAAGGTGCAGTAGGTAATGTACGCAACTAGCACGGTTCCTTGAAGGTGGTGCAGGTAATGTACGCAACTAGCATGGTTCCTTGAGGGTGGCGCAGGTAATGTACGCAACTAGCATGGTTCCTTGGGGGTGGCGCAGGTAATGTACGCAACTAGCCCGGTTCCTTGAGGGTGGCGCAGGTAATGTACGCAACTAGCATGGTTCATTGAAGGTGCAGTAGGTAATGTACGCGACTAGCACGGTTCCTTGAAGGTGGCGCAGGTAGTGTACGCAACTAGCACGGTTCCTTGAAGGTGGCGCAGGTAATGTACGCAACTAGCACGGTTCCTTGAAGGTGGCGCAGGTAGTGTACGCAACAAGCATGGTTCCTTGAAGGTGGCGCAGGTAGTGTACGCAACTAGCACGGTTCCTTGAAGGTGGCGCAGGTAGTGTACGCAACTAGCACGGTTCATTGAAGGTGGCGCAGGTAATGTACGCAACTAGCACGGTTCATTGAAGGTGGCGCAGGTAGTGTACGCAACTAGCACGGTTCATTGAAGGTGCAGTAGGTAATGTACGCGACTAGCATGGTTCCTTGAAGGTGCAGTAGGTAATGTACGCGACTAGCATGGTTCCTTGAAGGAGCAGTAGGTAATGTACGCGACTAGCACGGTTCCTTGAAGGTGGCGCAGTTAATGTACGCGACTAGCATGGTTCCTTGAAGGTGGCGCAGGTAGTGTACGCAACTAGCATGGTTCCTTGAGGGTGCAGTAGGTAATGTACGCAACTAGCACGGTTCATTGAAGGTGGCGTAGGTAGTGTACGCGACTAGCATGGTTCCTTGAAGGAGGCGCAGGTAGTGTACGCAACTAGCACGGTTCCTTGAAGGTGGCGCATGTAATGTACGCAACTAGCACTGTTCCTTGAAGGTGGCGTAGGTAGTGTACGCAACTAGCACGGTTCCTTGAGGGTGGCGCAGGTAGTGTACGCAACTAGCATGGTTCCTTGAGGGTGGCGTAGGTAGTGTACGCAACTAGCACGGTTCCTTGAAGGTGGCGCAGGTAATGTACGCAACTAGCACGGTTCCTTGAGGGTGGCGCAGGTAGTGTACGCAACTAGCACGGTTCCTTGAAGGTGGCGCAGGTAATCTACGCAACTAGCATGGGTCCTTGAGGGTGGCGTAGGTAGTGTACGCAACTAGCTCTGTTCCTTGAAGGTGGCGTAGGTAGTGTACGCAACTAGCACGGTTCCTTGAGGGTGGCGCAGGTAGTGTACGCAACTAGCATGGTTCCTTGAAGGTGACGCAGGTAATGTACGCAACTAGCATGGGTCCTTGAAGGTGGCGCAGGTAGTGTACGCAACTAGCACGTTTCCTTGAAGGTGGCGTAGGTAGTGTACGCAACTAGCACGGTTCCTTGAAGGTGGCGCAGGTAATGTACGCAACTAGCACGGTTCCTTGAAGGTGGCGCAGGTAGTGTACGCAACTAGCACGGTTCCTTGAAGGTGGCGCAGGTAGTGTACGCAACTAGCACGGTTCCTTGAAGGTGGCGCAAGTAGTGTACGCAACTAGCACGGTTCCTTGAAGGTGGCGCAGGTAATGTACGCAACTAGCACGGTTCCTTGAAGGTGGCGCAGGTAATGTACGCAACTAGCACGGTTCATTGAAGGTGGCGCAGGTAATGTACGCAACTAGCATGGGTCCTTGAAGGAGGCGCAGGTAGTGTACGCAACTAGCATGGTTCCTTGAGGGTGGCGCAGGTAGTGTACGCAACTAGCATGGGTCTTTGAGGGTGGCGCAGGTAGTGTACGCAACTAGCACGGTTCCTTGAAGGTGGCGTAGGTAGTGTACGCAACTAGCATGGTTCCTTGAAGGTGGCGTAGGTAGTGTACGCAACTAGCATGGTTCCTTGAAGGTGGCGCAGGTAGTGTACGCAACTAGCATGGTTCCTTGATGGTGGCGCAGGTAATGTACGCAACTAGCACGGTTCCTTGAAGGTGGCGCAGGTAGTGTACGCAACTAGCATAGTTCCTTGAAGGTGGCGCAGGTAGTGTACGCAACTAGCATGGTTCCTTGAAGGTGCAGTAGGTAATGTACGCGACTAGCGCGGTTCCTTGAAGGTGGCGCAGGTAGTGTACGCAACTAGCATGGTTCCTTGAAGGTGGCGTAGGTAGTGTACGCAACTAGCATGGTTCCTTGAAGGTGGCGCAGGTAGTGTACGCAACTACCATTGTTTCCTTGAAGGTGGCGTTGGTAGTGTACGCAACTAGCATGGTTCCTTGAAGGTGGCGCAGGTAGTGTACGCAACTAGCATGGCTCCTTGAAGGAGGCGTAGGTAATGTACGCAACTAGCACGGTTCCTTGAAGGTGGCGCAGGTAGTGCACGCAACTAGCAGTGTTCCTTGAAGGTGGCGCAGGTAATGTATGCAACTAGCACGGTTCCTTGAAGGTGGCGCAGGTAATGTACGCAACTAGCACGGTTCATTGAAGGTGGCGCAGGTAATGTACGCAACTAGCATGGGTCCTTGAAGGAGGCGCAGGTAGTGTACGCAACTAGCATGGTTCCTTGAGGGTGGCGCAGGTAGTGTACGCAACTAGCATGGGTCCTTGAGGGTGGCGCAGATAGTGTACGCAACTAGCACGGTTCCTTGAAGGTGGCGTAGGTAGTGTACGCAACTAGCATGGGTCCTTGAGGATGGCTCAGGTAATGTACGCAACTAGCACGGTTCCTTGAAGGTCGCGTAGGTAGTGTACGCAACTAGCACGGTTCATTGAAGGTGGCGCAGGTAGTTTACGCAACTAGCATAGTTCCTTGAAGGTGGCGCAGGTAGTGTACGCAACTAGCATGGTTCCTTGAAGGTGCAGTAGGTAATGTACGCGACTAGCACGGTTCCTTGAAGGTGGCGTAGATAGTGTACGCAACTAGCATGGTTCCTTGAAGGTGGCGTAGGTAGTGTACGCAACTAGCATGGTTCCTTGAAGGTGGCGCAGGTAGTGTACGCAACTAGCATGGTTCCTTTAAGGTGGCGCAGGTAGTGTACGCAACTAGCACGGCTCCTTGAAGGTGGCGCAGGTAGTGTACGCAACTAGCATAGTTCCTTGAAGGTGGCGCAGGTAGTGTACGCAACTAGCATGGTTCCTTGAAGGTGCAGTAGGTAATGTACGCGACTAGCACGGTTCCTTGAAGGTGGCGTAGGTAGTGTACGCAACTAGCATGGTTCCTTGAAGGTGGCGTAGGTAGTGTACGCAACTAGCATGGTTCCTTGAAGGTGGCGCAGGTAGTGTACGCTACTAGCATGGTTCCTTGAAGGTGGCGTAGGTAGTGTACGCATCTAGCATGGTTCCTTGAAGGTGGCGTAGGTAGTGTACGCAACTAGCATGGTTCCTTGAAGGTGGCGCAGGGAGTGTACGCAACTAGCATGGTTCCTTGAAGGTGGCGTAGGTAGTGTACGCAACTAGCATGGGTCCTTGAGGATGGCTCAGGTAATGTACGCAACTAGCACGGTTCCTTGAAGGTGGCGCAGGTACTGTACGCAACTAGCACGGTTCCTTGAAGGTAGCGCAGGTAATGTACGCAACTAGCATGGTTCCTTGAAGGTGGCGCAGGTAGTGTACGCAACTAGCATGGTTCCTTGAAGGTGGCGTAGGTAGTGTACGCAACAAGCATGGTTCCTTGAAGGTGGCGCAGGTAGTGTACGCAACTAGCACGGTTCCTTGAAGGTGGCGTAGGTAGTGTACGCAACTAGCATGGTTCCTTGAGGGTGCAGTAGGTAGTGTACGCAACTAGCACGGTTCCTTGAAGGTGGCGTAGGTAGTGTACGCAATTAGCACGGTTCCTTGAAGGAGGCGCATGTAGTGTACGCAACTAGCATGGTTCCTTGAGGGTGGCGTAGGTAGTGTTCGCAATTAGCACGGTTCCTTGAAGGTGGCGTAGGTAATGTACGCAATTAGCACGGTTCCTTGAAGGTGGCGCAGGTAATGTACGCAACTAGCACGGTTCCTTGAA
Organism: Meconema thalassinum; assembly: GCA_946902985.2. Taxonomy (NCBI): domain Eukaryota; kingdom Metazoa; phylum Arthropoda; class Insecta; order Orthoptera; family Tettigoniidae; genus Meconema; species Meconema thalassinum. The sequence continues at coordinate 845,778,568 of OX336389.2, forward strand.
GGTGGCGCAGGTAGTGTACGCAACTAGCACGGTTCCTTGAGGGTGGCGTGGTAGTGTACGCAACTAGCATGGTTCCTTGAAGGTGGCGCAGGTAGTGTACGCAACTAGCATGGATCCTTGAAGGTGGCGCAGGTAGTGTACGCAACTAGCATGGTTCCTTGAAGGTGGCGCAGGTAGTGTATGCAACTAGCATGGTTCCTTGAAGGTGGCGTAGGTAGTGTACGCAACTAGCATGGTTCATTGAAGGTGGCGCAGGTAGTGTACGCAACTAGCATGGTTCCTTAAGGGTGGTGCAGGTAATGTTCGCAATTAGCACGGTTCTTTGAAGGTGGCGCAGGTAGTGTACGCAATTAGCATGGGTCCTTGAAGGTGGCGTAGATTGTGTACGCAACTAGCACGGTTCCTTGAAGGTGGCGTAGGTAATGTTCGCAATAAGCATGGGTCCATGAAGGAGGCGCAAGTAGTGTACGCAATTTGCACGGTTCCTTGAAGGTGGCGCAGGTAGTGTACGCAACTAGCACGGTTCCTTGAAGGTGGCGCAGGTAATGTACGCAACTAGCACGGTTCCTTGAAGGTGGCGCAGGTAATGTACGCGACTAGCACGGTTCCTTGAGGGTGGTGCAGGTAATGTACGCGACTAGCACGGTTCCTTGAGGGTGGTGCAGGTAGTGTACGCAACTACCATGGTTCCTTGAAGGTAGCGCAGGTAGTGTACGCAACTAGCACTGTTCCTTGAAGGTGGCGTAGGTAGTGTACGCAACTAGCACGGTTCCTTGAAGGTGGCGTAGGTTGTGTACGCAACTAGCACGGTTCCTTGAAGGTGGCGCAGGTAATGTACGCAACTAGCACGGTTCCTTGAAGGTGGCGCAGGTAATGTACGCGACTAGCACGGTTCCTTGAGGGTGGTGCAGGTAATGTACGCGACTAGCACGGTTCCTTGAAGGTGGCGCAGGTAGTGTACGCAACTAGCATGGTTCCTTGAGGGTGGCGTAGGTAGTGTACGCAACTAGCATGGGTCCTTGATGGTGGCGCAGGTAGTGTACGCAACTAGCACGGTTCCTTGAAGGTGGCGTAGGTAGTGTACGCAATTAGCATGGGTCCTTGAGGGTGGCGTAGGTAGTGTACGCAAATAGCATGGGTCCTTGAGGATGGCTCAGGTAATGTACGCAACTAGCACGGTTCCTTGAAGGTGGCGTAGGTAATGTACGCAACTAGCACGGTTCCTTGAAGGTGGCGCAGGTAATGTACGCAACTAGCACGGTTCCTTGAGGGTGGCGTAGGTAGTGTACGCAACTAGCACGGGTCCTTGAAGGTGGCGCAGGTAATGTACGCAACTAGCATGGATCCTTGAGGGTGGCGTAGGTAGTGTACGCAACTAGCACGGGTCCTTGAGGGTGTCGCAGGTACTGTACGCAACTAGCACGGTTCCTTGAAGGTGGCGTAGGTAGTGTACGCAACTAGCACGGTTCCTTGAAGGTGGCGCAGGTAATTTACGCAACTAGCACGGGTCCTTGAAGGTGGCGCAGGTAATGTACGCAACTAGCATGGATCCTTGAGGGTGGCGTAGGTAGTGTACGCAACTAGCACGGGTCCTTGAGGGTGGCGCAGGTAGTGTACGCAACTAGCACGGTTCCTTGAAGGTGGCGTAGGTAGTGTACGCAACTAGCACGGTTCCTTGAAGGTGGCTCAGGTAATGTACGCAACTAGCACGGTTCCTTGAAGGTGGCGCAGGTAATGTACGCAACTAGCCCGGTTCCTTGAGGGTGGCGTAGTTAGTGTACGCAACTAGCACGGGTTCTTGAAGGTGGCGCAGGTAATGTACGCAACTAGCATGGATCCTTGAGGGTGGCGTAGGTAGTGTACGCAACTAGCACGGGTCCTTGAGGGTGGCACAGGTAGTGTACGCAACTAGCACGGTTCCTTGAAGGTGGCGTAGGTAGTGTACGCAACTAGCACGGTTCCTTGAAGGTGGCGCAGGTAATGTACGCAAATAGCACGGGTCCTTGAAGGTGGCGCAGGTAATGTACGCAACTAGCATGGATCCTTGAGGGTGGCGTAGGTAGTGTACGCAACTAGCACGGATCCTTGAGGGTGGCGCAGGTAGTGTACGCAACTAGCACGGTTCCTTGAAGGTGGCGTAGGTAGTGTACGCAACTAGCACGGTTCCTTGAAGGTGGCTCAGGTAATGTACGCAACTAGCACGGTTCCTCGAAGGTGGCGCAGGTAATGTACGCAACTAGCCCGGTTCCTTGAGGGTGGCGTAGGTAGTGTACGCAACTAGCACGGGTCCTTGAAGGTGGCGCAGGTAGTGTACGCAACTAGCACGGTTCCTTGAGGGTGGCGTAGGTAGTGTACGCAACTAGCATGGGTCCTTGAGGGTGGCGCAGGTAGTGTACGCAACTAGCACGGGTCCTTGAAGGTGACGCAGGTAGTGTACGCAACTAGCACGGTTCCTTGAGGGTGGCGTAGGTAGTGTACGCAACTAGCATGGGTCCTTGAGGGTGGCGCAGGTAGTGTACGCAACTAGCACGGGTCCTTGAGGGTGGCGCAGGTAATGTACGCAACTAGCACGGTTCCTTGAGGGTGGCGTAGGTAGTGTACGCAACTAGCACGGGTCCTTGAAGGTGGCGCAGGTAGTGTACGCAACTAGCACGGTTCCTTGGGGGTGGCGTAGGTAGAGTACGCAACTAGCATGGGTCCTTGAGGGTGGCGCAGGTAGTGTACGCAACTAGCACGGGTCCTTGAAGGTGGCGCAGGTAGTGTACGCAACTAGCACGGTTCCTTGAGGGTGGCGTAGGTAGTGTACGCAACTAGCATGGGTCCTTGAGGGTGGCGCAGGTAGTGTACGCAACTAGCACGGGTCCTTGAGGGTGGCGCAGGTAGTGTACGCAACTAGCATGGGTCCTTGAGGGTGGCGCAGGTAGTGTACGCAACTAGCACGGTTCCTTGAATTTGGCTTAGGTAGTGTACGCAACTAACATGGGTCCTTGAGGGTGGCGCAGGTAGTGTACGCAACTAGCACGGTTCCTTGAGGGTGGCGTAGGTAGTGTACGCAACTAGCATGGGTCCTTGAGGGTGGCGCAGGTAGTGTACGCAACTAGCACGGTTCCTTGAAGGTGGCGTAGGTAGTGTACGCAATTAGCATGGGTCCTTGAGGGTGGCGTAGGTAGTGTACGCAACTAGCACGGTTCCTTGAAGGTGGCGTAGGTAATGTACGCAACTAACACGGTTCCTTGAAGGTGGCGCAGGTAATGTACGCAACTAGCACGGTTCCTTGAGGGTGGCGTAGGTAGTGTACGCAACTAGCACGGGTCCTTGAAGGTGGCGCAGGTAATGTACGCAACTAGCATGGATCCTTGAGGGTGGCGTAGGTAGTGTACGCAACTAGCACGGGTCCTTGAAGGTGGCGCAGGTAATGTACGCAACTAGCACTGTTCCTTGAAGGTGGCGCAGGTAATGTACGCAACTAGCATGGGTCCTTGAGGGTGGCGTAGGTAGTGTACGCAACTAGCATGGTTCCTTGAAGGTGGCGCAGGTAATGTACGCAACTAGCATGGGTCCTTGAGGGTGGCGTAGGTAGTGTACGCAACTAGCATGGTTCCTTGAAGGTGGCGCAGGTAATGTACGCAACTAGCATGGGTCCTTGAGGGTGGCGTAGGTAGTGTACGCAACTAGCATGGTTCCTTGAAGGTGGCGCAGGTAATGTACGCAACTAGCAAGGGTCCTTGAGGATGGCTCAGGTAATGTACGCAACTAGCACGGTTTATTGAAGGTGGCGCAGATATAGTACGCAACTAGCACTGTTCCTTGAAGGTGGCGCAGGTTATGTACGCAACTAGTATGGGTCCATGAGGATGGCTCAGGTAATGTACGCAACTAGCACGGTTCATTGAAGGTGGCGCAGGTAATGTACGACACTAGCATGGGTCCATGAGGATGGCTCAGGTAATGTACGCAACTAGCACGGTTCATTGAAGGTGGCGCAGGTAATGTACGCATCTAGCATGGGTCCTTGAAGGAGGCGCAGGTAATGTACGCAACTAGCACGGTTCCTTGAAGGTGGCGTAGGTAGTGTACGCAACTAGCATGGGTCCTTAAGGATGGCTCAGGTAATGTACGCAACTAGCACGGTTCCTTGAAGGTCGCGTAGGTAGTGTACGCAACTAGCACGGTTCATTGAAGGTGGCGCAGGTAGTGTACGCAACTAGCATAGTTCCTTGAAGGTGGCGCAGGTAGTGTACGCAACTAGCATGGTTCCTTGAAGGTGCAGTACGTAATGTACGCGACTAGCACGGTTCCTTGAAGGTGGCGTAGGTAGTGTACGCAACTAGCACGGTTCCTTGAAGGTGGCGTAGGTAGTGTACGCAACTAGCATGGTTCCTTGAAGGTGGCGCAGGTAGTGTACGCAACTAGCATGGTTCCTTGAAGGTGGCGCAGGTAGTGTACGCAACTAGCACGGTTCCTTGAAGGTGGCGCAGGTAGTGTACGCAAGTAGCATAGTTCCTTGAAGGTGGCGCAGGTAGTGTACGCAACTAGCATGGTTCCTTGAAGGTGCAGTAGGTAATGTACGCGACTAGCACGGTTCCTTGAAGGTGGCGTAGGTAGTGTACGCAACTAGCATGGTTCCTTGAAGGTGGCGTAGGTAGTGTACGCAACTAGCATGGTTCCTTGAAGGTGGCGCAGGTAGTGTACGCAACTAGCATGGTTCCTTGAAGGTGGCGTAGGTAGTGTAGGCAACTAGCATGGTTCCTTGAAGGTGGCGCAGGTAGTGTACGCAACTAGCATGGTTCCTTGAAGGTGGCGTTGGTAGTGTACGCAACTAGCATGGTTCCTTGAAGGTGGCGTAGGTAGTGTACGCAACTAGCATGGTTCCTTGAAGGAGGCGTAGGTAATGTACGCAACTAACACGGTTCCTTGAATGTGGCGCAGGTAGTGCACGCAACTAGCATGGTTCCTTGAAGGTGGCGCAGGTAGTGTACGCAACTAGCATGGTTCCTTGAAGGTGGCGCAGGTAGTGTACGCAGCTAGCATGGTTCCTTGAGGGTGGCGTAGGTAATGTACGCCACTAGCTTGGTTCCTTGAAGGTGGCGCAGGTAGTGTACGCAACTAGCATGGTTCCTTGAAGGTGGCGCAGGTAGTGTACGCAACTAGCATGGTTCATTGAAGGTGGCGTACGTAGTGTACGCAACAAGCATGGTTCCTTGAAGGTGGCGCAGGTAGTGTACGCAACTAGCATGGTTCCTTGAAGGTGGCGTAGGTAGTGTACGCAACTAGCATGGTTCCTTGAAGGTGGCGCAGGTAGCGTACGCAACTAGCATGGTTCCTTGAAGGTGGCGTAGGTAGTGTACGCAACTAGCATTGGTCCTTGAGGATGGCTCAGGTAATGTACGCAACTAGCACGGTTCCTTGAAGGTGGCGCAGGTAATGTACGCATCTAGCACGGTTCCTTGAAGGTAGCGCAGGTAATGTACGCAACTAGCATGGTTCCTTGAAGGTGGCGCAGGTAGTGTACGCAATTAGCATGGTTCCTTGAAGGTGGCGTAGGTAGTGTACGCAACTAGCATGGTTCCTTGAAGGTGGCGCAGGTAGTGTACGCAACTAGCACGGTTCCTTGAAGGTGGCGTAGGTAGTGTACGCAACTAGCATGGTTCCTTGAGGATGCAGTAGGTAGTGTACGCAACTAGCACGGTTCCTTGAAGGTGGCGTAGGTAATGTACGCAATTAGCACGGTTCCTTGAAGGAGGCGCAGGTAGTGTACGCAACTAGCATGGTTCCTTGAGGGTGGCGTAGGTAGTGTACGCAATTAGCACGGTTCCTTGAAGGTGGCGTAGGTAATGTACGCAATTAGCACGGTTCCTTGAAGGTGGCGCAGGTAATGTACGCAACTAGCACGGATCCTTGAAGGTGGCGCAGGTAGTGTACGCAACTAGCACGGTTCCTTGAGGGTGGCGTAGGTAGTGTACGCAACTAGCATGGTTCCTTGGAGGTGGCGCAGGTAGTGTACGCAACTAGCATGGTTCTAAGAAGGTAGCGCAGGTAGTGTACGCAACTAGCATGGTTCCTTGAAGGTGGCGCAGGTAGTGTACGCAACTAGCATGGTTCCTTGAAGGTGGCGCAGGTAGTGTACGCAACTAGCATGGGTCCTTGAGGATGGCTCAGGTAATGTACGCAACTAGCATGGTTCCTTGAAGGTGGCGCAGGTAGTGTACGCAACTAGCACGGTTCCTTGAAGGTAGCGCAGGTAGTGTACGCAACTAGCATGGTTCCTTGAAGGTGGCGCAGGTAGTGTACGCAACTAGCATGGTTCCTTGAAGGTGGCGCAGGTAGTGTACGCAACTAGCATGGTTCTAAGAAGGTAGCGCAGGTAGTGTACGCAACTAGCATGGTTCCTTGAAGGTGGCGCAGGTAGTGTACGCAACTAGCATGGTTCCTTGAAGGTGGCGGAGGTAGTGTACGCAACCAGCACGGTTCCTTGAAGGTGCAGTAGGTAATGTACGCGACTAGCACGGTTCCTTGAAGGTGGCGCAGGTAGTGTACGCAACTAGCATGGTTCCTTGAAGGTGGCGCAGGTAGTGTACGCGACTAGCACGGTTCCTTGAAGGAGGCGCAGGTAGTGTACGCAACTAGCACGGTTCATTGAAGGTGGCGCAGGTAGTGTACGCAACTAGCACGGTTCATTGAAGGTGCAGTAGGTAATGTACGCGACTAGCATGGTTCCTTGAAGGTGCAGTAGGTAATGTACGCGACTAGCATGGTTCCTTGAAGGTGCAGTAGGTAATGTACGCAACTAGCACGGTTCCTTGAAGGTGGCGTAGGTAATGTACGCAACTAGCACGGTTCCTTTAAGGTGGCGAAGGTAATGTACGCAACTAGCACGGTTCCTTGAAGTTGCAGTAGGTAATGTACGCAACTAGCACGGTTCCTTGAAGGTGGTGCTGGTAATGTACGCGACTAGCACGGTTCATTGAAGGTGGCGCAGGTAATGTACGCAACTAGCGTGGTTCCTTGAGGGTGGCGCAGGTAATGTACGCAACTAGCATGGTTCCTTGGGGGTGGCGCAGGTAATGTACGCAACTAGCCCGGTTCCTTGAGGGTGGCGCAGGTAATGTACGCAACTAGCATGGTTCATTGAAGGTGCAGTTGGTAATGTACGCGACTAGCACGGTTCCTTGAAGGTGGCGCAGGTAGTGTACGCAACTAGCACGGTTCCTTGAAGGTGGCGCAGGTAATGTACGCAACTAGCACGGTTCCTTGAAGGTGGCGCAGGTAGTGTACGCAACTAGCATGGTTCCTTGCAGGTGGCGCAGGTAGTGTACGCAACTAGCACGGTTCCTTGAAGGTGGCGCAGGTAGTGTACGCAACTAGCACGGTTCATTGAAGGTGGCGCAGGTAATGTACGCAACTAGCACGGTTCATTGAAGGTGGCGCAGGTAGTGTACGCAACTAGCACGGTTCATTGAAGGTGCAGTAGGTAATGTACGCGACTAGCATGGTTCCTTGAAGGTGCAGTAGGTAATGTACGCGACTAGCATGGTTCCTTGAAGGTGCAGTAGGTAATGTACGCGACTAGCACGGTTCCTTGAAGGTGGCGCAGGTAATGTACGCGACTAGCATGGTTCCTTGAAGGTGGCGCAGGTAGTGTACGCAACTAGCATGTTTCCTTGAGGGTGCAGTAGGTAATGTACGCAACTAGCACGGTTCATTGAAGGTGGCGTAGGTAGTGTACGCGACTAGCATGGTTCCTTGAAGGAGGCGCAGGTAGTGTACGCAACTAGCACGGTTCCTTGAAGGTGGCGCATGTAATGTACGCAACTAGCACTGTTCCTTGAAGGTGGCGTAGGTAGTGTACGCAACTAGCACGGTTCCTTGAGGGTGGCGCAGGTAGTGTACGCAACTAGCATGGGTCCTTGAGGGTGGCGTAGGTAGTGTACGCAACTAGCACGGTTCCTTGAAGGTGGCGCAGGTAATGTACGCAACTAGCACGGTTCCTTGAGGGTGGCGCAGGTAGTGTACGCAACTAGCACGGTTCCTTGAAGGTGGCGCAGGTAATCTACGCAACTATCATGGGTCCTTGAGGGTGGCGTAGGTAGTGTACGCAACTAGCACTGTTCCTTGAAGGTGGCGTAGGTAGTGTACGCAACTAGCACGGTTCCTTGAGGGTGGCGCAGGTAGTGTACGCAACTAGCATGGTTCCTTGAAGGTGACGCAGGTAATGTACGCAACTAGCATGGGTCCTTGAAGGTGGCGCAGGTAGTGTACGCAACTAGCACGTTTCCTTGAAGGTGGCGTAGGTAGTGTACGCAACTAGCACGGTTCCTTGAAGGTGGCGTAGGTAATGTACGCAACTAGCACGGTTCCTTGAAGGTGGCGCAGGTAGTGTACGCAACTAGCACGGTTCCTTGAAGGTGGCGCAGGTAGTGTACGCAACTAGCACGTTTCCTTGAAGGTTACGCAGGTAGTGTACGCAACTAGCACGGTTCCTTGAAGGTGGCGCAGGTAATGTACGCAACTAGCACGGTTCCTTGAAGGTGGCGCAGGTAATGTACGCAACTAGCACGGTTCATTGAAGGTGGCGCAGGTAATGTACGCAATTAGCATGGGTCCTTGAAGGAGGCGCAGGTAGTGTACGCAACTAGCATGGTTCCTTGAGGGTGGCGCAGGTAGTGTACGCAACTAGCATGGGTCTTTGAGGGTGGCGCAGGTAGTGTACGCAACTAGCACGGTTCCTTGAAGGTGGCGTAGGTAGTGTACGCAACTAGCATGGGTCCATGAGGATGGCTCAGGTAATGTACGCAACTAGCACGGTTCCTTGAAGGTCGCGTAGGTAGTGTACGCAACTAGCACGGTTCATTGAAGGTGGCGCAAGTAGTGTACGCAACTAGCATAGTTCCTTGAAGGTGGCGCAGGTAGTGTACGCAACTAGCATGGTTCCTTGAAGGTGCAGTAGGTAATGGACGCGACTAGCACGGTTCCTTGAAGGTGGCGTAGGTAGTGAACGCAACTAGCATGGTTCCTTGAAGGTGGCGTAGGTAGTGTACGCAACTAGCATGGTTCCTTGAAGGTGGCGCAGGTAGTGTACGCAACTAGCATGGTTCCTTGATGGTGGCGCAGGTTGTGTACGCAACTAGCATGGTTCCTTGAAGGTGGCGGAGGTAGTGTACGCAACTAGCATAGTTCCTTGAAGGTGGCGCAGGTAGTGTACGCAACTAGCATGGTTCCTTGAAGGTGCAGTAGGTAATGTACGCGACTAGCACGGTTCCTTGAAGGTGGCGTAGGTAGTGTACGCAACTAGCATGGTTCCTTGAAGGTGGCGTAGGTAGTGTACGCAACTAGCATGGTTCCTTGAAGGTTGCGCAGGTAGTGTACGCAACTAGCATGGTTCCTTGAAGGTGGCGTAGGTAGTGTACGCAACTAGCATGGTTCCTTGAAGGTGGCGCAGGTAGTGTACGCAACTAGCATTGTTTCCTTGAAGGTGGCGTTGGTAGTGTACGCAACTAGCATGGTTCCTTGAAGGTGGCGCAGGTAGTGTACGCAACTAGCATGGTTCCTTGAAGGAGGCGTAGGTAATGTACGCAACTAGCACGGTTCCTTGAAGGTGGCGCAGGTAGTGCACGCAACTAGCATGGTTCCTTGAAGGTGGCGCAGGTAATGTACGCAACTAGCACGGTTCCTTGAAGGTGGCGCAGGTAATGTACGCAACTAGCACGGTTCATTGAAGGTGGCGCAGGTAATGTACGCAACTAGCATGGGTCCTTGAAGGAGGCGCAGGTAGTGTACGCAACTAGCATGGTTCCTTGAGGGTGGCGCAGGTAGTGTACGCAACTAGCATGGGTCCTTGAGGGTGGCGCAGGTAGTGTACGCAACTAGCACGGTTCCTTGAAGGTGGCGTAGGTAGTGTACGCAACTAGCATGGGTCCTTGAGGATGGCTCAGGTAATGTACGCAACTAGCACGGTTCCTTGAAGGTCGCGTAGGTAGTGTACGCAACTAGCACGGTTCATTGAAGGTGGCGCAGGTAGTTTACGCAACTAGCATAGTTCCTTGAAGGTGGCGCAGGTAGTGTACGCAACTAGCATGGTTCCTTGAAGGTGCAGTAGGTAATGTACGCGACTAGCACGGTTCCTTGAAGGTGGCGTAGGTAGTGTACGCAACTAGCATGGTTCCTTGAAGGTGGCGTAGGTAGTGTACGCAACTAGCATGTTTCCTTGAAGGTGGCGCAGGTAGTGTACGCTACTAGCATGGTTCCTTGAAGGTGGCGTAGGTAGTGTACGCAACTAGCATGGTTCCTTGAAGGTGGCGCAGGTAGTGTACGCAAGTAGCATTGTTCCTTGAAGGTGGCGTTGGTAGTGTACGCAACTAGCATGGTTCCTTGAAGGTTGCGCAGGTAGTGTACGCAACTAGCATGGTTCCTTGAAGGAGGCGTAGGTAATGTACGCAACTAGCACGGTTCCTTGAAGGTGGCGCAGGTAGTGCACGCAACTAGCATGGTTCCTTGAAGGTGGCGCAGGTAGTGTACGCAACTAGCATGGTTCCTTGAAGGTGGCGCAGGTAGTGTACGCAACTAGCATGGTTCCTTGAGGGTGGCGTAGGTAATGTACGCAACTAGCATGGTTCCTTGAAGGTGGCGCAGGTAGTGTACGCAACTAGCATGGTTCCTTGAAGGTGGCGCAGGTAGTGTACGCAACTAGCATGGTTCCTTGAAGGTGGCGTAGGTAGTGTACGCAACTAGCATGGTTCCTTGAAGGTGGCGCAGGTAGTGTACGCAACTAGCATGGTTCCTTGAAGGTGGCGTAGGTAGTGTACGCAACTAGCATGGTTACTTGAAGGTGGCGCAGGTAGTGTACGCAACTAGCATGGTTCCTTGAAGGTGGCGTAGGTAGTGTACGCAACTAGCATGGGTCCTTGAGGATGGCTCAGGTAATGTACGCAACTAGCACGGTTCCTTGAAGTTGGCGCAGGTACTGTACGCAACTAGCACGGTTCCTTGAAGGTAGCGCAGGTAATGTACGCAACTAGCATGGTTCCTTGAAGGTGGCGCAGGTAGTGTACGCAACTAGCATGGTTCCTTGAAGGTGGCGTAGGTAGTGTACGCAACAAGCATGGTTCCTTGAAGGTGGCGCAGGTAGTGTACGCAACTAGCACGGTTCCTTGAAGGTGGCGTAGGTAGTGTACGCAACTAGCATGGTTCCTTGAGGGTGCAGTAGGTAGTGTACGCAACTAGCACGGTTCCTTGAAGGTGGCGTAGGTAGTGTACGCAATTAGCACGGTTCCTTGAAGGAGGCGCAGGTAGTGTACGCAACTAGCATGGTTCCTTGAGGGTGGCGTAGGTAGTGTTCGCAATTAGCACGGTTCCTTGAAGGTGGCGTAGGTAATGTACGCAATTAGCACGGTTCCTTGAAGGTGGCGCAGGTAATGTACGCAACTAGCACGGTTCCTTGAAGGTGGCGCAGGTAGTGTACGCAACTAGCACGGTTCCTTGAGGGTGGCGTAGGTAGTGTACGCAACTAGCATGGTTCCTTGAAGGTGGCGCAGGTAGTGTACGCAACTAGCATGGTTCCTTGAAGGTGGCGCAGGTAGTGTACGCAACTAGCATGGTTCCTTGAAGGTGGCGCAGGTAGTGTATGCAACTAGCATGGTTCCTTGAAGGTGGCGTAGGTAGTGTACGCAACTAGCATGGTTCCTTGAAGGTGGCGCAGGTAGTGTACGCAACTAGCATGGTTCCTTGAGGGTGGTGCAGGTAATGTACGCAATTAGCACGGTTCTTTGAAGGTGGCGCAGGTAGTGTACGCAATTAGCATGGGTCCTTGAAGGTGGCGTAGGTTGTGTACGCAACTAGCACGGTTCCTTGAAGGTGGCGTAGGTAGTGTACGCAATAAGCATGGGTCCATGAAGGAGGCGCAGGTAGTGTACGCAATTTGCACGGTTCCTTGAAGGTGGCGCAGGTAGTGTACGCAACTAGCACGGTTCCTTGAAGGTGGCGCAGGTAATGTACGCAACTAGCACGGTTCCTTGAAGGTGGCGCAGGTAATGTACGCGACTAGCACGGTTCCTTGAGGGTGGTGCAGGTAATGTACGCGACTAGCACGGTTCCTTGAGGGTGGTGCAGTTAGTGTACGCAACTAGCATGGTTCCTTGAAGGTAGCGCAGGTAGTGTACGCAACTAGCACTGTTCCTTGAAGGTGGCGTAGGTAGTGTACGCAACTAGCACGGTTCCTTGAAGGTGGCGTAGGTTGTGTACGCAACTAGCACGGTTCCTTGAAGGTGGCGCAGGTAATGTACGCAACTAGCACGGTTCCTTGAAGGTGGCGCAGGTAATGTACGCGACTAGCACGGTTCCTTGAGGGTGGTGCAGGTAATGTACGCGACTAGCACGGTTCCTTGATGGTGGCGCAGGTAGTGTACGCAACTAGCATGGTTCCTTGAGGGTGGCGTAGGTAGTGTACGCAACTAGCATGGGTCCTTGATGGTGGCGCAGGTAGTGTACGCAACTAGCACGGTTCCTTGAAGGTGGCGTACGTAGTGTACGCAATTAGCATGGGTCCTTGAGGGTGGCGTAGGTAGTGTACGCAAATAGCATGGGTCCTTGAGGATGGCTCATGTAATGTACGCAACTAGCACGGTTCCTTGAAGGTGGCGTAGGTAATGTACGCAACTAGCACGGTTCCTTGAAGGTGGCGCAGGTAATGTACGCAACTAGCACGGTTCCTTGAGGGTGGCGTAGGTAGTGTACGCAACTAGCACGGGTCCTTGAAGGTGGCGCAGGTAATGTACGCACCTAGCATGGATCCTTGAGGGTGGCGTAGGTAGTGTACGCAACTAGCACGGGTCCTTGAGGGTGGCGCAGGTAGTGTACGCAACTAGCACGGTTCCTTGAAGGTGGCGTAGGTAGTGTACGCAACTAGCACGGTTCCTTGAAGGTGGCGCAGGTAATGTACGCAACTAGCACGGGTCCTTGAAGGTGGCGCAGGTAATGTACGCAACTAGCATGGATCCTTGAGGGTGGCGTAGGTAGTGTACGCAACTAGCACGGGTCCTTGAGGGTGGCGCAGGTAGTGTACGCAACTAGCACGGTTCTTTGAAGGTGGCGTAGGTAGTGTACGCAACTAGCACGGTTCCTTGAAGGTGGCTCAGGTAATGTACGCAACTAGCACGGTTCCTCGAAGGTGGCGCAGGTAATGTACGCAACTAGCCCGGTTCCTTGAGGGTGGCGTAGGTAGTGTACGCAACTAGCACGGGTCCTTGAAGGTGGCGCAGGTAATGTACGCAACTAGCATGGATCCTTGAGGGTGGCGTAGGTAGTGTACGCAACTAGCACGGGTCCTTGAGGGTGGCGCAGGTAGTGTACGCAACTAGCACGGTTCCTTGAAGGTGGCGTAGGTAGTGTACGCAACTAGCACGGTTCCTTGAAGGTGGCGCAGTTAATGTACGCAACTAGCACGGGTCCTTGAAGGTGGCGCAGGTAATGTACGCAACTAGCATGGATCCTTGAGGGTGGCGTAGGTAGTGTACGCAACTAGCACGGGTCCTTGAGGGTGGCGCAGGTAGTGTACGCAACTAGCATGGTTCTTTGAAGGTGGCTCAGGTAATGTACGCAACTAGCACGGTTCCTCGAAGGTGGCGCAGGTAATGTACGCAACTAGCCCGGTTTCTTGAGGGTGGCGTAGGTAGTGTACGCTACTAGCACGGGTCCTTGAAGGTGGCGCAGGTAGTGTACGCAACTAGCACGGTTCCTTGAGGGTGGCGTAGGTAGTGTACGCAACTAGCATGGGTCCTTGAGGGTGGCGCAGGTAGTGTACGCAACTAGCACGGGTCCTTGAAGGTGACGCAGGTAGTGTACGCAACTAGCACGGTTCCTTGAGGGTGGCGTAGGTAGTGTACGCAACTAGCATGGGTCCTTGAGGGTGGCGCAGGTAGTGTACGCAACTAGCACGGGTCCTTGAGGGTGGCGCAGGTAGTGTACGCAACTAGCATGGGTCCTTGAGGTTGGCGCAGGTAGTGTACGCAACTAGCACGGGTCATTGAGGGTGGCGCAGGTAGTGTACGCAACTAGCACGGTTCCTTGAAGTTGGCGTAGGTAGTGTACGCAACTAGCATGGTTCCTTGAAGGTGGCGCAGGTAATGTACGCAACTAGCATGGGTCCTTGAGGGTGGCGTAGGTAGTGTACGCAACTATCATGGTTCCTTGAAGGTGGCGCAGGTAATGTACGCAACTAGCAAGGGTCCTTGAGGATGGCTCAGGTAATGTACGCAACTAGCACGGTTTATTGAAGGTGGCGCAGATATAATACGCAACTAGCACTGTTCCTTGAAGGTGGCGCAGGTTATGTACGCAACTAGCATGGGTCCATGAGGATGGCTCAGGTAATGTACGCAACTAGCACGGTTCATTGAAGGTGGCGCAGGTAATGTACGACACTAGCATGGGTCCATGAGGATGGCTCAGGTAATGTACGCAACTAGCACGGTTCATTGAAGGTGGCGCAGGTAATGTACGCAACTAGCACGGTTCCTTGAGGGTGGCGTAGGTAGTGTACGCAACTAGCACGGGTCCTTGAAGGTGGCGCAGGTAGTGTACGCAACTAGCACGGTTCCTTGAGGGTGGCGTAGGTAGAGTACGCAACTAGCATGGGTCCTTGAGGGTGGCGCAGGTAGTGTACGCAACTAGCACGGGTCCTTGAAGGTGGCGCAGGTAGTGTACGCAACTAGCACGGTTCCTTGAGGGTGGCGTAGGTAGTGTACGCAACTAGCATGGGTCCTTGACGGTGGCGCAGGTAGTGTACGCAACTAGCACGGGTCCTTGAGGGTGGCGCAGGTAGTGTACGCAACTAGCATGGGTCCTTGAGGGTGGCGCAGCTAGTGTACGCAACTAGCACGGTTCCTTGAAGTTGGCGTAGGTAGTGTACGCAACTAACATGGGTCCTTGAGGGTGGCGCAGGTAGTGTACGCAACTAGCACGGTTCCTTGAGGGTGGCGTAGGTAGTGTACGCAACTAGCATGGGTCCTTGAGGGTGGCGCAGGTAGTGTACGCAACTAGCACGGTTCCTTGAAGGTGGCGTAGGTAGTGTACGCAATTAGCATGGGTCTTTGAGGGTGGCGTAGGTAGTGTACGCAACTAGCACGGTTCCTTGAAGGTGGCGTAGGTAATGTACGCAACTAGCACGGTTCCTTGAAGGTGGCGCAGGTAATGTACGCAACTAGCATGGATCCTTGAGGGTGGCGTAGGTAGTGTACGCAACTAGCACGGGTTCTTGAAGGTGGCGCAGGTAATGTACGCAACTAGCACTGTTCCTTGAAGGTGGCGCAGGTAATGTACGCAACTAGCATGGGTCCTTGAGGGTGGCGTAGGTAGTGTACGCAACTAGCATGGTTCCTTGAAGGTGGCGCAGGTAATGTACGCAACTAGCATGGGTCCTTGAGGGTGGCGTAGGTAGTGTACGCAACTAGCATGGTCCCTTGAAGGTGGCGCAGGTAATGTACGCAACTAGCAAGGGTCCTTGAGGATGGCTCAGGTAATGTACGCAACTAGCACGGTTTATTGAAGGTGGCGCAGATATAGTACGCAACTAGCACTGTTCCTTGAAGGTGGCGCAGGTTATGTACGCAACTAGCATGGGTCCATGAGGATGGCTCAGGTAATGTACGCAACTAGCACGGTTCATTGAAGGTGGCGCAGGTAATGTACGACACTAGCATGGGTCCATGAGGATGGCTCAGGTAATGTACGCAACTAGCACTGTTCATTGAAGGTGGCGCAGGTAATGTACGCAACTAGCACGGTTCATTGAAGGTGGCGCAGATAGTGTACGACACTAGCAAGGGTCCTTGAAGGTGGTGCAGGTAATGTACGCTACTAGCAAGGGTCCTTGAGGGTGGTGCATGTAATGTACGCAACTAGCATGGGTCCATGAGGATGGCTCAGGTAATGTACGCAACTAGCACGGTTCATTGAAGGTGGCGCAGGTAATGTACGCAACTAGCATGGGTCCTTGAAGGAGGCGCAGGTAATGTACGCAACTAGCATGGGTCCTTAAGGGTGGCGCAGGTAGTGTACGCAACTAGCACGGTTCCTTGAAGGTGGCGTAGGTAGTGTACGCAACTAGCATGGGTCCTTAAGGATGGCTCAGGTAATGTACGCAACTAGCACGGTTCCTTGAAGGTCGCGTAGGTAGTGTACGCAACTAGCACGGTTCATTGAAGGTGGCGCAGATAGTGTACGCAACTAGCATAGTTCCTTGAAGGTGGCGCAGGTAGTGTACGCAACTAGCATGGTTCCTTGAAGGTGCAGTAGGTAATGTACGCGACTAGCACGGTTCCTTGAAGGTGGCGTTGGTAGTGTACGCAACTAGCATGGTTCCTTGAAGGTGGCGTAGGTAGTGTACGCAACTAGCATGGTTCCTTGAAGGTGGCGCAGGTAGTGTACGCAACTAGCATGGTTCCTTGAAGGTGGCGCATGTAGTGTACGCAACTAGCACGGTTCCTTGAAGGTGGCGCAGGTAGTGTACGCAACTAGCATAGTTCCTTGAAGGTGGCGCAGGTAGTGTACGCAACTAGCATGGTTCCTTGAAGGTGCAGTAGGTAATGTACGCGACTAGCACGGTTCCTTGAAGGTGGCGTAGGTAGTGTACGCAACTAGCATGGTTCCTTGAAGGTGGCGTAGGTAGTGTACGCAACTAGCATGGTTCCTTGAAGGTGGCGCAGGTAGTGTACGCAACTAGCATGGTTCCTTGAAGGTGGCGTAGGTAGTGTACGCAACTAGCATGGTTCCTTGAAGGTGGCGCAGGTAGTGTACGCAACTAGCATGGTTCCTTGAAGGTGGCGTTGGTAGTGTACGCAACTAGCATGGTTCCTTGAAGGTGGCGCAGGTAGTGTACGCAACTAGCATGGTTCCTTGAAGGAGGCGTAGGTAATGTACGCAACTAGCACGGTTCCTTGAAGGTGGCGCAGGTAGTGCACGCAACTAGCATGGTTCTTTGAAGGTGGCGCAGGTAGTGTACGCAACTAGCATGGTTCCTTGAAGGTGGCGCAGGTAGTGTACGCAACTAGCATGGTTCCTTGAGGGTGGCGTAGGTAATGTACGCAACTAGCATGGTTCCATGAAGGTGGCGCAGGTAGTGTACGCAACTAGCATGGTTCCTTGAAGGTGGCGCAGGTAGTGTACGCAACTAGCATGGTTCCTTGAAGGTGGCGTACGTAGTGTACGCAACTAGCATGGTTCCTTGAAGGTGGCGCAGGTAGTGTACGCAACTAGTATGGTTCCTTGAAGGTGGCGTAGGTAGTGTACGCAACTAGCATGGTTCCTTGAAGGTGGCGCAGGTAGTGTACGCAACTAGCATGGTTCCTTGAAGGTGGCGTAGGTAGTGTACGCAACTAGCATGGGTCTTTGAGGATGGCTCAGGTAATGTACGCAATTAGCACGGTTCCTTGAAGGTGGCGCAGGTAATGTACGCAACTAGCACGGTTCCTTGAAGGTAGCGCAGGTAATGTACGCAACTAGCATGGTTCCTTGAAGGTGGCGCAGGTAGTGTACGCAATTAGCATGGTTCCTTGAAGGTGGCGTAGGTAGTGTACGCAACTAGCATGGTTCCTTGAAGGTGGCGCAGGTAGTGTACGCAACTAGCACGGTTCCTTGAAGGTGGCGTAGGTACTGTACGCAACTAGCATGGTTCCTTGAGGGTGCAGTAGGTAGTGTGCGCAACTAGCACGGTTCCTTGAAGGTGGCGTAGGTAGTGTACGCAATTAGCACGGTTCCTTGAAGGAGGCGCAGGTAGTGTACGCAACTAGCATGGTTCCTTGAGGGTGGCGTAGGTAGTGTACGCAATTAGCACGGTTCCTTGAAGGTGGCGTAGGTAATGTACGCAATTAGCACGGTTCCTTGAAGGTAGCGCAGGTAATGTACGCAACTAGCACTGTTCCTTGAAGGTGGCGCAGGTTATGTACGCAACTAGCATGGGTCCATGAGGATGGCTCAGGTAATGTACGCAACTAGCACGGTTCATTGAAGGTGGCGCAGGTAATGTACGACACTAGCATGGGTCCATGAGGATGGCTCAGGTAATGTACGCAACTAGCACGGTTCATTGAAGGTGGCGCAGGTAATGTACGCAACTAGCACGGTTCATTGAAGGTGGCGCAGATAGTGTACGACACTAGCAAGGGTCCTTGAAGGTGGTGCAGGTAATGTACGCTACTAGCAAGGGTCCTTGAGGGTGGTGCATGTAATGTACGCAACTAGCATGGGTCCATGAGGATGGCTCAGGTAATGTACGCAACTAGCACGGTTCATTGAAGGTGGCGCAGGTAATGTACGCAACTAGCATGGGTCCTTGAAGGAGGCGCAGGTAATGTACGCAACTAGCATGGGTCCTTAAGGGTGGCGCAGGTAGTGTACGCAACTAGCACGGTTCCTTGAAGGTGGCGTAGGTAGTGTACGCAACTAGCATGGGTCCTTAAGGATGGCTCAGGTAATGTACGCAACTAGCACGGTTCCTTGAAGGTCGCGTAGGTAGTGTACGCAACTAGCACGGTTCATTGAAGGTGGCGCAGGTAGTGTACGCTACTAGCATGGTTCCTTGAAGGTGGCGTAGGTAGTGTACGCAACTAGCATGGTTCCTTGAAGGTGGCGCAGGTAGTGTACGCAAGTAGCATTGTTCCTTGAAGGTGGCGTTGGTAGTGTACGCAACTAGCATGGTTCCTTGAAGGTTGCGCAGGTAGTGTACGCAACTAGCATGGTTCCTTGAAGGAGGCGTAGGTAATGTACGCAACTAGCACGGTTCCTTGAAGGTGGCGCAGGTAGTGCACGCAACTAGCATGGTTCCTTGAAGGTGGCGCAGGTAGTGTACGCAACTAGCATGGTTCCTTGAAGGTGGCGCAGGTAGTGTACGCAACTAGCACGGTTCCTTGAAGGTGGCGCAGGTAGTGTACGCAACTAGCATAGTTCCTTGAAGGTGGCGCAGGTAGTGTACGCAACTAGCATGGTTCCTTGAAGGTGCAGTAGGTAATGTACGCGACTAGCACGGTTCCTTGAAGGTGGCGTAGGTAGTGTACGCAACTAGCATGGTTCCTTGAAGGTGGCGTAGGTAGTGTACGCAACTAGCATGGTTCCTTGAAGGTGGCGCAGGTAGTGTACGCAACTAGCATGGTTCCTTGAAGGTGGCGTAGGTAGTGTACGCAACTAGCATGGTTCCTTGAAGGTGGCGCAGGTAGTGTACGCAACTAGCATGGTTCCTTGAAGGTGGCGTTGGTAGTGTACGCAACTAGCATGGTTCCTTGAAGGTGGCGCAGGTAGTGTACGCAACTAGCATGGTTCCTTGAAGGAGGCGTAGGTAATGTACGCAACTAGCACGGTTCCTTGAAGGTGGCGCAGGTAGTGCACGCAACTAGCATGGTTCCTTGAAGGTGGCGCAGGTAGTGTACGCAACTAGCATGGTTCCTTGAAGGTGGCGCAGGTAGTGTACGCAACTAGCATGGTTCCTTGAGGGTGGCGTAGGTAATGTACGCAACTAGCATGGTTCCTCGAAGGTGGCGCAGGTAGTGTACGCAACTAGCATGGTTCCTTGAAGGTGGCGCAGGTAGTGTACGCAACTAGCATGGTTCCTTGAAGGTGGCGTACGTTGTGTACGCAACTAGCATGGTTCCTTGAAGGTGGCGCAGGTAGTGTACGCAACTAGTATGGTTCCTTGAAGGTGGCGTAGGTAGTGTACGCAACTAGCATGGTTCCTTGAAGGTGGCGCAGGTAGTGTACGCAACTAGCATGGTTCCTTGAAGGTGGCGTAGGTAGTGTACGCAACTAGCATGGGTCTTTGAGGATGGCTCAGGTAATGTACGCAACTAGCACGGTTCCTTGAAGGTGACGCAGGTAATGTACGCAACTAGCACGGTTCCTTGAAGGTAGCGCAGGTAATGTACGCAACTAGCATGGTTCCTTGAAGGTGGCGCAGGTAGTGTACGCAATTAGCATGGTTCCTTGAAGGTGGCGTAGGTAGTGTACGCAACTAGCATGGTTCCTTGAGGGTGCAGTAGGTAGTGTGCGCAACTAGCACGGTTCCTTGAAGGTGGCGTAGGTAGTGTACGCAATTAGCACGGTTCCTTGAAGGAGGCGCAGGTAGTGTACGCAACTAGCATGGTTCCTTGAAGGTGGCGCAGGTAGTGTACGCAACTAGCACGGTTCCTTGAGGGTGGCGTAGGTAGTGTACGCAACTAGCATGGTTCCTTGAATGTGGCGCAGGTAGTGTACGCAACTAGCATGGTTCCTTGAAGGTGGCGCAGGTAGTGTACGCAACTAGCATGGTTCCTTGAAGGTGGCGCAGGTAGTGTACGCAACTAGCATGGGTCCTTGAGGATGGCTCAGGTAATGGACGCAACTAGCATGGTTCCTTGAAGGTGGCGCAGGTAGTGTACGCAACTAGCACGGTTCCTTGAAGGTAGCGCAGGTAGTGTACGCAACTAGCATGGTTCCTTGAAGGTGGCGCAGGTAGTGTACGCAACTAGCATGGTTCCTTGAAGGTGGCGCAGGTAGTGTACGCAACTAGCATGGTTCCTAGAAGGTAGCGCAGGTAGTGTACGCAACTAGCATGGTTCCTTGAAGGTGGCGCAGGTAGTGTACGCAACTAGCATGGTTCCTTGAAGGTGGCGCAGGTAGTGTACGCAACTAGCATGGTTCCTTGAAGGTGGCGCAGGTAGTGTACGCAACTAGCACGGTTCCTTGAAGGTGCAGTAGGTAATGTACGCGACTAGCACGGTTCCTTGAAGGTGGCGCAGGTAGTGTACGCAACTAGCATGGTTCTTTGAAGGTGGCGCAGGTAGTGTACGCGACTAGCACGGTTCCTTGAAGGTGGCGCAGGTAGTGTACGCAACTAGCACGGTTCATTGAAGGTGCAGTAGGTAATGTACGCGACTAGCACGGTTCCTTGAAGGAGGCGCAGGTAGTGTACGCAACTAGCACGGTTCATTGAAGGTGGCGCAGGTAGTTTACGCAACTAGCACGGTTCATTGAAGGTGCAGTAGGTAATGTACGCGACTAGCATGGTTCCTTGAAGGTGCAGTAGGTAATGTACGCGACTAGCATGGTTCCTTGAAGGTGCAGTAGGTAATGTACGCAACTAGCACGGTTCCTTGAAGGTGGCGTAGGTAATGTACGCAACTAGCACGGTTCCTTGAAGGCGGCGAAGGTAATGTACGCAACTAGCACGGTTCCTTGAAGGTGCAGTAGGTAATGTACGCAACTAGCACGGTTCCTTGAAGGTGGTGCAGGTAATGTACGCGACTAGCACGGTTCATTGAAGGTGGCGCAGGTAATGTACGCAACTAGCATGGTTCCTTGAGGGTGGCGCAGGTAATGTACGCAACTAGTATGGTTCCTTGAGGGTGGCGCAGGTAATGTACGTAACTAGAACGGTTCCTTGAGGGTGGCGCAGGTAATGTACGCAACTAGCATGGTTCATTGAAGGTGCAGTAGGTAATGTACGCGACTAGCACGGTTCCTTGAAGGTGGCGGAGGTAGTGTACGCAACTAGCACGGTTCCTTGAAGGTGGCGCAGGTAATGTACGCAACTAGCACGGTTCCTTGAAGGTGGCGCAGGTAGTGTACGCAACTTGCACGGTTCCTTGAAGGTGGCGTAGGTACTGTACGCAACTAGCATGGTTCCTTGAGGGTGCAGTAGGTAGTGTGCGCAACTAGCACGGTTCCTTGAAGGTGGCGTAGGTAGTGTACGCAATTAGCACGGTTCCTTGAAGGAGGCGCAGGTAGTGTACGCAACTAGCATGGTTCCTTGAGGGTGGCGTAGGTAGTGTACGCAATTAGCACGGTTCCTTGAAGGTGGCGTAGGTAATGTACGCAATTAGCACGGTTCCTTGAGGGTGGCGCAGGTAATGTACGCAACTAGCACTGTTCCTTGAAGGTGGCGCAGGTTATGTACGCAACTAGCATGGGTCCATGAGGATGGCTCAGGTAATGTACGCAACTAGCACGGTTCATTGAAGGTGGCGCAGGTAATGTACGACACTAGCATGGGTCCATGAGGATGGCTCAGGTAATGTACGCAACTAGCACGGTTCATTGAAGGTGGCGCAGGTAATGTACGCAACTAGCACGGTTCATTGAAGGTGGCGCAGATAGTGTACGACACTAGCAAGGGCCTTGAAGGTGGTGCAGGTAATGTACGCTACTAGCAAGGGTCCTTGAGGGTGGTGCGTGTAATGTACGCAACTAGCATGGGTCCATGAGGATGGCTCAGGTAATGTACGCAACTAGCACGGTTCATTGAAGGTGGCGCAGGTAATGTACGCAACTAGCATGGGTCCTTGAAGGAGGCGCAGGTAATGTACGCAACTAGCATGGGTCCTTAAGGGTGGCGCAGGTAGTGTACGCAACTAGCACGGTTCCTTGAAGGTGGCGTAGGTAGTGTACGCAACTAGCATGGGTCCTTAAGGATGGCTCAGGTAATGTACGCAACTAGCACGGTTCCTTGAAGGTCGCGTAGGTAGAGTACGCAACTAGCACGGTTCATTGAAGGTGGCGCAGGTAGTGTACGCAACTAGCATAGTTCCTTGAAGGTGGCGCAGGTAGTGTACGCAAATAGCATGGTTCCTTGAAGGTGCAGTAGGTAATGTACGCGACTAGCACGGTTCCTTGAAGGTGGCGTAGGTAGTGTACGCAACTAGCATGGTTCCTTGAAGGTGGCGCAGGTAGTGTACGCAACTAGCATGGTTCCTTGAAGGTGGCGCAGGTAGTGTACGCAACTAGCACGGTTCCTTGAAGGTGGCGCAGGTAGTGTACGCAACTAGCATAGTTCCTTGAAGGTGGCGCAGGTAGTGTACGCAACTAGCATGGTTCCTTGAAGGTGCAGTAGGTAATGTACGCGACTAGCACGGTTCCTTGAAGGTGGCGTAGGTAGTGTACGCAACTAGCATGGTTCCTTGAAGGTGGCGTAGGTAGTGTACGCAACTAGCATGGTTCCTTGAAGGTGGCGCAGGTAGTGTACGCAACTAGCATGGTTCCTTGAAGGTGGCGTAGGTAGTGTACGCAACTAGCATGGTTCCTTGAAGGTGGCGCAGGTAGTGTACGCAACTAGCATGGTTCCTTGAAGGTGGCGTTGGTAGTGTACGCAACTAGCATGGTTCCTTGAAGGTGGCGCAGGTAGTGTACGCAACTAGCATGGTTCCTTGAAGGAGGCGTAGGTAATGTACGCAACTAGCACGGTTCCTTGAAGGTGGCGCAGGTAGTGCACGCAACTAGCATGGTTCCTTGAAGGTGGCGCAGGTAGTGTACGCAACTAGCATGGTTCCTTGAAGGTGGCGCAGGTAGTGTACGCAACTAGCATGGTTCCTTGAGGGTGGCGTAGGTAATGTACGCAACTAGCATGGTTCCTCGAAGGTGGCGCAGGTAGTGTACGCAACTAGCATGGTTCCTTGAAGGTGGCGCAGGTAGTGTACGCAACTAGCATGGTTCCTTGAAGGTGGCGTACGTAGTGTACGCAACTAGCATGGTTCCTTGAAGGTGGCGCAGGTAGTGTACGCAACTAGTATGGTTCCTTGAAGGTGGCGTAGGTAGTGTACGCAACTAGCATGGTTCCTTGAAGGTGGCGCAGGTAGTGTACGCAACTAGCATGGTTCCTTGAAGGTGGCGTAGGTAGTGTACGCAACTAGCATGGGTCTTTGAGGATGGCTCAGGTAATGTACGCAACTAGCACGGTTCCTTGAAGGTGGCGCAGGTAATGTACGCAACTAGCACGGTTCCTTGAAGGTAGCGCAGGTAATGTACGCAACTAGCATGGTTCCTTGAAGGTGGCGCAGGTAGTGTACGCAATTAGCATGGTTCCTTGAAGGTGGCGTAGGTAGTGTACGCAACTAGCATGGTTCCTTGAGGGTGCAGTAGGTAGTGTGCGCAACTAGCACGGTTCCTTGAAGGTGGCGTAGGTAGTGTACGCAATTAGCACGGTTCCTTGAAGGAGGCGCAGGTAGTGTACGCAACTAGCATGGTTCCTTGAAGGTGGCGCAGGTAGTGTACGCAACTAGCACGGTTCCTTGAGGGTGGCGTAGGTAGTGTACGCAACTAGCATGGTTCCTTGAATGTGGCGCAGGTAGTGTACGCAACTAGCATGGTTCCTTGAAGGTGGCGCAGGTAGTGTACGCAACTAGCATGGTTCCTTGAAGGTGGCGCAGGTAGTGTACGCAACTAGCATGGGTCCTTGAGGATGGCTCAGGTAATGGACGCAACTAGCATGGTTCCTTGAAGGTGGCGCAGGTAGTGTACGCAACTAGCACGGTTCCTTGAAGGTAGCGCAGGTAGTGTACGCAACTAGCATGGTTCCTTGAAGGTGGCGCAGGTAGTGTACGCAACTAGCATGGTTCCTTGAAGGTGGCGCAGGTAGTGTACGCAACTAGCATGGTTCCTAGAAGGTAGCGCAGGTAGTGTACGCAACTAGCATGGTTCCTTGAAGGTGGCGCAGGTAGTGTACGCAACTAGCATGGTTCCTTGAAGGTGGCGCAGGTAGTGTACGCAACAAGCATGGTTCCTTGAAGGTGGCGCAGGTAGTGTACGCAACTAGCACGGTTCCTTGAAGGTGCAGTAGGTAATGTACGCGACTAGCACGGTTCCTTGAAGGTGGCGCAGGTAGTGTACGCAACTAGCATGGTTCTTTGAAGGTGGCGCAGGTAGTGTACGCGACTAGCACGGTTCCTTGAAGGTGGCGCAGGTAGTGTACGCAACTAGCACGGTTCATTGAAGGTGCAGTAGGTAATGTACGCGACTAGCACGGTTCCTTGAAGGAGGCGCAGGTAGTGTACGCAACTAGCACGGTTCATTGAAGGTGGCGCAGGTAGTGTACGCAACTAGCACGGTTCATTGAAGGTGCAGTAGGTAATGTACGCGACTAGCATGGTTCCTTGAAGGTGCAGTAGGTAATGTACGCGACTAGCATGGTTCCTTGAAGGTGCAGTAGGTAATGTACGCAACTAGCACGGTTCCTTGAAGGTGGCGTAGGTAATGTACGCAACTAGCACGGTTCCTTGAAGGCGGCGAAGGTAATGTACGCAACTAGCACGGTTCCTTGAAGGTGCAGTAGGTAATGTACGCAACTAGCACGGTTCCTTGAAGGTGGTGCAGGTAATGTACGCGACTAGCACGGTTCATTGAAGGTGGCGCAGGTAATGTACGCAACTAGCATGGTTCCTTGAGGGTGGCGCAGGTAATGTACGCAACTAGCATGGTTCCTTGAGGGTGGCGCAGGTAATGTACGTAACTAGCACGGTTCCTTGAGGGTGGCGCAGGTAATGTACGCAACTAGCATGGTTCATTGAAGGTGCAGTAGGTAATGTACGCGACTAGCACGGTTCCTTGAAGGTGGCGCAGGTAGTGTACGCAACTAGCACGGTTCCTTGAAGGTGGCGCAGGTAATGTACGCAACTAGCACGGTTCCTTGAAGGTGGCGCAGGTAGTGTACGCAACTAGCATGGTTCCTTGAAGGTGGCGCAGGTAGTGTACGCAACTAGCACGGTTCCTTGAAGGTGGCGCAGGTAGTGTACGCAAATAGCACGGTTCATTGAAGGTGGCGCAGGTAATGTACGCAACTAGCACGGTTCATTGAAGGTGGCGCAGGTAGTGTACGCAACTAGCACGGTTCATTGAAGGTGCAGTAGGTAATGTACGCGACTAGCATGGTTCCTTGAAGGTGCAGTAGGTAATGTACAAGACTAGCATGGTTCCTTGAAGGTGCAGTAGGTAATGTACGCGACTAGCACGGTTCCTTGAAGGTGGCGCAGGTAATGTACGCGACTAGCATGGTTCCTTGAAGGTGGCGCAGGTAGTGTACGCAACTAGCATGGTTCCTTGAGGGTGCAGTAGGTAATGTACGCAACTAGCACGGTTCATTGAAGGTGGCGTAGGTAGTGTACGCGACTAGCATGGTTCCTTGAAGGAGGCGCAGGTAGTGTACGCAACTAGCACGGTTCCTTGAAGGTGGCGCATGTAATGTACGCAACTAGCACTGTTCCTTGAAGGTGGCGTAGGTAGTGTACGCAACTAGCACGGTTCCTTGAGGGTGGCGCAGGTAGTGTACGCAACTAGCATGGGTCCTTGAGGGTGGCGTAGGTAGTGTACGCAACTAGCACGGTTCCTTGAAGGTGGCGCAGGTAATGTACGCAACTAGCACGGTTCCTTGAGGGTGGCGCAGGTAGTGTACGCAACTAGCACGGTTCCTTGAAGGTGGCGCAGGTAATCTACGCAACTAGCATGGGTCCTTGAGGGTGGCGTAGGTAGTGTACGCAACTAGCACTGTTCCTTGAAGGTGGCGTAGGTAGTGTACGCAACTAGCACGGTTCCTTGAGGGTGGCGCAGGTAGTGTACGCAACTAGCATGGTTCCTTGAAGGTGGCGCAGGTAATGTACGCAACTAGCATGGGTCCTTGAAGGTGGCGCAGATAGTGTACGCAACTAGCACGGTTCCTTGAAGGTGGCGTAGGTAGTGTACGCAACTAGCACGGTTCATTGAAGGTGGCGCAGGTAGTGTACGCAACTAGCATAGTTCCTTGAAGGTGGCGCAGGTAGTGTACGCAACTAGCATGGTTCCTTGAAGGTGCAGTAGGTAATGTACGCGACTAGCACGGTTCCTTGAAGGTGGCGTAGGTAGTGTACGCAACTAGCATGGTTCCTTGAAGGTGGCGTAGGTAGTGTACGCAACTAGCATGGTTCCTTGAAGGTGGCGCAGGTAGTGTACGCAACTAGCATGGTTCCTTGAAGGTGGCGCAGGTAGTGTACGCAACTAGCACGGTTCCTTGAAGGTGGCTCCGGTAGTGTACGCAACTAGCATAGTTCCTTGAAGGTGGTGCAGGTAGTGTACGCAACTAGCATGGTTCCTTGAAGGTGCAGTAGGAAATGTACGCGACTAGCACGGTTCCTTGAAGGTGGCGTAGGTAGTGTACGCAACTAGCATGGTTCCTTGAAGGTGGCGCAGGTAGTGTACGCAACTAGTATGGTTCCTTGAAGGTGGCGTAGGTAGTGTACGCAACTAGCATGGTTCCTTGAAGGTGGCGCAGGTAGTGTACGCAACTAGCATGGTTCCTTGAAGGTGGCGTAGGTAGTGTACGCAACTAGCATGAGTCTTTGAGGATGGCTCAGGTAATGTACGCAACTAGCACGGTTCCTTGAAGGTGGCGCAGGTAATGTACGCAACTAGCACGGATCCTTGAAGGTGGCGTAGGTAGTGTACGCAACTAGCATGGTTCCTTGAGGGTGCAGTAGGTAGTGTGCGCAACTAGCACGGTTCCTTGAAGGTGGCGTAGGTAGTGTACGCAATTAGCACGGTTCCTTGAAGGAGGCGCAGGTAGTGTACGCAACTAGCATGGTTCCTTGAGGGTGGCGTAGGTAGTGTACGCAATTAGCACGGTTCCTTGAAGGTGGCGCAGGTAATGTACGCAACTAGCACGGTTCCTTGAAGGTAGCGCAGGTAATGTACGCAACTAGCATGGTTCCTTGAAGGTGGCGTAGGTAGTGTACGCAACTAGCATGGTTCCTTGAAGGTGGCGCAGGTAGTGTACGCAACTAGCACGGTTCCTTGAAGGTGGCGTAGGTAGTGTACGCAACTAGCATGGTTCCTTGAGGGTGCAGTAGGTAGTGTGCGCAACTAGCACGGTTCCTTGAAGGTGGCGTAGGTAGTGTACGCAATTAGCACGGTTCCTTGAAGGAGGCGCAGGTAGTGTACGCAACTAGCATGGTTCCTTGAGGGTGGCGTAGGTAGTGTACGCAATTAGCACGGTTCCTTGAAGGTGGCGTAGGTAATGTACGCAATTAGCACGGTTCCTTGAAGTTGGCGCAGGTAATGTACGCAACTAGCACGGTTCCTTGAAGGTGGCGCAGGTAGTGTACGCAACTAGCACGGTTCCTTGAGGGTGGCGTAGGTAGTGTACGCAACTAGCATGGTTCCTTGAATGTGGCGCAGGTAGTGTACGCAACTAGCATGGTTCCTTGAAGGTGGCGCAGGTAGTGTACGCAACTAGCATGGTTCCTTGAAGGTGGCGCAGGTAGTGTACGCAACTAGCATGGGTCCTTGAGGATGGCTCAGGTAATGTACGCAACTAGCATGGTTCCTTGAAGGTGGCGCAGGTAGTGTACGCAACTAGCACGGTTCCTTGAAGGTAGCGCAGGTAGTGTACGCAACTAGCATGGTTCCTTGAAGGTGGCGCAGGTAGTGTACGCAACTAGCATGGTTCCTTGAAGGTGGCGCAGGTAGTGTACGCAACTAGCATGGTTCCTAGAAGGTAGCGCAGGTAGTGTACGCAACTAGCATGGTTCCTTGAATGTGGCGCAGGTAGTGTACGCAACTAGCATGGTTCCTTGAAGGTGGCGCAGGTAGTGTACGCAACTAGCATGGTTCCTTGAAGGTGGCGCAGGTAGTGTACGCAACTAGCACGGTTCCTTGAAGGTGCAGTAGGTAATGTACGCGACTAGCACGGTTCCTTGAAGGTGGCGCAGGTAGTGTACGCAACTAGCATGGTTCCTTGAAGGTGGCGCAGGTAGTGTACGCGACTAGCACGGTTCCTTGAAGGTGGCGCAGGTAGTGGACGCAACTAGCACGGTTCATTGAAGGTGCAGTAGGTAATGTACGCGACTAGCACGGTTCCTTGAAGGAGGCGCAGGTAGTGTACGCAACTAGCACGGTTCATTGAAGGTGGCGCAGGTAGTGTACGCAACTAGCACGGTTCATTGAAGGTGCAGTAGGTAATGTACGCGACTAGCATGGTTCCTTGAAGGTGCAGTAGGTAATGTACGCGACTAGCATGGTTCCTTGAAGGTGCAGTAGGTAATGTACGCAACTAGCACGGTTCCTTGAAGGTGGCGTAGGTAATGTACGCAACTAGCACGGTTCCTTGAAGGTGGCGAAGGTAATGTACTCAACTAGCACGGTTCCTTGAAGGTGCAGTAGGTAATGTACGCAACTAGCACGGTTCCTTGAAAGTGGTGCAGGTAATGTACGCGACTAGCACGGTTCATTGAAGGTGGCGCAGGTAATGTACGCAACTAGCATGGTTCCTTGAGGGTGGCGCAGGTAATGTACGCAACTAGCATGGTTCCTTGGGGGTGGCGCATGTAATGTACGTAACTAGCACGGTTCCTTGAGGGTGGCGCAGGTAATGTACGCAACTAGCATGGTTCATTGAAGGTGCAGTAGGTAATGTACGCGACTAGCACGGCTCCTTGAAGGTGGCGCAGGTAGTGTACGGAACTAGCACGGTTCCTTGAAGGTGGCGCAGGTAATGTACGCAACTAGCACGGTTCCTTGAAGGTGGCGCAGGTAGTGTACGCAACTAGCATGGTTCCTTGAAGGTGGCGCAGGTAGTGTACGCAACTAGCACGGTTCCTTGAAGGTGGCGCAGGTAGTGTACGCAACTAGCACGGTTCATTGAAGGTGGCGCAGGTAATGTACGCAACTAGCACGGTTCATTGAAGGTGGCGCAGGTAGTGTACGCAACTAGCACGGTTCATTGAAGGTGCAGTAGGTAATGTACGCGACTAGCATGGTTCCTTGAAGGTGCAGTAGGTAATGTACGCGACTAGCATGGTTCCTTGAAGGTGCAGTAGGTAATGTACGCGACTAGCACGGTTCCTTGAAGGTGGCGCAGGTAATGTACGCGACTAGCATGGTTCCTTGGAGGTGGCGCAGGTATTGTACGCAACTAGCATGGTTCCTTGAGGGTGCAGTAGGTAATGTACGCAACTAGCACGGTTCATTGAAGGTGGCGTAGGTAGTGTACGCGACTAGCATGGTTCCTTGAAGGAGGCGCAGGTAGTGTACGCAACTAGCACGGTTCCTTGAAGGTGGCGCATGTAATGTACGCAACTAGCACTGTTCCTTGAAGGTGGCGTAGGTAGTATACGCAACTAGCACGGTTCCTTGAGGGTGGCGCAGGTAGTGTACGCAACTAGCATGGGTCCTTGAGGGTGGCGTAGGTAGTGTACGCAACTAGCACGGTTCCTTGAAGGTGGCGCAGGTAATGTACGCAACTAGCACGGTTCCTTGAGGGTGGCGCAGGTAGTGTACGCACCTTGCACGGTTCCTTGAAGGTGGCGCAGGTAATCTACGCAACTAGCATGGGTCCTTGAGGGTGGCGTAGGTAGTGTACGCAACTAGCACTGTTCCTTGAAGGTGGCGTAGGTAGTGTACGCAACTAGCACGGTTCCTTGAGGGTGGCGCAGGTAGTGTACGCAACTAGCATGGTTCCTTGAAGGTGGCGCAGGTAATGTACGCAACTAGCATGGATCCTTGAAGGTGGCGCAGATAGTGTACGCAACTAGCACGGTTCCTTGAAGGTGGCGTAGGTAGTGTACGCAACTAGCACGGTTCCTTGAAGGTGGCGCAGGTAATGTACGCAACTAGCACGGTTCCTTGAAGGTGGCGCAGGTAGTGTACGCAACTAGCACGGTTCCTTGAAGGTGGCGCAGGTAGTGTACGCAACTAGCACGGTTCCTTGAAGGTGGCGCAGGTAGTGTACGCAACTAGCACGGTTCCTTGAAGGTGGCGCAGTTAATGTACGCAACTAGCACGGTTCATTGAAGGTGGCGCAGGTAATGTACGCAACTAGCATGGGTCCTTGAAGGAGGCGCAGGTAGTGTACGCAACTAGCATGGTTCCTTGAGGGTGGCGCAGGTAGTGTACGCAACTAGCATGGGTCCTTGAGAGTGGTGCAGGTAGTGTACGCAACTAGCACGGTTCCTTGACGGTGGCGTAGGTAGTGTACGCAACTAGCATGGGTCCATGAGGATGGCTCAGGTAATGTAAGCAACTAGCACGGTTCCTTGAAGGTCGCGTAGGTAGTGTACGCATCTAGCACGGTTCATTGAAGGTGGCGCAGGTAGTGTACGCAACTAGCATAGTTCCTTGAAGGTGGCGCAGGTAGTGTACGCAACTAGCATGGTTCCTTGAAGGTGCAGTAGGTAATGTACGCGACTAGCACGGTTCCTTGAAGGTGGCGTAGGTAGTGTACGCAACTAGCATGGTTCCTTGAAGGTGGCGTAGGTAGTGTACGCAACTAGCATGGTTCCTTGAAGGTGGCGCACGTAGTGTACGCAACTAGCATGGTTCCTTGAAGGTGGCGCAGGTAGTGTACGCAACTAGCACGGTTCCTTAAAGGTGGCGCAGGTAGTGTACGCAACTAGCATAGTTCCTTGAAGGTGGCGCAGGTAGTGTACGCAACTAGCATGGTTCCTTGAAGGTGCAGTAGGTAATGTACGCGACTAGCACGGTTCCTTGAAGGTGGCGTTGGTAGTGTACGCAACTAGCATGGTTCCTTGAAGGTGGCGTAGGTAGTGTACGCAACTAGCATGGTTCCTTGAAGGTGGCGCAGGTAGTGTACGCAACTAGCATGGTTCCTTGAAGGTGGCGTAGGTAGTGTACGCAACTAGCATGGTTCCTTGAAGGTGGCGCAGAGTGTATGCAACTAGCATGGTTCCTTGAAGGTGGCGTTGGTAGTGTACGCAACTAGCATGGTTCCTTGAAGGTGGCGCAGGTAGTGTACGCAACTAGCATGGTTCCTTGAAGGTGGCGTTGGTAGTGTACGCAACTAGCATGGTTCCTTGAAGGTGGCGCAGGTAGTGTACGCAACTAGCACGGTTCCTTGAAGGTGGCGCAGGTAGTGTACGCAACTAGCACGGTTCATTGAAGGTGGCGCAGGTAATGTACGCAACTAGCACGGTTCATTGAAGGTGGCGCAGGTAGTGTACGCGACTAGCATGGTTCCTTGAAGGAGGCGCAGGTAGTGTACGCAACTAGCACGGTTCCTTGAAGGTGGCGCAGGTAATGTACGCAACTAGCACTGTTCCTTGAAGGTGGCGTAGGTAGTGTACGCAAATAGCACGGTTCCTTGAGGGTGGCGCAGGTAGTGTACGCAACTAGCATGGGTCCTTGAGGGTGGCGTTGCTAGTGTACGCAACTAGCACGGTTCCTTGAAGGTGGCGCAGGTAATGTACGCAACTAGCACGGTTCTTTGAGGGTGGCGCAGGTAGTGTACGCAACTAGCACGGTTCCTTGAAGGTGGCGCAGGTAATCTACGCAACTAGCATGGGTCCTTGAGGGTGGCGTAGGTAGTGTACGCAACTAGCACGGTTCCTTGAAGGTGGCGTAGGTAGTGTACGCAACTAGCACGGTTCCTTGAGGGTGGCGCAGGTAGTGTACGCAACTAGCATGGTTCCTTGGAGGTGGCGCAGGTAATGTACGCAACTAGCATGGGTCCTTGAAGGTGGCGCAGGTAGTGTACGCAACTAGCACGGTTCCTTGAAGGTGGCGTAGGTAGTGTACGCAACTAGCACGGTTCCTTGAAGGTGGCGCAGGTAATGTACGCAACTAGCACGGTTCCTTGAAGGTGGCGCAGGTAGTGTACGCAACTAGCACGGTTCCTTGAAGGTGGCGCAGGTAGTGTACGCAACTAGCACGGTTCCTTGAAGGTGGCACAGGTAGTGTACGCAACTAGCATAGTTCCTTGAAGGTGGCGCAAGTAGTGTACGCAACTAGCATGGTTCCTTGGAGGTGGCGCAGGTAATGTTCGCAACTAGCATGGGTCCTTGAAGGTGGCGCAGGTAGTGTACGCAACTAGCACGGTTCCTTGAAGGTGGCGTAGGTAGTGTACGCAACTAGCACGGTTCCTTGAAGGTGGCGCAGGTAATGTACGCAACTAGCACGGTTCCTTGAAGGTGGCGCAGGTAATGTACGCAACTAGCACGGTTCATTGAAGGTGGCGCAGGTAATGTACGCAACTAGCATGGGTCCTTGAAGGAGGCGCAGGTAGTGTACGCAACTAGCATGGTTCCTTGAGGGTGGCGCAGGTAGTGTACGCAACTAGCATGGGTCCTTGAGGGTGGCGCAGGTAGTGTACGCAACTAGCACGGTTCCTTGAAGGTGGCGTAGGTAGTGTACGCAACTAGCATGGGTCCTTGAAGATGGCTCAGGTAATGTACGCAACTAGCACGGTTCCTTGAAGGTCGCGTAGGTAGGGTACGCAACTAGCACGGTTCATTGAAGGTGGCGCAGGTAGTGTACGCAACTAGCATAGTTCCTTGAAGGTGGCGCAGGTAGTGTACGCAACTAGCATGGTTCCTTGAAGGTGCAGTAGGTAATGTACGCGACTAGCACGGTTCCTTGAAGGTGAAGTAGGTAGTGTACGCAACTAGCACGGTTCCTTGAAGGTGGCGCGGGTAGTGTACGCAACTAGCATGGGTCCTTGAGGATGGCTCAGGTAATGTACGCGACTAGCACGGTTCCTTGAGGGTGGCGCAGGTAGTGTACGCAACTAGCACGGTTCCTTGAAGGTGGCGCAGGTAGTGTACGCAACTAGCATGGTTCCTTGAAGGTGGCGTAGGTAGTGTACGCAATTATCATGGTTCCTTGAAGGTGGCGCAGGTAGTGTACGCAACTAGCATGGTTCCTTGAAGGTGGCGCAGGTAGTGTACGCAACTAGCCCGGTTCCTTGAAGGTGGCACAGGTAGTGTACGCAACTAGCATAGTTCCTTGAAGGTGGCGCAAGTAGTGTACGCAACTAGCATGGTTCCTTGAAGGTGCAGTAGGTAATGTACGCGACTAGCACGGTTCCTTGAAGGTGGCGTAGGTTGTGTACGCAACTAGCATGGGTCCTTAAGGATGGCTCAGGTAATGTACGCAACTAGCACGGTTCCTTGAAGGTCGCGTAGGTAGTGTACGCAACTAGCACGGTTCATTGAAGGTGGCGCAGGTAGTGTACGCAACTAGCATAGTTCCTTGAAGGTGGCGCAGGTAGTGTACGCAACTAGCATGGTTCCTTGAAGGTGCAGTAGGTAATGTACGCGACTAGCACGGTTCCTTGAAGGTGGCGTAGGTAGTGTACGCAACTAGCACGGTTCCTTGAAGGTGGCGTAGGTAGTGTACGCAACTAGCATGGTTCCTTGAAGGTGGCGCAGGTAGTGTACGCAACTAGCATGGTTCCTTGAAGGTGGCGCAGGTAGTGTACGCAACTAGCACGGTTCCTTGAAGGTGGCGCAGGTAGTGTACGCAACTAGCATAGTTCCTTGAAGGTGGCGCAGGTAGTGTACGCAACTAGCATGGTTCCTTGAAGGTGCAGTAGGTAATGTACGCGACTAGCACGGTTCCTTGAAGGTGGCGTAGGTAGTGTACGCAACTAGCATGGTTCCTTGAAGGTGGCGTAGGTAGTGTACGCAACTAGCATGGTTCCTTGAAGGTGGCGCAGGTAGTGTACGCAACTAGCATGGTTCCTTGAAGGTGGCGTAGGTAGTGTAGGCAACTAGCATGGTTCCTTGAAGGTGGCGCAGGTAGTGTACGCAACTAGCATGGTTCCTTGAAGGTGGCGTTGGTAGTGTACGCAACTAGCATGGTTCCTTGAAGGTGGCGTAGGTAGTGTACGCAACTAGCATGGTTCCTGGAAGGAGGCGTAGGTAATGTACGCAACTAACACGGTTCCTTGAAGGTGGCGCAGGTAGTGCACGCAACTAGCATGGTTCCTTGAAGGTGGCGCAGGTAGTGTACGCAACTAGCATGGATCCTTGAAGGTGGCGCAGGTAGTGTACGCAACTAGCATGGTTCCTTGAGGGTGGCGTAGGTAATGTACGCCACTAGCTTGGTTCCTTGAAGGTGGCGCAGGTAGTGTACGCAACTAGCATGGTTCCTTGAAGGTGGCGCAGGTAGTGTACGCAACTAGCATGGTTCCTTGAAGGTGGCGTACGTAGTGTACGCAACAAGCATGGTTCCTTGAAGGTGGCGCAGGTAGTGTACGCAACTAGCATGGTTCCTTGAAGGTGGCGTAGGTAGTGTACGCAACTAGCATGGTTCCTTGAAGGTGGCGCATGTAGTGTACGCAACTAGCATGATTCCTTGAAGGTGGCGTAGGTAGTGTACGCAACTAGCATGGGTCCTTGAGGATGGCTCATGTAATGTACGCAACTAGCACGGTTCCTTGAAGGTGGCGCAGGTAATGTACGCAACTAGCACGGTTCCTTGAAGGTAGCGCAGGTAATGTACGCAACTAGCATGGTTCCTTGAAGGTGGCGCAGGTAGTGTACGCAATTAGCATGGTTCCTTGAAGGTGGCGTAGGTAGTGTACGCAACTAGCATGGTTCCTTGAAGGTGGCGCAGGTAGTGTACGCAACTAGCATGGTTCCTTGAAGGTGGCGCAGGTAGTGTACGCAACTAGCATGGTTCCTTGAAGGTGGCGCAGGTAGTGTACGCAACTAGCATGGGTCCTTGAGGATGGCTCAGGTAA
Organism: Meconema thalassinum; assembly: GCA_946902985.2. Lineage (NCBI taxonomy): Eukaryota > Metazoa > Arthropoda > Insecta > Orthoptera > Tettigoniidae > Meconema > Meconema thalassinum. Next base: position 845,813,798 of record OX336389.2, read on the forward strand.
TGTACGCAACTAGCATGGTTCCTTGAAGGTGGCGCAGGTAGTGTACGCAACTAGCACGGTTCCTTGAAGGTAGCGCAGTTAGTGTACGCAACTAGCATGGTTCCTTGAAGGTGGCGCAGGTAGTGTACGCAACTAGCATGGTTCCTTGAAGGTGGCGCAGGTAGTGTACGCAACTAGCATGGTTCTAAGAAGGTAGCGCAGGTAGTGTACGCAACTAGCATGGTTCCTTGAAGGTGGCGCAGGTAGTGTACGCAACTAGCATGGTTCCTTGAAGGTGGCGCAGGTAGTGTACGCAACTAGCACGGTTCCTTGAAGGTGCAGTAGGTAATGTACGCGACTAGCACGGTTCGTTGAAGGTGGCGCAGGTAGTGTACGCAACTAGCATGGTTCCTTGAAGGTGGCGCAGGTAGTGTACGCGACTAGCACGGTTCCTTGAAGGTGGCGCAGGTAGTGTACGCAACTAGCACGGTTCATTGAAGGTGCAGTAGGTAATGTACGCGACTAGCACGGTTCCTTGAAGGAGGCGCAGGTAGTGTACGCAACTAGCACGGTTCATTGAAGGTGGCGCAGGTAGTGTACGCAACTAGCACGGTTCATTGAAGGTGCAGTAGGTAATGTACGCGACTAGCATGGTTCCTTGAAGGTGCAGTAGGTAATGTACGCGACTAGCATGGTTCCTTGAAGGTGCAGTAGGTAATGTACGCAACTAGCACGGTTCCTTGAAGGTGGCGTAGGTAATGTACGCAACTAGCACGGTTCCTTGAAGGTGGCGAAGGTAATGTACGCAACTAGCACGGTTCCTTGAAGGTGCAGTAGGTAATGTACGCAACTAGCACGGTTCCTTGAAGGTGGTGCAGGTAATGTACGCAACTAGCATGGTTCCTTGAGGGTGGCGCAGGTAATGTACGCAACTAGCATGGTTCCTTGGGGGTGGCGCAGGTAATGTACGCAACTAGCCCGGTTCCTTGAGGGTGGCGCAGGTAATGTACGCAACTAGCATGGTTCATTGAAGGTGCAGTAGGTAATGTACGCGACTAGCACGGTTCCTTGAAGGTGGCGCAGGTAGTGTACGCAACTAGCACGGTTCCTTGAAGGTGGCGCAGGTAATGTACGCAACTAGCACGGTTCCTTGAATGTGGCGCAGGTAGTGTACGCAACAAGCATGGTTCCTTGAAGGTGGCGCAGGTAGTGTACGCAACTAGCACGGTTCCTTGAAGGTGGCGCAGGTAGTGTACGCAACTAGCACGGTTCATTGAAAGTGGCGCAGGTAATGTACGCAACTAGCATGGTTCCTTGGGGGTGGCGCAGGTAATGTACGCAACTAGCCCGGTTCCTTGAGGGTGGCGCAGGTAATGTACGCAACTAGCATGGTTCATTGAAGGTGCAGTTGGTAATGTACGCGACTAGCACGGTTCCTTGAAGGTGGCGCAGGTAGTGTACGCAACTAGCACGGTTCCTTGAAGGTGGCGCAGGTAATGTACGCAACTAGCACGGTTCCTTGAAGGTGGCGCAGGTAGTGTACGCAACTAGCATGGTTCCTTGAAGGTGGCGCAGGTAGTGTACGCAACTAGCACGGTTCCTTGAAGGTGGCGCAGGTAGTGTACGCAACTAGCACGGTTCATTGAAGGTGGCGCAGGTAATGTACGCAACTAGCGCGGTTCATTGAAGGTGGCGCAGGTAGTGTACGCAACTAGCACGGTTCATTGAAGGTGCAGTAGGTAATGTACGCGACTAGCATGGTTCCTTGAAGGTGCAGTAGGTAATGTACGCGACTAGCATGGTTCCTTGAAGGTGCAGTAGGTAATGTACGCGACTAGCACGGTTCCTTGAAGGTGGCGCAGGTAATGTACGCAACTAGCACGGTTCATTGAAGGTGGCGCAGGTAATGTACGCAACTAGCATGGGTCCTTGAAGGAGGCGCAGGTAGTGTACGCAACTAGCATGGTTCCTTGAGGGTGGCGCAGGTAGTGTACGCAACTAGCATGGGTCCTTGAGGGTGGCGCAGGTAGTGTACGCAACTAGCACGGTTCCTTGAAGGTGGCGTAGGTAGTGTACGCAACTAGCATGGGTCCTTGAGGATGGCTCAGGTAATGTACGCAACTAGCACGGTTCCTTGAAGGTCGCGTAGGTAGTGTACGCAACTAGCACGGTTCATTGAAGGTGGCGCAGGTAGTTTACGCAACTAGCATAGTTCCTTGAAGGTGGCGCAGGTAGTGTACGCAACTAGCATGGTTCCTTGAAGGTGCAGTAGGTAATGTACGCGACTAGCACGGTTCCTTGAAGGTGGCGTAGGTAGTGTACGCAACTAGCATGGTTCCTTGAAGGTGGCGCAGGTAGTGTACGCCACTAGCATGGTTCCTTTAAGGTGGCGCAGGTAGTGTACGCAACTAGCACGGTTCCTTGAAGGCGGCGCAGGTAGTGTACGCAACTAGCATAGTTCCTTGAAGGTGGCGCAGGTAGTGTACGCAACTAGCATGGTTCCTTGAAGGTGCAGTAGGTAAGGTACGCGACTAGCACGGTTCCTTGAAGGTGGCGTAGGTAGTGTACGCAACTAGCATGGTTCCTTGAAGGTGGCGTAGGTAGTGTACGCAACTAGCATGTTTCCTTGAAGGTGGCGCAGGTAGTGTACGCTACTAGCATGGTTCCTTGAAGGTGGCGTAGGTAGTGTACGCAACTAGCATGGTTCCTTGAAAGTGGCGCAGGTAGTGTACGCAACTAGCATTGTTCCTTGAAGGTGGCGTTGGTAGTGTACGCAACTAGCATGGTTCCTTGAAGGTTGCGCAGGTAGTGTACGCAACTAGCATGGTTCCTTGAAGGAGGCGTAGGTAATGTACGCAACTAGCACGGTTCCTTGAAGGTGGCGCAGGTAGTGCACGCAACTAGCATGGTTCCTTGAAGGTGGCGCAGGTAGTGTACGCAACTAGCATGGTTCCTTGAAGGTGGCGCAGGTAGTGTACGCAACTAGCATGGTTCCTTGAGGGTGGCGTAGGTAATGTACGCAACTAGCATGGTTCCTTGAAGGTGGCGCAGGTAGTGTACGCAACTAGCATGGTTCCTTGAAGGTGGCGCAGGTAGTGTACGCAACTAGCATGGTTCCTTGAAGGTGGCGTAGGTAGTGTACGCAACTAGCATGGTTCCTTGAAGGTGGCGCAGGTAGTGTACGCAACTAGCATGGTTCCTTGAAGGTGGCGTAGGTAGTGTACGCAACTAGCATGGTTACTTGAAGGTGGCGCAGGTAGTGTACGCAACTAGCATGGTTCCTTGAAGGTGGCGTAGGTAGTGTACGCAACTAGCATGGGTCCTTGAGGATGGCTCAGGTAATGTACGCAACTAGCACGGTTCCTTGAAGTTGGCGCAGGTACTGTACGCAACTAGCACGGTTCCTTGAAGGTAGCGCAGGTAATGTACGCAACTAGCATGGTTCCTTGAAGGTGGCGCAGGTAGTGTACGCAACTAGCATGGTTCCTTGAAGGTGGCGTAGGTAGTGTACGCAACAAGCATGGTTCCTTGAAGGTGGCGCAGGTAGTGTACGCAACTAGCACGGTTCCTTGAAGGTGGCGTAGGTAGTGTACGCAACTAGCATGGTTCCTTGAGGGTGCAGTAGGTAGTGTACGCAACTAGCACGGTTCCTTGAAGGTGGCGTAGGTAGTGTACGCAATTAGCACGGTTCCTTGAAGGAGGCGCAGGTAGTGTACGCAACTAGCATGGTTCCTTGAGGGTGGCGTAGGTAGTGTTCGCAATTAGCACGGTTCCTTGAAGGTGGCGTAGGTAATGTACGCAATTAGCACGGTTCCTTGAAGGTGGCGCAGGTAATGTACGCAACTAGCACGGTTCCTTGAAGGTGGCGCAGGTAGTGTACGCAACTAGCACGGTTCCTTGAGGGTGGCGTAGGTAGTGTACGCAACTAGCATGGTTCCTTGAAGGTGGCGCAGGTAGTGTACGCAACTAGCATGGTTCCTTGAAGGTGGCGCAGGTAGTGTACGCAACTAGCATGGTTCCTTGAAGGTGGCGCAGGTAGTGTATGCAACTAGCATGGTTCCTTGAAGGTGGCGTAGGTAGTGTACGCAACTAGCATGGTTCCTTGAAGGTGGCGCAGGTAGTGTACGCAACTAGCATGGTTCCTTGAGGGTGGTGCAGGTAATGTACGCAATTAGCACGGTTCTTTGAAGGTGGCGCAGGTAGTGTACGCAATTAGCATGGGTCCTTGAAGGTGGCGTAGGTTGTGTACGCAACTAGCACGGTTCCTTGAAGGTGGCGTAGGTAGTGTACGCAATAAGCATGGGTCCATGAAGGAGGCGCAGGTAGTGTACGCAATTTGCACGGTTCCTTGAAGGTGGCGCAGGTAGTGTACGCAACTAGCACGGTTCCTTGAAGGTGGCGCAGGTAATGTACGCAACTAGCACGGTTCCTTGAAGGTGGCGCAGGTAATGTACGCGACTAGCACGGTTCCTTGAGGGTGGTGCAGGTAATGTACGCGACTAGCACGGTTCCTTGAGGGTGGTGCAGTTAGTGTACGCAACTAGCATGGTTCCTTGAAGGTAGCGCAGGTAGTGTACGCAACTAGCACTGTTCCTTGAAGGTGGCGTAGGTAGTGTACGCAACTAGCACGGTTCCTTGAAGGTGGCGTAGGTTGTGTACGCAACTAGCACGGTTCCTTGAAGGTGGCGCAGGTAATGTACGCAACTAGCACGGTTCCTTGAAGGTGGCGCAGGTAATGTACGCGACTAGCACGGTTCCTTGAGGGTGGTGCAGGTAATGTACGCGACTAGCACGGTTCCTTGAAGGTGGCGCAGGTAGTGTACGCAACTAGCATGGTTCCTTGAGGGTGGCGTAGGTAGTGTACGCAACTAGCATGGGTCCTTGATGGTGGCGCAGGTAGTGTACGCAACTAGCACGGTTCCTTGAAGGTGGCGTACGTAGTGTACGCAATTAGCATGGGTCCTTGAGGGTGGCGTAGGTAGTGTACGCAAATAGCATGGGTCCTTGAGGATGGCTCATGTAATGTACGCAACTAGCACGGTTCCTTGAAGGTGGCGTAGGTAATGTACGCAACTAGCACGGTTCCTTGAAGGTGGCGCAGGTAATGTACGCAACTAGCACGGTTCCTTGAGGGTGGCGTAGGTAGTGTACGCAACTAGCACGGGTCCTTGAAGGTGGCGCAGGTAATGTACGCAACTAGCATGGATCCTTGAGGGTGGCGTAGGTAGTGTACGCAACTAGCACGGGTCCTTGAGGGTGGCGCAGGTAGTGTACGCAACTAGCACGGTTCCTTGAAGGTGGCGTAGGTAGTGTACGCAACTAGCACGGTTCCTTGAAGGTGGCGCAGGTAATGTACGCAACTAGCACGGGTCCTTGAAGGTGGCGCAGGTAATGTACGCAACTAGCATGGATCCTTGAGGGTGGCGTAGGTAGTGTACGCAACTAGCACGGGTCCTTGAGGGTGGCGCAGGTAGTGTACGCAACTAGCACGGTTCCTTGAAGGTGGCGTAGGTAGTGTACGCAACTAGCACGGTTCCTTGAAGGTGGCTCAGGTAATGTACGCAACTAGCACGGTTCCTCGAAGGTGGCGCAGGTAATGTACGCAACTAGCCCGGTTCCTTGAGGGTGGCGTAGGTAGTGTACGCAACTAGCACGGGTCCTTGAAGGTGGCGCAGGTAATGTACGCAACTAGCATGGATCCTTGAGGGTGGCGTAGGTAGTGTACGCAACTAGCACGGGTCCTTGAGGGTGGCGCAGGTAGTGTACGCAACTAGCACGGTTCCTTGAAGGTGGCGTAGGAAGTGTACGCAACTAGCACGGTTCCTTGAAGGTGGCGCAGTTAATGTACGCAACTAGCACGGGTCCTTGAAGGTGGCGCAGGTAATGTACGCAACTAGCATGGATCCTTGAGGGTGGCGTAGGTAGTGTACGCAACTAGCACGGGTCCTTGAGGGTGGCGCAGGTAGTGTACGCAACTAGCATGGTTCTTTGAAGGTGGCTCAGGTAATGTACGCAACTAGCACGGTTCCTCGAAGGTGGCGCAGGTAATGTACGCAACTAGCCCGGTTTCTTGAGGGTGGCGTAGGTAGTGTACGCTACTAGCACGGGTCCTTGAAGGTGGCGCAGGTAGTGTACGCAACTAGCACGGTTCCTTGAGGGTGGCGTAGGTAGGGTACGCAACTAGCATGGGTCCTTGAGGGTGGCGCAGGTAGTGTACGCAACTAGCACGGGTCCTTGAAGGTGACGCAGGTAGTGTACGCAACTAGCACGGTTCCTTGAGGGTGGCGTAGGTAGTGTACGCAACTAGCATGGGTCCTTGAGGGTGGCGCAGGTAGTGTACGCAACTAGCACGGGTCCTTGAGGGTGGCGCAGGTAGTGTACGCAACTAGCATGGGTCCTTGAGGTTGGCGCAGGTAGTGTACGCAACTAGCACGGGTCATTGAGGGTGGCGCAGGTAGTGTACGCAACTAGCACGGTTCCTTGAAGTTGGCGTAGGTAGTGTACGCAACTAGCATGGTTCCTTGAGGGTGGCGCAGGTAGTGTACGCAACTAGCACGGTTCCTTGAGGGTGGCGTAGGTAGTGTACGCAACTAGCATGGGTCCTTGAGGGTGGCGCAGGTAGTGTACGCAACTAGCACGGTTCCTTGAAGGTGGCGTAGGTAGTGTACGCAATTAGCATGGGTCTTTGAGGGTGGCGTAGGTAGTGTACGCAACTAGCACGGTTCCTTGAAGGTGGCGTAGGTAATGTACGCAACTAGCACGGTTCCTTGAAGGTGGCGCAGGTAATGTACGCAACTAGCACGGTTCCTTGAGGGTGCCGTAGGTAGTGTACGCAACTAGCACGGGTCCTTGAAGGTGGCGCAGGTAATGTACGCAACTAGCATGGATCCTTGAGGGTGGCGTAGGTAGTGTACGCAACTAGCACGGGTCCTTGAAGGTGGCGCAGGTAATGTACGCAACTAGCACTGTTCCTTGAAGGTGGCGCAGGTAATGTACGCAACTAGCATGGGTCCTTGAGGGTGGCGTAGGTAGTGTACGCAACTAGCATGGTTCCTTGAAGGTGGCGCAGGTAATGTACGAACTAGCATGGGTCCTTGAGGGTGGCGTAGGTAGTGTACGCAACTAGCATGGTCCCTTGAAGGTGGCGCAGGTAATGTACGCAACTAGCAAGGGTCCTTGAGGATGGCTCAGGTAATGTACGCAACTAGCACGGTTTATTGAAGGTGGCGCAGATATAGTACGCAACTAGCACTGTTCCTTGAAGGTGGCGCAGGTTATGTACGCAACTAGCATGGGTCCATGAGGATGGCTCAGGTAATGTACGCAACTAGCACGGTTCATTGAAGGTGGCGCAGGTAATGTACGACACTAGCATGGGTCCATGAGGATGGCTCAGGTAATGTACGCAACTAGCACGGTTCATTGAAGGTGGCGCAGGTAATGTACGCAACTAGCACGGTTCATTGAAGGTGGCGCAGATAGTGTACGACACTAGCAAGGGTCCTTGAAGGTGGTGCAGGTAATGTACGCTACTAGCAAGGGTCCTTGAGGGTGGTGCATGTAATGTACGCAACTAGCATGGGTCCATGAGGATGGCTCAGGTAATGTACGCAACTAGCACGGTTCATTGAAGGTGGCGCAGGTAATGTACGCAACTAGCATGGGTCCTTGAAGGAGGCGCAGGTAATGTACGCAACTAGCATGGGTCCTTAAGGGTGGCGCAGGTAGTGTACGCAACTAGCACGGTTCCTTGAAGGTGGCGTAGGTAGTGTACGCAACTAGCATGGGTCCTTAAGGATGGCTCAGGTAATGTACGCAACTAGCACGGTTCCTTGAAGGTCGCGTAGGTAGTGTACGCAACTAGCACGGTTCATTGAAGGTGGCGCAGGTAGTGTACGCAACTAGCATAGTTCCTTGAAGGTGGCGCAGGTAGTGTACGCAACTAGCATGGTTCCTTGAAGGTGCAGTAGGTAATGTACGCGACTAGCACGGTTCCTTGAAGGTGGCGTTGGTAGTGTACGCAACTAGCATGGTTCCTTGAAGGTGGCGTAGGTAGTGTAAGCAACTAGCATGGTTCCTTGAAGGTGGCGCAGGTAGTGTACGCAACTAGCATGGTTCCTTGAAGGTGGCGCATGTAGTGTACGCAACTAGCACGGTTCCTTGAAGGTGGCGCAGGTAGTGTACGCAACTAGCATAGTTCCCTGAAGGTGGCGCAGGTAGTGTACGCAACTAGCATGGTTCCTTGAAGGTGCAGTAGGTAATGTACGCGACTAGCACGGTTCCTTGAAGGTGGCGTAGGTAGTGTACGCAACTAGCATGGTTCCTTGAAGGTGGCGTAGGTAGTGTACGCAACTAGCATGGTTCCTTGAAGATGGCGCAGGTAGTGTACGCAACTAGCATGGTTCCTTGAAGGTGGCGTAGGTAGTGTACGCAACTAGCATGGTTCCTTGAAGGTGGCGCAGGTAGTGTACGCAACTAGCATGGTTCCTTGAAGGTGGCGTTGGTAGTGTACGCAACTAGCATGGTTCCTTGAAGGTGGCGCAGGTAGTGTACGCAACTAGCATGGTTCCTTGAAGGAGGCGTAGGTAATGTACGCAACTAGCACGGTTCCTTGAAGGTGGCGCAGGTAGTGCACGCAACTAGCATGGTTCCTTGAAGGTGGCGCAGGTAGTGTACGCAACTAGCATGGTTCCTTGAAGGTGGCGCAGGTAGTGTACGCAACTAGCATGGTTCCTTGAGGGTGGCGTAGGTAATGTACGCAACTAGCATGGTTCCTTGAAGGTGGCGCAGGTAGTGTACGCAACTAGCATGGTTCCTTGAAGGTGGCGCAGGTAGTGTACGCAACTAGCATGGTTCCTTGAAGGTGGCGTACGTAGTGTACGCAACTAGCATGGTTCCTTGAAGGTGGCGCAGGTAGTGTACGCAACTAGTATGGTTCCTTGAAGGTGGCGTAGGTAGTGTACGCAACTAGCATGGTTCCTTGAAGGTGGCGCAGGTAGTGTACGCAACTAGCATGGTTCCTTGAAGGTGGCGTAGGTAGTGTACGCTACTAGCATGGGTCTTTGAGGATGGCTCAGGTAATGTACGCAACTAGCACGGTTCCTTGAAGGTGGCGCAGGTAATGTACGCAACTAGCACGGTTCCTTGAAGGTAGCGCAGGTAATGTACGCAACTAGCATGGTTCCTTGAAGGTGGCGCAGGTATTGTACGCAATTAGCATGGTTCCTTGAAGGTGGCGTAGGTAGTGTACGCAACTAGCATGGTTCCTTGAAGGTGGCGCAGGTAGTGTACGCAACTAGCACGGTTCCTTGAAGGTGGCGTAGGTACTGTACGCAACTAGCATGGTTCCTTGAGGGTGCAGTAGGTAGTGTGCGCAACTAGCACGGTTCCTTGAAGGTGGCGTAGGTAGTGTACGCAATTAGCACGGTTCCTTGAAGGAGGCGCAGGTAGTGTACGCAACTAGCATGGTTCTTTGAGGGTGGCGTAGGTAGGGTACGCAATTAGCACGGTTCCTTGAAGGTGGCGTAGGTAATGTACGCAATTAGCACGGTTCCTTGAAGGTGGCGCAGGTAATGTACGCAACTAGCACTGTTCCTTGAAGGTGGCGCAGGTTATGTACGCAACTAGCATGGGTCCATGAGGATGGCTCAGGTAATGTACGCAACTAGCACGGTTCATTGAAGGTGGCGCAGGTAATGTACGACACTAGCATGGGTCCATGAGGATGGCTCAGGTAATGTACGCAACTAGCACGGTTCATTGAAGGTGGCGCAGGTAATGTACGCAACTAGCACGGTTCATTGAAGGTGGCGCAGATAGTGTACGACACTAGCAAGGGTCCTTGAAGGTGGTGCAGGTAATGTACGCTACTAGCAAGGGTCCTTGAGGGTGGTGCATGTAATGTACGCAACTAGCATGGGTCCATGAGGATGGCTCAGGTAATGTACGCAACTAGCACGGTTCATTGAAGGTGGCGCAGGTAATGTACGCAACTAGCATGGGTCCTTGAAGGAGGCGCAGGTAATGTACGCAACTAGCATGGGTCCTTAAGGGTGGCGCAGGTAGTGTACGCAACTAGCACGGTTCCTTGAAGGTGGCGTAGGTAGTGTACGCAACTAGCATGGGTCCTTAAGGATGGCTCAGGTAATGTACGCAACTAGCACGGTTCCTTGAAGGTCGCGTAGGTAGTGTACGCAACTAGCACGGTTCATTGAAGGTGGCGCAGGTAGTGTACGCAACTAGCATAGTTCCTTGAAGGTGGCGCAGGTAGTGTACGCAAATAGCATGGTTCCTTGAAGGTGCAGTAGGTAATGTACGCGACTAGCACGGTTCCTTGAAGGTGGCGTAGGTAGTGTACGCAACTAGCACGGTTCCTTGAAGGTGGCGTAGGTAGTGTACGCAACTAGCATGGTTCCTTGAAGGTGGCGTTGGTAGTGTACGCAACTAGCATGGTTCCTTGAAGGTGGCGTAGGTAGTGTACGCAACTAGCATGGTTCCTTGAAGGTGGCGCAGGTAGTGTACGCAACTAGCATGGTTCCTTGAAGGTGGCGCAGGTAGTGTACGCAACTAGCACGGTTCCTTGAAGGTGGCGCAGGTAGTGTACGCAACTAGCATAGTTCCTTGAAGGTGGCGCAGGTAGTGTACGCAACTAGCATGGTTCCTTGAAGGTGCAGTTGGTAATGTACGCGACTAGCACGGTTCCTTGAAGGTGGCGTAGGTAGTGTACGCAACTAGCATGGTTCCTTGAAGGTGGCGTAGGTAGTGTACGCAACTAGCATGGTTCCTTGAAGGTGGCGCAGGTAGTGTACGCAACTAGCATGGTTCCTTGAAGGTGGCGTAGGTAGTGTACGCAACTAGCATGGTTCCTTGAAGGTGGCGCAGGTAGTGTACGCAACTAGCATGGTTCCTTGAAGGTGGCGTTGGTAGTGTACGCAACTAGCATGGTTCCTTGAAGGTGGCGCAGGTAGTGTACGCAACTAGCATGGTTCCTTGAAGGAGGCGTAGGTAATGTACGCAACTAGCACGGTTCCTTGAAGGTGGCGCAGGTAGTGCACGCAACTAGCATGGTTCCTTGAAGGTGGCGCAGGTAGTGTACGCAACTAGCATGGTTCCTTGAAGGTGGCGCAGGTAGTGTACGCAACTAGCATGGTTCCTTGAGGGTGGCGTAGGTAATGTACGCAACTAGCATGGTTCCTCGAAGGTGGCGCAGGTAGTGTACGCAACTAGCATGGTTCCTTGAAGGTGGCGCAGGTAGTGTACGCAACTAGCATGGTTCCTTGAAGGTGGCGTACGTAGTGTACGCAACTAGCATGGTTCCTTGAAGGTGGCGCAGGTAGTGTACGGAACTAGTATGGTTCCTTGAAGGTGGCGTAGGTAGTGTACGCAACTAGCATGGTTCCTTGAAGGTGGCGCAGGTAGTGTACGCAACTAGCATGGTTCCTTGAAGGTGGCGTAGGTAGTGTACGCAACTAGCATGGGTCTTTGAGGATGGCTCAGGTAATGTACGCAACTAGCACGGTTCCTTGAAGGTGACGCAGGTAATGTACGCAACTAGCACGGTTCCTTGAAGGTAGCGCAGGTAATGTACGCAACTAGCATGGTTCCTTGAAGGTGGCGCAGGTAGTGTACGCAATTAGCATGGTTCCTTGAAGGTGGCGTAGGTAGTGTACGCAACTAGCATGGTTCCTTGAGGGTGCAGTAGGTAGTGTGCGCAACTAGCACGGTTCCTTGAAGGTGGCGTAGGTAGTGTACGCAATTAGCACGGTTCCTTGAAGGAGGCGCAGGTAGTGTACGCAACTAGCATGGTTCCTTGAAGGTGGCGCAGGTAGTGTACGCAACTAGCACGGTTCCTTGAGGGTGGCGTAGGTAGTGTACGCAACTAGCATGGTTCCTTGAATGTGGCGCAGGTAGTGTACGCAACTAGCATGGTTCCTTGAAGGTGGCGCAGGTAGTGTACGCAACTAGCATGGTTCCTTGAAGGTGGCGCAGGTAGTGTACGCAACTAGCATGGGTCCTTGAGGATGGCTCAGGTAATGGACGCAACTAGCATGGTTCCTTGAAGGTGGCGCAGGTAGTGTACGCAACTAGCACGGTTCCTTGAAGGTAGCGCAGGTAGTGTACGCAACTAGCATGGTTCCTTGAAGGTGGCGCAGGTAGTGTACGCAACTAGCATGGTTCCTTGAAGGTGGCGCAGGTAGTGTACGCAACTAGCATGGTTCCTAGAAGGTAGCGCAGGTAGTGTACGTAACTAGCATGGTTCCTTGAAGGTGGCGCAGGTAGTGTACGCAACTAGCATGGTTCCTTGAAGGTGGCGCAGGTAGTGTACGCAACTAGCATGGTTCCTTGAAGGTGGCGCAGGTAGTGTACGCAACTAGCATGGTTCCTTGAAGGTGGCGCAGGTAGTGTACGCAACTAGCATGGTTCCTTGAAGGTGGCGTACGTAGTGTACGCAACTAGCATGGTTCCTTGAAGGTGGCGCAGGTAGTGTACGCAACTAGTATGGTTCCTTGAAGGTGGCGTAGGTAGTGTACGCAACTAGCATGGTTCCTTGAAGGTGGCGCAGGTAGTGTACGCAACTAGCATGGTTCCTTGAAGGTGGCGTAGGTAGTGTACGCAACTAGCATGGGTCTTTGAGGATGGCTCAGGTAATGTACGCAACTAGCACGGTTCCTTGAAGGTGGCGCAGGTAATGTACGCAACTAGCACGGTTCCTTGAAGGTAGCGCAGGTAATGTACGCAACTAGCATGGTTCCTTGAAGGTGGCGCAGGTATTGTACGCAATTAGCATGGTTCCTTGAAGGTGGCGTAGGTAGTGTACGCAACTAGCATGGTTCCTTGAAGGTGGCGCAGGTAGTGTACGCAACTAGCACGGTTCCTTGAAGGTGGCGTAGGTACTGTACGCAACTAGCATGGTTCCTTGAGGGTGCAGTAGGTAGTGTGCGCAACTAGCACGGTTCCTTGAAGGTGGCGTAGGTAGTGTACGCAATTAGCACGGTTCCTTGAAGGAGGCGCAGGTAGTGTACGCAACTAGCATGGTTACTTGAGGGTGGCGTAGGTAGGGTACGCAATTAGCACGGTTCCTTGAAGGTGGCGTAGGTAATGTACGCAATTAGCACGGTTCCTTGAAGGTGGCGCAGGTAATGTACGCAACTAGCACTGTTCCTTGAAGGTGGCGCAGGTTATGTACGCAACTAGCATGGGTCCATGAGGATGGCTCAGGTAATGTACGCAACTAGCACGGTTCATTGAAGGTGGCGCAGGTAATGTACGACACTAGCATGGGTCCATGAGGATGGCTCAGGTAATGTACGCAACTAGCACGGTTCATTGAAGGTGGCGCAGGTAATGTACGCAACTAGCACGGTTCATTGAAGGTGGCGCAGATAGTGTACGACACTAGCAAGGGTCCTTGAAGGTGGTGCAGGTAATGTACGCTACTAGCAAGGGTCCTTGAGGGTGGTGCATGTAATGTACGCAACTAGCATGGGTCCATGAGGATGGCTCAGGTAATGTACGCAACTAGCACGGTTCATTGAAGGTGGCGCAGGTAATGTACGCAACTAGCATGGGTCCTTGAAGGAGGCGCAGGTAATGTACGCAACTAGCATGGGTCCTTAAGGGTGGCGCAGGTAGTGTACGCAACTAGCACGGTTCCTTGAAGGTGGCGTAGGTAGTGTACGCAACTAGCATGGGTCCTTAAGGATGGCTCAGGTAATGTACGCAACTAGCACGGTTCCTTGAAGGTCGCGTAGGTAGTGTACGCAACTAGCACGGTTCATTGAAGGTGGCGCAGGTAGTGTACGCAACTAGCATAGTTCCTTGAAGGTGGCGCAGGTAGTGTACGCAAATAGCATGGTTCCTTGAAGGTGCAGTAGGTAATGTACGCGACTAGCACGGTTCCTTGAAGGTGGCGTAGGTAGTGTACGCAACTAGCACGGTTCCTTGAAGGTGGCGTAGGTAATGTACGCAACTAGCATGGTTCCTTGAAGGTGGCGTTGGTAGTGTACGCAACTAGCATGGTTCCTTGAAGGTGGCGTAGGTAGTGTACGCAACTAGCATGGTTCCTTGAAGGTGGCGCAGGTAGTGTACGCAACTAGCATGGTTCCTTGAAGGTGGCGCAGGTAGTGTACGCAACTAGCACGGTTCCTTGAAGGTGGCGCAGGTAGTGTACGCAACTAGCATAGTTCCTTGAAGGTGGCGCAGGTAGTGTACGCAACTAGCATGGTTCCTTGAAGGTGCAGTTGGTAATGTACGCGACTAGCACGGTTCCTTGAAGGTGGCGTAGGTAGTGTACGCAACTAGCATGGTTCCTTGAAGGTGGCGTAGGTAGTGTACGCAACTAGCATGGTTCCTTGAAGGTGGCGCAGGTAGTGTACGCAACTAGCATGGTTCCTTGAAGGTGGCGTAGGTAGTGTACGCAACTAGCATGGTTCCTTGAAGGTGGCGCAGGTAGTGTACGCAACTAGCATGGTTCCTTGAAGGTGGCGTTGGTAGTGTACGCAACTAGCATGGTTCCTTGAAGGTGGCGCAGGTAGTGTACGCAACTAGCATGGTTCCTTGAAGGAGGCGTAGGTAATGTACGCAACTAGCACGGTTCCTTGAAGGTGGCGCAGGTAGTGCACGCAACTAGCATGGTTCCTTGAAGGTGGCGCAGGTAGTGTACGCAACTAGCATGGTTCCTTGAAGGTGGCGCAGGTAGTGTACGCAACTAGCATGGTTCCTTGAGGGTGGCGTAGGTAATGTACGCAACTAGCATGGTTCCTCGAAGGTGGCGCAGGTAGTGTACGCAACTAGCATGGTTCCTTGAAGGTGGCGCAGGTAGTGTACGCAACTAGCATGGTTCCTTGAAGGTGGCGTACGTAGTGTACGCAACTAGCATGGTTCCTTGAAGGTGGCGCAGGTAGTGTACGGAACTAGTATGGTTCCTTGAAGGTGGCGTAGGTAGTGTACGCAACTAGCATGGTTCCTTGAAGGTGGCGCAGGTAGTGTACGCAACTAGCATGGTTCCTTGAAGGTGGCGTAGGTAGTGTACGCAACTAGCATGGGTCTTTGAGGATGGCTCAGGTAATGTACGCAACTAGCACGGTTCCTTGAAGGTGACGCAGGTAATGTACGCAACTAGCACGGTTCCTTGAAGGTAGCGCAGGTAATGTACGCAACTAGCATGGTTCCTTGAAGGTGGCGCAGGTAGTGTACGCAATTAGCATGGTTCCTTGAAGGTGGCGTAGGTAGTGTACGCAACTAGCATGGTTCCTTGAGGGTGCAGTAGGTAGTGTGCGCAACTAGCACGGTTCCTTGAAGGTGGCGTAGGTAGTGTACGCAATTAGCACGGTTCCTTGAAGGAGGCGCAGGTAGTGTACGCAACTAGCATGGTTCCTTGAAGGTGGCGCAGGTAGTGTACGCAACTAGCACGGTTCCTTGAGGGTGGCGTAGGTAGTGTACGCAACTAGCATGGTTCCTTGAATGTGGCGCAGGTAGTGTACGCAACTAGCATGGTTCCTTGAAGGTGGCGCAGGTAGTGTACGCAACTAGCATGGTTCCTTGAAGGTGGCGCAGGTAGTGTACGCAACTAGCATGGGTCCTTGAGGATGGCTCAGGTAATGGACGCAACTAGCATGGTTCCTTGAAGGTGGCGCAGGTAGTGTACGCAACTAGCACGGTTCCTTGAAGGTAGCGCAGGTAGTGTACGCAACTAGCATGGTTCCTTGAAGGTGGCGCAGGTAGTGTACGCAACTAGCATGGTTCCTTGAAGGTGGCGCAGGTAGTGTACGCAACTAGCATGGTTCCTAGAAGGTAGCGCAGGTAGTGTACGTAACTAGCATGGTTCCTTGAAGGTGGCGCAGGTAGTGTACGCAACTAGCATGGTTCCTTGAAGGTGGCGCAGGTAGTGTACGCAACTAGCATGGTTCCTTGAAGGTGGCGCAGGTAGTGTACGCAACTAGCACGGTTCCTTGAAGGTGCAGTAGGTAATGTACGCGACTAGCACGGTTCCTTGAAGGTGGCGCAGGTAGTGTACGCAACTAGCATGGTTCTTTGAAGGTGGCGCAGGTAGTGTACGCGACTAGCACGGTTCCTTGAAGGTGGCGCAGGTAGTGTACGCAACTAGCACGGTTCATTGAAGGTGCAGTAGGTAATGTACGCGACTAGCACGGTTCCTTGAAGGAGGCGCAGGTAGTGTACGCAACTAGCACGGTTCATTGAAGGTGGCGCAGGTAGTGTACGCAACTAGCACGGTTCATTGAAGGTGCAGTAGGTAATGTACGCGACTAGCATGGTTCCTTGAAGGTGCAGTAGGTAATGTACGCGACTAGCATGGTTCCTTGAAGGTGCAGTAGGTAATGTACGCAACTAGCACGGTTCCTTGAAGGTGGCGTAGGTAATGTACGCAACTAGCACGGTTCCTTGAAGGCGGCGAAGGTAATGTACGCAACTAGCACGGTTCCTTGAAGGTGCAGTAGGTAATGTACGCAACTAGCACGGTTCCTTGAAGGTGGTGCAGGTAATGTACGCGACTAGCACGGTTCATTGAAGGTGGCGCAGGTAATGTACGCAACTAGCATGGTTCCTTGAGGGTGGCGCAGGTAATGTACGCAACTAGCATGGTTCCTTGAGGGTGGCGCAGGTAATGTACGTAACTAGCACGGTTCCTTGAGGGTGGCGCAGGTAATGTACGCAACTAGCATGGTTCATTGAAGGTGCAGTAGGTAATGTACGCGACTAGCACGGTTCCTTGAAGGTGGCGCAGGTAGTGTACGCAACTAGCACGGTTCCTTGAAGGTGGCGCAGGTAATGTACGCAACTAGCACGGTTCCTTGAAGGTGGCGCAGGTAGTGTACGCAACTAGCACGGTTCCTTGAAGGTGGCGTAGGTACTGTACGCAACTAGCATGGTTCCTTGAGGGTCCAGTAGGTAGTGTGCGCAACTAGCACGGTTCCTTGAAGGTGGCGTAGGTAGTGTACGCAATTAGCACGGTTCCTTGAAGGAGGCGCAGGTAGTGTACGCAACTAGCATGGTTCCTTGAGGGTGGCGTAGGTAGTGTACGCAATTAGCACGGTTCCTTGAAGGTGGCGTAGGTAATGTACGCAATTAGCACGGTTCCTTGAAGGTGGCGCAGGTAATGTACGCAACTAGCACTGTTCCTTGAAGGTGGCGCAGGTTATGTACGCAACTAGCATGGGTCCATGAGGATGGCTCAGGTAATGTACGCAACTAGCACGGTTCATTGAAGGTGGCGCAGGTAATGTACGACACTAGCATGGGTCCATGAGGATGGCTCAGGTAATGTACGCAACTAGCACGGTTCATTGAAGGTGGCGCAGGTAATGTACGCAACTAGCACGGTTCATTGAAGGTGGCGCAGATAGTGTACGACACTAGCAAGGGTCCTTGAAGGTGGTGCAGGTAATGTACGCTACTAGCAAGGGTCCTTGAGGGTGGTGCATGTAATGTACGCAACTAGCATGGGTCCATGAGGATGGCTCAGGTAATGTACGCAACTAGCACGGTTCATTGAAGGTGGCGCAGGTAATGTACGCAACTAGCATGGGTCCTTGAAGGAGGCGCAGGTAATGTACGCAACTAGCATGGGTCCTTAAGGGTGGCGCAGGTAGTGTACGCAACTAGCACGGTTCCTTGAAGGTGGCGTATGTAGTGTACGCAACTAGCATGGGTCCTTAAGGATGGCTCAGGTAATGTACGCAACTAGCACGGTTCCTTGAAGGTCGCGTAGGTAGGGTACGCAACTAGCACGGTTCATTGAAGGTGGCGCAGGTAGTGTACGCAACTAGCATAGTTCCTTGAAGGTGGCGCAGGTAGTGTACGCAAATAGCATGGTTCCTTGAAGGTGCAGTAGGTAATGTACGCGACTAGCACGGTTCCTTGAAGGTGGCGTAGGTAGTGTACGCAACTAGCACGGTTCCTTGAAGGTGGCGTAGGTAGTGTACGCAACTAGCATGGTTCCTTGAAGGTGGCGTTGGTAGTGTACGCAACTAGCATGGTTCCTTGAAGGTGGCGTAGGTAGTGTACGCAACTAGCATGGTTCCTTGAAGGTGGCGCAGGTAGTGTACGCAACTAGCATGGTTCCTTGAAGGTGGCGCAGGTAGTGTACGCAACTAGCACGGTTCCTTGAAGGTGGCGCAGGTAGTGTACGCAACTAGCATAGTTCCTTGAAGGTGGCGCAGGTAGTGTACGCAACTAGCATGGTTCCTTGAAGGTGCAGTAGGTAATGTACGCGACTAGCACGGTTCCTTGAAGGTGGCGTAGGTAGTGTACGCAACTAGCATGGTTCCTTGAAGGTGGCGTAGGTAGTGTACGCAACTAGCATGGTTCCTTGAAGGTGGCGCAGGTAGTGTACGCAACTAGCATGGTTCCTTGAAGGTGGCGTAGGTAGTGTACGCAACTAGCATGGTTCCTTGAAGGTGGCGCAGGTAGTGTACGCAACTAGCATGGTTCCTTGAAGGTGGCGTTGGTAGTGTACGCAACTAGCATGGTTCCTTGAAGGTGGCGCAGGTAGTGTACGCAACTAGCATGGTTCCTTGAAGGAGGCGTAGGTAATGTACGCAACTAGCACGGTTCCTTGAAGGTGGCGCAGGTAGTGCACGCAACTAGCATGGTTCCTTGAAGGTGGCGCAGGTAGTGTACCCAACTAGCATGGTTCCTTGAAGGTGGCGCAGGTAGTGTACGCAACTAGCATGGTTCCTTGAGGGTGGCGTAGGTAATGTACGCAACTAGCATGGTTCCTCGAAGGTGGCGCAGGTAGTGTACGCAACTAGCATGGTTCCTTGAAGGTGGCGCAGGTAGTGTACGCAACTAGCATGGTTCCTTGAAGGTGGCGTACGTAGTGTACGCAACTAGCATGGTTCCTTGAAGGTGGCGCAGGTAGTGTACGCAACTAGTATGGTTCCTTGAAGGTGGCGTAGGTAGTGTACGCAACTAGCATGGTTCCTTGAAGGTGGCGCAGGTAGTGTACGCAACTAGCATGGTTCCTTGAAGGTGGCGTAGGTAGTGTACGCAACTAGCATGGGTCTTTGAGGATGGCTCAGGTAATGTACGCAACTAGCACGGTTCCTTGAAGGTGGCGCAGGTAATGTACGCAACTAGCACGGTTCCTTGAAGGTAGCGCAGGTAATGTACGCAACTAGCATGGTTCCTTGAAGGTGGCGCAGGTAGTGTACGCAATTAGCATGGTTCCTTGAAGGTGGCGTAGGTAGTGTACGCAACTAGCATGGTTCCTTGAGGGTGCAGTAGGTAGTGTGCGCAACTAGCACGGTTCCTTGAAGGTGGCGTAGGTAGTGTACGCAATTAGCACGGTTCCTTGAAGGAGGCGCAGGTAGTGTACGCAACTAGCATGGTTCCTTGAAGGTGGCGTAGGTAGTGTACGCAACTAGCACGGTTCCTTGAGGGTGGCGTAGGTAGTGTACGCAACTAGCATGGTTCCTTGAATGTGGCGCAGGTAGTGTACGCAACTAGCATGGTTCCTTGAAGGTGGCGCAGGTAGTGTACGCAACTAGCATGGTTCCTTGAAGGTGGCGCAGGTAGTGTACGCAACTAGCATGGGTCCTTGAGGATGGCTCAGGTAATGGACGCAACTAGCATGGTTCCTTGAAGGTGGCGCAGGTAGTGTACGCAACTAGCACGGTTCCTTGAAGGTAGCGCAGGTAGTGTACGCAACTAGCATGGTTCCTTGAAGGTGGCGCAGGTAGTGTACGCAACTAGCATGGTTCCTTGAAGGTGGCGCAGGTAGTGTACGCAACTAGCATGGTTCCTAGAAGGTAGCGCTGGTAGTGTTCGCAACTAGCATGGTTCCTTGAAGGTGGCGCAGGTAGTGTACGCAACTAGCATGGTTCCTTGAAGGTGGCGCAGGTAGTGTACGCAACTAGCATGGTTCCTTGAAGGTGGCGCAGGTAGTGTACGCAACTAGCACGGTTCCTTGAAGGTGCAGTAGGTAATGTACGCGACTAGCACGGTTCCTTGAAGGTGGCGCAGGTAGTGTACGCAACTAGCATGGTTCTTTGAAGGTGGCGCAGGTAGTGTACGCGACTAGCACGGTTCCTTGAAGGTGGCGCAGGTAGTGTACGCAACTAGCACGGTTCATTGAAGGTGCAGTAGGTAATGTACGCGACTAGCACGGTTCCTTGAAGGAGGCGCAGGTAGTGTACGCAACTAGCACGGTTCATTGAAGGTGGCGCAGGTAGTGTACGCAACTAGCACGGTTCATTGAAGGTGCAGTAGGTAATGTACGCGACTAGCATGGTTCCTTGAAGGTGCAGTAGGTAATGTACGCGACTAGCATGGTTCCTTGAAGGTGCAGTAGGTAATGTACGCAACTAGCACGGTTCCTTGAAGGTGGCGTAGGTAATGTACGCAACTAGCACGGTTCCTTGAAGGCGGCGAAGGTAATGTACGCAACTAGCACGGTTCCTTGAAGGTGCAGTAGGTAATGTACGCAACTAGCACGGTTCCTTGAAGGTGGTGCAGGTAATGTACGCGACTAGCACGGTTCATTGAAGGTGGCGCAGGTAATGTACGCAACTAGCATGGTTCCTTGAGGGTGGCGCAGGTAATGTACGCAACTAGCATGGTTCCTTGAGGGTGGCGCAGGTAATGTACGTAACTAGCACGGATCCTTGAGGGTGGCGCAGGTAATGTACGCAACTAGCATGGTTCATTGAAGGTGCAGTAGGTAATGTACGCGACTAGCACGGTTCCTTGAAGGTGGCGCAGGTAGTGTACGCAACTAGCACGGTTCCTTGAAGGTGGCGCAGGTAATGTACGCAACTAGCACGGTTCCTTGAAGGTGGCGCAGGTAGTGTACGCAACTAGCATGGTTCCTTGAAGGTGGCGCAGGTAGTGTACGCAACTAGCACGGTTCCTTGAAGGTGGCGCAGGTAGTGTACGCAACTAGCACGGTTCATTGAAGGTGGCGCAGGTAATGTACGCAACTAGCACGGTTCATTGAAGGTGGCGCAGGTAGTGTACGCAACTAGCACGGTTCATTGAAGGTGCAGTAGGTAATGTACGCGACTAGCATGGTTCCTTGAAGGTGCAGTAGGTAATGTACAAGACTAGCATGGTTCCTTGAAGGTGCAGTAGGTAATGTACGCGACTAGCACGGTTCCTTGAAGGTGGCGCAGGTAATGTACGCGACTAGCATGGTTCCTTGAAGGTGGCGCAGGTAGTGTACGCAACTAGCATGGTTCCTTGAGGGTGCAGTAGGTAATGTACGCAACTAGCACGGTTCATTGAAGGTGGCGTAGGTAGTGTACGCGACTAGCATGGTTCCTTGAAGGAGGCGCAGGTAGTGTACGCAACTAGCACGGTTCCTTGAAGGTGGCGCATGTAATGTACGCAACTAGCACTGTTCCTTGAAGGTGGCGTAGGTAGTGTACGCAACTAGCACGGTTCCTTGAGGGTGGCGCAGGTAGTGTACGCAACTAGCATGGGTCCTTGAGGGTGGCGTAGGTAGTGTACGCAACTAGCACGGTTCCTTGAAGGTGGCGCAGGTAATGTACGCAACTAGCACGGTTCCTTGAGGGTGGCGCAGGTAGTGTACGCAACTAGCACGGTTCCTTGAAGGTGGCGCAGGTAATCTACGCAACTAGCATGGGTCCTTGAGGGTGGCGTAGGTAGTGTACGCAACTAGCACTGTTCCTCGAAGGTGGCGTAGGTAGTGTACGCAACTAGCACGGTTCCTTGAGGGTGGCGCAGGTAGTGTACGCAACTAGCATGGTTCCTTGAAGGTGGCGCAGGTAATGTACGCAACTAGCATGGGTCCTTGAAGGTGGCGCGGATAGTGTACGCAACTAGCACGGTTCCTTGAAGGTGGCGTAGGTAGTGTACGCAACTAGCATGGTTCCTTGAAGGTGGCGAAGGTAGTGTACGCAACTAGCATGGTTCCTTGAAGGTGGCGTTGGTAGTGTACGCAACTAGCATGGTTCCTTGAAGGTGCGCAGGTAGTGTACGCAACTAGCATGGTTCCTTGAAGGAGGCGTAGGTAATGTACGCAACTAGCACGGTTCCTTGAAGGTGGCGCAGGTAATGCACGCAACTAGCATGGTTCCTTGAAGGTGGCGCAGGTAGTGTACGCAACTAGCATGGTTCCTTGAAGGTGGCGCAGGTAGTGTACGCAACTAGCATGGTTCCTTGAGGGTGGCGTAGGTAATGTACGCAACTAGCATGGTTCCTTGAAGGTGGCGCAGGTAGTGTACGCAACTAGCATGGTTCCTTGAAGGTGGCGCAGGTAGTGTACGCAACTAGCATGGTTCCTTGTAGGTGGCGTACGTAGTGTACGCAACTAGCATGGTTCCTTGAAGGTGGCGCAGGTAGTGTACGCAACTAGTATGGTTCCTTGAAGGTGGCGTAGGTAGTGTACGCAACTAGCATGGTTCCTTGAAGGTGGCGCAGGTAGTGTACGCAACTAGCATGGTTCCTTGAAGGTGGCGTAGGTAGTGTACGCAACTAGCATGGGTCTTTGAGGATGGCTCAGGTAATGTACGCAACTAGCACGGTTCCTTGAAGGTGGCGCAGGTAATGTACGCAACTAGCACGGATCCTTGAAGGTGGCGTAGGTAGTGTACGCAACTAGCATGGTTCCTTGAGGGTGCAGTAGGTAGTGTGCGCAACTAGCACGGTTCCTTGAAGGTGGCGTAGGTAGTGTACGCAATTAGCACGGTTCCTTGAAGGAGGCGCAGGTAGTGTACGCAACTAGCATGGTTCCTTGAGGGTGGCGTAGGTAGTGTACGCAATTAGCACGGTTCCTTGAAGGTGGCGCAGGTAATGTACGCAACTAGCACGGTTCCTTGAAGGTAGCGCAGGTAATGTACGCAACTAGCATGGTTCCTTGAAGGTGGCGTAGGTAGTGTACGCAACTAGCATGGTTCCTTGAAGGTGGCGCAGGTAATGTACGCAACTAGCACGGTTCCTTGAAGGTAGCGCAGGTAATGTACGCAACTAGCATGGTTCCTTGAAGGTGGCGCAGGTAGTGTACGCAATTAGCATGGTTCCTTGAAGGTGGCGTAGGTAGTGTACGCAACTAGCATGGTTCCTTGAGGGTGCAGTAGGTAGTGTGCGCAACTAGCACGGTTCCTTGAAGGTGGCGTAGGTAGTGTACGCAATTAGCACGGTTCCTTGAAGGAGGCGCAGGTAGTGTACGCAACTAGCATGGTTCCTTGAAGGTGGCGCAGGTAGTGTACGCAACTAGCACGGTTCCTTGAGGGTGGCGTAGGTAGTGTACGCAACTAGCATGGTTCCTTGAATGTGGCGCAGGTAGTGTACGCAACTAGCATGGTTCCTTGAAGGTGGCGCAGGTAGTGTACGCAACTAGCATGGTTCCTTGAAGGTGGCGCAGGTAGTGTACGCAACTAGCATGGGTCCTTGAGGATGGCTCAGGTAATGGACGCAACTAGCATGGTTCCTTGAAGGTGGCGCAGGTAGTGTACGCAACTAGCACGGTTCCTTGAAGGTAGCGCAGGTAGTGTACGCAACTAGCATGGTTCCTTGAAGGTGGCGCAGGTAGTGTACGCAACTAGCATGGTTCCTTGAAGGTGGCGCAGGTAGTGTACGCAACTAGCATGGTTCCTAGAAGGTAGCGCAGGTAGTGTACGTAACTAGCATGGTTCCTTGAAGGTGGCGCAGGTAGTGTACGCAACTAGCATGGTTCCTTGAAGGTGGCGCAGGTAGTGTACGCAACTAGCATGGTTCCTTGAAGGTGGCGCAGGTAGTGTACGCAACTAGCACGGTTCCTTGAAGGTGCAGTAGGTAATGTACGCGACTAGCACGGTTCCTTGAAGGTGGCGCAGGTAGTGTACGCAACTAGCATGGTTCTTTGAAGGTGGCGCAGGTAGTGTACGCGACTAGCACGGTTCCTTGAAGGTGGCGCAGGTAGTGTACGCAACTAGCACGGTTCATTGAAGGTGCAGTAGGTAATGTACGCGACTAGCACGGTTCCTTGAAGGAGGCGCAGGTAGTGTACGCAACTAGCACGGTTCATTGAAGGTGGCGCAGGTAGTGTACGCAACTAGCACGGTTCATTGAAGGTGCAGTAGGTAATGTACGCGACTAGCATGGTTCCTTGAAGGTGCAGTAGGTAATGTACGCGACTAGCATGGTTCCTTGAAGGTGCAGTAGGTAATGTACGCAACTAGCACGGTTCCTTGAAGGTGGCGTAGGTAATGTACGCAACTAGCACGGTTCCTTGAAGGCGGCGAAGGTAATGTACGCAACTAGCACGGTTCCTTGAAGGTGCAGTAGGTAATGTACGCAACTAGCACGGTTCCTTGAAGGTGGTGCAGGTAATGTACGCGACTAGCACGGTTCATTGAAGGTGGCGCAGGTAATGTACGCAACTAGCATGGTTCCTTGAGGGTGGCGCAGGTAATGTACGCAACTAGCATGGTTCCTTGAGGGTGGCGCAGGTAATGTACGTAACTAGCACGGTTCCTTGAGGGTGGCGCAGGTAATGTACGCAACTAGCATGGTTCATTGAAGGTGCAGTAGGTAATGTACGCGACTAGCACGGTTCCTTGAAGGTGGCGCAGGTAGTGTACGCAACTAGCACGGTTCCTTGAAGGTGGCGCAGGTAATGTACGCAACTAGCACGGTTCCTTGAAGGTGGCGCAGGTAGTGTACGCAACTAGCACGGTTCCTTGAAGGTGGCGTAGGTACTGTACGCAACTAGCATGGTTCCTTGAGGGTGCAGTAGGTAGTGTGCGCAACTAGCATGGTTCCTTGAAGGTGGCGTAGGTAGTGTACGCAATTAGCACGGTTCCTTGAAGGAGGCGCAGGTAGTGTACGCAACTAGCATGGTTCCTTGAGGGTGGCGTAGGTAGTGTACGCAATTAGCACGGTTCCTTGAAGGTGGCGTAGGTAATGTACGCAATTAGCACGGTTCCTTGAAGGTGGCGCAGGTAATGTACGCAACTAGCACTGTTCCTTGAAGGTGGCGCAGGTTATGTACGCAACTAGCATGGGTCCATGAGGATGGCTCAGGTAATGTACGCAACTAGCACGGTTCATTGAAGGTGGCGCAGGTAATGTACGACACTAGCATGGGTCCATGAGGATGGCTCAGGTAATGTACGCAACTAGCACGGTTCATTGAAGGTGGCGCAGGTAATGTACGCAACTAGCACGGTTCATTGAAGGTGGCGCAGATAGTGTACGACACTAGCAAGGGTCCTTGAAGGTGGTGCAGGTAATGTACGCTACTAGCAAGGGTCCTTGAGGGTGGTGCATGTAATGTACGCAACTAGCATGGGTCCATGAGGATGGCTCAGGTAATGTACGCAACTAGCACGGTTCATTGAAGGTGGCGCAGGTAATGTACGCAACTAGCATGGGTCCTTGAAGGAGGCGCAGGTAATGTACGCAACTAGCATGGGTCCTTAAGGGTGGCGCAGGTAGTGTACGCAACTAGCACGGTTCCTTGAAGGTGGCGTATGTAGTGTACGCAACTAGCATGGGTCCTTAAGGATGGCTCAGGTAATGTACGCAACTAGCACGGTTCCTTGAAGGTCGCGTAGGTAGGGTACGCAACTAGCACGGTTCATTGAAGGTGGCGCAGGTAGTGTACGCAACTAGCATAGTTCCTTGAAGGTGGCGCAGGTAGTGTACGCAAATAGCATGGTTCCTTGAAGGTGCAGTAGGTAATGTACGCGACTAGCACGGTTCCTTGAAGGTGGCGTAGGTAGTGTACGCAACTAGCACGGTTCCTTGAAGGTGGCGTAGGTAGTGTACGCAACTAGCATGGTTCCTTGAAGGTGGCGTTGGTAGTGTACGCAACTAGCATGGTTCCTTGAAGGTGGCGTAGGTAGTGTACGCAACTAGCATGGTTCCTTGAAGGTGGCGCAGGTAGTGTACGCAACTAGCATGGTTCCTTGAAGGTGGCGCAGGTAGTGTACGCAACTAGCACGGTTCCTTGAAGGTGGCGCAGGTAGTGTACGCAACTAGCATAGTTCCTTGAAGGTGGCGCAGGTAGTGTACGCAACTAGCATGGTTCCTTGAAGGTGCAGTAGGTAATGTACGCGACTAGCACGGTTCCTTGAAGGTGGCGTAGGTAGTGTACGCAACTAGCATGGTTCCTTGAAGGTGGCGTAGGTAGTGTACGCAACTAGCATGGTTCCTTGAAGGTGGCGCAGGTAGTGTACGCAACTAGCATGGTTCCTTGAAGGTGGCGTAGGTAGTGTACGCAACTAGCATGGTTCCTTGAAGGTGGCGCAGGTAGTGTACGCAACTAGCATGGTTCCTTGAAGGTGGCGTTGGTAGTGTACGCAACTAGCATGGTTCCTTGAAGGTGGCGCAGGTAGTGTACGCAACTAGCATGGTTCCTTGAAGGAGGCGTAGGTAATGTACGCAACTAGCACGGTTCCTTGAAGGTGGCGCAGGTAGTGCACGCAACTAGCATGGTTCCTTGAAGGTGGCGCAGGTAGTGTACCCAACTAGCATGGTTCCTTGAAGGTGGCGCAGGTAGTGTACGCAACTAGCATGGTTCCTTGAGGGTGGCGTAGGTAATGTACGCAACTAGCATGGTTCCTCGAAGGTGGCGCAGGTAGTGTACGCAACTAGCATGGTTCCTTGAAGGTGGCGCAGGTAGTGTACGCAACTAGCATGGTTCCTTGAAGGTGGCGTACGTAGTGTACGCAACTAGCATGGTTCCTTGAAGGTGGCGCAGGTAGTGTACGCAACTAGTATGGTTCCTTGAAGGTGGCGTAGGTAGTGTACGCAACTAGCATGGTTCCTTGAAGGTGGCGCAGGTAGTGTACGCAACTAGCATGGTTCCTTGAAGGTGGCGTAGGTAGTGTACGCAACTAGCATGGGTCTTTGAGGATGGCTCAGGTAATGTACGCAACTAGCACGGTTCCTTGAAGGTGGCGCAGGTAATGTACGCAACTAGCACGGTTCCTTGAAGGTAGCGCAGGTAATGTACGCAACTAGCATGGTTCCTTGAAGGTGGCGCAGGTAGTGTACGCAATTAGCATGGTTCCTTGAAGGTGGCGTAGGTAGTGTACGCAACTAGCATGGTTCCTTGAGGGTGCAGTAGGTAGTGTGCGCAACTAGCACGGTTCCTTGAAGGTGGCGTAGGTAGTGTACGCAATTAGCACGGTTCCTTGAAGGAGGCGCAGGTAGTGTACGCAACTAGCATGGTTCCTTGAAGGTGGCGTAGGTAGTGTACGCAACTAGCACGGTTCCTTGAGGGTGGCGTAGGTAGTGTACGCAACTAGCATGGTTCCTTGAATGTGGCGCAGGTAGTGTACGCAACTAGCATGGTTCCTTGAAGGTGGCGCAGGTAGTGTACGCAACTAGCATGGTTCCTTGAAGGTGGCGCAGGTAGTGTACGCAACTAGCATGGGTCCTTGAGGATGGCTCAGGTAATGGACGCAACTAGCATGGTTCCTTGAAGGTGGCGCAGGTAGTGTACGCAACTAGCACGGTTCCTTGAAGGTAGCGCAGGTAGTGTACGCAACTAGCATGGTTCCTTGAAGGTGGCGCAGGTAGTGTACGCAACTAGCATGGTTCCTTGAAGGTGGCGCAGGTAGTGTACGCAACTAGCATGGTTCCTAGAAGGTAGCGCTGGTAGTGTTCGCAACTAGCATGGTTCCTTGAAGGTGGCGCAGGTAGTGTACGCAACTAGCATGGTTCCTTGAAGGTGGCGCAGGTAGTGTACGCAACTAGCATGGTTCCTTGAAGGTGGCGCAGGTAGTGTACGCAACTAGCACGGTTCCTTGAAGGTGCAGTAGGTAATGTACGCGACTAGCACGGTTCCTTGAAGGTGGCGCAGGTAGTGTACGCAACTAGCATGGTTCTTTGAAGGTGGCGCAGGTAGTGTACGCGACTAGCACGGTTCCTTGAAGGTGGCGCAGGTAGTGTACGCAACTAGCACGGTTCATTGAAGGTGCAGTAGGTAATGTACGCGACTAGCACGGTTCCTTGAAGGAGGCGCAGGTAGTGTACGCAACTAGCACGGTTCATTGAAGGTGGCGCAGGTAGTGTACGCAACTAGCACGGTTCATTGAAGGTGCAGTAGGTAATGTACGCGACTAGCATGGTTCCTTGAAGGTGCAGTAGGTAATGTACGCGACTAGCATGGTTCCTTGAAGGTGCAGTAGGTAATGTACGCAACTAGCACGGTTCCTTGAAGGTGGCGTAGGTAATGTACGCAACTAGCACGGTTCCTTGAAGGCGGCGAAGGTAATGTACGCAACTAGCACGGTTCCTTGAAGGTGCAGTAGGTAATGTACGCAACTAGCACGGTTCCTTGAAGGTGGTGCAGGTAATGTACGCGACTAGCACGGTTCATTGAAGGTGGCGCAGGTAATGTACGCAACTAGCATGGTTCCTTGAGGGTGGCGCAGGTAATGTACGCAACTAGCATGGTTCCTTGAGGGTGGCGCAGGTAATGTACGTAACTAGCACGGATCCTTGAGGGTGGCGCAGGTAATGTACGCAACTAGCATGGTTCATTGAAGGTGCAGTAGGTAATGTACGCGACTAGCACGGTTCCTTGAAGGTGGCGCAGGTAGTGTACGCAACTAGCACGGTTCCTTGAAGGTGGCGCAGGTAATGTACGCAACTAGCACGGTTCCTTGAAGGTGGCGCAGGTAGTGTACGCAACTAGCATGGTTCCTTGAAGGTGGCGCAGGTAGTGTACGCAACTAGCACGGTTCCTTGAAGGTGGCGCAGGTAGTGTACGCAACTAGCACGGTTCATTGAAGGTGGCGCAGGTAATGTACGCAACTAGCACGGTTCATTGAAGGTGGCGCAGGTAGTGTACGCAACTAGCACGGTTCATTGAAGGTGCAGTAGGTAATGTACGCGACTAGCATGGTTCCTTGAAGGTGCAGTAGGTAATGTACAAGACTAGCATGGTTCCTTGAAGGTGCAGTAGGTAATGTACGCGACTAGCACGGTTCCTTGAAGGTGGCGCAAGTAATGTACGCGACTAGCATGGTTCCTTGAAGGTGGCGCAGGTAGTGTACGCAACTAGCATGGTTCCTTGAGGGTGCAGTAGGTAATGTACGCAACTAGCACGGTTCATTGAAGGTGGCGTAGGTAGTGTACGCGACTAGCATGGTTCCTTGAAGGAGGCGCAGGTAGTGTACGCAACTAGCACGGTTCCTTGAAGGTGGCGCATGTAATGTACGCAACTAGCACTGTTCCTTGAAGGTGGCGTAGGTAGTGTACGCAACTAGCACGGTTCCTTGAGGGTGGCGCAGGTAGTGTACGCAACTAGCATGGGTCCTTGAGGGTGGCGTAGGTAGTGTACGCAACTAGCACGGTTCCTTGAAGGTGGCGCAGGTAATGTACGCAACTAGCACGGTTCCTTGAGGGTGGCGCAGGTAGTGTACGCAACTAGCACGGTTCCTTGAAGGTGGCGCAGGTAATCTACGCAACTAGCATGGGTCCTTGAGGGTGGCGTAGGTAGTGTACGCAACTAGCACTGTTCCTCGAAGGTGGCGTAGGTAGTGTACGCAACTAGCACGGTTCCTTGAGGGTGGCGCAGGTAGTGTACGCAACTAGCATGGTTCCTTGAAGGTGGCGCAGGTAATGTACGCAACTAGCATGGGTCCTTGAAGGTGGCGCGGATAGTGTACGCAACTAGCACGGTTCCTTGAAGGTGGCGTAGGTAGTGTACGCAACTAGCATGGTTCCTTGAAGGTGGCGAAGGTAGTGTACGCAACTAGCATGGTTCCTTGAAGGTGGCGTTGGTAGTGTACGCAACTAGCATGGTTCCTTGAAGGTGCGCAGGTAGTGTACGCAACTAGCATGGTTCCTTGAAGGAGGCGTAGGTAATGTACGCAACTAGCACGGTTCCTTGAAGGTGGCGCAGGTAATGCACGCAACTAGCATGGTTCCTTGAAGGTGGCGCAGGTAGTGTACGCAACTAGCATGGTTCCTTGAAGGTGGCGCAGGTAGTGTACGCAACTAGCATGGTTCCTTGAGGGTGGCGTAGGTAATGTACGCAACTAGCATGGTTCCTTGAAGGTGGCGCAGGTAGTGTACGCAACTAGCATGGTTCCTTGAAGGTGGCGCAGGTAATGTACGCAACTAGCATGGTTCCTTGTAGGTGGCGTACGTAGTGTACGCAACTAGCATGGTTCCTTGAAGGTGGCGCAGGTAGTGTACGCAACTAGTATGGTTCCTTGAAGGTGGCGTAGGTAGTGTACGCAACTAGCATGGTTCCTTGAAGGTGGCGCAGGTAGTGTACGCAACTAGCATGGTTCCTTGAAGGTGGCGTAGGTAGTGTACGCAACTAGCATGGGTCTTTGAGGATGGCTCAGGTAATGTACGCAACTAGCACGGTTCCTTGAAGGTGGCGCAGGTAATGTACGCAACTAGCACGGATCCTTGAAGGTGGCGTAGGTAGTGTACGCAACTAGCATGGTTCCTTGAGGGTGCAGTAGGTAGTGTGCGCAACTAGCACGGTTCCTTGAAGGTGGCGTAGGTAGTGTACGCAATTAGCACGGTTCCTTGAAGGAGGCGCAGGTAGTGTACGCAACTAGCATGGTTCCTTGAGGGTGGCGTAGGTAGTGTACGCAATTAGCACGGTTCCTTGAAGGTGGCGCAGGTAATGTACGCAACTAGCACGGTTCCTTGAAGGTAGCGCAGGTAATGTACGCAACTAGCATGGTTCCTTGAAGGTGGCGTAGGTAGTGTACGCAACTAGCATGGTTCCTTGAAGGTGGCGCAGGTAGTGTACGCAACTAGCACGGTTCCTTGAAGGTGGCGTAGGTAGTGTACGCAACTAGCATGGTTCCTTGAGGGTGCAGTAGGTAGTGTGCGCAACTAGCACGGTTCCTTGAAGGTGGCGTAGGTAGTGTACGCAATTAGCACGGTTCCTTGAAGGAGGCGCAGGTAGTGTACGCAACTAGCATGGTTCCTTGAGGGTGGCGTAGGTAGTGTACGCAATTAGCACGGTTCCTTGAAGGTGGCGTAGGTAATGTACGCAATTAGCACGGTTCCTTGAAGTTGGCGCAGGTAATGTACGCAACTAGCACGGTTCCTTGAAGGTGGCGCAGGTAGTGTACGCAACTAGCACGGTTCCTTGAGGGTGGCGTAGGTAGTGTACGCAACTAGCATGGTTCCTTGAATGTGGCGCAGGTAGTGTACGCAACTAGCATGGTTCCTTGAAGGTGGCGCAGGTAGTGTACGCAACTAGCATGGTTCCTTGAAGGTGGCGCAGGTAGTGTACGCAACTAGCATGGGTCCTTGAGGATGGCTCAGGTAATGTACGCAACTAGCATGGTTCCTTGAAGGTGGCGCAGGTAGTGTACGCAACTAGCACGGTTCCTTGAAGGTAGCGCAGGTAGTGTACGCAACTAGCATGGTTCCTTGAAGGTGGCGCAGGTAGTGTACGCAACTAGCATGGTTCCTTGAAGGTGGCGCAGGTAGTGTACGCAACTAGCATGGTTCCTAGAAGGTAGCGCAGGTAGTGTACGCAACTAGCATGGTTCCTTGAAGGTGGCGCAGGTAGTGTACGCAACTAGCATGGTTCCTTGAAGGTGGCGCAGGTAGTGTACGCAACTAGCATGGTTCCTGAAGGTGGCGCAGGTAGTGTACGCAACTAGCACGGTTCCTTGAAGGTGCAGTAGGTAATGTACGCGACTAGCACGGTTCCTTGAAGGTGGCGCAGGTAGTGTACGCAACTAGCATGGTTCCTTGAAGGTGGCGCAGGTAGTGTACGCGACTAGCACGGTTCCTTGAAGGTGGCGCAGGTAGTGTACGCAACTAGCACGGTTCATTGAAGGTGCAGTAGGTAATGTACGCGACTAGCACGGTTCCTTGAAGGAGGCGCAGGTAGTGTACGCAACTAGCACGGTTCATTGAAGGTGGCGCAGGTAGTGTACGCAACTAGCACGGTTCATTGAAGGTGCAGTAGGTAATGTACGCGACTAGCATGGTTCCTTGAAGGTGCAGTAGGTAATGTACGCGACTAGCATGGTTCCTTGAAGGTGCAGTAGGTAATGTACGCAACTAGCACGGTTCCTTGAAGATGGCGTAGGTAATGTACGCAACTAGCACGGTTCCTTGAAGGCGGCGAAGGTAATGTACGCAACTAGCACGGTTCCTTGAAGGTGCAGTAGGTAATGTACGCAACTAGCACGGTTCCTTGAAAGTGGTGCAGGTAATGTACGCGACTAGCACGGTTCATTGAAGGTGGCGCAGGTAATGTACGCAACTAGCATGGTTCCTTGAGGGTGGCGCAGGTAATGTACGCAACTAGCATGGTTCCTTGGGGGTGGCGCATGTAATGTACGTAACTAGCACGGTTCCTTGAGGGTGGCGCAGGTAATGTACGCAACTAGCATGGTTCATTGAAGGTGCAGTAGGTAATGTACGCGACTAGCACGGCTCCTTGAAGGTGGCGCAGGTAGTGTACGCAACTAGCACGGTTCCTTGAAGGTGGCGCAGGTAATGTACGCAACTAGCACGGTTCCTTCAAGGTGGCGCAGGTAGTGTACGCAACTAGCATGGTTCCTTGAAGGTGGCGCAGGTAGTGTACGCAACTAGCACGGTTCCTTGAAGGTGGCGCAGGTAGTGTACGCAACTAGCACGGTTCATTGAAGGTGGCGCAGGTAATGTACGCAACTAGCACGGTTCATTGAAGGTGGCGCAGGTAGTGTACGCAACTAGCACGGTTCATTGAAGGTGCAGTAGGTAATGTACTCGACTAGCATGGTTCCTTGAAGGTGCAGTAGGTAATGTACGCGACTAGCATGGTTCCTTGAAGGTGCAGTAGGTAATGTACGCGACTAGCACGGTTCCTTGAAGGTGGCGCAGGTAATGTACGCGACTAGCATGGTTCCTTGAAGGTGGCGCAGGTAGTGTACGCAACTAGCATGGTTCCTTGAGGGTGCAGTAGGTAAAGTACGCAACTAGCACGGTTCATTGAAGGTGGCGTAGGTAGTGTACGCGACTAGCATGGTTCCTTGAAGGAGGCGCAGGTAGTGTACGCAACTAGCACGGTTCCTTGAAGGTGGCGCATGTAATGTACGCAACTAGCACTGTTCCTTGAAGGTGGCGTAGGTAGTATACGCAACTAGCACGGTTCCTTGAGGGTGGCGCAGGTAGTGTACGCAACTAGCATGGGTCCTTGAGAGTAGTAAGTGTTTGTTAGACTCTAAATATTGCATCATCATGACCAGAAATTGCGTAATCCTGATGACGTCATGGGATGACGTCATGGGTCCTTAGAGCGAGCACGTGGTCCAGGAGCGAGCATGTGCAGTGCACGTGTTAGCGTGGGAAGAGGTTGACCCTTTGGCTTGTTTGTGCGATGGTGATAAAAAGTTAATGGGTGTTGACGTCATGGAGGATGTTTATTAGGATGCTAACTGTCATCTGACACCCATGCGAGTGTGAGCACCAAAACAAAAGGTTATTCGCGGGTAGTGGGGTAGTGTATGTTCTCTTGCAAGTCGCGTGTGTGCTTGAATACGTATGGCTATGTTGGGAAATGTTTGGTGGCGGGCGAGGACTAGGGTTGAGTGAGGGTTCGTTTAAATGCTATTTTTCCCGCTCTATTTGATGGTGAGGTAATTTTTTAAAATGGGTGGAATTTGGAAACGCTATTTGAGGTAAACGTGCTTTTTTGACATTTTGGCGAATTTAATGAGCTTGTAAGGCTAGAACGATGCATATAGGGTGTCGTAGGACTTGTGGTGAACCACCCCTTGCTATGGATGGGAGTATATCCACCCCAAAATAAATCTACCCTTACCCGGAGGTTAAGTAGTGGTTATTTTTGTATGCATGCGCACTTGAGGGCTTTTGTAAGAGAGCGGAATTTTTAAAAGATTCTTTATAGATGAGGCTTTTTAAAAAATTTATTAAAAAAACAAAAAACTAATAGGTCATTCGATTTTTAGTATCTCGCTAACCAATAATGCGATGTAAACATATGGGGTGTCATAGGACTCGTAGTGAATTCTCCTTTTGTATGAATGAGGTATGTCAACCCCCAAAATAAAAACTACCCTTACCTGGGGTGAAAGAGCAATTTTTGTATGTATGCACACCGGTGGCTTTTGTCAAAAGGGTCTAACTACACATTTGTTAATATTTTCTGAACCCAGGATGGGATTTTCCCATAGGCAGTATCCTAGCACTTGGGGTGACACCTCGTTTTTGAAAGTATCATTCATTTATTTTCTTGTCAAAAGGGCCTAACTACACTTTTGTTAATATCTCGTGAACCAATCATGCTAGGGACTTGTATGAGGGGTCCTAGCACTTGGGGCGACGTCCCCCTTTATGGGGTGAAACTACCCCCCCAAAATTGAAAACTCAATATCTTGGAAACTATGAACCCTAAAATTAGGCGTTATAGCTTTAAAAATAGGTGATGACATAGGCTTTTACCTGGATTGGTCATTTCACCCCTAAAACAGTAAATAGTCATGTTATGGGGAAAAAACGTGTTAAACACCTAAAAATGATAAATGAAACTAAGATCTTTTGTTTTTGATGAAAAATAGCAGGAGGGGTGAAAACTACCCCCAAATTGAAAAATCGATACCTTGGAAACTAAGAACCGTAAAATTATGTGTAATAGCTTAAAAAATTCGTTGTGACATAGGCTTTTACCCGGATAGATGATGTCACCCCTAAAACAGTAAATAGTGATTTTACAGTGGGGAAAAAGGTTTTAAACGGGTAAAAATGATAATTGAACCTAAGATCTTTTGTTTTTGATGAAAAATAGCAGGGGGGTGAAAACTACCCCAAAATTGAAAAATCGATACCTTGGAAACTAAGAACCGTAAAATTATGTGTAATAGCTTAAAAAATTCGTTGTGACATAGGCTTTTACCCGGATAGATGATGTCACCCCTAAAACAGTAAATAGTGATTTTACAGTGGGGAAAAAGGTTTTAAACGGGTAAAAATGATAATTGAACCTAAGATCTTTTGTTTTTGATGAAAAATAGCAGGGGGGTGAAAACTACCCCAAAATTGAAAAATCGATACCTTGGAAACTAAGAACCGTAAAATTATGTGTAATAGCTTAAAAAATTCGTTGTGACATAGGCTTTTACCCGGATAGATGATGTCACCCCTAAAACAGTAAATAGTGATTTTACAGTGGGGAAAAAGGTTTTAAACGGGTAAAAATGATAATTGAACCTAAGATCTTTTGTTTTTGATGAAAAATAGCAGGGGGGTGAAAACTACCCCCAAATTGAAAAATCGATACCTTGGAAACTAAGAACCGTAAAATTATGTGTAATAGCTTAAAAAATTCGTTGTGACATAGGCTTTTACCCGGATAGATGATGTCACCCCTAAAACAGTAAATAGTGATTTTACAGTGGGGAAAAAGGTCTTAAACGGGTAAAAATGATAATTGAACCTAAGATCTTTTGTTTTTGATGAAAAATAGCAGGGGGGTGAAAACTACCCCAAAATTGAAAAATCGATACCTTGGAAACTAAGAACCGTAAAATTATGTGTAATAGCTTAAAAAATTCGTTGTGACATAGGCTTTTACCCGGATAGATGATGTCACCCCTAAAACAGTAAATAGTGATTTTACAGTGGGGAAAAAGGTTTTAAACGGGTAAAAATGATAATTGAACCTAAGATCTTTTGTTTTTGATGAAAAATAGCAGGGGGGAGAAAACTACCCCAAAATTGAAAAATCGATACCTTGGAAACTAAGAACCGTAAAATTATGTGTAATAGATTAAAAAATTCGTTGTGACATAGGCTTTTACCTGGATAGATGATGTCACCCCTAAAACAGTAAATAGTGATTTTACAGTGGGGAAAAAGGTTTTAAACGGGTGAAAATGATAATTGAACCTAAGATCTTTTGTTTTTGATGAAAAATAGCAGGGGGGTGAAAACTACCCCAAAATTGAAAAATCGATACCTTGGAAACTAAGAACCGTAAAATTATGTGTAATAGCTTAAAAAATTCGTTGTGACATAGGCTTTTACCCGGATGGATGATGTCACCCCTAAAACAGTAAATAGTGATTTTACAGTGGGGAAAAAGGTCTTAAACGGGTAAAAATGATAATTGAACCTAAGATCTTTTGTTTTTGATGAAAAATAGCAGGGGGGTGAAAACTACCCCGTATATGAAAGGAGTGTAGACTTATTGATGTTGCAGATTGGAAACAGTGAAAGTTATCACTTTTGTTTAATTAGAAATCTTGCTCGCCTTGTGCGTTCAAGCATCACTAGCACTCAGAGAAGGATTTATATATGTAGACGTTGTTTGTCATATTATCTTCTTGAGGATGAGTTAAATGTTCACTTTGCAGACTGTAAACAGTTTCCTGTTGCAAAAAGCATAATGCCGACTGATGAACAAAGATTTGTTAATTTTACAGAATTCCGAGTTAAAGATACAGTTCCATTTATAATATATGCAGACACTGAATGCGTTTTGTCTCCAATTTCCTCCTGTTTTCCAAATAGTGACATTCATAACTCTACTTTAACACATAAACATATTCCTTACAGCATTTCTTTATACCTTCATTGTAATTTCGATAGTGAATTGTGCAGTTTCAAGCTCTTTAGGGGAAATAATTGCATTGAATTGTTTGTAAAGGAACTTTATAGTATTGTGGATAAACTTCAAACATATTACTTATCGGTTAAGCCAATGTTAAAGATGACCGAAAATGAAGAAAGATTATTTTTGTCAAGTAAAATGTGTCACATTTGCGAGAAACCGATTGCAGTTAATGAACTCAAAGTACGCGATCATTGTCACTTAACTGGAAAATATAGAGGAAGCGCACACAATAGTTGTAATTTAAATTACAAAGTAACAAAGGTTTTGCCTATAGCATTTCATAATCTAACCGCCTATGATGGACATTTTATAATTAAAGAAATTTGCGAGAAACGTGATGGAGAGGTGTTACATAATCCTGGTCATATAAAATTGTTAGCGATGAATATGGAACGTTACAAAGGGTTTACAAAGTATGTACGGGCTAAGAATGGATTCATTCAGTTAAGATTTTTCGATACATATAATTTCTTGTCCTGTTCACTAGATCAATGTTCATCTTCGTTAAGCGAAGATTCAAAGCAAATAACACGACGTTATTTTAATGATGATGCACAGTTTCGACTTACTGCGAGAAAAGGTGTGTTTCCCTATGAATACGTCACGAGTATGGATGTTCTTAACGAAACTAAATTACCTGAAATATCCAAGTTTTATAGCAGCCTTAATGATCAAACAATATCGAATGAAGAGTATGAGTTTGCTCAATCGGTGTGGGAAACGTTTTCCTGTCAAACATTAGGAGAATACGCAGATTTGTATTTAAAAGTTGACACACTTCTTTTGGCGGATGTCTTTGAAAATTTTAGATCGAATGGCATGGATTCACAGAATAATTGAATTCAATCAGAGCCAATGGCTAAAACCATATATTGATGTGAACACAGAGAAACGAAAACAAGCCAAAAATGATTTTGAAAAGAATTTTTATAAATTGATGAATAATGCAATTTTTGGTCGTTCACTGATGAATGTGAGGAAGTTAAGGGACATCAAATGGGTCACCAAATGGCATGGAGCTCGTGGTGGTAGGTCTTTAATAGCTAAGGCTAATTTTAAACATAGAATTATATTCGATGAACAATGTATGGTCATCGAGATGAGTAGACTAAAGATTTTTCACAATCAACCAGTATATGTTGGTGCATCTATATTAGATTTGTCTAAATGTAAAATGAATGACTTTCATTACAATGTTATTTTAGCAAATCCTGAATCAAATGTGAGGTTGTTATACACAGACACCGATAGTTTTATGTATATATTCTATTATGATATTTATGAGTTCATGAAACAACATTCAAATTTGTTTGATACTGGAAACTATGAAACAAACAATCCTTTTGGCATTGTGAGACAAAATAAAGGTGAAATTGGTTTAATGAAAGATGAAAATGCTGGAAGGATTGTTGAAGAATTTGTGGGGTTACGACCCAAAATGTATGCAATAAAATTGTGTGATGAAATGAATAGCTTGTGTAAGGCTAAAGGCATTAAGAAGAGTGTGAGTAAAAGTATGAATATTGATGAGTATCGAAAGTGTCTTTATAACAGAGAAAAAGTCAACAAAGTTCAAGTTTGTATAATTTCAAAATCTCATTCTGTATTTACTGTTCGGCAAAATAAGTTGGCAATTTCATCAAACGAAGATAAAAGACACATAACTGAAAACGGAATTGATACTTTACCGTTTGGTCATTTTTCTCTGAAAAATGATTAGAAACAAATTGAGATTAAAGCAGTTCATCTCACTTACTTTATTTCTTTCACACACACACTTTTATGCTGGTAATAATACTAATTTTTGTGTGTTCCTTTGCTTATGAAATCCTAGACTAGGAGTTCCACATTCGACATGATAGCGGAGTTTCATCTCCCATAAACTCGTCTCTGAGGTGGGTGCCAGAAAAGGCATCCAGCTGTAAAAACCACACCCTCACATAGACTTTCATAACTTCTTACGTTGAGGTTCATAACACTACGTTGATTGATTTATCGGTTTCCTTTTCACAATTCCTGTCTATACATTCCTCTTGAAGGTTGCAAGATGCTTGCAAGGTTCCTAAAATGCAATTAAATTTAATAAATACCTTAAGATGGTTTGATTTGTTTAATGATATGGTGTTAATAGTATTTTTAGGTTTTGACTGGCTTTGCATTAAGAATTGACTAACCAAACATGAGTTACCTATCAGGGAAACATTTTGGCCACTATGTTGGCTATTGACCAGTGAGTTTAGCTGTTTATCATTTTTTTAAATCATAAACAACAGAGGGTTAAACGTATAGATAAACCGTGTGACCATGTTTGTTAAACAAGACATTATACCAGAGACAATTAGAATACTTATGTAGAGTTTACCAAAAATAATGTTGTGTAACAGTAAATGCTAGTCAACAGTTATACACTTCTAAAAAAAATCATCATACAATACCTGAGAGCTCTTCTAAAATTATTGATGTGTAACATGATTCCACTAACTTGCTATGTATTTTTTGGCTTGGGGGTGATTTTCAAGAAATGCAAATGGAACTGAAATGCAATACAAACAATGAGCGTGCCTGGTGGCTGAGATTGATACCACGACGTACTGTCGGTTATGTAGCTATGTGGAATGTATATCAAATATGGTTTACTTCAAGGTCTGGAGATCCCTACAATTCCTACAATAAATGATCTTGAAATGGTCATCCTATGGTGTGAAAATATTTATTAGGTATATATATTTACTGAAAACAATTATGATTTATTAAATGTTTATATGTTTACAGTATTGTTATTTAATGTAAGCACTTGAGGCACTACCGACCAATGGGAAGCAAAAAGTGGGAGCATATATGGGATGAAATGTGGGAGCAAAGCAAATATAAAAAGTGGGCGCAGGTAGTGCACGCAACTAGCATGGTTCCTTGAAGGTGGCGCAGGTAGTGTACGCAACTAGCATGGTTCCTTGAAGGTGGCGCAGGTAGTGTACGCAACTAGCATGGTTCCTTGAGGGTGGCGTAGGTAATGTACGCAACTAGCATGGTTCCTCGAAGGTGGCGCAGGTAGTGTACGCAACTAGCATGGTTCCTTGAAGGTGGCGCAGGTAGTGTACGCAACTAGCATGGTTCCTTGAAGGTGGCGTACGTAGTGTACGCAACTAGCATGGTTCCTTGAAGGTGGCGCAGGTAATGTACGCAACTAGCACTGTTCCTTGAAGGTGGCGTAGGTAGTGTACGCAAATAGCACGGTTCCTTGAGGGTGGCGCAGGTAGTGTACGCAACTAGCATGGGTCCTTGAGGGTGGCGTTGCTAGTGTACGCAACTAGCACGGTTCCTTGAAGGTGGCGCAGGTAATGTACGCAACTAGCACGGTTCTTTGAGGGTGGCGCAGGTAGTGTACGCAACTAGCACGGTTCCTTGAAGGTTGCACAGGTAGTGTACGCAACTAGCATAGTTCCTTGAAGGTGGCGCAAGTAGTGTACGCAACTAGCATGGTTCCTTGAAGGTGCAGTAGGTAATGTACGCGACTAGCACGGTTCCTTGAAGGTGGCGTAGGTTGTGTACGCAACTAGCATGGGTCCTTAAGGATGGCTCAGGTAATGTACGCAACTAGCACGGTTCCTTGAAGATCGCGTAGGTAGTGTACGCAACTAGCACGGTTCATTGAAGGTGGCGCAGGTAGTGTACGCAACTAGCATAGTTCCTTGAAGGTGGCGCAGGTAGTGTACGCAACTAGCATGGTTCCTTGAAGGTGCAGTAGGTAATGTACGCGACTAGCACGGTTCCTTGAAGGTGGCGTAGGTAGTGTACGCAACTAGCACGGTTCCTTGAAGGTGGCGTAGGTAGTGTACGCAACTAGCATGGTTCCTTGAAGGTGGCGCAGGTAGTGTACGCAACTAGCATGGTTCCTTGAAGGTGGCGCAGGTAGTGTACGCAACTAGCACGGTTCCTTGAAGGTGGCGCAGGTAGTGTACGCAACTAGCATAGTTCCTTGAAGGTGGCGCAGGTAGTGTACGCAACTAGCATGGTTCCTTGAAGGTGCAGTAGGTAATGTACGCGACTAGCACGGTTCCTTGAAGGTGGCGTAGGTAGTGTACGCAACTAGCATGGTTCCTTGAAGGTGGCGTAGGTAGTGTACGCAACTAGCATGGTTCCTTGAAGGTGGCGCCGGTAGTGTACGCAACTAGCATGGTTCCTTGAAGGTGGCGTAGGTAGTGTAGGCAACTAGCATGGTTCCTTGAAGGTGGCGCAGGTAGTGTACGCAACTAGCATGGTTCCTTGAAGGTGGCGTTGGTAGTGTACGCAACTAGCATGGTTCCTTGAAGGTGGCGTAGGTAGTGTACGCAACTAGCATGGTTCCTGGAAGGAGGCGTAGGTAATGTACGCAACTAACACGGTTCCTTGAAGGTGGCGCAGGTAGTGCACGCAACTAGCATGGTTCCTTGAAGGTGGCGCAGGTAGTGTACGCAACTAGCATGGATCCTTGAAGGTGGCGCAGGTAGTGTACGCAACTAGCATGGTTCCTTGAGGGTGGCGTAGGTAATGTACGCCACTAGCTTGGTTCCTTGAAGGTGGCGCAGGTAGTGTACGCAACTAGCATGGTTCCTTGAAGGTGGCGCAGGTAGTGTACGCAACTAGCATGGTTCCTTGAAGGTGGCGTACGTAGTGTACGCAACAAGCATGGTTCCTTGAAGGTGGCGCAGGTAGTGTACGCAACTAGCATGGTTCCTTGAAGGTGGCGTAGGTAGTGTACGCAACTAGCATGGTTCCTTGAAGGTGGCGCATGTAGTGTACGCAACTAGCATGGTTCCTTGAAGGTGGCGTAGGTAGTGTACGCAACTAGCATGGGTCCTTGAGGATGGCTCATGTAATGTACGCAACTAGCACGGTTCCTTGAAGGTGGCGCAGGTAATGTACGCAACTAGCACGGTTCCTTGAAGGTAGCGCAGGTAATGTACGCAACTAGCATGGTTCCTTGAAGGTGGCGCAGGTAGTGTACGCAATTAGCATGGTTCCTTGAAGGTGGCGTAGGTAGTGTACGCAACTAGCATGGTTCCTTGAAGGTGGCGCAGGTAGTGTACGCAACTAGCATGGTTCCTTGAAGGTGGCGCAGGTAGTGTACGCAACTAGCATGGTTCCTTGAAGGTGGCGCAGGTAGTGTACGCAACTAGCATGGGTCCTTGAGGATGGCTCAGGTAATGTACGCAACTAGCATGGTTCCTTGAAGGTGGCGCAGGTAGTGTACGCAACTAGCACGGTTCCTTGAAGGTAGCGCAGTTAGTGTACGCAACTAGCATGGTTCCTTGAGATGGCGCAGGTAGTGTACGCAACTAGCATGGTTCCTTGAAGGTGGCGCAGGTAGTGTACGCAACTAGCATGGTTCTAAGAAGGTAGCGCAGGTAGTGTACGCAACTAGCATGGTTCCTTGAAGGTGGCGCAGGTAGTGTACGCAACTAGCATGGTTCCTTGAAGGTGGCGCAGGTAGTGTACGCAACTAGCACGGTTCCTTGAAGGTGCAGTAGGTAATGTACGCGACTAGCACGGTTCGTTGAAGGTGGCGCAGGTAGTGTACGCAACTAGCATGGTTCCTTGAAGGTGGCGCAGGTAGTGTACGCGACTAGCACGGTTCCTTGAAGGTGGCGCAGGTAGTGTACGCAACTAGCACGGTTCATTGAAGGTGCAGTAGGTAATGTACGCGACTAGCACGGTTCCTTGAAGGAGGCGCAGGTAGTGTACGCAACTAGCACGGTTCATTGAAGGTGGCGCAGGTAGTGTACGCAACTAGCACGGTTCATTGAAGGTGCAGTAGGTAATGTACGCGACTAGCATGGTTCCTTGAAGGTGCAGTAGGTAATGTACGCGACTAGCATGGTTCCTTGAAGGTGCAGTAGGTAATGTACGCAACTAGCACGGTTCCTTGAAGGTGGCGTAGGTAATGTACGCAACTAGCACGGTTCCTTGAAGGTGGCGAAGGTAATGTACGCAACTAGCACGGTTCCTTGAAGGTGCAGTAGGTAATGTACGCAACTAGCACGGTTCCTTGAAGGTGGTGCAGGTAATGTACGCAACTAGCATGGTTCCTTGAGGGTGGCGCAGGTAATGTACGCAACTAGCATGGTTCCTTGGGGGTGGCGCAGGTAATGTACGCAACTAGCCCGGTTCCTTGAGGGTGGCGCAGGTAATGTACGCAACTAGCATGGTTCATTGAAGGTGCAGTAGGTAATGTACGCGACTAGCACGGTTCCTTGAAGGTGGCGCAGGTAGTGTACGCAACTAGCACGGTTCCTTGAAGGTGGCGCAGGTAATGTACGCAACTAGCACGGTTCCTTGAATGTGGCGCAGGTAGTGTACGCAACAAGCATGGTTCCTTGAAGGTGGCGCAGGTAGTGTACGCAACTAGCACGGTTCCTTGAAGGTGGCGCAGGTAGTGTACGCAACTAGCACGGTTCATTGAAAGTGGCGCAGGTAATGTACGCAACTAGCATGGTTCCTTGGGGGTGGCGCAGGTAATGTACGCAACTAGCCCGGTTCCTTGAGGGTGGCGCAGGTAATGTACGCAACTAGCATGGTTCATTGAAGGTGCAGTTGGTAATGTACGCGACTAGCACGGTTCCTTGAAGGTGGCGCAGGTAGTGTACGCAACTAGCACGGTTCCTTGAAGGTGGCGCAGGTAATGTACGCAACTAGCACGGTTCCTTGAAGGTGGCGCAGGTAGTGTACGCAACTAGCATGGTTCCTTGAAGGTGGCGCAGGTAGTGTACGCAACTAGCACGGTTCCTTGAAGGTGGCGCAGGTAGTGTACGCAACTAGCACGGTTCATTGAAGGTGGCGCAGGTAATGTACGCAACTAGCACGGTTCATTGAAGGTGGCGCAGGTAGTGTACGCAACTAGCACGGTTCATTGAAGGTGCAGTAGGTAATGTACGCGACTAGCATGGTTCCTTGAAGGTGCAGTAGGTAATGTACGCGACTAGCATGGTTCCTTGAAGGTGCAGTAGGTAATGTACGCGACTAGCACGGTTCCTTGAAGGTGGCGCAGGTAATGTACGCGACTAGCATGGTTCCTTGAAGGTGGCGCAGGTAGTGTACGCAACTAGCATGTTTCCTTGAGGGTGCAGTAGGTAATGTACGCAACTAGCACGGTTCATTGAAGGTGGCGTAGGTAGTGTACGCGACTAGCATGGTTCCTTGAAGGAGGCGCAGGTAGTGTACGCAACTAGCACGGTTCCTTGAAGGTGGCGCATGTAATGTACGCAACTAGCACTGTTCCTTGAAGGTGGCGTAGGTAGTGTACGCAACTAGCACGGTTCCTTGAGGGTGGCGCAGGTAGTGTACGCAACTAGCATGGGTCCTTGAGGGTGGCGTAGGTAGTGTACGCAACTAGCACGGTTCCTTGAAGGTGGCGCAGGTAATGTACGCAACTAGCACGGTTCCTTGAGGGTGGCGCAGGTAGTGTACGCAACTAGCACGGTTCCTTGAAGGTGGCGCAGGTAGTGTACGCAACTAGCACGGTTCCTTGAAGGTGGCGCAGGTAGTGTACGCAACTAGCACGGTTCCTTGAAGGTGGCGCAGGTAATGTACTCAACTAGCACGGTTCCTTGAAGGTGGCGCAGGTAATGTACGCAACTAGCACGGTTCATTGAAGGTGGCGCAGGTAATGTTCGCAACTAGCATGGGTCCTTGAAGGAGGCGCAGGTAGTGTACGCAACTAGCATGGTTCCTTGAAGGTGGCGTAGGTAGTGTACGCAACTAGCATGGTTCCTTGAAGGTGGCGCAGGTAGTGTACGCAACTAGCATGGTTCCTTGATGGTGGCGCAGGTTGTGTACGCAACTAGCACGGTTCCTTGAAGGTGGCGCAGGTAGTGTACGCAACTAGCATAGTTCCTTGAAGGTGGCGCAGGTAGTGTACGCAACTAGCATGGTTCCTTGAAGGTGCAGTAGGTAATGTACGCGACTAGCACGGTTCCTTGAAGGTGGCGCAGGTAGTGTACGCAACTAGCATGGTTCCTTGAAGGTGGCGTAGGTAGTGTACGCAACTAGCATGGTTCCTTGAAGGTGGCGCAGGTAGTGTAGGCAACTAGCATGGTTCCTTGAAGGTGGCGCAGGTAGTGTACGCAACTAGCATGGTTCCTTGAAGGTGGCGTTGGTAGTGTACGCAACTAGCATGGTTCCTTGAAGGTGGCGTAGGTAGTGTACGCAACTAGCATGGTTCCTTGAAGGAGGCGTAGGTAATGTACGC
This sequence comes from Meconema thalassinum, assembly GCA_946902985.2. Lineage (NCBI taxonomy): Eukaryota > Metazoa > Arthropoda > Insecta > Orthoptera > Tettigoniidae > Meconema > Meconema thalassinum. Next base: position 845,858,524 of record OX336389.2, read on the forward strand.
AACTAACACGGTTCCTTGAAGGTGGCGCAGGTAGTGCACGCAACTAGCATGGTTCCTTGAAGGTGGCGCAGGTAGTGTACGCAACTAGCATGGATCCTTGAAGGTGGCGCAGGTAGTGTACGCAACTAGCATGGTTCCTTGAGGGTGGCGTAGGTAATGTACGCCACTAGCTTGGTTCCTTGAAGGTGGCGCAGGTAGTGTACGCAACTAGCATGGTTCCTTGAAGGTGGCGCAGGTAGTGTACGCAACTAGCATGGTTCCTTGAAGGTGGCGTACGTAGTGTACGCAACAAGCATGGTTCCTTGAAGGTGGCGCAGGTAGTGTACGCAACTAGCATGGTTCCTTGAAGGTGGCGTAGGTAGTGTACGCAACTAGCATGGTTCCTTGAAGGTGGCGCAGGTAGTGTACGCAACTAGCATGGTTCCTTGAAGGTGGCGTAGGTAGTGTACGCAACTAGCATGGGTCCTTGAGGATGGCTCATGTAATGTACGCAACTAGCACGGTTCCTTGAAGGTGGCGCAGGTAATGTACGCAACTAGCACGGTTCCTTGAAGGTAGCGCAGGTAATGTACGCAACTAGCATGGTTCCTTGAAGGTGGCGCAGGTAGTGTACGCAATTAGCATGGTTCCTTGAAGGTGGCGTAGGTAGTGTACGCAACTAGCATGGTTCCTTGAAGGTGGCGCAGGTAGTGTACGCAACTAACATGGTTCCTTGAAGGTGGCGCAGGTAGTGTACGCAACTAGCATGGTTCCTTGAAGGTGGCGCAGGTAGTGTACGCAACTAGCATGGGTCCTTGAGGATGGCTCAGGTAATGTACGCAATTAGCATGGTTCCTTGAAGGTGGCGCAGGTAGTGTACGCAACTAGCACGGTTCCTTGAAGGTAGCGCAGGTAGTGTACGCAACTAGCATGGTTCCTTGAAGGTGGCGCAGGTGGTGTACGCAACTAGCATGGTTCCTTGAAGGTGGCGCAGGTAGTGTACGCAACTAGCATGGTTCTAAGAAGGTAGCGCAGGTAGTGTACGCAACTAGCATGGTTCCTTGAAGGTGGCGCAGGTAGTGTACGCAACTAGCATGGTTCCTTGAAGGTGGCGCAGGTAGTGTACGCAACTAGCACGGTTCCTTGAAGGTGCAGTAGGTAATGTACGCGACTAGCACGGTTCGTTGAAGGTGGCGCAGGTAGTGTACGCAACTAGCATGGTTCCTTGAAGGTGGCGCAGGTAGTGTACGCGACTAGCACGGTTCCTTGAAGGTGGCGCAGGTAGTGTACGCAACTAGCACGGTTCATTGAAGGTGCAGTAGGTAATGTACGCGACTAGCACGGTTCCTTGAAGGAGGCGCAGGTAGTGTACGCAACTAGCACGGTTCATTGAAGGTGGCGCAGGTAGTGTACGCAACTAGCACGGTTCATTGAAGGTGCAGTAGGTAATGTACGCGACTAGCATGGTTCCTTGAAGGTGCAGTAGGTAATGTACGCGACTAGCATGGTTCCTTGAAGGTGCAGTAGGTAATGTACGCAAATAGCACGGTTCCTTGAAGGTGGCGAAGGTAATGTACGCAACTAGCACGGTTCCTTGAAGGTGCAGTAGGTAATGTACGCAACTAGCACGGTTCCTTGAAGGTGGTGCAGGTAATGTACGCAACTAGCATGGTTCCTTGAGGGTGGCGCAGGTAATGTACGCAACTAGCATGGTTCCTTGGGGGTGGCGCAGGTAATGTACGCAACTAGCCCGGTTCCTTGAGGGTGGCGCAGGTAATGTACGCAACTAGCATGGTTCATTGAAGGTGCAGTAGGTAATGTACGCGACTAGCACGGTTCCTTGAAGGTGGCGCAGGTAGTGTACGCAACTAGCACGGTTCCTTGAAGGTGGCGCAGGTAATGTACGCAACTAGCACGGTTCCTTGAAGGTGGCGCAGGTAGTGTACGCAACAAGCATGGTTCCTTGAAGGTGGCGCAGGTAGTGTACGCAACTAGCACGGTTCCTTGAAGGTGGCGCAGGTAGTGTACGCAACTAGCACGGTTCATTGAAGGTGGCGCAGGTAATGTACGCAACTAGCACGGTTCATTGAAGGTGGCGCAGTTAGTGTACGCAACTAGCACGGTTCATTGAAGGTGCAGTAGGTAATGTACGCGACTAGCATGGTTCCTTGAAGGTGCAGTAGGTAATGTACGCGACTAGCATGGTTCCTTGAAGGTGCAGTAGGTAATGTACGCGACTAGCACGGTTCCTTGAAGGTGGCGCAGGTAATGTACGCGACTAGCATGGTTCCTTGAAGGTGGCGCAGGTAGTGTACGCAACTAGCATGGTTCCTTGAGGGTGCAGTAGGTAATGTACGCAACTAGCACGGTTCATTGAAGGTGGCGTAGGTAGTGTACGCGACTAGCATGGCTCCTTGAAGGAGGCGCAGGTAGTGTACGCAACTAGCACGGTTCCTTGAGGGTGGCGCAGGTAGTGTACGCAACTAGCATGGGTCCTTGAGGGTGGCGTAGGTAGTGTACGCAACTAGCACGGTTCCTTGAAGGTGGCGCAGGTAATGTACGCAACTAGCACGGTTCCTTGAGGGTGGCGCAGGTAGTGTACGCAACTAGCACGGTTCCTTGAAGGTGGCGCAGGTAATCTACGCAACTAGCATGGGTCCTTGAGGGTGGCGTAGGTAGTGTACGCAACTAGCACTGTTCCTTGAAGGTGGCGTAGGTAGTGTACGCAACTAGCACGGTTCCTTGAGGGTGGCGCAGGTAGTGTACGCAACTAGCATGGTTCCTTGAAGGTGACGCAGGTAATGTACGCAACTAGCATGGGTCCTTGAAGGTGGCGCAGGTAGTGTACGCAACTAGCACGGTTCCTTGAAGGTGGCGCAGGTAATGTACGCAACTAGCACGGTTCCTTGAAGGTGGCGCAGGTAGTGTACGCAACTAGCATGGGTCCTTGAGGGTGGCGTAGGTAGTGTACGCAACTAGCACGGTTCCTTGAAGGTGGCGCAGGTAATGTACGCAACTAGCACGGTTCCTTGAAGGTGGCGCAGGTAATGTACGCAACTAGCACGGTTCATTGAAGGTGGCGCAGGTAATGTACGCAACTAGCATGGGTCCTTGAAGGAGGCGCAGGTAGTGTACGCAACTAGCATGGTTCCTTGAGGGTGGCGCAGGTAGTGTACGCAACTAGCATGGGTCCTTGAGGGTGGCGCAGGTAGTGTACGCAACTAGCACGGTTCCTTGAAGGTGGCGTAGGTAGTGTACGCAACTAGCATGGGTCCATGAGGATGGCTCAGGTAATGTACGCAACAACACGGTTCCTTGAAGGTCGCGTAGGTAGTGTACGCAACTAGCACGGTTCATTGAAGGTGGCGCAAGTAGTGTACGCAACTAGCATAGTTCCTTGAAGGTGGCGCAGGTAGTGTACGCAACTAGCATGGTTCCTTGAAGGTGCAGTAGGTAATGTACGCGACTAGCACGGTTCCTTGAAGGTGGCGTAGGTAGTGTACGCAACTAGCATGGTTCCTTTAAGGTGGCGTAGGTAGTGTACGCAACTAGCATGGTTCCTTGAAGGTGGCGCAGGTAGTGTACGCAACTAGCATGGTTCCTTGATGGTGGCGCAGGTTGTGTACGCAACTAGCACGGTTCCTTGAAGGTGGCGCAGGTAGTGTACGCAACTAGCATAGTTCCTAGAAGGTGGCGCAGGTAGTGTACGCAACTAGCATGGTTCCTTGAAGGTGCAGTAGGTAATGTACTAGACTAGCACGGTTCCTTGAAGGTGGCGCAGGTAGTGTACGCAACTAGCATGGTTCCTTGAAGGTGGCGTAGGTAGTGTACGCAACTAGCATGGTTCCTTGAAGGTGGCGCAGGTAGTGTACGCAACTAGCATTGTTTCCTTGAAGGTGGCGTTGGTAGTGTACGCAACTAGCATGGTTCCTTGAAGGTGGCGCAGGTAGTGTACGCAACTAGCATGGCTCCTTGAAGGAGGCGTAGGTAATGTACGCAACTAGCACGGTTCCTTGAAGGTGGCGCAGGTAGTGCACGCAACTAGCATGGTTCCTTGAAGGTGGCGCAGGTAATGTACGCAACTAGCACGGTTCCTTGAAGGTGGCGCAGGTAATGTACGCAACTAGCACGGTTCAATGAAGGTGGTGCAGGTAATGTACGCAACTAGCATGGGTCCTTGAAGGAGGCGCAGGTAGTGTACGCAACTAGCATGGTTCCTTGAGGGTGGCGCAGGTAGTGTACGCAACTAGCATGGGTCCTTGAGGGTGGCGCAGATAGTGTACGCAACTAGCACGGTTCCTTGAAGGTGGCGTAGGTAGTGTACGCAACTAGCATGGGTCCTTGAGGATGGCTCAGGTAATGTACGCAACTAGCACGGTTCCTTGAAGGTCGCGTAGGTAGTGTACGCAACTAGCACGGTTCATTGAAGGTGGCGCAGGTTGTTTACGCAACTAGCATAGTTCCTTGAAGGTGGCGCAGGTAGTGTACGCAACTAGCATGGTTCCGTGAAGGTGCAGTAGGTAATGTACGCGACTAGCACGGTTCCTTGAAGGTGGCTTAGATAGTGTACGCAACTAGCATGGTTCCTTGAAGGTGGCGTAGGTAGTGTACGCAACTAGCATGGTTCCTTGAAGGTGGCGCAGGTAGTGTACGCAACTAGCATTGTTCCTTTAAGGTGGCGCAGGTAGTGTACGCAACTAGCACGGCTCCTTGAAGGTGGCGCAGGTAGTGTACGCAACTAGCATAGTTCCTTGAAGGTGGCGCAGGTAGTGTACGCAACTAGCATGGTTCCTTGAAGGTGCAGTAGGTAATGTACGCGACTAGCACGGTTCCTTGAAGGTGGCGTAGGTAGTGTACGCAACTAGCATGGTTCCTTGAAGGTGGCGTAGGTAGTGTACGCAACTAGCATGGTTCCTTGAAGGTGGCGCAGGTAGTGTACGCTACTAGCATGGTTCCTTGAAGGTGGCGTAGGTAGTGTACGCAACTAGCATGGTTCCTTGAAGGTGGCGCAGGTAGTGTACGCAACTAGCATTGTTCCTTGAAGGTGGCGTTGGTAGTGTACGCAACTAGCATGGTTCCTTGAAGGTGGCGCAGGTAGTGTACGCAACTAGCATGGTTCCTTGAAGGAGGCGTAGGTAATGTACGCAACTAGCACGGTTCCTTGAAGGTGGCGCAGCTAGTGCACGCAACTAGCATGGTTCCTTGAAGGTGGCGCAGGTAGTGTACGCAACTAGCATGGTTCCTTGAAGGTGGCGCAGGTAGTGTACGCAACTAGCATGGTTCCTTGAGGGTGGCGTAGGTAATGTAAGCAACTAGCATGGTTCCTTGAAGGTGGCGCAGGTAGTGTACGCAACTAGCATGGTTCCTTGAAGGTGGCGCAGGTAGTGTACGCAACTAGCATGGTTCCTTGAAGGTGGCGTAGGTAGTGTACGCAACTAGCATGGTTCCTTGAAGGTGGCGCAGGTAGTGTACGCAACTAGCATGGTTCCTTGAAGGTGGCGTAGGTAGTGTACGCAACTAGCATGGTTCCTTGAAGGTGGCGCAGGGAGTGTACGCAACTAGCATGGTTCCTTGAAGGTGGCGTAGGTAGTGTACGCAACTAGCATGGGTCCTTGAGGATGGCTCAGGTAATGTACGCAACTAGCACGGTTCCTTGAAGGTGGCGCAGGTACTGAACGCAACTAGCACGGTTCCTTGAAGGTAGCGCAGGTAATGTACGCAACTAGCATGGTTCCTTGAAGGTGGCGCAGGTAGTGTACGCAACTAGCATGGTTCCTTGAAGGTGGCGTAGGTAGTGTACGCAACAAGCATGGTTCCTTGAAGGTGGCGCAGGTAGTGTACGCAACTAGCACGGTTCCTTGAAGGTGGCGTAGGTAGTGTACGCAATTAGCACGGTTCCTTGAAGGAGGCGCATGTAGTGTACGCAACTAGCATGGTTCCTTGAGGGTGGCGTAGGTAGTGTTCGCAATTAGCACGGTTCCTTGAAGGTGGCGTAGGTAATGTACGCAATTAGCACGGTTCCTTGAAGATGGCGCAGGTAATGTACGCAACTAGCACGGTTCCTTGAAGGTGGCGCAGGTAGTGTACGCAACTAGCACGGTTCCTTGAGGGTGGCGTAGGTAGTGTACGCAACTAGCATGGTTCCTTGAAGGTGGCGCAGGTAGTGTACGCAACTAGCATGGATCCTTGAAGGTGGCGCAGGTAGTGTACGCAACTAGCATGGTTCCTTGAAGGTGGCGCAGGTAGTGTATGCAACTAGCATGGTTCCTTGAAGGTGGCGTAGGTAGTGTACGCAACTAGCATGGTTCCTTGAAGGTGGCGCAGGTAGTGTACGCAACTAGCATGGTTCCTTGAGGGTGGTGCAGGTAATGTACTCAATTAGCACGGTTCTTTGAAGGTGGCGCAGGTAGTGTACGCAATTAGCATGGGTCCTTGAAGGTGGCGTAGATTGTGTACGCAATAAGCATGGGTCCATGAAGGAGGCGCAGGTAGTGTACGCAATTTGCACGGTTCCTTGAAGGTGGCGCAGGTAGTGTACGCAACTAGCACGGTTCCTTGAAGGTGGCGCAGGTAATGTACGCAACTAGCACGGTTCCTTGAAGGTGGCGCAGGTAATGTACGCGACTAGCACGGTTCCTTGAGGGTGGTGCAGGTAATGTACGCGACTAGCACGGTTCCTTGAGGGTGGTGCAGGTAGTGCACGCAACTAGCATGGTTCCTTGAAGGTGGCGCAGGTAATGTACGCAACTAGCACGGTTCCTTGAAGGTGGCGCAGGTAATGTACGCAACTAGCACGGTTCAATGAAGGTGGTGCAGGTAATGTACGCAACTAGCATGGGTCCTTGAAGGAGGCGCAGGTAGTGTACGCAACTAGCATGGTTCCTTGAGGGTGGCGCAGGTAGTGTACGCAACTAGCATGGGTCCTTGAGGGTGGCGCAGATAGTGTACGCAACTAGCACGGTTCCTTGAAGGTGGCGTAGGTAGTGTACGCAACTAGCATGGGTCCTTGAGGATGGCTCAGGTAATGTACGCAACTAGCACGGTTCCTTGAAGGTCGCGTAGGTAGTGTACGCAACTAGCACGGTTCATTGAAGGTGGCGCAGGTTGTTTACGCAACTAGCATAGTTCCTTGAAGGTGGCGCAGGTAGTGTACGCAACTAGCATGGTTCCGTGAAGGTGCAGTAGGTAATGTACGCGACTAGCACGGTTCCTTGAAGGTGGCTTAGATAGTGTACGCAACTAGCATGGTTCCTTGAAGGTGGCGTAGGTAGTGTACGCAACTAGCATGGTTCCTTGAAGGTGGCGCAGGTAGTGTACGCAACTAGCATGGTTCCTTTAAGGTGGCGCAGGTAGTGTACGCAACTAGCACGGCTCCTTGAAGGTGGCGCAGGTAGTGTACGCAACTAGCATAGTTCCTTGAAGGTGGCGCAGGTAGTGTACGCAACTAGCATGGTTCCTTGAAGGTGCAGTAGGTAATGTACGCGACTAGCACGGTTCCTTGAAGGTGGCGTAGGTAGTGTACGCAACTAGCATGGTTCCTTGAAGGTGGCGTAGGTAGTGTACGCAACTAGCATGGTTCCTTGAAGGTGGCGCAGGTAGTGTACGCTACTAGCATGGTTCCTTGAAGGTGGCGTAGGTAGTGTACGCAACTAGCATGGTTCCTTGAAGGTGGCGCAGGTAGTGTACGCAACTAGCATTGTTCCTTGAAGGTGGCGTTGGTAGTGTACGCAACTAGCATGGTTCCTTGAAGGTGGCGCAGGTAGTGTACGCAACTAGCATGGTTCCTTGAAGGAGGCGTAGGTAATGTACGCAACTAGCACGGTTCCTTGAAGGTGGCGCAGCTAGTGCACGCAACTAGCATGGTTCCTTGAAGGTGGCGCAGGTAGTGTACGCAACTAGCATGGTTCCTTGAAGGTGGCGCAGGTAGTGTACGCAACTAGCATGGTTCCTTGAGGGTGGCGTAGGTAATGTAAGCAACTAGCATGGTTCCTTGAAGGTGGCGCAGGTAGTGTACGCAACTAGCATGGTTCCTTGAAGGTGGCGCAGGTAGTGTACGCAACTAGCATGGTTCCTTGAAGGTGGCGTAGGTAGTGTACGCAACTAGCATGGTTCCTTGAAGGTGGCGCAGGTAGTGTACGCAACTAGCATGGTTCCTTGAAGGTGGCGTAGGTAGTGTACGCAACTAGCATGGTTCCTTGAAGGTGGCGCAGGGAGTGTACGCAACTAGCATGGTTCCTTGAAGGTGGCGTAGGTAGTGTACGCAACTAGCATGGGTCCTTGAGGATGGCTCAGGTAATGTACGCAACTAGCACGGTTCCTTGAAGGTGGCGCAGGTACTGAACGCAACTAGCACGGTTCCTTGAAGGTAGCGCAGGTAATGTACGCAACTAGCATGGTTCCTTGAAGGTGGCGCAGGTAGTGTACGCAACTAGCATGGTTCCTTGAAGGTGGCGTAGGTAGTGTACGCAACAAGCATGGTTCCTTGAAGGTGGCGCAGGTAGTGTACGCAACTAGCACGGTTCCTTGAAGGTGGCGTAGGTAGTGTACGCAATTAGCACGGTTCCTTGAAGGAGGCGCATGTAGTGTACGCAACTAGCATGGTTCCTTGAGGGTGGCGTAGGTAGTGTTCGCAATTAGCACGGTTCCTTGAAGGTGGCGTAGGTAATGTACGCAATTAGCACGGTTCCTTGAAGATGGCGCAGGTAATGTACGCAACTAGCACGGTTCCTTGAAGGTGGCGCAGGTAGTGTACGCAACTAGCACGGTTCCTTGAGGGTGGCGTAGGTAGTGTACGCAACTAGCATGGTTCCTTGAAGGTGGCGCAGGTAGTGTACGCAACTAGCATGGATCCTTGAAGGTGGCGCAGGTAGTGTACGCAACTAGCATGGTTCCTTGAAGGTGGCGCAGGTAGTGTATGCAACTAGCATGGTTCCTTGAAGGTGGCGTAGGTAGTGTACGCAACTAGCATGGTTCCTTGAAGGTGGCGCAGGTAGTGTACGCAACTAGCATGGTTCCTTGAGGGTGGTGCAGGTAATGTACTCAATTAGCACGGTTCTTTGAAGGTGGCGCAGGTAGTGTACGCAATTAGCATGGGTCCTTGAAGGTGGCGTAGATTGTGTACGCAATAAGCATGGGTCCATGAAGGAGGCGCAGGTAGTGTACGCAATTTGCACGGTTCCTTGAAGGTGGCGCAGGTAGTGTACGCAACTAGCACGGTTCCTTGAAGGTGGCGCAGGTAATGTACGCAACTAGCACGGTTCCTTGAAGGTGGCGCAGGTAATGTACGCGACTAGCACGGTTCCTTGAGGGTGGTGCAGGTAATGTACGCGACTAGCACGGTTCCTTGAGGGTGGTGCAGGTAGTGTACGCAACTAGCATGGTTCCTTGAAGGTAGCGCAGGTAGTGTACGCAACTAGCACTGTTCCTTGAAGGTGGCGTAGGTAGTGTACGCAACTAGCACGGTTCCTTGAAGGTGGCGTAGGTTGTGTACGCAACTAGCACGGTTCCTTGAAGGTGGCGCAGGTAATGTACGCAACTAGCACGGTCCCTTGAAGGTGGCGCAGGTAATGTACGCGACTAGCACGGTTCCTTGAGGGTGGTGCAGGTAATGTACGCGACTAGCACGGTTCCTTGAAGGTGGCGCAGGTAGTGTACGCAACTAGCATGGTTCCTTGAGGGTGGCGTAGGTAGTTGTCGCAACTAGCATGGGTCCTTGATGGTGGCGCAGGTAGTGTACGCAACTAGCACGGTTCCTTGAAGGTGGCGTAGGTAGTGTACGCAATTAGCATGGGTCCTTGAGGGTGGCGTAGGTAGTGTACGCAAATAGCATGGGTCCTTGAGGATGGCTCAGGTAATGTACGCAACTAGCACGGTTCCTTGAAGGTGGCGTAGGTAATGTATGCAACTCGTACGGTTCCTTGAAGGTGGCGCAGGTAATGTACGCAACTAGCACGGTTCCTTGAGGGTGGCGTAGGTAGTGTACGCAACTAGCACGGGTCCTTGAAGGTGGCGCAGGTAATGTACGCAACTAGCATGGATCCTTGAGGGTGGCGTAGGTGTGTACGCAACTAGCACGGGTCCTTGAGGGTGGCGCAGGTACTGTACGCAACTAGCTCGGTTCCTTGAAGGTGGCGTAGGTAGTGTACGCAACTAGCACGGTTCCTTGAAGGTGGCGCAGGTAATGTACGCAACTAGCACGGGTCCTTGAAGGTGGCGCAGGTAATGTACGCAACTAGCATGGATCCTTGAGGGTGGCGTAGGTAGTGTACGCAACTAGCACGGGTCCTTGAGGGTGGCGCAGGTAGTGTACGCAACTAGCACGGTTCCTTGAAGGTGGCGTAGGTAGTGTACGCAACTAGCACGGTTCCTTGAAGGTGGCTCAGGTAATGTACGCAACTAGCACTGTTCCTCGAAGGTGGCGCAGGTAATACACGCAACTAGCCCGGTTCCTTGAGGGTGGCGTAGGTAGTGTACGCAACTAGCACGGGTCCTTGAAGGTGGCGCAGGTAATGTACGCAACTAGCATGGATCCTTGAGGGTGGCGTAGGTAGTGTACGCAACTAGCACGGGTCCTTGAGGGTGGCGCAGGTAGTGTACGCAACTAGCACGGTTCCTTGAAGGTGGCGTAGGTAGTGTACGCAACTAGCACGGTTCCTTGAAGGTGGCGCAGGTAATGTACGCAACTAGCACGGGTCCTTGAAGGTGGCGCAGGTAATGTACGCAACTAGCGTGGATCCTTGAGGGTGGCGTAGGTAGTGTACGCAACTAGCACGGGTCCTTGAGGGTGGCGCAGGTAGTGTACGCAACTAGCACGGTTCCTTGAAGGTGGCGTAGGTAGTGTACGCAACTAGCACGGTTCCTTGAAGGTGGCTCAGGTAATGTACGCAACTAGCACGGTTCCTCGAAGGTGGCGCAGGTAATGTACGCAACTAGCCCGGTTCCTTGAGGGTGGCGTAGGTAGTGTACGCAACTAGCACGGGTCCTTGAAGGTGGCGCAGGTAGTGTACGCAACTAGCACGGTTCCTTGAGGGTGGCGTAGGTAGTGTACGCAAGTAGCATGGGTCCTTGAGGGTGGCGCAGGTAGTGTACGCAACTAGCACGGGTCCTTGAAGGTGACGCAGGTAGTGTACGCAACTAGCACGGTTCCTTGAGGGTGGCGTAGGTAGTGTACGCAACTAGCATGGGTCCTTGAGGGTGGCGCAGGTAGTGTACGCAACTAGCACGGGTCCTTGAGGGTGGCGCAGGTAATGTACGCAACTAGCACGGTTCCTTGAGGGTGGCGTAGGTAGTGTACGCAACTAGCACGGGTCCTTGAAGGTGGCGCAGGTAGTGTACGCAACTAGCACGGTTCCTTGAGGGTGGCGTAGGTAGAGTACGCAACTAGCATGGGTCCTTGAGGGTGGCGCAGGTAGTGTACGCAACTAGCACGGGTCCTTGAAGGTGGCGCAGGTAGTGTACGTAACTAGCACGGTTCCTTGAGGGTGGCGTAGGTAGTGTACGCAACTAGCATGGGACCTTGAGGGTGGCGCAGGTAGTGTACGCAACTAGCACGGGTCCTTGAGGGTGGCGCAGGTAGTGTACGCAACTAGCATGGGTCCTTGAGGGTGGCGCAGGTAGTGTACGCAACTAGCACGGTTCCTTGAAGTTGGCTTAGGTAGTGTACGCAACTAACATGGGTCCTTGAGGGTGGCGCACGTAGTGTACGCAACTAGCACGGTTCCTTGAGGGTGGCGTAGGTAGTGTACGCAACTAGCATGGGTCCTTGAGGGTGGCGCAGGTAGTGTACGCAACTAGCACGGTTCCTTGAAGGTGGCGTAGGTAGTGTACGCAATTAGCATGGGTCCTTGAGGGTGGCGTAGGTAGTGTACGCAACTAGCACGGTTCCTTGAAGGTGGCGTAGGTAATGTACGCAACTAGCACGGTTCCTTGAAGGTGGCGCAGGTAATGTACGCAACTAGCACGGTTCCTTGAGGGTGGCGTAGGTAGTGTACGCAACTAGCACGGGTCCTTGAAGGTGGCGCAGGTAATGTACGTAACTAGCATGGATCCTTGAGGGTGGCGTAGGTAGTGTACGCAACTAGCACGGGTCCTTGAAGGTGGCGCAGGTAATGTACGCAACTAGCATGGGTCCTTGAGGGTGGCGTAGGTAGTGTACGCAACTAGCATGGTTCCTTGAAGGTGGCGCAGGTAATGTACGCAACTAGCATGGGTCCTTGAGGGTGGCGTAGGTAGTGTACGCAACTAGCATGGTTCCTTGAAGGTGGCGCAGGTAATGTACGCAACTAGCATGGGTCCTTGAGGGTGGCGTAGGTAGTGTACGCAACTAGCATGGTTCCTTGAAGGTGGCGCAGGTAATGTACGCAACTAGCAAGGGTCCTTGAGGATGGCTCAGGTAATGTACGCAACTAGCACGGTTTATTGAAGGTGGCGCAGATATAGTACGCAACTAGCACTGTTCCTTGAAGGTGGCGCAGGTTATGTACGCAACTAGCATGGGTCCATGAGGATGGCTCAGGTAATGTACGCAACTAGCACGGTTCATTGAAGGTGGCGCAGGTAATGTACGACACTAGCATGGGTCCATGAGGATGGCTCAGGTAATGTACGCAACTAGCACGGTTCATTGAAGGTGGCGCAGGTAATGTACGAAACTAGCACGGTTCATTGAAGGTGGCGCAGATAGTGTACGACACTAGCAAGGGTCCTTGAAGTTGGTGCAGGTAATGTACGCAACTAGCAAGGGTCCTTGAGGGTGGTGCAGGTAATGTACGCAACTAGCATGGGTCCATGAGGATGGCTCAGGTAATGTACGCAACTAGCACGGTTCATTGAAGGTGGCGCAGGTAATGTACGCATCTAGCATGGGTCCTTGAAGGAGGCGCAGGTAATGTACGCAACTAGCATGGGTCCTTGAGGGTGGCGCAGGTAGTGTACGCAACTAGCACGGTTCCTTGAAGGTGGCGTAGGTAGTGTACGCAACTAGCACGGTTCCTTGAAGGTGGCGTAGGTAGTGTACGCAACTAGCATGGGTCCTTAAGGATGGCTCAGGTAATGTACGCAACTAGCACGGTTCATTGAAGGTGGCGCAGGTAGTGTACGCAACTAGCATAGTTCCTTGAAGGTGGCGCAGGTAGTGTACGCAACTAGCATGGTTCCTTGAAGGTGCAGTAGGTAATGTACGCGACTAGCACGGTTCCTTGAAGGTGGCGTAGGTAGTGTACGCAACTAGCACGGTTCCTTGAAGGTGGCGTAGGTAGTGTACGCAACTAGCATGGTTCCTTGAAGGTGGCGCAGGTAGTGTACGCAACTAGCATGGTTCCTTGAAGGTGGCGCAGGTAGTGTACGCAACTAGCACGGTCCCTTGAAGGTGGCGCAGGTAGTGTACGCAACTAGCATAGTTCCTTGAAGGTGGCGCAGGTAGTGTACGCAACTAGCATGGTTCCTTGAAGGTGCAGTAGGTAATGTACGCGACTAGCACGGTTCCTTGAAGGTGGCGTAGGTAGTGTACGCAACTAGCATGGTTCCTTGAAGGTGGCGTAGGTAGTGTACGCAACTAGCATGGTTCATTGAAGTTGGCGCAGGTAGTGTACGCAACTAGCATGGTTCCTTGAAGGTGGCGTAGGTAGTGTAGGCAACTAGCATGGTTCCTTGAAGGTGGCGCAGGTAGTGTACGCAACTAGCATGGTTCCTTGAAGGTGGCGTTGGTAGTGTACGCAACTAGCATGGTTCCTTGAAGGTGGCGTAGGTAGTGTACGCAACTAGCATGGTTCCTTGAAGGAGGCGTAGATAATGTACGCAACTAACACGGTTCCTTGAAGGTGGCGCAGGTAGTGCACGCAACTAGCATGGTTCCTTGAAGGTGGCGCAGGTAGTGTACGCAACTAGCATGGTTCCTTGAAGGTGGCGCAGGTAGTGTACGCAACTAGCATGGTTCCTTGAGGGTGGCGTAGGTAATGTACGCCACTAGCTTGGTTCCTTGAAGGTGGCGCAGGTAGTGTACGCAACTAGCATGGTTCCTTGAAGGTGGCGCAGGTAGTGTACGCAACTAGCATGGTTCCTTGAAGGTGGCGTACGTAGTGTACGCAACAAGCATGGATCCTTGAAGGTGGCGCAGGTAGTGTACGCAACTAGCATGGTTCCTTGAAGGTGGCGTAGGTAGTGTACGCAACTAGCATGGTTCCTTGATGGTGGCGCAGGTAGTGTACGCAACTAGCATGGTTCCTTGAAGGTGGCGTAGGTAGTGTACGCAACTAGCATTGGTCCTTGAGGATGGCTCAGGTAATGTACGCAACTAGCACGGTTCCTTGAAGGTGGCGCAGGTAATGTACGCAACTAGCACGGTTCCTTGAAGGTAGCGCAGGTAATGTACGCAACTAGCATGGTTCCTTGAAGGTGGCGCAGGTAGTGTACGCAATTAGCATGGTTCCTTGAAGGTGGCGTAGGTAGTGTACGCAACTAGCATGGTTCCTTGAAGGTGGCGCAGGTAGTGTACGCAACTAGCACGGTTCCTTGAAGGTGGCGTAGGTAGTGTACGCAACTAGCATGGTTCCTTGAGGATGCAGTAGGTAGTGTACGCAACTAGCACGGTTCCTTGAAGGTGGCGTAGGTAATGTACGCAATTAGCACGGTTCCTTGAAGGAGGCGCAGGTAGTGTACGCAACTAGCATGGTTCCTTGAGGGTGGCGTAGGTAGTGTACGCAATTAGCACGGTTCCTTGAAGGTGGCGTAGGTAATGTACGCAATTAGCACGGTTCCTTGAAGGTGGCGCAGGTAATGTACGCAACTAGCACGGATCCTTGAAGGTGGCGCAGGTAGTGTACGCAACTAGCACGGTTCCTTGAGGGTGGCGTAGGTAGTGTACGCAACTAGCATGGTTCCTTGGAGGTGGCGCAGGTAGTGTACGCAACTAGCATGGTTCCTTGAAGGTGGCGCAGGTAGTGTACGCAACTAGCATGGTTCCTTGAAGTTGGCGCAGGTAGTGTACGCAACTAGCATGGTTCCTTGAAGGTGGCGCAGGTAGTGTACGCAACTAGCATGGTTCTAAGAAGGTAGCGCAGGTAGTGTACGCAACTAGCATGGTTCCTTGAAGGTGGCGCAGGTAGTGTACGCAACTAGCATGGTTCCTTGAAGGTGGCGCAGGTAGTGTACGCAACTAGCACGGTTCCTTGAAGGTGCAGTAGGTAATGTACGCGACTAGCACGGTTCCTTGAAGGTGGCGCAGGTAGTGTACGCAACTAGCATGGTTCCTTGAAGGTGGCGCAGGTAGTGTACGCGACTAGCACGGTTCCTTGAAGGTGGCGCAGGTAGTGTACGCAACTAGCACGGTTCATTGAAGGTGCAGTAGGTAATGTACGCGACTAGCACGGTTCCTTGAAGGAGGCGCAGGTAGTGTACGCAACTAGCACGGTTCATTGAAGGTGGCGCAGGTAGTGTACGCAACTAGCACGGTTCATTGAAGGTGCAGTAGGTAATGTACGCGACTAGCATGGTTCCTTGAAGGTGCAGTAGGTAATGTACGCGACTAGCATGGTTCCTTGAAGGTGCAGTAGGTAATGTACGCAACTAGCACGGTTCCTTGAAGGTGGCGTAGGTAATGTACGCAACTAGCACGGTTCCTTGAAGGTGGCGAAGGTAATGTACGCAACTAGCACGGTTCCTTGAAGGTGCAGTAGGTAATGTACGCAACTAGCACGGTTCCTTGAAGGTGGTGCAGGTAATGTACGCGACTAGCACGGTTCATTGAAGGTGGCGCAGGTAATGTACGCAACTAGCGTGGTTCCTTGAGGGTGGCGCAGGTAATGTACGCAACTAGCATGGTTCCTTGGGGGTGGCGCAGGTAATGTACGCAACTAGCCCGGTTCCTTGAGGGTGGCGCAGGTAATGTACGCAACTAGCATGGTTCATTGAAGGTGCAGTAGGTAATGTACGCGACTAGCACGGTTCCTTGAAGGTGGCGCAGGTAGTGTACGCAACTAGCACGGTTCCTTGAAGGTGGCGCAGGTAATGTACGCAACTAGCACGGTTCCTTGAAGGTGGCGCAGGTAGTGTACGCAACTAGCATGGTTCCTTGAAGGTGGCGCAGGTAGTGTACGCAACTAGCACGGTTCCTTGAAGGTGGCGCAGGTAGTGTACGCAACTAGCACGGTTCATTGAAGGTGGCGCAGGTAATGTACGCAACTAGCACGGTTCATTGAAGGTGGAGCAGGTAGTGTACGCAACTAGCACGGTTCATTGAAGGTGCAGTAGGTAATGTACGCGACTAGCATGGTTCCTTGAAGGTGCAGTAGGTAATGTACGCGACTAGCATGGTTCCTTGAAGGTGCAGTAGGTAATGTACGCGACTAGCACGGTTCCTTGAAGGTGGCGCAGGTAATGTACGCGACTAGCATGGTTCCTTGAAGGTGGCGCAGGTAGTGTACGCAACTAGCATGTTTCCTTGAGGGTGCAGTAGGTAATGTACGCAACTAGCACGGTTCATTGAAGGTGGCGTAGGTAGTGTACGCGACTAGCATGGTTCCTTGAAGGAGGCGCAGGTAGTGTACCCAACTAGCACGGTTCCTTGAAGGTGGCGCATGTAATGTACGCAACTAGCACTGTTCCTTGAAGGTGGCGTAGGTAGTGTACGCAACTAGCACGGTTCCCTGAGGGTGGCGCAGGTAGTGTACGCAACTAGCATGGGTCCTTGAGGGTGGCGTAGGTAGTGTACGCAACTAGCACGGTTCCTTGAAGGTGGCGCAGGTAATGTACGCAACTAGCACGGTTCCTTGAGGGTGGCGCAGGTAGTGTACGCAACTAGCACGGTTCCTTGAAGGTGGCGCAGGTAATCTACGCAACTAGCATGGGTCCTTGAGGGTGGCGTAGGTAGTGTACGCAACTAGCACTGTTCCTTGAAGGTGGCGTAGGTAGTGTACGCAACTAGCACGGTTCCTTGAGGGTGGCGCAGGTAGTGTACGCAACTAGCATGGTTCCTTGAAGGTGACGCAGGTAATGTACGCAACTAGCATGGGTCCTTGAAGGTGGCGCAGGTAGTGTACGCAACTAGCACGTTTCCTTGAAGATGGCGTAGGTAGTGTACGCAACTAGCACGGTTCCTTGAAGGTGGCGCAGGTAATGTACGCAACTAGCACGGTTCCTTGAAGGTGGCGCAGGTAGTGTACGCAACTAGCACGGTTCCTTGAAGGTGGCGCAGGTAGTGTACGCAACTAGCACGGTTCCTTGAAGGTGGCGCAGGTAGTGTACGCAACTAGCACGGTTCCTTGAAGGTGGCGCAGGTAATGTACGCAACTAGCACGGTTCCTTGAAGGTGGCGCAGGTAATGTACGCAACTAGCACGGTTCACTGAAGGTGGCGCAGATAATGTACGCAATTAGCATGGGTCCTTGAAGGAGGCGCAGGTAGTGTACGCAACTAGCATGGTTCCTTGAGGGTGGCGCAGGTAGTGTACGCAACTAGCATGGGTCCTTGAGGGTGGCGCAGGTAGTGTACGCAACTAGCACGGTTCCTTGAAGGTGGCGTAGGTAGTGTACGCAACTAGCATGGGTCCATGAGGATGGCTCAGGTAATGTACGCAACTAGCACGGTTCCTTGAAGGTCGCGTAGGTAGTTTACGCAACTAGCACAGTTCATTGAAGGTGGCGCAAGTAGTGTACGCAACTAGCATAGTTCCTTTAAGGTGGCGCAGGTAGTGTACGCAACTAGCATGGTTCCTTGAAGGTGCAGTAGGTAATGTACGCGACTAGCACGGTTCCTTGAAGGTGGCGTAGGTAGTGAACGCAACTAGCATGGTTCCTTGAAGGTGGCGTAGGTAGTGTACGCAACTAGCATGGTTCCTTGAAGGTGGCGCAGGTAGTGTACGCAACTAGCATGGTTCCTTGATGGTGGCGCAGGTTGTGTACGCAACTAGCATGGTTCCTTGAAGGTGGCGCGGGTAGTGTACGCAACTAGCATAGTTCCTTGAAGGTGGCGCAGGTAGTGTACGCAACTAGCATGGTTCCTTGAAGGTGCAGTAGGTAATGTACGCGACTAGCACGGTTCCTTGAAGGTGGCGTAGGTAGTGTACGCAACTAGCATGGTTCCTTGAAGGTGGCGTAGGTAGTGTACGCAACTAACATGGTTCCTTGAAGGTTGCGCAGGTAGTGTACGCAACTAGCATGGTTCCTTGAAGGTGGCGTAGGTAGTGTACGCAACTAGCATGGTTCCTTGAAGGTGGCGCAGGTAGTGTACGCAACTAGCATTGTTTCCTTGAAGGTGGCGTTGGTAGTGTACGCAACTAGCATGGTTCCTTGAAGGTGGCGCAGGTAGTGTACGCAACTAGCATGGTTCCTTGAAGGAGGCGTAGGTAATGTACGCAACTAGCACGGTTCCTTGAAGGTGGCGCAGGTAGTGCACGCAACTAGCATGGTTCCTTGAGGATGGCGCAGGTAATGTACGCAACTAGCACGGTTCCTTGAAGGTGGCGCAGGTAATGTACGCAACTAGCACGGTTCATTGAAGGTGGCGCAGGTAATGTACGCAACTAGCATGGGTCCTTGAAGGAGGCGCAGGTAGTGTACGCAACTAGCATGGTTCCTTGAGGGTGGCGCAGGTAGTGTACGCAACTAGCATGGGTCCTTGAGGGTGGCGCAGGTAGTGTACGCAACTAGCACGGTTCCTTGAAGGTGGCGTAGGTAGTGTACGCAACTAGCATGGGTCCTTGAGGATGGCTCAGGTAATGTACGCAACTAGCACGGTTCCTTGAAGGTCGCGTAGGTAGTGTACGCAACTAGCACGGTTCATTGAAGGTGGCGCAGGTAGTTTACGCAACTAGCATAGTTCCTTGAAGGTGGCGCAGGTAGTGTACGCAACTAGCATGGTTCCTTGAAGGTGCAGTAGGTAATGTACGCGACTAGCACGGTTCCTTGAAGGTGGCGTAGGTAGTGTACGCAACTAGCATGGTTCCTTGAAGTTGGCGTAGGTAGTGTACGCAACTAGCATGGTTCCTTGAAGGTGGCGCAGGTAGTGTACGCAACTAGCATGGTTCCTTTAAGGTGGCGCAGGTAGTGTACGCAACTAGCACGGTTCCTTGAAGGTGGCGCAGGTAGTGTACGCAACTAGCATAGTTCCTTGAAGGTGGCGCAGGTAGTGTACGCAACTAGCATGGTTCCTTGAAGGTGCAGTAGGTAATGTACGCGACTAGCACGGTTACTTGAAGGTGGCGTAGGTAGTGTACGCAACTAGCATGGTTCCTTGAAGGTGGCGTAGGTAGTGTACGCAACTAGCATGTTTCCTTGAAGGTGGCGCAGGTAGTGTACGCTATTAGCATGGTTCCTTGAAGGTGGCGTAGGTAGTGTACGCAACTAGCATGGTTCCTTGAAGGTGGCGCAGGTAGTGTACGCAACTAGCATTGTTCCTTGAAGGTGGCGTTGGTAGTGTACGCAACTAGCATGGTTCCTTGAAGGTGGCGCAGGTAGTGTACGCAACTAGCATGGTTCCTTGAAGGAGGCGTAGGTAATGTACGCAACTAGCACGGTTCCTTGAAGGTGGCGCAGGTAGTGCACGCAACTAGCATGGTTCCTTGAAGGTGGCGCAGGTAGTGTACGCAACTAGCATGGTTCCTTGAAGGTGGCGCAGGTAGTGTACGCAACTAGCATGGTTCCTTGAGGGTGGCGTAGGTAATGTACGCAACTAGCATGGTTCCTTGAAGGTGGCGCAGGTAGTGTACGCAACTAGCATGGTTCCTTGAAGGTGGCGCAGGTAGTGTACGCAACTAGCATGGTTCCTTCAAAGTGGCGTAGGTAGTGTACGCAACTAGCATGGTTCCTTGAAGGTGGCGCAGGTAGTGTACGCAACTAGCATGGTTCCTTGAAGGTGGCGTAGGTAGTGTACGCAACTAGCATGGTTCCTTGAAGGTGGCGCAGGTAGTGTACGCAACTAGCATGGTTCCTTGAAGGTGGCGTAGGTAGTGTACGCAACTAGCATGGGTCCTTGAGGATGGCTCAGGTAATGTACGCAACTAGCACGGTTCCTTGAAGTTGGCGCAGGTACTGTACGCAACTAGCACGGTTCCTTGAAGGTAGCGCAGGTAATGTACGCAACTAGCATGGTTCCTTGCAGGTGGCGCAGGTAGTGTACGCAACTAGCATGGTTCCTTGAAGGTGGCGTAGGTAGTGTACGCAACAAGCATGGTTCCTTGAAGGTGGCGCAGGTAGTGTACGCAACTAGCACGGTTCCTTGAAGGTGGCGTAGGTAGTGTACGCAACTAGCATGGTTCCTTGAGGGTGCAGTAGGTAGTGTACGCAACTAGCACGGTTCCTTGAAGGTGGCGTAGGTAGTGTACGCAATTAGCACGGTTCCTTGAAGGAGGCGCAGGTAGTGTACGCAACTAGCATGGTTCCTTGAGGGTGGCGTAGGTAGTGTTCGCAATTAGCACGGTTCCTTGAAGGTGGCGTAGGTAATGTACGCAATTAGCACGGTTCCTTGAAGGTGGCGCAGGTAATGTACGCAACTAGCACGGTTCCTTGAAGGTGGCGCAGGTAGTGTACGCAACTAGCACGGTTCCTTGAGGGTGGCGTAGGTAGTGTACGCAACTAGCATGGTTCCTTGAAGGTGGCGCAGGTAGTGTACGCAACTAGCATGGTTCCTTGAAGGTGGCGCAGGTAGTGTACGCAACTAGCATGGTTCCTTGAAGGTGGCGCAGGTAGTGTATGCAACTAGCATGGTTCCTTGAAGGTGGCGTAGGTAGTGTACGCAACTAGCATGGTTCCTAGAAGGTGGCGCAGGTAGTGTACGCAACTAGCATGGTTCCTTGAGGGTGGTGCAGGTAATGTACGCAATTAGCACGGTTCTTTGAAGGTGGCGCAGGTAGTGTACGCAATTAGCATGGGTCCTTGAAGGTGGCGTAGTTTGTGTACGCAACTAGCACGGTTCCTTGAAGGTGGCGTAGGTAGTGTACGCAATAAGCATGGGTCCATGAAGGAGGCGCAGGTAGTGTACGCAATTTGCACGGTTCCTTGAAGGTGGCGCAGGTAGTGTACGCAACTAGCACGGTTCCTTGAAGGTGGCGCAGGTAATGTACGCAACTAGCACGGTTCCTTGAAGGTGGCGCAGGTAATGTACGCGACTAGCACGGTTCCTTGAAGGTGGCGCAGGTAATGTACGCGACTAGCACGGTTCCTTGAGGGTGGTGCAGGTAATGTACGCGACTAGCACGGTTCCTTGAAGGTGGCGCAGGTAGTGTACGCAACTAGCATGGTTCCTTGAGGGTGGCGTAGGTAGTGTACGCAACTAGCATGGGTCCTTGATGGTGGCGCAGGTAGTGTACGCAACTAGCACGGTTCCTTGCAGGTGGCGTAGGTAGTGTACGCAATTAGCATGGGTCCTTGAGGGTGGCGTAGGTAGTGTACGCAAATAGCATGGGTCCTTGAGGATGGCTCAGGTAATGTACGCAACTAGCACGGTTCCTTGAAGGTGGCGTAGGTAATGTACGCAACTAGCACGGTTCCTTGAAGGTGGCGCAGGTAATGTACGCAACTAGCACGGTTCCTTGAGGGTGGCGTAGGTAGTGTACGCAACTAGCACGTGTCCTTGAAGGTGGCGCAGGTAATGTACGCAACTAGCATGGATCCTTGAGGGTGGCGTAGGTAGTGTACGCAACTAGCACGGGTCCTTGAGGGTGGCGCAGGTAGTGTACGCAACTAGCACGGTTCCTTGAAGGTGGCGTAGGTAGTGTACGCAACTAGCACGGTTCCTTGAAGGTGGCGCAGGTAATGTACGCAACTAGCACGGGTCCTTGAAGGTGGCGCAGGTAATGTACGCAACTAGCATGGATCCTTGAGGGTGGCGTAGGTAGTGTACGCAACTAGCACGGGTCCTTGAGGGTGGCGCAGGTAGTGTACGCAACTAGCACGGCTCCTTGAAGGTGGCGTAGGTAGTGTACGCAACTAGCACGGTTCCTTGAAGGTGGCTCAGGTAATGTACGCAACTAGCACGGTTCCTCGAAGGTGGCGCAGGTAATGTACGCAACTAGCCCGGTTCCTTGAGGGTGGCGTAGGTAGTGTACGCAACTAGCACGGGTCCTTGAAGGTGGCGCAGGTAATGTACGCAACTAGCATGGATCCTTGTGGGTGGCGTAGGTAGTGTACGCAACTAGCACGGGTCCTTGAGGGTGGCGCAGGTAGTGTACGCAACTAGCACGGTCCCTTGAAGGTGGCGTAGGTAGTGTACGCAACTAGCACGGTTCCTTGAAGGTGGCGCAGTTAATGTACGCAACTAGCACGGGTCCTTGAAGGTGGCGCAGGTAATGTACGCAACTAGCATGGATCCTTGAGGGTGGCGTAGGTAGTGTACGCAACTAGCACGGGTCCTTGAGGGTGGCGCAGGTAGTGTACACAACTAGCATGGTTCCTTGAAGGTGGCTCAGGTAATGTACGCAACTAGCACGGTTCCTCGAAGGTGGCGCAGGTAATGTACGCAACTAGCCCGGTTTCTTGAGGGTGGCGTAGGTAGTGTACGCAACTAGCACGGGTCCTTGAAGGTGGCGCAGGTAGTGTACGCAACTAGCACGGTTCCTTGAGGGTGGCGTAGGTAGTGTACGCAACTAGCATGGGTCCTTGAGGGTGGCGCAGGTAGTGTACGCAACTAGCACGGGTCCTTGAAGGTGACGCAGGTAGTGTACGCAACTAGCACGGTTCCTTGAGGGTGGCGTAGGTAGTGTACGCAACTAGCATGGGTCCTTGAGGGTGGCGCAGGTAGTGTACGCAACTAGCACGGGTCCTTGAGGGTGGCGCAGGTAGTGTACGCAACTAGCATGGGTCCTTGAGGTTGGCGCAGGTAGTGTACGCAACTAGCACGGGTCATTGGGGGTGGCGCAGGTAGTGTACGCAACTAGCACGGTTCCTTGAAGTTGGCGTAGGTAGTGTACGCAACTAGCATGGTTCCTTGAAGGTGGCGCAGGTAATGTACGCAACTAGCATGGGTCCTTGAGGGTGGCGTAGGTAGTGTACGCAACTAGCATGGTTCCTTGAAGGTGGCGCAGGTAATGTACGCAACTAGCAAGGGTCCTTGAGGATGGCTCAGGTAATGTACGCAACTAGCACGGTTTATTGAAGGTGGCGCAGATATAATACGCAACTAGCACTGTTCCTTGAAGGTGGCGCAGGTTATGTACGCAACTAGCATGGGTCCATGAGGATGGCTCAGGTAATGTACGCAACTAGCACGGTTCATTGAAGGTGGCGCAGGTAATGTACGACACTAGCATGGGTCCATGAGGATGGCTCAGGTAATGTACGCAACTAGCACGGTTCATTGAAGGTGGCGCAGGTAATGTACGCAACTAGCACGGTTCCTTGAGGGTGGCGTAGGTAGTGTACGCAACTAGCACGGGTCCTTGAAGGTGGCGCAGGTAGTGTACGCAACTAGCACGGTTCCTTGAGGGTGGCGTAGGTAGAGTACGCAACTAGCATGGGTCCTTGAGGGTGGCGCAGGTAGTGTACGCAACTAGCACGGGTCCTTGAAGGTGGCGAAGGTAGTGTACGCAACTAGCACGGTTCCTTGAGGGTGGCGTAGGTAGTGTACGCAACTAGCATGGGTCCTTGACGGTGGCGCAGGTAGTGTACGCAACTAGCACGGGTCCTTGAGGGTGGCGCAGGTAGTGTACGCAACTAGCATGGGTCCTTGAGGGTGGCGCAGGTAGTGTACGCAACTAGCACGGTTCCTTGAAGTTGGCGTAGGTAGTGTACGCAACTAACATGGGTCCTTGAGGGTGGCGCAGGTAATGTACGCAACTAGCATGGTTCCTTGAAGGTGGCGCAGGTAGTGTACGCAACTAGCATGGTTCCTTGAAGGTGGCGCAGGTAGTGTACGCAACTAGCATGGTTCCTTGAAAGTGGCGTAGGTAGTGTACGCAACTAGCATGGTTCCCTGAAGGTGGCGCAGGTAGTGTACGCAACTAGCATGGTTCCTTGAAGGTGGCGTAGGTAGTGTACGCAACTAGCATGGTTCCTTGAAGGTGGCGCAGGTAGTGTACGCAACTAGCATGGTTCCTTGAAGGTGGCGTAGATAGTGTACGCAACTAGCATGGGTCCTTGAGGATGGCTCAGGTAATGTACGCAACTAGCACGGTTCCTTGAAGTTGCCGCAGGTACTGTACGCAACTAGCACGGTTCCTTGAAGGTAGAGCAGGTAATGTACGCAACTAGCATGGTTCCTTGAAGGTGGCGCAGGTAGTGTACGCAACTAGCATGGTTCCTTGAAGGTGGCGTAGGTAGTGTACGCAACAAGCATGGTTCCTTGAAGGTGGCGCAGGTAGTGTACGCAACTAGCACGGTTCCTTGAAGGTGGCGTAGGTAGTGTACGCAACTAGCATGGTTCCTTGAGGGTGCAGTAGGTAGTGTACGCAACTAGCACGGTTCCTTGAAGGTGGCGTAGGTAGTGTACGCAATTAGCACGGTTCCTTGAAGGAGGCGCAGGTAGTGTACGCAACTAGCATGGTTCCTTGAGGGTGGCGTAGGTAGTGTTCGCAATTAGCACGGTTCCTTGAAGGTGGCGTAGGTAATGTACGCAATTAGCACGGTTCCTTGAAGGTGGCGCAGGTAATGTACGCAACTAGCACGGTTCCTTGAAGGTGGCGCAGGTAGTGTACGCAACTAGCACGGTTCCTTGAGGGTGGCATAGGTAGTGTACGCAACTAGCATGGTTTTGAAGGTGGCGCAGGTAGTGTACGCAACTAGCATGGTTCCTTGAAGGTGGCGCAGGTAGTGTACGCAACTAGCATGGTTCCTTGAAGGTGGCGCAGGTAGTGTATGCAACTAGCATGGTTCCTTGAAGGTGGCGTAGGTAGTGTACGCAACTAGCATGGTTCCTTGAAGGTGGCGCAGGTAGTGTACGCAACTAGCATGGTTCCTTGAGGGTGGTGCAGGTAATGTACGCAACTAGCACGGTTCCTTGAAGGTGGCGCAGGTAATGTACGCGACTAGCACGGTTCCTTGAGGGTGGTGCAGGTAATGTACGCGACTAGCACGGTTCCTTGAAGGTGGCGCAGGTAGTGTACGCAACTAGCATGGTTCCTTGAAGGTGGCGCAGGTAATGTACGCAACTAGCACGGTTCCTTGAAGGTGGCGTAGGTTGTGTACGCAACTAGCACGGTTCCTTGAAGGTGGCGTAGGTAGTGTACGCAATAAGCATGGGTCCATGAAAGAGGCGCAGGTAGTGTACGCAATTTGCACGGTTCCTTGAAGGTGGCGCAGGTAGTGTACGCAACTAGCACGGTTCCTTGCAGGTGGCGCAGGTAATGTACGCAACTAGCACGGTTCCTTGAAGGTGGCGCAGGTAATGTACGCGACTAGCACGGTTCCTTGAGGGTGGTGCAGGTAATGTACGCGACTAGCACGGTTCCTTGAGGGTGGTGCAGGTAGTGTACGCAACTAGCATGGTTCCTTGAAGGTAGCGCAGGTAGTGTACGCAACTAGCACTGTTCCTTGAAGGTGGCGTAGGTAGTGCACGCAACTAGCACGGTTCCTTGAAGGTGGCGTAGGTTGTGTACGCAACTAGCACGGTTCCTTGAAGGTGGCGCAGGTAATGTACGCAACTAGCACGGTTCCTTGAAGGTGGCGCAGGTAATGTACGCGACTAGCACGGTTCCTTGAGGGTGGTGCAGGTAATGTACGCGACTAGCACGGTTCCTTGAAGGTGGCGCAGGTAGTGTACGCAACTAGCATGGTTCCTTGAGGGTGGCGTAGGTAGTGTACGCAACTAGCATGGGTCCTTGATGGTGGCGCAGGTAGTGTACGCAACTAGCACGGTTCCTTGAAGGTGGCGTAGGTAGTGTACGCAATTAGCATGGGTCCTTGAGGGTGGCGTAGGTAGTGTACGCAAATAGCATGGGTCCTTGAGGATGGCTCAGGTAATGTACGCAACTAGCACGGTTCCTTGAAGGTGGCGTAGGTAATGTACGCAACTAGCACGGTTCCTTGAAGGTGGCGCAGGTAATGTACGCAACTAGCACGGTTCCTTGAGGGTGGCGTAGGTAGTGTACGCAACTAGCACGTGTCCTTGAAGGTGGCGCAGGTAATGTACGCAACTAGCATGGATCCTTGAGGGTGGCGTAGGTAGTGTACGCAACTAGCACGGGTCCTTGAGGGTGGCGCAGGTAGTGTACGCAACTAGCACGGTTCCTTGAAGGTGGCGTAGGTAGTGTACGCAACTAGCACGGTTCCTTGAAGGTGGCGCAGGTAATGTACGCAACTAGCACGGGTCCTTGAAGGTGGCGCAGGTAATGTACGCAACTAGCATGGATCCTTGAGGGTGGCGTAGGTAGTGTACGCAACTAGCACGGGTCCTTGAGGGTGGCGCAGGTAGTGTACGCAACTAGCACGGCTCCTTGAAGGTGGCGTAGGTAGTGTACGCAACTAGCACGGTTCCTTGAAGGTGGCTCAGGTAATGTACGCAACTAGCACGGTTCCTCGAAGGTGGCGCAGGTAATGTACGCAACTAGCCCGGTTCCTTGAGGGTGGCGTAGGTAGTGTACGCAACTAGCACGGGTCCTTGAAGGTGGCGCAGGTAATGTACGCAACTAGCATGGATCCTTGTGGGTGGCGTAGGTAGTGTACGCAA
This sequence comes from Meconema thalassinum, assembly GCA_946902985.2. NCBI lineage: Eukaryota > Metazoa > Arthropoda > Insecta > Orthoptera > Tettigoniidae > Meconema > Meconema thalassinum. Next base: position 845,885,092 of record OX336389.2, read on the forward strand.
CTAGCACGGGTCCTTGAGGGTGGCGCAGGTAGTGTACGCAACTAGCACGGTTCCTTGAAGGTGGCGTAGGTAGTGTACGCAACTAGCACGGTTCCTTGAAGGTGGCGCAGTTAATGTACGCAACTAGCACGGGTCCTTGAAGGTGGCGCAGGTAATGTACGCAACTAGCATGGATCCTTGAGGGTGGCGTAGGTAGTGTACGCAACTAGCACGGGTCCTTGAGGGTGGCGCAGGTAGTGTACGCAACTAGCATGGTTCCTTGAAGGTGGCTCAGGTAATGTACGCAACTAGCACGGTTCCTCGAAGGTGGCGCAGGTAATGTACGCAACTAGCCCGGTTTCTTGAGGGTGGCGTAGGTAGTGTACGCAACTAGCACGGGTCCTTGAAGGTGGCGCAGGTAGTGTACGCAACTAGCACGGTTCCTTGAGGGTGGCGTAGGTAGTGTACGCAACTAGCATGGGTCCTTGAGGGTGGCGCAGGTAGTGTACGCAACTAGCACGGGTCCTTGAAGGTGACGCAGGTAGTGTACGCAACTAGCACGGTTCCTTGAGGGTGGCGTAGGTAGTGTACGCAACTAGCATGGGTCCTTGAGGGTGGCGCAGGTAGTGTACGCAACTAGCACGGGTCCTTGAGGGTGGCGCAGGTAGTGTACGCAACTAGCATGAGTCCTTGAGGTTGGCGCAGGTAGTGTACGCAACTAGCACGGGTCATTGGGGGTGGCGCAGGTAGTGTACGCAACTAGCACGGTTCCTTGAAGTTGGCGTAGGTAGTGTACGCAACTAGCATGGTTCCTTGAAGGTGGCGCAGGTAATGTACGCAACTAGCATGGGTCCTTGAGGGTGGCGGAGGTAGTGTACGCAACTAGCACGGGTCCTTGAAGGTGGCGAAGGTAGTGTACGCAACTAGCACGGTTCCTTGAGGGTGGCGTAGGTAGTGTACGCAACTAGCATGGGTCCTTGACGGTGGCGCAGGTAGTGTACGCAACTAGCACGGGTCCTTGAGGATGGCGCAGGTAGTGTACGCAACTAGCATGGGTCCTTGAGGGTGGCGCAGGTAGTGTACGCAACTAGCACGGTTCCTTGAAGTTGGCGTAGGTAGTGTACGCAACTAACATGGGTCCTTGAGGGTGGCGCAGGTAGTGTACGCAACTAGCACGGTTCCTTGAGGGTGGCGTAGGTAGTGTACGCAACTAGCATGGGTCCTTGAGGGTGGCGCAGGTAGTGTACGCAACTAGCACGGGTCCTTGAGGGTGGCGCAGGTAGTGTACGCAACTAGCATGGTTCCTTGAAGGTGGCGCAGTTAATGTACGCAACTAGCACGGGTCCTTGAAGGTGGCGCAGGTAATGTACGCAACTAGCATGGATCCTTGAGGGTGGCGTAGGTAGTGTACGCAACTAGCACGGTTCCTTGAAGGTGGCGTAGGTAGTGTACGCAACTAGCACGGTTCCTTGAAGGTGGCGCAGTTAATGTACGCAACTAGCACGGGTCCTTGAAGGTGGCGCAGGTAATGTACGCAACTAGCAAGGGTCCTTGAGGATGGCTCAGGTAATGTACGCAACTAGCACGGTTTATTGAAGGTGGCGCAGATATAATACGCAACTAGCACTGTTCCTTGAAGGTGGCGCAGGTTATGTACGCAACTAGCATGGGTCCATGAGGATGGCTCAGGTAATGTACGCAACTAGCACGGTTCATTGAAGGTGGCGCAGGTAATGTACGACACTAGCATGGGTCCATGAGGATGGCTCAGGTAATGTACGCAACTAGCACGGTTCATTGAAGGTGGCGCAGGTAATGTACGCAACTAGCACGGTTCCTTGAGGGTGGCGTAGGTAGTGTACGCAACTAGCACGGGTCCTTGAAGGTGGCGCAGGTAGTGTACGCAACTAGCACGGTTCCTTGAGGGTGGCGTAGGTAGAGTACGCAACTAGCATGGGTCCTTGAGGGTGGCGGAGGTAGTGTACGCAACTAGCACGGGTCCTTGAAGGTGGCGAAGGTAGTGTACGCAACTAGCACGGTTCCTTGAGGGTGGCGTAGGTAGTGTACGCAACTAGCATGGGTCCTTGACGGTGGCGCAGGTAGTGTACGCAACTAGCACGGGTCCTTGAGGGTGGCGCAGGTAGTGTACGCAACTAGCATGGGTCCTTGAGGGTGGCGCAGGTAGTGTACGCAACTAGCACGGTTCCTTGAAGTTGGCGTAGGTAGTGTACGCAACTAACATGGGTCCTTGAGGGTGGCGCAGGTAGTGTACGCAACTAGCACGGTTCCTTGAGGGTGGCGTAGGTAGTGTACGCAACTAGCATGGGTCCTTGAGGGTGGCGCAGGTAGTGTACGCAACTAGCACGGTTCCTTGAAGGTGGCGTAGGTAGTGTACGCAATTAGCATGGGTCTTTGAGGGTGGCGTAGGTAGTGTACGCAACTAGCACGGATCCTTGAAGGTGGCGTAGGTAATGTACGCAACTAGCACGGTTCCTTGAAGGTGGCGCAGGTAATGTACGCAACTAGCACGGTTCCTTGAGGGTGCCGTAGGTAGTGTACGCAACTAGCACGGGTCCTTGAAGGTGGCGCAGGTAATGTACGCAACTAGCATGGATCCTTGAGGGTGGCGTAGGTAGTGTACGCAACTAGCACGGGTCCTTGCAGGTGGCGCAGGTAATGTACGCAACTAGAACTGTTCCTTGAAGGTGGCGCAGGTAATGTTCGCAACTAGCATGGGTCCTTGAGGGTGGCGTAGGTAGTGTACGCAACTAGCATGGTTCCTTGAAGGTGGCGCAGGTAATGTACGCAACTAGCATGGGTCCTTGAGGGTGGCGTAGGTAGTGTACGCAACTAGCATGGTTCCTTGAAGGTGGCGCAGGTAATGTACGCAACTAGCAAGGGTCCTTGAGGATGGCTCAGGTAATGTACGCAACTAACACGGTTTATTGAAGGTGGCGCAGATATAGTACGCAACTAGCACTGTTCCTTGAAGGTGGCGCAGGTTATGTACGCAACTAGCATGGGTCCATGAGGATGGCTCAGGTAATGTACGCAACTAGCACGGTTCATTGAAGGTGGCGCAGGTAATGTACGACACTAGCATGGGTCCATGAGGATGGCTCAGGTAATGTACGCAACTAGCACGGTTCATTGAAGGTGGCGCAGGTAATGTACGCAACTAGCACGGTTCATTGAAGGTGGCGCAGATAGTGTACGACACTAGCAAGGGTCCTTGAAGGTGGTGCAGGTAATGTACGCTACTAGCAAGGGTCCTTGAGGGTGGTGCATGTAATGTACGCAACTAGCATGGGTCCATGAGGATGGCTCAGGTAATGTACGCAACTAGCACGGTTCATTGAAGGTGGCGCAGGTAATGTACGCAACTAGCATGGGTCCTTGAAGGAGGCGCAGGTAATGTACGCCACTAGCATGGGTCCTTAAGGGTGGCGCAGGTAGTGTACGCAACTAGCACGGTTCCTTGAAGGTGGCGTAGGTAGTGTACGCAACTAGCATGGGTCCTTAAGGATGGCTCAGGTAATGTACGCAACTAGCACGGTTCCTTGAAGGTCGCGTAGGTATTGTACGCAACTAGCACGGTTCATTGAAGGTGGCGCAGGTAGTGTACGCAACTAGCATAGTTCCTTGAAGGTGGCGCAGGTAGTGTACGCAACTAGCAAGGTTCCTTGAAGGTGCAGTAGGTAATGTACGAGACTAGCACGGTTCCTTGAAGGTGGCGTTGGTAGTGTACGCAACTAGCATGGTTCCTTGAAGGTGGCGCAGGTAGTGTACGCAACTAGCATGGTTCCTTGAAGGTGGCGCAGGTAGTGTACGCAACTAGCATGGTTCCTTGAAGGTGGCGCAGGTAGTGTACGCAACTAGCACGGTTCCTTGAAGGTGGCGCAGGTAGTGTACGCAACTAGCATAGTTCCTTGAAGGTGGCGCAGGTAGTGTACGCAACTAGCATGGTTCCTTGAAGGTGCAATAGGTAATGTACGCGACTAGCACGGTTCCTTGAAGGTGGCGTAGGTAGTGTACGCAACTAGCATGGTTCCTTGAAGGTGGCGTAGGTAGTGTACGCAACTAGCATGGTTCCTTGAAGGTGGCGCAGGTAGTGTACGCAACTAGCATGGTTCCTTGAAGGTGGCGTAGGTAGTGTACGCAACTAGCATGGTTCCTTGAAGGTGGCGCAGGTAGTGTACGCAACTAGCATGGTTCCTTGAAGGTGGCGTTGGTAGTGTACGCAACTAGCATGGTTCCTTGAAGGTGGCGCAGGTAGTGTACGCAACTAGCATGGTTCCTTGAAGGAGGCGTAGGTAATGTACGCAACTAGCACGGTTCCTTGAAGGTGGCGCAGGTAGTGCACGCAACTAGCATGGTTCCTTGAAGGTGGCGCAGGTAGTGTACGCAACTAGCATGGTTCCTTGAAGGTGGCGCAGGTAGTGTACGCAACTAGCATGGTTCCTTGAGGGTGGCGTAGGTAATGTACGCAACTAGCATGGTTCCTTGAAGGTGGCGCAGGTAGTGTACGCAACTAGCATGGTTCCTTGAAGGTGGCGCAGGTAGTGTACGCAACTAGCATGGTTCCTTGAAGTTGGCGTACGTAGTGTACGCAACTAGCATGGTTCCTTGAAGGTGGCGCAGGTAGTGTACGCAACTAGTATGGTTCCTTGAAGGTGGCGTAGGTAGTGTACGCAACTAGCATGGTTCCTTGAAGGTGGCGCAGGTAGTGTACGCAACTAGCATGGTTCCTTGAAGGTGGCGTAGGTAGTGTACGCAACTAGCATGGGTCTTTGAGGATGGCTAAGGTAATGTACGCAACTAGCACGGTTCCTTGAAGGTGGCGCAGGTAATGTACGCAACTAGCACGGTTCCTTGAAGGTAGCGCAGGTAATGTACGCAACTAGCATGGTTCCTTGAAGGTGGCGCAGGTAGTGTACGCAATTAGCATGGTTCCTTGAAGGTGGCGTAGGTAGTGTACGCATCTAGCATGGTTCCTTGAAGGTGGCGCAGGTAGTGTACGCAACTAGCACGGTTCCTTGAAGGTGGCGTAGGTAGTGTACGCAACTAGCATGGTTCCTTGAGGGTGCAGTAGGTAGTGTGCGCAACTAGCACGGTTCCTTGAAGGTGGCGTAGGTAGTGTACGCAATTAGCACGGTTCCTTGAAGGAGGCGCAGGTAGTGTTCGCAACTAGCATGGTTCCTTGAGGGTGGCGTAGGTAGTGTACGCAATTAGCACGGTTCCTTGAAGGTGGCGTAGGTAATGTACGCAATTAGCACGGTTCCTTGAAGGTGGCGCAGGTAATGTACGCAACTAGCACTGTTCCTTGAAGGTGGCGCAGGTTATGTACGCAACTAGCATGGGTCCATGAGGATGGCTCAGGTAATGTACGCAACTAGCACGGTTCATTGAAGGTGGCGCAGGTAATGTACGACACTAGCATGGGTCCATGAGGATGGCTCAGGTAATGTACGCAACTAGCACGGTTCATTGAAGGTGGCGCAGGTAATGTACGCAACTAGCACGGTTCATTGAAGGTGGCGCAGATAGTGTACGACACTAGCAAGGGTCCTTGAAGGTGGTGCAGGTAATGTACGCTACTAGCAAGGGTCCTTGAGGGTGGTGCATGTAAAGTACGCAACTAGCATGGGTCCATGAGGATGGCTCAGGTAATGTACGCAACTAGCACGGTTCATTGAAGGTGGCGCAGGTAATGTACGCAACTAGCATGGGTCCTTGAAGGAGGCGCAGGTAATGTACGCAACTAGCATGGGTCCTTAAGGGTGGCGCAGGTAGTGTACGCAACTAGCACGGTTCCTTGAAGGTGGCGTAGGTAGTGTACGCAACTAGCATGGGTCCTTAAGGATGGCTCAGGTAATGTACGCAACTAGCACGGTTCCTTGAAGGTCGCGTAGGTAGTGTACGCAACTAGCACGGTTCATTGAAGGTGGCGCAGGTAGTGTACGCAACTAGCATAGTTCCTTGAAGGTGGCGCAGGTAGTGTACGCAACTAGCATGGTTCCTTGAAGGTGCAGTAGGTAATGTACGCGACTAGCACGGTTCCTTGAAGGTGGCGTTGGTAGTGTACGCAACTAGCATGGTTCCTTGAAGGTGGCGTAGGTAGTGTACGCAACTAGCATGGTTCCTTGAAGGTGGCGCAGGTAGTGTACGCAACTAGCATGGTTCCTTGAAGGTGGCGCAGGTAGTGTACGCAACTAGCACGGTTCCTTGAAGGTGGCGCAGGTAGTGTACGCAACTAGCATAGTTCCTTGAAGGTGGCGCAGGTAGTGTACGCAACTAGCATGGTTCCTTGAAGGTGCAGTAGGTAATGTAGGCGACTAGCACGGTTCCTTGAAGGTGGCGTAGGTAGTGTACGCAACTAGCATGGTTCCTTGAAGGTGGCGTAGGTAGTGTACGCAACTAGCATGGTTCCTTGAAGGTGGCGCAGGTAGTGTACGCAACTAGCATGGTTCCTTGAAGGTGGCGTAGGTAGTGTACGCAACTAGCATGGTTCCTTGAAGGTGGCGCAGGTAGTGTACGCAACTAGCATGGTTCCTTGAAGGAGGCGTAGGTAATGTACGCAACTAGCACGGTTCCTTGAAGGTGGCGCAGGTAGTGCACGCAACTAGCATGGTTCCTTGAAGGTGGCGCAGGTAGTGTACGCAACTAGCATGGTTCCTTGAAGGTGGCGCAGGTAGTGTACGCAACTAGCATGGTTCCTTGAGGGTGGCGTAGGTAATGTACGCAACTAGCATGGTTCCTTGAAGGTGGCGCAGGTAGTGTACGCAACTAGCATGGTTCCTTGAAGGTGGCGCAGGTAGTGTACGCAACTAGCATGGTTCCTTGAAGGTGGCGTACTTAGTGTACGCAACTAGCATGGTTCCTTGAAGGTGGCGCAGGTAGTGTACGCAACTAGTATGGTTCCTTGAAGGTGGCGTAGGTAGTGTACGCAACTAGCATGGTTCCTTGAAGGTGGCGCAGGTAGTGTACGCAACTAGCATGGTTCCTTGAAGGTGGCGTAGGTAGTGTACGCAACTAGCATGGGTCTTTGAGGATGGCTCAGGTAATATACGCAACTAGCAAGGTTCCTTGAAGGTGGCGCAGGTAATGTACGCAACTAGCACGGTTCCTTGAAGGTAGCGCAGGTAATGTACGCAACTAGCATGGTTCCTTGAAGGTGGCGCAGGTAGTGTAAGCAATTAGCATGGTTCCTTGAAGGTGGCGTTGGTAATGTACGCAACTAGCATGGTTCCTTGAGGGTGCAGTAGGTAGTGTGCGCAACTAGCACGGTTCCTTGAAGGTGGCGTAGGTAGTGTACGCAATTAGCACGGTTCCTTGAAGGAGGCGCAGGTAGTGTACGCAACTAGCATGGTTCCTTGAGGGTGGCGTAGGTAGTGTACGCAATTAGCACGGTTCCTTGAAGGTGGCGTAGGTAATGTACGCAATTAGCACGGTTCCTTGAAGGTGGCGCAGGTAATGTACGCAACTAGCACTGTTCCTTGAAGGTGGCGCAGGTTATGTACGCAACTAGCATGGGTCCATGAGGATGGCTCAGGTAATGTACGCAACTAGCACGGTTCATTGAAGGTGGCGCAGGTAATGTACGACACTAGCATGGGTCCATGAGGATGGCTCAGGTAATGTACGCAACTAGCACGGTTCATTGAAGGTGGCGCAGGTAATGTACGCAAATAGCACGGTTCATTGAAGGTGGCGCAGATAGTGTACGACACTAGCAAGGGTCCTTGAAGGTGGTGCAGGTAATGTACGCTACTAGCAAGGGTCCTTGAGGGTGGTGCATGTAATGTACGCAACTAGCATGGGTCCATGAGGATGGCTCAGGTAATGTACGCAACTAGCACGGTTCATTGAAGGTGGCGCAGGTAATGTACGCAACTAGCATGGGTCCTTGAAGGAGGCGCAGGTAATGTACGCAACTAGCATGGGTCCTTAAGGGTGGCGCAGGTAGTGTACGCAAATAGCACGGTTCCTTGAAGGTGGCGTAGGTAGTGTACGCAACTAGCATGGGTCCTTGAGGATGGCTCAGGTAATGTACGCAACTAGCACGGTTCCTTGAAGGTCGCGTAGGTAGTGTACGCAACTAGCACGGTTCATTGAAGGTGGCGCAGGTAGTGTACGCAACTAGCATAGTTCCTTGAAGGTGGCGCAGGTAGTGTACGCAACTAGCATGGTTCCTTGAAGGTGCAGTAGGTAATGTACGCGACTAGCACGGTTCCTTGAAGGTGGCGTTGGTAGTGTACGCAACTAGCATGGTTCCTTGAAGGTGGCGTAGGTAGTGTACGCAACTAGCATGGTTCCTTGAAGGTGGCGCAGGTAGTGTACGCAACTAGCATGGTTCCTTGAAGGTGGCGCAGGTAGTGTACGCAACTAGCACGGTTCCTTGAAGGTGGCGCAGGTAGTGTACGCAACTAGCATAGTTCCTTGAAGGTGGCGCAGGTAGTGTACGCAACTAGCATGGTTCCTTGAAGGTGCAGTAGGTAATGTACGCGACTAGCACGGTTCCTTGAAGGTGGCGTAGGTAGTGTACGCAACTAGCATGGTTCCTTGAAGGTGGCGTTGGTAGTGTACGCAACTAGCATGGTTCCTTGAAGGTGGCGCAGGTAGTGTACGCAACTAGCATGGTTCCTTGAAGGAGGCGTAGGTAATGTACGCAACTAGCACGGTTCCTTGAAGGTGGCGCAGGTAGTGCACGCAACTAGCATGGTTCCTTGAAGGTGGCGCAGGTAGTGTACGCAACTAGCATGGTTCCTTGAAGGTGGCGTTGGTAGTGTACGCAACTAGCATGGTTCCTTGAAGGTGGCGCAGGTAGTGTACGCAACTAGCATGGTTCCTTGAAGGAGGCGTAGGTAATGTACGCAACTAGCACGGTTCCTTGAAGGTGGCGCAGGTAGTGCACGCAACTAGCATGGTTCCTTGAAGGTGGCGCAGGTAGTGTACGCAACTAGCATGGTTCCTTGAAGGTGGCGCAGGTAGTGTACGCAACTAGCATGGTTCCTTGAGGGTGGCGTAGGTAATGTACGCAACTAGCATGGTTCCTTGAAGGTGGCGCAGGTAGTGTACGCAACTAGCATGGTTCCTTGAAGGTGGCGCAGGTAGTGTACGCAACTAGCATGGTCCCTTGAAGGTGGCGTACGTAGTGTACGCATCTAGCATGGTTCCTTGAAGGTGGCGCAGGTAGTGTACGCAACTAGTATGGTTCCTTGAAGGTGGCGTAGGTAGTGTACGCAACTAGCATGGTTCCTTGAAGGTGGCGCAGGTAGTGTACGCAACTAGCATGGTTCCTTGAAGGTGGCGTAGGTAGTGTACGCAACTAGCATGGGTCTTTGAGGATGGCTCAGGTAATGTACGCAACTAGCACGGTTCCTTGAAGGTGGCGCAGGTAATGTACGCAACTAGCACGGTTCCTTGAAGGTAGCGCAGGTAATGTACGCAACTAGCATGGTTCCTTGAAGGTGGCGCAGGTAGTGTAAGCAATTAGCATGGTTCCTTGAAGGTGGCGTAGGTAGTGTACGCAACTAGCATGGTTCCTTGAGGGTGCAGTAGGTAGTGTGCGCAACTAGCACGGTTCCTTGAAGGTGGCGTAGGTAGTGTACGCAATTAGCACGGTTCCTTGAAGGAGGCGCAGGTAGTGTACGCAACTAGCATGGTTCCTTGAAGGTGGCGCAGGTAGTGTACGCAACTAGCACGGTTCCTTGAGGGTGGCGTAGGTAGTGTACGCAACTAGCATGGTTCCTTGAATGTGGCGCAGGTAGTGTACGCAACTAGCATGGTTCCTTGAAGGTGGCGCAGGTAGTGTACGCAACTAGCATGGTTCCTTGAAGGTGGCGCAGGTAGGGTACGCAACTAGCATGGGTCCTTGAGGATGGCTCAGGTAATGGACGCAACTAGCATGGTTCCTTGAAGGTGGCGCAGGTAGTGTACGCAACTAGCACGGTTCCTTGAAGGTAGCGCAGGTAGTGTACGCAACTAGCATGGTTCCTTGAAGGTGGCGCAGGTAGTGTACGCAACTAGCAAGGTTCCTTGAAGGTGGCGCAGGTAGTGTACGCAACTAGCATGGTTCCTAGAAGGTAGCGCAGGTAGTGTACGCAACTAGCATGGTTCCTTGAAGGTGGCGCAGGTAGTGTACGCAACTAGCATGGTTCCTTGAAGGTGGCGCAGGTAGTGTACGCAACTAGCATGGTTCCTTGAAGGTGGCGCAGGTAGTGTACGCAACTAGCACGGTTCCTTGAAGGTGCAGTAGGTAATGTACGCGACTAGCACGGTTCCTTGAAGGTGGCGCAGGTAGTGTACGCAACTAGCATGGTTCTTTGAAGGTGGCGCAGGTAGTGTACGCGACTAGCACGGTGCCTTGAAGGTGGCGCAGGTAGTGTACGCAACTAGCACGGTTCATTGAAGGTGCAGTAGGTAATGTACGCGACTAGCACGGTTCCTTGAAGGAGGCGCAGGTAGTGTACGCAACTAGCACGGTTCATTGAAGGTGGCGCAGGTAGTGTACGCAACTAGCACGGTTCATTGAAGGTGCAGTAGGTAATGTACGCGACTAGCATGGTTCCTTGAAGGTGCAGTAGGTAATGTACGCGACTAGCATGGTTCCTTGAAGGTGCAGTAGGTAATGTACGCAACTAGCACGGTTCCTTGAAGGTGGCGTAGGTAATGTACGCAACTAGCACGGTTCCTTGAAGGCGGCGAAGGTAATGTACGCAACTAGCACGGTTCCTTGAAGGTGCAGTAGGTAATGTACGCAACTAGCACGGTTCCTTGAAGGTGGTGCAGGTAATGTACGCGACTAGCACGGTTCATTGAAGGTGGCGCAGGTAATGTACGCGACAAGCATGGTTCCTTGAGGGTGGCGCAGGTAATGTACGCAACTAGCACGGTTCCTTGAAGGTGGCGCAGGTAATGTACGCAACTAGCATGGTTCATTGAAGGTGCAGTAGGTAATGTACGCGACTAGCACGGTTCCTTGAAGGTGGCGCAGGTAGTGTACGCAACTAGCTCGGTTCCTTGAAGGTGGCGTAGGTAGTGTACGCAACTAGCATGGTTCCTTGAAGGTGGCGTAGGTAGTGTACGCAACTAGCATGGTTCCTTGAAGGTGGCGCAGGTAGTGTACGCAACTAGCATGGTTCCTTGAAGGTGGCGTTGGTAGTGTACGCAACTAGCATGGTTCCTTGAAGGTGGCGCAGGTAGTGTACGCAACTAGCATGGTTCCTTGAAGGAGGCGTAGGTAATGTACGCAACTAGCACGGTTCCTTGAAGGTGGCGCAGGTAATGTACGCAACTAGCATGGTTCATTGAAGGTGCAGTAGGTAATGTACGCGACTAGCACGGTTCCTTGAAGGTGGCGCAGGTAATGTACGCGACTAGCACGGTTCCTTGAAGGTGGCGTAGGTAGTGTACGCAACTAGCATGGTTCCTTGAAGGTGGCGTAGGTAGTGTACGCAACTAGCATGGTTCCTTGAAGGTGGCGCAGGTAGTGTACGCAACTAGCATGGTTCCTTGAAGGTGGCGTAGGTAGTGTACGCAACTAGCATGGTTCCTTGAAGGTGGCGCAGGTAGTGTACGCAACTAGCATGGTTCCTTGAAGGTGGCGTTGGTAGTGTACGCAACTAGCATGGTTCCTTGAAGGTGGCGCAGGTAGTGTACGCAACTAGCATGGTTCCTTGAAGGAGGCGTAGGTAATGTACGCAACTAGCACGGTTCCTTGAAGGTGGCGCAGGTAGTGCACGCAACTAGCATGGTTCCTTGAAGGTGGCGCAGGTAGTGTACGCAACTAGCATGGTTCCTTGAAGGTGGCGCAGGTAGTGTACGCAACTAGCATGGTTCCTTGAGGGTGGCGTAGGTAATGTACGCAACTAGCATGGTTCCTTGAAGGTGGCGCAGGTAGTGTACGCAACTAGCATGGTTCCTTGAAGGTGGCGCAGGTAGTGTACGCAACTAGCATGGTTCCTTGAAGTTGGCGTACGTAGTGTACGCAACTAGCATGGTTCCTTGAAGGTGGCGCAGGTAGTGTACGCAACTAGTATGGTTCCTTGAAGGTGGCGTAGGTAGTGTACGCAACTAGCATGGTTCCTTGAAGGTGGCGCAGGTAGTGTACGCAACTAGCATGGTTCCTTGAAGGTGGCGTAGGTAGTGTACGCAACTAGCATGGGTCTTTGAGGATGGCTAAGGTAATGTACGCAACTAGCACGGTTCCTTGAAGGTGGCGCAGGAAATGTACGCAACTAGCACGGTTCCTTGAAGGTAGCGCAGGTAATGTACGCAACTAGCATGGTTCCTTGAAGGTGGCGCAGGTAGTGTACGCAATTAGCATGGTTCCTTGAAGGTGGCGTAGGTAGTGTACGCATCTAGCATGGTTCCTTGAAGGTGGCGCAGGTAGTGTACGCAACTTGCACGGTTCCTTGAAGGTGGCGTAGGTAGTGTACGCAACTAGCATGGTTCCTTGAGGGTGCAGTAGGTAGTGTGCGCAACTAGCACGGTTCCTTGAAGGTGGCGTAGGTAGTGTACGCAATTAGCACGGTTCCTTGAAGGAGGCGCAGGTAGTGTTCGCAACTAGCATGGTTCCTTGAGGGTGGCGTAGGTAGTGTACGCAATTAGCACGGTTCCTTGAAGGTGGCGTAGGTAATGTACGCAATTAGCACGGTTCCTTGAAGGTGGCGCAGGTAATGTACGCAACTAGCACTGTTCCTTGAAGGTGGCGCAGGTTATGTACGCAACTAGCATGGGTCCATGAGGATGGCTCAGGTAATGTACGCAACTAGCACGGTTCATTGAAGGTGGCGCAGGTAATGTACGACACTAGCATGGGTCCATGAGGATGGCTCAGGTAATGTACGCAACTAGCACGGTTCATTGAAGGTGGCGCAGGTAATGTACGCAACTAGCACGGTTCATTGAAGGTGGCGCAGATAGTGTACGACACTAGCAAGGGTCCTTGAAGGTGGTGCAGGTAATGTACGCTACTAGCAAGGGTCCTTGAGGGTGGTGCATGTAATGTACGCAACTAGCATGGGTCCATGAGGATGGCTCAGGTAATGTACGCAACTAGCACGGTTCATTGAAGGTGGCGCAGGTAATGTACGCAACTAGCATGGGTCCTTGAAGGAGGCGCAGGTAATGTACGCAACTAGCATGGGTCCTTAAGGGTGGCGCAGGTAGTGTACGCAACTAGCACGGTTCCTTGAAGGTGGCGTAGGTAGTGTACGCAACTAGCATGGGTCCTTAAGGATGGCTCAGGTAATGTACGCAACTAGCACGGTTCCTTGAAGGTCGCGTAGGTAGTGTACGCAACTAGCACGGTTCATTGAAGGTGGCGCAGGTAGTGTACGCAACTAGCATAGTTCCTTGAAGGTGGCGCAGGTAGTGTACGCAACTAGCATGGTTCCTTGAAGGTGCAGTAGGTAATGTACGCGACTAGCACGGTTCCTTGAAGGTGGCGTTGGTAGTGTACGCAACTAGCATGGTTCCTTGAAGGTGGCGTAGGTAGTGTACGCAACTAGCATGGTTCCTTGAAGGTGGCGCAGGTAGTGTACGCAACTAGCATGGTTCCTTGAAGGTGGCGCAGGTAGTGTACGCAACTAGCACGGTTCCTTGAAGGTGGCGCAGGTAGTGTACGCAACTAGCATAGTTCCTTGAAGGTGGCGCAGGTAGTGTACGCAACTAGCATGGTTCCTTGAAGGTGCAGTAGGTAATGTAGGCGACTAGCACGGTTCCTTGAAGGTGGCGTAGGTAGTGTACGCAACTAGCATGGTTCCTTGAAGGTGGCGTAGGTAGTGTACGCAACTAGCATGGTTCCTTGAAGGTGGCGCAGGTAGTGTACGCAACTAGCATGGTTCCTTGAAGGTGGCGTAGGTAGTGTACGCAACTAGCATGGTTCCTTGAAGGTGGCGCAGGTAGTGTACGCAACTAGCATGGTTCCTTGAAGGTGGCGTTGGTAGTGTACGCAACTAGCATGGTTCCTTGAAGGTGGCGCAGGTAGTGTACGCAACTAGCATGGTTCCTTGAAGGAGGCGTAGGTAATGTACGCAACTAGCACGGTTCCTTGAAGGTGGCGCAGGTAGTGCACGCAACTAGCATGGTTCCTTGAAGGTGGCGCAGGTAGTGTACGCAACTAGCGTGGTTCCTTGAAGGTGGCGCAGGTAGTGTACGCAACTAGCATGGTTCCTTGAGGGTGGCGTAGGTAATGTACGCAACTAGCATGGTTCCTTGAAGGTGGCGCAGGTAGTGTACGCAACTAGCATGGTTTCTTGAAGGTGGCGCAGGTAGTGTACGCAACTAGCATGGTTCCTTGAAGGTGGCGTACTTAGTGTACGCAACTAGCATGGTTCCTTGAAGGTGGCGCAGGTAGTGTACGCAACTAGTATGGTTCCTTGAAGGTGGCGTAGGTAGTGTACGCAACTAGCATGGTTCCTTGAAGGTGGCGCAGGTAGTGTACGCAACTAGCATGGTTCCTTGAAGGTGGCGTAGGTAGTGTACGCAACTAGCATGGGTCTTTGAGGATGGCTCAGGTAATGTACGCAACTAGCAAGGTTCCTTGAAGGTGGCGCAGGTAATGTACGCAACTAGCACGGTTCCTTGAAGGTAGCGCAGGTAATGTACGCAACTAGCATGGTTCCTTGAAGGTGGCGCAGGTAGTGTAAGCAATTAGCATGGTTCCTTGAAGTTGGCGTTGGTAATGTACGCAACTAGCATGGTTCCTTGAGGGTGCAGTAGGTAGTGTGCGCAACTAGCACGGTTCCTTGAAGGTGGCGTAGGTAGTGTACGCAATTAGCACGGTTCCTTGAAGGAGGCGCAGGTAGTGTACGCAACTAGCATGGTTCCTTGAGGGTGGCGTAGGTAGTGTACGCAATTAGCACGGTTCCTTGAAGGTGGCGTAGGTAATGTACGCAATTAGCACGGTTCATTGAAGGTGGCGCAGGTAATGTACGACACTAGCATGGGTCCATGAGGATGGCTCAGGTAATGTACGCAACTAGCACGGTTCATTGAAGGTGGCGCAGGTAATGTACGCAACTAGCACGGTTCATTGAAGGTGGCGCAGATAGTGTACGACACTAGCAAGGGTCCTTGAAGGTGGTGCAGGTAATGTACGCTACTAGCAAGGGTCCTTGAGGGTGGTGCATGTAATGTACGCAACTAGCATGGGTCCATGAGGATGGCTCAGGTAATGTACGCAACTAGCACGGTTCATTGAAGGTGGCGCAGGTAATGTACGCAACTAGCATGGGTCCTTGAAGGAGGCGCAGGTAATGTACGCAACTAGCATGGGTCCTTAAGGGTGGCGCAGGTAGTGTACGCAAATAGCACGGTTCCTTGAAGGTGGCGTAGGTAGTGTACGCAACTAACATGGGTCCTTGAGGATGGCTCAGGTAATGTACGCAACTAGCACGGTTCCTTGAAGGTCGCGTAGGTAGTGTACGCAACTAGCACGGTTCATTGAAGGTGGCGCAGGTAGTGTACGCAACTAGCATAGTTCCTTGAAGGTGGCGCAGGTAGTGTACGCAACTAGCATGGTTCCTTGAAGGTGCAGTAGGTAATGTACGCGACTAGCACGGTTCCTTGAAGGTGGCGTTGGTAGTGTACGCAACTAGCATGGTTCCTTGAAGGTGGCGTAGGTAGTGTACGCAACTAGCATGGTTCCTTGAAGGTGGCGCAGGTAGTGTACGCAACTAGCATGGTTCCTTGAAGGTGGCGCAGGTAGTGTACGCAACTAGCACGGTTCCTTGAAGGTGGCGCAGGTAGTGTACGCAACTAGCATAGTTCCTTGAAGGTGGCGCAGGTAGTGTACGCAACTAGCATGGTTCCTTGAAGGTGCAGTAGGTAATGTACGCGACTAGCACGGTTCCTTGAATGTGGCGTAGGTAGTGTACGCAACTAGCATGGTTCCTTGAAGGTGGCGTTGGTAGTGTACGCAACTAGCATGGTTCCTTGAAGGTGGCGCAGGTAGTGTACGCAACTAGCATGGTTCCTTGAAGGAGACGTAGGTAATGTACGCAACTAGCACGGTTCCTTGAAGGTGGCGCAGGTAGTGCACGCAACTAGCATGGTTCCTTGAAGGTGGCGCAGGTAGTGTACGCAACTAGCATGGTTCCTTGAAGGTGGCGTTGGTAGTGTACGCAACTAGCATGGTTCCTTGAAGGTGGCGCAGGTAGTGTACGCAACTAGCATGGTTCCTTGAAGGAGGCGTAGGTAATGTACGCAACTAGCACGGTTCCTTGAAGGTGGCGCAGGTAGTGCACGCAACTAGCATGGTTCCTTGAAGGTGGCGCAGGTAGTGTACGCAACTAGCATGGTTCCTTGAAGGTGGCGCAGGTAGTGTACGCAACTAGCATGGTTCCTTGAGGGTGGCGTAGGTAATGTACGCAACTAGCATGGTTCCTTGAAGGTGGCGCAGGTAGTGTACGCAACTAGCATGGTTCCTTGAAGGTGGCGCAGGTAGTGTACGCAACTAGCATGGTTCCTTGAAGGTGGCGTACGTAGTGTACGCATCTAGCATGGTTCCTTGAAGGTGGCGCAGGTAGTGTACGCAACTAGTATGGTTCCTTGAAGGTGGCGTAGGTAGTGTACGCAACTAGCATGGTTCCTTGAAGGTGGCGCAGGTAGTGTACGCAACTAGCATGGTTCCTTGAAGGTGGCGTAGGTAGTGTACGCAACTAGCATGGGTCTTTGAGGATGGCTCAGGTAATGTACGCAACTAGCACGGTTCCTTGAAGGTGGCGCAGGTAATGTACGCAACTAGCACGGTTCCTTGAAGGTAGCGCAGGTAATGTACGCAACTAGCATGGTTCCTTGAAGGTGGCGCAGGTAGTGTAAGCAATTAGCATGGTTCCTTGAAGGTGGCGTAGGTAGTGTACGCAACTAGCATGGTTCCTTGAGGGTGCAGTAGGTAGTGTGCGCAACTAGCACGGTTCCTTGAAGGTGGCGTAGGTAGTGTACGCAATTAGCACGGTTCCTTGAAGGAGGCGCAGGTAGTGTACGCAACTAGCATGGTTCCTTGAAGGTGGCGCAGGTAGTGTACGCAACTAGCACGGTTCCTTGAGGGTGGCGTAGGTAGTGTACGCAACTAGCATGGTTCCTTGAATGTGGCGCAGGTAGTGTACGCAACTAGCATGGTTCCTTGAAGGTGGCGCAGGTAGTGTACGCAACTAGCATGGTTCCTTGAAGGTGGCGCAGGTAGGGTACGCAACTAGCATGGGTCCTTGAGGATGGCTCAGGTAATGGACGCAACTAGCATGGTTCCTTGAAGGTGGCGCAGGTAGTGTACGCAACTAGCACGGTTCCTTGAAGGTAGCGCAGGTAGTGTACGCAACTAGCATGGTTCCTTGAAGGTGGCGCAGGTAGTGTACGCAACTAGCATGGTTCCTTGAAGGTGGCGCAGGTAGTGTACGCAACTAGCATGGTTCCTAGAAGGTAGCGCAGGTAGTGTACGCAACTAGCATGGTTCCTTGAAGGTGGCGCAGGTAGTGTACGCAACTAGCATGGTTCCTTGAAGGTGGCGCAGGTAGTGTACGCAACTAGCATGGTTCCTTGAAGGTGGCGCAGGTAGTGTACGCAACTAGCACGGTTCCTTGAAGGTGCAGTAGGTAATGTACGCGACTAGCACGGTTCCTTGAAGGTGGCGCAGGTAGTGTACGCAACTAGCATGGTTCTTTGAAGGTGGCGCAGGTAGTGTACGCGACTAGCACGGTTCCTTGAAGGTGGCGCAGGTAGTGTACGCAACTAGCACGGTTCATTGAAGGTGCAGTAGGTAATGTACGCGACTAGCACGGTTCCTTGAAGGAGGCGCAGGTAGTGTACGCAACTAGCACGGTTCATTGAAGGTGGCGCAGGTAGTGTACGCAACTAGCACGGTTCATTGAAGGTGCAGTAGGTAATGTACGCGACTAGCATGGTTCCTTGAAGGTGCAGTAGGTAATGTACGCGACTAGCATGGTTCCTTGAAGGTGCAGTAGGTAATGTACGCAACTAGCACGGTTCCTTGAAGGTGGCGTAGGTAATGTACGCAACTAGCACGGTTCCTTGAAGGCGGCGAAGGTAAAGTACGCAACTAGCACGGTTCCTTGAAGGTGCAGTAGGTAATGTACGCAACTAGCACGGTTCCTTGAAGGTGGTGCAGGTAATGTACGCGACTAGCACGGTTCATTGAAGGTGGCGCAGGTAATGTACGCGACTAGCATGGTTCCTTGAGGGTGGCGCAGGTAATGTACGCAACTAGCACGGTTCCTTGAAGGTGGCGCAGGTAATGTACGCAACTAGCATGGTTCATTGAAGGTGCAGTAGGTAATGTACGCGACTAGCACGGTTCCTTGAAGGTGGCGCAGGTAGTGTACGCAACTAGCTCGGTTCCTTGAAGGTGGCGCAGGTAATGTACGCAACTAGCACGGTTCCTTGAAGGTGGCGCAGGTAGTGTACGCAACTAGCATGGTTCCTTGAAGGTGGCGCAGGTAGTGTACGCAACTAGCACGGTTCCTTGAAGGTGGCGCAGGTAGTGTACGCAACTAGCACGGTTCATTGAAGGTGGCGCAGGTAATGTACGCAACTAGCACGGTTCATTGAAGGTGGCGCAGGTAGTGTACGCAACTAGCACGGTTCATTGAAGGTGCAGTAGGTAATGTACGCGACTAGAATGGTTCCTTGAAGGTGCAGTAGGTAATGTACAAGACTAGCATGGTTCCTTGAAGGTGCAGTAGGTAATGTACGCGACTAGCACGGTTCCTTGAAGGTGGCGCAGGTAATGTACGCGACTAGCATGGTTCCTTGAAGGTGGCGCAGGTAGTGTACGCAACTAGCATGGTTCCTTGAGGGTGCAGTAGGTAATGTACGCAACTAGCACGGTTCATTGAAGGTGGCGTAGGTAGTGTACGCGACTAGCATGGTTCCTTGAAGGAGGCGTAGGTAGTGTACGCAACTAGCACGGTTCCTTGAAGGTGGCGCATGTAATGTACGCAACTAGCACTGTTCCTTGAAGGTGGCGTAGGTAGTGTACGCAACTAGCACGGTTCCTTGAGGGTGGCGCAGGTAGTGTACGCAACTAGCATGGGTCCTTGAGGGTGGCGTAGGTAGTGTACGCAACTAGCACGGTTCCTTGAAGGTGGCGCAGGTAATGTACGTAACTAGCACGGTTCCTTGAGGGTGGCGCAGGTAGTGTACGCAACTAGCACGGTTCCTTGAAGGTGGCGCAGGTAATCTACGCAACTAGCATGGGTCCTTGAGGGTGGCGTAGGTAGTGTACGCAACTAGCACTGTTCCTTGAAGGTGGCGTAGGTAGTGTACGCAACTAGCACGGTTCCTTGAGGGTGGCGCAGGTAGTGTACGCAACTAGCATGGTTCCTTGAAGGTGGCGCAGGTAATGTACGCAACTAGCATGGGTCCTTGAAGGTGGCGCAGATAGTGTACGCAACTAGCACGGTTCCATGAAGGTGGCGTAGGTAGTGTACGCAACTAGCATGGTTCCTTGAAGGTGGCGCAGGTAGTGTACGCAACTAGCATGGTTCCTTGAAGGTGGCGTTGGTAGTGTACGCAACTAGCATGGTTCCTTGAAGGTGGCGCAGGTTGTGTACGCAACTAGCATGGTTCCTTGAAGGAGGCGTAGGTAATGTACGCAACTAGCACGGTTCCTTGAAGGTGGCGCAGGTAGTGCACGCAACTAGCATGGTTCCTTGAAGGTGGCGCAGGTAGTGTACGCAACTAGCATGGTTCCTTGAAGGTGGCGCAGGTAGTGTACGCAACTAGCATGGTTCCTTGAGGGTGGCGTAGGTAATGTACGCAACTAGCATGGTCCCTTGAAGGTGGCGCAGGTAGTGTACGCAACTAGCATGGTTCCTTGAAGGTGGCGCAGGTAGTGTACGCAACTAGCATGGTTCCTTGAAGGTGGCGTAAGTAGTGTACGCAACTAGCATGGTTCCTTGAAGGTGGCGCAGGTAGTGTACGCAACTAGTATGGTTCCTTGAAGGTGGCGTAGGTAGTGTACGCAACTAGCATGGTTCCTTGAAGGTGGCGCAGGTAGTGTACGCAACTAGCATGGTTCCTTGAAGGTGGCGTAGGTAGTGTACGCAACTAGCATGGGTCTTTGAGGATGGCTCAGGTAATGTACGCAACTAGCACGGTTCCTTGAAGGTGGCGCAGGTAATGTACGCAACTAGCACGGTTCCTTGAAGGTAGCGCAGATAATGTACGCAACTAGCATGGTTCCTTGAAGGTGGCGCAGGTAGTGTACGCAATTAGCATGGTTCCTTGAAGGTGGCGTAGGTAGTGTACGCAACTAGCATGGTTCCTTGAAGGTGGCGCAGGTAGTGTACGCAACTAGCACGGTTCCTTGAAGGTGGCGTAGGTAGTGTACGCAACTAGCATGGTTCCTTGAGGGTGCAGTAGGTAGTGTGCGCAACTAGCACGGTTCCTTGAAGGTGGCGTAGGTAGTGTACGCAATTAGCACGGTTCCTTGAAGGAGGCGCAGGTAGTGTACGCAACTAGCATGGTTCCTTGAGGGTGGCGTAGGTAGTGTACGCAATTAGCACGGTTCCTTGAAGGTGGCGTAGCTAATGTACGCAATTAGCACGGTTCCTTGAAGGTGGCGCAGGTAATGTACGCAACTAGCACGGTTCCTTGAAGGTGGCGCAGGTAGTGTACGCAACTAGCACGGTTCCTTGAGGGTGGCGTAGGTAGTGTACGCAACTAGCATGGTTCCTTGAATGTGGCGCAGGTAGTGTACGCAACTAGCATGGGTCCTTGAGGATGGCTCAGGTAGTGTACGCAACTAGCACGGTTCCTTGAAGGTGGCGTAGGTAGTGTACGCAACTAGCATGGTTCCTTGAGGGTGCAGTAGGTAGTGTGCGCAACTAGCACGGTTCCTTGAAGGTGGCGTAGGTAGTGTACGCAATTAGCACGGTTCCTTGAAGGAGGCGCAGGTAGTGTACGCAACTAGCATGGTTCCTTGAGGGTGGCGTAGGTAGTGTACGCAATTAGCACGGTTCCTTGAAGGTGGCGTAGGTAATGTACGCAATTAGCATGGTTCCTTGAAGGTGGCGCAGGTAATGTACGCAACTAGCACGGTTCCTTGAAGGTGGCGCAGGTAGTGTACGCAACTAGCACGGTTCCTTGAGGGTGGCGTAGGTAGTGTACGCAACTAGCATGGTTCCTTGAATGTGGCGCAGGTAGTGTACGCAACTAGCATGGTTCCTTGAAGGTGGCGCAGGTAGTGTACGCAACTAGCATGGTTCCTTGAAGGTGGCGCAGGTAGTGTACGCAACTAGCATGGGTCCTTGAGGATGGCTCAGGTAATGTACGAAACTAGCATGGTTCCTTGAAGGTGGCGCAGGTAGTGTACGCAACTAGCACGGTTCCTTGAAGGTAGCGCAGGTAGTGTACGCAACTAGCATGGTTCCTTGAAGGTGGCGCAAGTAGTGTACGCAACTAGCATGGTTCCTTGAAGGTGGCGCAGGTAGTGTACGCAACTAGCATGGTTCCTAGAAGGTAGCGCAGGTAGTGTACGCAACTAGCATGGTTCCTTGAAGGTGGCGCAGGTAGTGTACGCAACTAGCATGGTTCCTTGAAGGTGGCGCAGGTAGTGTACGCAACTAGCATGGTTCCTTGAAGGTGGCGCAGGTAGTGTACGCAACTAGCACGGTTCCTTGAAGGTGCAGTAGGTAATGTACGCGACTAGCACGGTTCCTTGAAGGTGGCGCAGGTAGTGTACGCAACTAGCATGGTTCCTTGAAGGTGGCGCAGGTAGTGTACGCGACTAGCACGGTTCCTTGAAGGTGGCGCAGGTAGTGTACGCAACTAGCACGGTTCATTGAAGGTGCAGTAGGTAATGTACGCGACTAGCACGGTTCCTTGAAGGAGGCGCAGGTAGTGTACGCAACTAGCACGGTTCATTGAAGGTGCAGTAGGTAATGTACGCGACTAGCATGGTTCCTTGAAGGTGAAGTAGGTAATGTACGCGACTAGCATGGTTCCTTGAAGGTGCAGTAGGTAATGTACACAACTAGCACGGTTCCTTGAAGGTGGCGTAGGTAATGTACGCAACTAGCACGGTTCTTTGAAGGCGGCGAAGGTAATGTACGCAACTAGCACGGTTCCTTGAAGGTGCAGTAGGTAATGTACGCAACTAGCACGGTTCCTTGAAGGTGGTGCAGGTAATGTACGCGACTAGCACGGTTCATTGAAGGTGGCGCAGGTAATGTACGCAACTAGCATGGTTCCTTGAGGGTGGCGCAGGTAATGTACGCAACTAGCATGGTTCCTTGGGGGTGGCACAGGTAATGTACGTAACTAGCACGGTTCCTTGAGGGTGGCGCAGGTAATGTACGCAACTAGCATGGTTCATTGAAGGTGCAGTAGGTAATGTACGCGACTAGCACGGTTCCTTGAAGGTGGCGCAGGTAGTGTACGCAACTAGCACGGTTCCTTGAAGGTGGCGCAGGTAATGTACGCAACTAGCACGGTTCCTTGAAGGTGGCGCAGGTAGTGTACGCAACTAGCATGGTTCCTTGAAGGTGGCGCAGGTAGTGTACGCAACTAGCACGGTTCCTTGAAGGTGGCGCAGGTAGTGTACGCAACTAGCACGGTTCATTGAAGGTGGCGCAGGTAATGTACGCAACTAGCACGGTTCATTGAAGGTGGCGCAGGTAGTGTACGCAACTAGCACGGTTCATTGAAGGTGCAGTAGGTAATGTACGCGACTAGCATGGTTCCTTGAAGGTGCAGTAGGTAATGTACGCGACTAGCATGGTTCCTTGAAGGTGCAGTAGGTAATGTACGCGACTAGCACGGTTCCTTGAAGGTGGCGCAGGTAATGTACGCGACTAGCATGGTTCCTTGAAGGTGGCGCAGGTAGTGTACGCAACTAGCATGGTTCCTTGAGGGTGCAGTAGGTAATGTACGCAACTAGCACGGTTCATTGAAGGTGGCGTAGGTAGTGTACGCGACTAGCATGGTTCCTTGAAGGAGGCGCAGGTAGTGTACGCAACTAGCACGGTTCCTTGAAGGTGGCGCATGTAATGTACGCAACTAGCACTGTTCCTTGAAGGTGGCGTAGGTAGTGTACGCAACTAGCACGGTTCCTTGAGGGTGGCGCAGGTAGTGTACGCAACTAGCATGGGTCCTTGAGGGTGGCGTAGGTAGTGTACGCAACTAGCACGGTTCCTTGAAGGTGGCGCAGGTAATGTACGCAACTAGCACGGTTCCTTGAGGGTGGCGCAGGTAGTGTACGCAACTAGCACGGTTCCTTGAAGGTGGCGCAGGTAATCTACGCAACTAGCATGGGTCCTTGAGGGTGGCGTAGGTAGTGTACGCAACTAGCACTGTTCCTTGAAGGTGGCGTAGGTAGTGTACGCAACTAGCACGGTTCCTTGAGGGTGGCGCAGGTAGTGTACGCAACTAGCATGGTTCCTTGAAGGTGGCGCAGGTAATGTACGCAACTAGCATGGGTACTTGAAGGTGGCGCAGATAGTGTACGCAACTAGCACGGTTCCTTGAAGGTGGCGTAGGTAGTGTACGCAACTAGCACGGTTCCTTGAAGGTGGCGCAGGTAATGTACGCAACTAGCACGGTTCCTTGAAGGTGGCGCAGGTAGTGTACGCAACTAGCACGGTTCCTTGAAGGTGGCGCAGGTAGTGTACGCAACTAGCACGGTTCCTTGAAGGTGGCGCAGGTAGTGTACGCAACTAGCACGGTTCCTTGAAGGTGGCGCAGGTAATGTACGCAACTAGCACGGTTCATTGAAGGTGGCGCAGGTAATGTACGCAACTAGCATGGGTCCTTGAAGGAGGCGCAGGTAGTGTACGCAACTAGCATGGTTCCTTGAGGGTGGCGCAGGTAGTGTACGCAACTAGCATGGGTCCTTGAGAGTGGTGCAGGTAGTGTACGCAACTAGCACGGTTCCTTGAAGGTGGCGTAGGTAGTGTACGCAACTAGCATGGGTCCATGAGGATGGCTCAGGTAATGTAAGCAACTAGCACGGTTCCTTGTAGGTCGCGTAGGTAGTGTACGCAACTAGCACGGTTCATTGAAGGTGGCGCAGGTAGTGTACGCAACTAGCATAGTTCCTTGAAGGTGGCGCAGGTAGTGTACGCAACTAGCATGGTTCCTTGAAGGTGCAGTAGGTAATGTACGCGACTAGCACGGTTCCTTGAAGGTGGCGTAGGTAGTGTACGCAACTAGCATGGTTCCTTGAAGGTGGCGTAGGTAGTGTACGCAACTAGCATGGTTCCTTGAAGGTGGCGCACGTAGTGTACGCAACTAGCATGGTTCCTTGAAGGTGGCGCAGGTAGTGTACGCAACTAGCACGGTTCCTTAAAGGTGGCGCAGGTAGTGTACGCAACTAGCATAGTTCCTTGAAGGTGGCGCAGGTAGTGTACGCAACTAGCATGGTTCCTTGAAGGTGCAGTAGGTAATGTACGCGACTAGCACGGTTCCTTGAAGGTGGCGTAGGTAGTGTACGCAACTAGCATGGTTCCTTGAAGGTGGCGTAGGTAGTGTACGCAACTAGCATGGTTCCTTGAAGGTGGCGCAGGTAGTGTACGCAACTAGCATGGTTCCTTGAAGGTGGCGTAGGTAGTGTACGCAACTAGCATGGTTCCTTGAAGGTGGCTCAGAGTGTATGCAACTAGCATGGTTCCTTGAAGGTGGCGTTGGTAGTGTACGCAACTAGCATGGTTCCTTGAAGGTGGCGCAGGTAGTGTACGCAACTAGCATGGTTCCTTGAAGGTGGCGTTGGTAGTGTACGCAACTAGCATGGTACCTTGAAGGTGGCGCAGGTAGTGTACGCAACTAGCACGGTTCCTTGAAGGTGGCGCAGGTAGTGTACGCAACTAGCACGGTTCATTGAAGGTGGCGCAGGTAATGTACGCAACTAGCACGGTTCATTGAAGGTGGCGCAGGTAGTGTACGCGACTAGCATGGTTCCTTGAAGGTGGCGCAGGTAGTGTACGCAACTAGCATGGTTCCTTGAGGGTGCAGTAGGTAATGTACGCAACTAGCACGGTTCCTTGAAGGTGGCGCAGGTAATCTACGCAACTAGCATGGGTCCTTGAGGGTGGCGTAGGTAGTGTACGCAACTAGCACGGGTCCTTGAGGGTGGCGCAGGTAGTGTACGCAACTAGCACGGTTCCTTGAAGGTGGCGTAGGTAGTGTACGCGACTAGCATGGTTCCTTGAAGGAGGCGCAGGTAGTCTACGCAACTAGCACGGTTCCTTGAAGGTGGCGCAGGTAATGTACGCAACTAGCACTGTTCCTTGAAGGTGGCGTAGGTAGTGTACGCAAATAGCACGGTTCCTTGAGGGTGGCGCAGGTAGTGTACGCAACTAGCATGGGTCCTTGAGGGTGGCGTTGGTAGTGTACGCAACTAGCACGGTTCCTTGAAGGTGGCGCAGGTAATGTACGCAACTAGCACGGTTCCTTGAGGGTGGCGCAGGTAGTGTACGCAACTAGCACGGTTCCTTGAAGGTGGCGCAGGTAATCTACGCAACTAGCATGGGTCCTTGAGGGTGGCGTAGGTAGTGTACGCAACTAGCACGGTTCCTTGAAGGTGGCGTAGGTAGTGTACGCAACTAGCACGGTTCCTTGAGGGTGGCGCAGGTAGTGTACGCAACTAGCATGGTTCCTTGGAGGTGGCGCAGGTAATGTACGCAACTAGCATGGGTCCTTGAAGGTGGCGCAGGTAGTGTACGCAACTAGCACGGTTCCTTGAAGGTGGCGTAGGTAGTGTACGCAACTAGCACGGTTCCTTGAAGGTGGCGCAGGTAATGTACGCAACTAGCACGGTTCCTTGAAGGTGGCGCAGGTAGTGTACGCAACTAGCACGGTTCCTTGAAGGTGGCGCAGGTAGTGTACGCAACTAGCACGGTTCCTTGAAGGTGGCGCAGGTATTGTACGCAACTAGCACGGTTCCTTGAAGGTGGCGGAGGTAATGTACGCAACTAGCACTGTTCATTGAAGGTGGCGCAGGTAATGTACGCAACTAGCATGGGTCCTTGAAGGAGGCGCAGGTAGTGTACGCAACTAGCATGATTCCTTCCTTGAGGGTGGCGCAGGTAGTGTACGCAACTAGCACGGTTCCTTGAAGGTGGCGTAGGTAGTGTACGCAACTAGCATGGGTCCTTGATGATGGCTCAGGTAATGTACGCAACTAGCACGGTTCCTTGAAGGTCGCGTAGGTAGTGTACGCAACTAGCACGGTTCATTGAAGGTGGCGCAGGTAGTGTACGCAACTAGCATAGTTCCTTGAAGGTGGCGCAGGTAGTGTACGCAACTAGCATGGTTCCTTGAAGGTGCAGTAGGTAATGTACGCGACTAGCACGGTTCCTTGAAGGTGAAGTAGGTAGTGTACGCAACTAGCACGGTTCCTTGAAGGTGGCGCGGGTAGTGTACGCAACTAGCATGGGTCCTTGAGGATGGCTCAGGTAATGTACGCGACTAGCACGGTTCCTTGAGGGTGGCGCAGGTAGTGTACGCAACTAGCACGGTTCCTTGAAGGTGGCGCAGGTAGCAACTAGCATGGTTCCTTGAAGGTGGCGTAGGTAGTGTACGCAATTAGCATGGTTCCTTGAAGGTGGCGCAGGTAGTGTACGCAACTAGCATGGTTCCTTGAAGGTGGCGCAGGTAGTGTACGCAACTAGCCCGGTTCCTTGAAGGTGGCACAGGTAGTGTACGCAACTAGCATAGTTCCTTGAAGGTGGCGCAAGTAATGTACGCAACAAGCATGGTTCCTTGAAGGTGCAGTAGGTAATGTACGCGACTAGCACGGTTCCTTGAAGGTGGCGTAGGTAGTGTACGCAACTAGCATGGTTCCTTGAAGGTGGCGTAGGTAGTGTACGCAACTAGCATGGTTCCTTGAAGGTGGCGCAGGTAGTGTACGCAACTACCATGGTTCCTTGTAGGTGGCGTAGGTAGTGTACGCAACTAGCATGGTTCCTTGAAGTTGGCGCAGGTAGTGTACGCAACTAGCATGGTTCCTTGAAGGTGGCGTTGGTAGTGTACGCAACTAGCATGGTTCCTTGAAGGTGGCGCAGGTAGTGTACGCAACTAGCATGGTTCCTTGAAGGAGGCGTAGGTAATGTACGCAACTAGCACGGTTCCTTTAAGGTGGCGCAGGTAGTGCACGCAACTAGCATGGTTCCTTGAAGGTGGCGCAGGTAGTGTACGCAACTAGCATGGTTCCTTGAAGGTGGCGCAGGTAGTGTACGCAACTAGCATGGTTCCTTGAGGGTGGCGTAGGTAATGTACGCAACTAGCATGGTTCCTTGAAGGTGGCGCAGGTAGTGTACGCAACTAGCATGGTTACTTGAAGGTGGCGTAGGTAGTGTACGCAACTAGCATGGTTCCTTGAAGGTGGCGCAGGTAGTGTACGCAACTAGCATGGTTCCTTGAAGGTGGCGTAGGTAGTGTACGCAACTAGCATGGTTCCTTGAAGGTGGCGCAGGTAGTGTTCGCAACTAGCATGGTTCCTTGAAGGTGGCGTAGGTAGTGTACGCAACTAGCATGGGTCCTTGAGGATGGCTCAGGTAATGTACGCAACTAGCACGGTTCCTTGAAGGTGGCGCAGGTAATGTACGCAACTAGCTCGGTTCCTTGAAGGTAGCGCAGGTAATGTACGCAACTAGCATGGTTCCTTGAAGGTGGCGCAGGTAGTGTACGCAACTAGCACGGTTCCTTGAAGGTGGCGTAGGTAGTGTACGCAACTAGCATGGTTCCTTGAGGGTGCAGTAGGTAGTGTACGCAACTAGCATGGTTCCTTGAAGGTGCAGTAGGTAGTGTACGCAACTAGCATGGTTCCTTGAAGGTGGCGTAGGTAGTGTACGCAACTAGCACGGTTCCTTGAAGGTGGCGTAGGTAGTGTACGCAACGATCACGGTTCCTTGAAGGTGGCGTAGGTAGTGTACGCAATTAGCACGGTTCCTTGAAGGAGGCGCAGGTAGTGTACGCTACTAGCATGGTTCCTTGAGGGTGGCGTAGGTAGTGTACGCAACTAGCATGGTTCCTTGAAGGTGCAGTAGGTAATGTACGCAACTAGCACGGTTATTTGAAGGTGGCGTAGGTAGTGTACGCAACGATCACGGTTCCTTGAAGGTGGCGTAGGTAGTGTACGCAATTAGCACGGTTCCTTGAAGGAGGCGCAGGTAGTGTACGCAACTAGCATGGTTCCTTGAGGGTGGCGTAGGTAGTGTACGCAATTAGCACGGTTCCTTGAAGGTGGCGTAGGTAATGTACAGAATTAGCACGGTTCCTTGAAGGTGGCGCAGGTAATGTACGCAACTAGCACGGTTCCTTGAAGGTGGCGCAGGTAGTGTACGCAACTAGCACGGTTTCTTGAGGGTTGCGTAGGTAGTGTACGCAACTAGCATGGTTCCTTGAAGGTGGCGCAGGTAGTGTACGCAACTAGCATGTTTCCTTGAAGGTGGCGCCGGTAGTGTACGCAACTAGCATGGTTCCTTGAAGGTGGCGCATGTAGTGTACTCAACTAGCATGGGTCCTTGAGGATGGCTCAGGTAATGTACGCAACTAGCATGGTTCCTTGAAGGTGGCGCAGGTAGTGTACGCAACTAGCACGGTTCCTTGAAGGTAGCGCAGGTAGTGTACGCAACTAGCATGGTTCCTTGAAGGTGGCGCAGGTAGTGTACGTAACTAGCATGGTTCCTTGAAGGTGGCGCAGGTAGTGTACGCAACTAGCATGGTTCCTAGAAGGTAGCGCAGGTAGTGTACGCAACTAGCATGGTTCCTTGAAGGTGGCGCAGGTAGTGTACGCAACTAGCATGGTTCCTTGAAGGTGGCGCAGGTAGTGTACGCAACTAGCACGGTTCCTTGAAGGTGCAATAGGTAATGTACGCGACTAGCACGGTTCCTTGAAGGTGGCGCAGGTAGTGTACTCAACTAGCATGGTTCCTTGAAGGTGGCGCAGGTAGTGTACGCGACTAGCACGGTTCCTTGAAGGTGGCGCAGGTAGTGTACCCAACTAGCACGGTTCATTGAAGGTGCAGTAGGTAATGTACGCGAATAGCACGGTTCTTTGAAGGAGGCGCAGGTAGTGTACGCAACTAGCACGGTTCATTGAAGGCGGCGCAGGTAGTGTACGCAACTAGCACGGTTCATTGAAGGTGCAGTAGGTAATGTACGCGACTAGCATGGTTCCTTGAAGGTGCAGTAGGTAATGTACGTGACTAGCATGGTTCCTTGAAGGTGCAGTAGGTAATGTACGCAACTAGCACGGTTCCTTGAAGGTGGCGTAGGTAATGTACGCAACTAGCACGGTTCCTTGAAGTGGCGAAGGTAATGTACGCAACTAGCACGGTTCCTTGAAGGTGCAGTAGGTAATGTACGCAACTAGCCGGTTCCTTGAAGGTGGTGCAGGTAATGTACGCGACTAGCACGGTTCATTGAAGGTGGCGCAGGTAATGTACGCAACTAGCATGGTTCCTTGAGGGTGGCGCAGGTAATGTACGCAACTAGCATGGTTCCTTGAGGGTGGCGCAGGTAATGTACGCAACTAGCACGGTTCCTTGAGGGTGGCGCAGGTAATGTAAGCAACTAGCATGGTTCATTGAAGGTGCAGTAGGTAATGTACGCGACTAGCACGGTTCTTGAAGGTGGCGCAGGTAGTGTACGCAACTAGCACGGTTCCTTGAAGGTGGCGCAGGTAATGTACGCGACTAGCATGGTTCCTTGAAGGTGGCGCAGGTAGTGTACGCAACTAGCATGGTTCTTTGAGGGTGCAGTAGGTAATGTACGCAACTAGCACGGTCCATTGAAGGTGGCGTAGGTAGTGTACGCGACTAGCATGGTTCCTTGAAGGAGGCGCAGGTAGTGTACGCAACTAGCACGGTTCCTTGAAGGTGGCGCAGGTAATGTACGCAACTAGCACTGTTCCTTGAAGGTGGCGTAGGTAGTGTACGCAACTAGCACGATTCCTTGAGGGTGGCGCAGGTAGTGTACGCAACTAGCATGGGTCCTTGAGGGTGGCGTAGGTAGTGTACGCAACTAGCACGGTTCCTTGAAGGTGGCGCAGGTAATGTTCGCAACTAGCACGGTTCCTTGAGGGTGGCGCAGGTAGTGTACGCAACTAGCACGGTTCCTTGAAGGTGGCGCAGGTAATCTACGCATCTAGCATGGGTCCTTGAGGGTGGCGTAGGTAGTGTACGCAACTAGCACGGTTCCTTGAAGGTGGCGTAGGTAGTGTACGCAACTAGCACGGTTCCTTGAGGGTGGCGCAGGTAGTGTACGCAACTAGCATGGTTCCTTGAAGGTGGCGCATGTAATGTACGCAACTAGCATGGGTCCTTGAAGGTGGCGCAGGTAGTGTACGCAACTAGCACGGTTCCTTGAAGGTGGCGTAGGTAGTGTACGCAACTAGCACGGTTCCTTGAAGGTGGCGCAGGTAATGTACGCAACTAGCACGGTTCCTTGAAGGTGGCGCAGGTAGTGTACGCAACAAGCACGGTTCCTTGAAGGTGGCGCAGGTAGTGTACGCAACTAGCACGGTTCCTTGAAGGTGGCGCAGGTAGTGTACGCAACTAGCACGGTTCCTTGAAGGTGGCGCAGGTAATGTACGCAACTATCACGGTTCCTTGAAGGTGGCGCAGGTAATGTACGCAACTAGCACGGTTCATTGAAGGTGGTGCAGGTAATGTACGCAACTAGCATGGGTCCTTGAAGGAGGCGCAGGTAGTGTACGCAACTAGCATGGTTCCTTGAGGGTGGCGCAGGTAGTGTACGCAACTAGCATGGGTCCTTGAGGGTGGCGCAGGTAGTGTACGCAACTAGCACGGTTCCTTGAAGGTGGCGTAGGTAGTGTACGCAACTAGCATGGGTCCTTGAGGATGGCTCAGGTAATGTACGCAACTAGCACGGTTCCTTGAAGGTCGCGTAGGTAGTGTACGCAACTAGCACGGTTCATTGAAGGTGGCGCAGGTAGTGTACGCAACTAGCATAGTTCCTTGAAGGTGGCGCAGGTAGTGTACGCAACTAGCATGGTTCCTTGAAGGTGCAGTAGGTAATGTACGCGACTAGCACGGTTCCTTGAAGGTGGCGTAGGTAGTGTACGCAACTAGCATGGTTCCTTGAAGGTGGCGTAGGTAGTGTACGCAACTAGCATGGTTCCTTGAAGGTGGCACATGTAGTGTACGCAACTAGCATGGTTCCTTGAAGGTGGCGCAGGTAGTGTACGCAACTAGCACGGTTCCTTGAAGGTGGCGCAGGTAGTGTAGGCAACTAGCATAGTTCCTTGAAGGTGGCGCAGGTAGTGTACGCAACTAGCATGGTTCCTTGAAGGTGCAGTAGGTAATGTACGCGACTAGCACGGTTCCTTGAAGGTGGCGTAGGTAGTGTACGCAACTAGCATGGTTCCTTGAAGGTGGCGTAGGTAGTGTACGCAACTAGCATGGTTCCTTGAAGGTGGCGCAGGTAGTGTACGCAACTAGCATGGTTCCTTGAAGGTGGCGTAGGTAGTGTACGCAACTAGCATGGTTCCTTGAAGGTGGCGCAGGTAGTGTACGCAACTAGCATTGTTCCTTGAAGGTGGCGTTGGTAGTGTACGCAACTAGCATGGTTCCTTGAAGGTGGCGCAGGTAGTGTACGCAACTAGCATGGTTCCTTGAAGGAGGCGTAGGTAATGTACGCAACTAGCACGGTTCCTTGAAGGTGGCGCAGGTAGTGCACGCAACTAGCATGGTTCCTTGAAGGTGGCGCAGGTAGTGTACGCAACTAGCATGATTCCTTGAAGGTGGCGCAGGTAGTGTACGCAACTAGCATGGTTCCTTGAGGGTGGCGTAGGTAATGTACGCAACTAGCATGGTTCCTTGAAGGTGGCGCAGGTAGTGTACGCAACTAGCATGGTTCCTTGAAGGTGGCACAGGTAGTGTACGCAACTAGCATGGTTCCTTGAAGGTGGCGTAGGTAGTGTACGCAACTAGCATGGTTCCTTGAAGGTGGCGCAGGTAGTGTACACAACTAGCATGGTTCCTTGAAGGTGGCGTAGGTAGTGTACGCAACTAGCATGGTTCCTTGAAGGTGGCGCAGGTAGTGTACGCAACTAGCATGGTTCCTTGAAGGTGGCGTAGGTAGTGTACGCAACTAGCATGGGTCCTTGAGGATGGCTCAGGTAATGTACGCAACTAACACGGTTCCTTGAAGGTGGCGCAGGTAATGTACGCAACTAGCACGGTTCCTTGAAGGTAGCGCAGGTAATGTACGCAACTAGCATGGTTCCTTGAAGGTGGCGCAGGTAGTGTACGCAACTAGCATGGTTCCTTGAAGGTGGCGTAGGTAGTGTACGCAACTAGCGTGGTTCCTTGAAGGTGGCGCAGGTAGTGTACGCAACTAGCACGGTTCCTTGAAGGTGGCGTAGGTAGTGTACGCAACTAGCATGGTTCCTTGAGGGTGCAGTAGGTAGTGTACGCAACTAGCACGGTCCTTGAAGGTGGCGTAGGTAGTGTACGCAATTAGCACGGTTCCTTGAAGGAGGCGCAGGTAGTGTACGCAACTAGCCTGGTTCCTTGAGGGTGGCGTAGGTAGTGTACGCAATTAGCACGGTTCCTTGAAGGTGGCGTAGGTAATGTACGCAATTAGCACGGTTCCTTGAAGGTGGCGCAGGTAATGTACGCAACTAGCACGGTTCCTTGAAGGTGGCGCAGGTAGTGTACGCAACTAGCACGGTTCCTTGAAGGTGGCGTAGGTAGTGTACGCAACTAGCATGGTTCCTTGAAGGTTGCGCAGGTAGTGTACGCAACTAGCATGGTTCCTTGAAGGTGGCGCAGGTAGTGTACGCAACTTGCATGGTTCCTTGAAGGTGGCGCAGGTAGTGTATGCAACTAGCATGGTTCCTTGAAGGTGGCGTAGGAAGTGTACACAACTAGCATGGTTCCTTGAAGGTGGCGCAGGTAGTGTACGCAACTAGCATGGTTCCTTGAGGGTGGTGCATGTAATGTACGCAATTAGCACGGTTCTTTGAAGGTGGCGCAGGTAGTGTACGCAATTAGCATGGGTCCTTGAAGGTGGCGTAGGTTGTGTACGCAACTAGCACGGTTTCTTGAAGGTGGCGTAGGTAGTGTACGCAATAAGCATGGGTCCTTGAAGGAGGCGCAGGTAGTGTACGCAATTAGCACGGTTCCTTGAAGGTGGCGCAGGTAGTGTACGCAACTAGCACGGTTCCTTGAAGGTGGCGCAGGTAATGTACGCAACTAGCACGGTTCCTTGAAGGTGGCGCAGGTAATGTACGCGACTAGCACGGTTCCTTGAGGGTGGTGCAGGTAATGTACGCGACTAGCACGGTTCCTTGAGGGTGGTGCAGGTAGTGTACGCAACTAGCATGGTTCCTTGAAGGCAGCGCAGGTAGTGTACGCAACTAGCACTGTTCCTTGAAGGTGGCGTAGGTAGTGTACGCAACTAGCACGGTTCCTTGAAGGTGGCGTAGGTAGTGTACGCAACTAGCACGGTTCCTTGAAGGTGGCGCAGGTAATGTACGCAACTAGCACGGTTCCTTGAAGGTGGCGCAGGTAATGTACGCGACTAGCACGGTTCCTTGAAGGTAGCGCAGGTAATGTACGCAACTAGCATGGTTCCTTGAAGGTGGCGCAGGTAGTGTACGCAACTAGCATGGTTCCTTGAAGGTGGCGTAGGTAGTGTACGCAACTAGCGTGGTTCCTTGAAGGTGGCGCAGGTAGTGTACGCAACTAGCACGGTTCCTTGAAGGTGGCGTAGGTAGTGTACGCAACTAGCATGGTTCCTTGAGGGTGCAGTAGGTAGTGTACGCAACTAGCACGGTCCTTGAAGGTGGCGTAGGTAGTGTACGCAATTAGCACGGTTCCTTGAAGGAGGCGCAGGTAGTGTACGCAACTAGCATGGTTCCTTGAGGGTGGCGTAGGTAGTGTACGCAATTAGCACGGTTCCTTGAAGGTGGCGTAGGTAATGTACGCAATTAGCACGGTTCCTTGAAGGTGGCGCAGGTAATGTACGCAACTAGCACGGTTCCTTGAAGGTGGCGCAGGTAGTGTACGCAACTAGCACGGTTCCTTGAGGGTGGCGTAGGTAGTGTACGCAACTAGCATGGTTCCTTGAAGGTTGCGCAGGTAGTGTACGCAACTAGCATGGTTCCTTGAAGGTGGCGCAGGTAGTGTACGCAACTTGCATGGTTCCTTGAAGGTGGCGCAGGTAGTGTATGCAACTAGCATGGTTCCTTGAAGGTGGCGTAGGAAGTGTACACAACTAGCATGGTTCCTTGAAGGTGGCGCAGGTAGTGTACGCAACTAGCATGGTTCCTTGAGGGTGGTGCATGTAATGTACGCAATTAGCACGGTTCTTTGAAGGTGGCGCAGGTAGTGTACGCAATTAGCATGGGTCCTTGAAGGTGGCGTAGGTTGTGTACCGACTAGCACGGTTTCTTGAAGGTGGCGTAGGTAGTGTACGCAATAAGCATGGGTCCTTGAAGGAGGCGCAGGTAGTGTACGCAATTAGCACGGTTCCTTGAAGGTGGCGCAGGTAGTGTACGCAACTAGCACGGTTCCTTGAAGGTGGCGCAGGTAATGTACGCAACTAGCACGGTTCCTTGAAGGTGGCGCAGGTAATGTACGCGACTAGCACGGTTCCTTGAGGGTGGTGCAGGTAATGTACGCGACTAGCACGGTTCCTTCTGGGTGGTGCAGGTAGTGTACGCAAATAGCATGGTTCCTTGAAGGTAGCGCAGGTAGTGTACGCAACTAGCACTGTTCCTTGAAGGTGGCGTAGGTAGTGTACGCAACTAGCACGGTTCCTTGAAGGTGGCGTAGGTAGTGTACGCAACTAGCACGGGTCCTTGAGGGTGGCGCAGGTAGTGTACGCAACTAGCACGGTTCCTTGAAGGTGGCGTAGGTAGTGTACCCAACTAGCACGGTTCCTTGAAGGTGGCTCAGGTAATGTACGCAACTAGCACGGTTCCTTGAAGGTGGCGCAGGTAATGTACGCAACTAGCCCGGTTCCTTGAGGGTGGCGTAGGTAGTGTACGCAACTAGCACGGGTCCTTGAAGGTGGCGCAGGTAGTGTACGCAACTAGCATGGGTCCTTGAGGTTGGCGCAGGTAGTGTACGCAACTAGCACGGGTCCTTGAGGGTGGCGCAGGTAGTGTACGCAACTAGCACGGTTCCTTGAAGTTGGCGTAGGTAGTGTACGCAACTAGCATGGTTCCTTGAAGGTGCAGTAGGTAATGTACGCAACTAGCACGGTTCTTTGAAGGTGGCGTAGGTAGTGTACGCAACGATCACGGTTCCTTGAAGGTGGCGTAGGTAGTGTACGCAATTAGCACGGTTCCTTGAAGGAGGCGCAGGTAGTGTACGCAACTAGCATGGTTCCTTGAGGGTGGCGTAGGTAGTGTACGCAATTAGCACGGTTCCTTGAAGGTGGCGTAGGTAATGTACAGAATTAGCACGGTTCCTTGAAGGTGGCGCAGGTAATGTACGCAACTAGCACGGTTCCTTGAAGGTGGCGCAGGTAGTGTACGCAACTAGCACGGTTTCTTGAGGGTTGCGTCGGTAGTGTACGCAACTAGCATGGTTCCTTGAAGGTGGCGCAGGTAGTGTACGCAACTAGCATGGTTCCTTGAAGGTGGCGCAGGTAGTGTACGCAACTAGCATGGTTCCTTGAAGGTGGCGCAGGTAGTGTACTCAACTAGCATGGGTCCTTGAGGATGGCTCAGGTAATGTACGCAACTAGCATGGTTCCTTGAAGGTGGCGCAGGTAGTGTACGCAACTAGCACGGTTCCTTGAAGGTAGCGCAGGTAGTGTACGCAACTAGCATGGTTCCTTGAAGGTGGCGCAGGTAGTGTACGCAACTAGCATGGTTCCTTGAAGGTGGCGCAGGTAGTGTACGCAACTAGCATGGTTCCTAGAAGGTAGCGCAGGTAGTGTACGCAACTAGCATGGTTCCTTGAAGGTGGCGCAGGTAGTGTACGCAACTAGCATGGTTCCTTGAAGGTGGCGCAGGTAGTGTACGCAACTAGCACGGTTCCTTGAAGGTGCAGTAGGTAATGTACGCGACTAGCACGGTTCCTTGAAGGTGGCGCAGGTAGTGTACTCAACTAGCATGGTTCCTTGAAGGTGGCGCAGGTAGTGTACGCGACTAGCACGGTTCCTTGAAGGTGGCGCAGGTAGTGTACCCAACTAGCACGGTTCATTGAAGGTGCAGTAGGTAATGTACGCGAATAGCACGGTTCCTTGAAGGAGGCGCAGGTAGTGTACGCAACTAGCACGGTTCATTGAAGGTGGCGCAGGTAGTGTACGCAACTAGCACGGTTCATTGAAGGTGCAGTAGGTAATGTACGCGACTAGCATGGTTCCTTGAAGGTGCAGTAGGTAATGTACGTGACTAGCATGGTTCCTTGAAGGTGCAGTAGGTAATGTACGCAACTAGCACGGTTCCTTGAAGGTGGCGTAGGTAATGTACGCAACTAGCACGGTTCCTTGAAGTGGCGAAGGTAATGTACGCAACTAGCACGGTTCCTTGAAGGTGCAGTAGGTAATGTACGCAACTAGCCGGTTCCTTGAAGGTGGTGCAGGTAATGTACTCGACTAGCACGGTTCATTGAAGGTGGCGCAGGTAATGTACGCAACTAGCATGGTTCCTTGAGGGTGGCGCAGGTAATGTACGCAACTAGCATGGTTCCTTGAGGGTGTCGCAGGTAATGTACGCAACTAGCACGGTTCCTTGAGGGTGGCGCAGGTAATGTACGCAACTAGCATGGTTCATTGAAGGTGCAGTAGGTAATGTACGCGACTAGCACGGTTCTTGAAGGTGGCGCAGGTAGTGTACGCAACTAGCACGGTTCCTTGAAGGTGGCGCAGGTAATGTACGCGACTAGCATGGTTCCTTGAAGGTGGCGCAGGTAGTGTACGCAACTAGCATGGTTCTTTGAGGGTGCAGTAGGTAATGTACGCAACTAGCACGGTTCATTGAAGGTGGCGTAGGTAGTGTACGCGACTAGCATGGTTCCTTGAAGGAAGCGCAGGTAGTGTACGCAACTAGCACGGTTCCTTGAAGGTGGCGCAGGTAATGTACGCAACTAGCACTGTTCCTTGAAGGTGGCGTAGGTAGTGTACGCAACTAGCACGATTCCTTGAGGGTGGCGCAGGTAGTGTACGCAACTAGCATGGGTCCTTGAGGGTGGCGTAGGTAGTGTACGCAACTAGCACGGTTCCTTGAAGGTGGCGCAGGTAATGTTCGCAACTAGCACGGTTCCTTGAGGGTGGCGCAGGTAGTGTACGCAACTAGCACGGTTCCTTGAAGGTGGCGCAGGTAATCTACGCAACTAGCATGGGTCCTTGAGGGTGGCGTAGGTAGTGTACGCAACTAGCACGGTTCCTTGAAGGTGGCGTAGGTAGTGTACGCAACTTGCACGGTTCCTTGAGGGTGGCGCAGGTAGTGTACGCAACTAGCATGGTTCCTTGAAGGTGGCGCATGTAATGTACGCAACTAGCATGGGTCCTTGAAGGTGGCGCAGGTAGTGTACGCAACTAGCACGGTTCCTTGAAGGTGGCGTAGGTAGTGTACGCAACTAGCACGGTTCCTTGAAGGTGGCGCAGGTAATGTACGCAACTAGCACGGTTCCTTGAAGGTGGCGCAGGTAGTGTACGCAACTAGCACGGTTCCTTGAAGGTGGCGCAGGTAGTGTACGCAACTAGCACGGTTCCTTGAAGGTGGCGCAGGTAGTGTACGCAACTAGCACGCTTCCTTGAAGGTGGCGCAGGTAATGTACGCAACTAGCACGGTTCCTTGAAGGTGGCGCAGGTAATGTACGCAACTAGCACGGTTCATTGAAGGTGGCGCAGGTAATGTACGCAACTAGCATGGGTCCTTGAAGGAGGCGCAGGTAGTGTACGCAACTAGCATGGTTCCTTGAGGGTGGCGCAGGTAGTGTACGCAACTAGCATGGGTCCTTGAGGGTGGCGCAGGTAGTGTACGCAACTAGCACGGTTCCTTGAAGGTGGCGTAGGAAGTGTACGCAACTAGCATGGGTCCTTGAGGATGGCTCAGGTAATGTACGCAACTAGCACGGTTCCTTGAAGGTCGCGTAGGTAGTGTACGCAACTAGCACGGTTCATTGAAGGTGGCGCAGGTAGTGTACGCAACTAGCATAGTTCCTTGAAGGTGGCGCAGGTAGTGTACGCAACTAGCATGGTTCCTTGAAGGTGCAGTAGGTAATGTACGCGACTAGCACGGTTCCTTGAAGGTGGCGTAGGTAGTGTACGCAACTAGCATGGTTCCTTGAAGGTGGCGTAGGTAGTGTACGCAACTAGCATGGTTCCTTGAATGTGGCGCAGGTAGTGTACGCAACTAGCATGGTTCCTTGAAGGTGGCGCAGGTAGTGTACGCTACTAGCACGGTTCCTTGAAGGTGGCGCAGGTAGTGTAGGCAACTAGCATAGTTCCTTGAAGGTGGCGCAGGTAGTGTACGCAACTAGCATGGTTCCTTGAAGGTGCAGTAGGTAATGTACGCGAATAGCACGGTTCCTTGAAGGTGGCGTAGGTAGTGTACGCAACTAGCATGGTTCCTTGAAGGTGGCGTAGGTAGTGTACGCAACTAGCATGGTTCCTTGAAGGTGGCGCAGGTAGTGTACGCAACTAGCATGGTTCCTTGAAGGTGGCGTAGGTAGTGTACGCAACTAGCATGGTTCCTTGAAGGTGGCGCAGGTAGTGTACGCAACTAGCATTGTTCCTTGAAGGTGGCGTTGGTAGTGTACGCAACTAGCATGGTTCCTTGAAGGTGGCGCAGGTAGTGTACGCAACTAGCATGGTTCCTTGAAGGAGGCGTAGGTAATGTACGCAACTAGCACGGTTCCTTGAAGGTGGCGCAGGTAGTGCACGCAACTAGCATGGTTCCTTGAAGGTGGCGCAGGTAGTGTACGCAAATAGCATGATTCCTTGAAGGTGGCGCAGGTAGTGTACGCAACTAGCATGGTTCCTTGAGGGTGGCGTAGGTAATGTACGCAACTAGCATGGTTCCTTGAAGGTGGCGCAGGTAGTGTACGCAACTAGCATGGTTCCTTGAAGGTGGCACAGGTAGTGTACGCAACTAGCATGGTTCCTTGAAGGTGGCGTAGGTAGTGTACGCAACTAGCATGGTTCCTTGAAGGTGGCGCAGGTAGTGTACACAACTAGCACGGTTCCTTGAAGGTGGCGTAGGTAGAGTACGCAACTAGCATGGTTCCTTGAAGGTGGCGCAGGTAGTGTACGCAACTAGCATGGTTCCTTGAAGGTGGCGTAGGTAGTGTACGCAACTAGCATGGGTCCTTGAGGATGGCTCAGGTAATGTACGCAACTAGCACGGTTCCTTGAAGGTGGCGCAGGTAATGTACGCAACTAGCACGGTTCCTTGAAGGTAGCGCAGGTAATGTACGCAACTAGCATGGTTCCTTGAAGGTGGCGCAGGTAGTGTACGCAACTAGCATGGTTCCTTGAAGGTGGCGTAGGTAGTGTACGCAACTAGCATGGTTCCTTGAAGGTGGCGCAGGTAGTGTACGCAACTAGCACGGTTCCTTGAAGGTGGCGTAGGTAGTGTACGCAACTAGCATGGTTCCTTGAGGGTGCAGTAGGTAGTGTACGCAACTAGCACGGTTCCTTGAAGGTGGCGTAGGTAGTGTACGCAATTAGCACGGTTCCTTGAAGGAGGCGCAGGTAGTGTACGCAACTAGCATGGTTCCTTGAGGGTGGCGTAGGTAGTGTACGCAATTAGCACGGTTCCTTGAAGGTGGCGTAGGTAATGTACGCAATTAGCACGGTTCCTTGAAGGTGGCGCAGGTAATGTACGCAACTAGCACGGTTCCTTGAAGGTGGCGCAGGTAGTGTACGCAACTAGCACGGTTCCTTGAGGGTGGCGTAGGTAGTGTACGCAACTA
This sequence comes from Meconema thalassinum, assembly GCA_946902985.2. Lineage (NCBI taxonomy): Eukaryota > Metazoa > Arthropoda > Insecta > Orthoptera > Tettigoniidae > Meconema > Meconema thalassinum. The sequence continues at coordinate 845,924,934 of OX336389.2, forward strand.
GCATGGTTCCTTGAAGGTTGCGCAGGTAGTGTACGCAACTAGCATGGTTCCTTGAAGGTGGCGCAGGTAGTGTACGCAACTTGCATGGTTCCTTGAAGGTGGCGCAGGTAGTGTATGCAACTAGCATGGTTCCTTGAAGGTGGCGTAGGTAGTGTACACAACTAGCATAGTTCCTTGAAGGTGGCGCAGGTAGTGTACGCAACTAGCATGGTTCCTTGAGGGTGGTGCATGTAATGTACGCAATTAGCACGGTTCTTTGAAGGTGGCGCAGGTAGTGTACGCAATTAGCATGGATCCTTGAAGGTGGCGTAGGTTGTGTACGCAACTAGCACGGTTCCTTGAAGGTGGCGTAGGTAGTGTACGCAATAAGCATGGGTCCTTGAAGGAGGCGCAGGTAGTGTACGCAATTAGCACGGTTCCTTGAAGGTGGCGCAGGTAGTTTACGCAACTAGCACGGTTCCTTGAAGGTGGCGCAGGTAATGTACGCAACTAGCACGGTTCCTTGAAGGTGGCGCAGGTAATGTACGCGACTAGCACGGTTCCTTGAGGGTGGTGCAGGTAATGTACGCGACTAGCACGGTTCCATGAGGGTGGTGCAGGTAGTGTACGCAACTAGCATGGTTCCTTGAAGGTAGCGCAGGTAGTGTACGCAACTAGCACTGTTCCTTGAAGGTGGCGTAGGTAGTGTACGCAACTAGCACGGTTCCTTGAAGGTGGCGTAGGTAGTGTACGCAACTAGCATGGTTCCTTGAAGGTGCAGTAGGTAATGTACGCAACTAGCACGGTTCCTTGAAGGTGGCGTAGGTAGTGTACGCAACGATCACGGTTCCTTGAAGGTGGCGTAGGTAGTGTACGCAATTAGCACGGTTCCTTGAAGGAGGCGCAGGTAGTGTACGCAACTAGCATGGTTCCTTGAGGGTGGCGTAGGTAGTGTACGCAATTAGCACGGTTCTTTGAAGGTGGCGTAGGTAATGTACAGAATTAGCACGGTTCCTTGAAGGTGGCGCAGGTAATGTACGCAACTAGCACGGTTCCTTGAAGGTGGCGCAGGTAATGTACGCGACTAGCACGGTTCCTTCAGGGTGGTGCAGGTAATGTACGCGACTAGCACGGTTCCTTGAAGGTGGCGCAGGTAGTGTACGCAACTAGCATGGTTCCTTGAGGGTGGCGTAGGTAGTGTACGCAACTAGCATGGGTCCTTGATGGTGGCGCAGGTAGTGTACGCAACTAGCACGGTTCCTTGAAGGTGGCGTAGGTAGTGTACGCAATTATCATGGGTCCTTGAGGGTGGCGTAGGTAGTGTACGCAAATAGCATGGGTCCTTGAGGATGGCTCAGGTAATGTACGCAACTAGCACGGTTCCTTGAGGGTGGCGTAGGTAGTGTACGCAACTAGCACGGGTCCTTGAAGGTGGCGCAGGTAATGTACGCAACTAGCATGGATCCTTGAGGGTGGCGTAGGTAGTGTACGCAACTAGCACGGGTCCTTGAGGGTGGCGCAGGTAGTGTACGCAACTAGCACGGTTCCTTGAAGGTGGCGTAGGTAGTGTACGCAACTAGCACGGTTCCTTGAAGGTGGCGCAGCTAATGTACGCAACTAGCACGGGTCCTTGAAGGTGGCGCAGGTAATGTACGCAACTAGCATGGATCCTTGAGGGTGGCGTAGGTAGTGTACGCAACTAGCACGGGTCCTTGAGGGTGGCGCAGGTAGTGTACGCAACTAGCACGGTTCCTTGAAGGTGGCGTAGGTAGTGTACGCAACTAGCACGGTTCCTTGAAGGTGGCTCAGGTAATGTACGCAACTAGCACGGTTCCTTGAAGGTGGCGCAGGTAATGTACGCAACTAGCCCGGTTCCTTGAGGGTGGCGTAGGTAGTGTACGCAACTAGCACGGGTCCTTGAAGGTGGCGCAGGTAGTGTACGCAACTAGCACGGTTCCTTGAGGGTGGCGTAGGTAGTGTACGCAACTAGCATGGGTCCTTGAGGGTGGGGCAGGTAGTGTACGCAACTAGCACGGGTCCTTGAAGGTGACGAAGGTAGTGTACGCAACTAGCACGGTTCCTTGAGGGTGGCGTAGGTAGTGTACGCAACTAGCATGGGTCCTTGAGGGTGGCGCAGGTAGTGTAAGCAACTAGCACGGGTCCTTGAGGGTGGCGCAGGTAGTGTACGCAACTAGCATGGGTCCTTGAGGTTGGCGCAGGTAGTGTACGCAACTAGCACGGGTCCTTGAGGGTGGCGCAGGTAGTGTACGCAACTAGCACGGTTCCTTGAAATTTGCGTAGGTAGTGTACGCAACTAGCAAGGGTCCTTGAGGGTGGCGCAGGTAGTGTACGCAACTAGCACGGTTCCTTGAGGGTGGCGTAGGTAGTGTACGCAACTAGCATGGGTCCTTGAGGGTGGCGCAGGTAGTGTACGCAACTAGCACGGTTCCTTGAAGGTGGCGTAGGTAGTGTACGCAATTAGCATGGGTCCTTGAGTGTGGCGTAGGTAGTGTACGCAACTAGCACGGTTCCTTGAAGGTGGCGTAGGTAATGTACGCAACTAGCACGGTTCCTTGAAGGTGGCGTAGTTAATGTACAGAATTAGCACGGTTCCTTGAAGGTGGCGCAGGTAATGTACGCAACTAGCACGGTTCCTTGAAGGTGGCGCAGGTAGTGTACGCAACTAGCACGGTTTCTTGAGGGTTGCGTAGGTAGTGTACGCAACTAGCATGGTTCCTTGAAGGTGGCACAGGTAGTGTACGCAACTAGCATGGTTCCTTGAAGGTGGCGCAGGTAGTGTACGCAACTAGCATGGTTCCTTGAAGGTGGCGCAGGTAGTGTACTCAACTAGCATGGGTCCTTGAGGATGGCTCTGGTAATGTACGCAACTAGCTTGGTTCCTTGAAGGTGGCGCAGGTAGTGTACGCAACTAGCACGGTTCCTTGAAGGTAGCGCAGGTAGTGTACGCAACTAGCATGGTTCCTTGAAGGTGGCGCAGGTAGTGTACGCAACTAGCATGGTTCCTTGAAGGTGGCGCAGGTAGTGTACGCAACTAGCATGGTTCCTAGAAGGTAGCGCAGGTAGTGTACGCAACTAGCATGGTTCCTTGAAGGTGGCGCAGGTAGTGTACGCAACTAGCATGGTTCCTTGAAGGTGGCGCAGGTAGTGTACGCAAATAGCACGGTTCCTTGAAGGTGCAGTAGGTAATGTACGCGACTAGCACGGTTCCTTGAAGGTGGCGCAGGTAGTGTACTCAACTAGCATGGTTCCTTGAAGGTGGCGCAGGTAGTGTACGCGACTAGCACGGTTCCTTGAAGGTGGCGCAGGTAGTGTACCCAACTAGCACGGTTAATTGAAGGTGCAGTAGGTAATGTACGCGACTAGCACGGTTCCTTGAAGGAGGCGCAGGTAGTGTACGCAAATAGCACGGTTCATTGAAGGTGGCGCAGGTAGGGTACGCAACTAGCACGGTTCATTGAAGGTGCAGTAGGTAATGTACGCGACTAGCATGGTTCCTTGAAGGTGCAGTAGGTAATGTACGTGACTAGCATGGTTCCTTGAAGGTGCAGTAGGTAATGTACGCAACTAGCACGGTTCCTTGATGGTGGCGTAGGTAATGTACGCAACTAGCACGGTTCCTTGAAGTGGCGAAGGTAATGTACGCAACTAGCACGGTTCCTTGAAGGTGCAGTAGGTAATGTACGCAACTAGCCGGTTCCTTGAAGGTGGTGCAGGTAATGTACGCGACTAGCACGGTTCATTGAAGGTGGCGCAGGTAATGTACGCAACTAGCATGGTTCCTTGAGGGTGGCGCAGGTAATGTACGCAACTAGCACGGTTCCTTGAGGGTGGCGCAGGTAATGTACGCAACTAGCATGGTTCATTGAAGGTGCAGTAGGTAATGTACGCGACTAGCACGGTTCTTGAAGGTGGCGCAGGTAGTGTACGCAACTAGCACGGTTCCTTGAAGGTTGCGCAGGTAATGTACGCGACTAGCATGGTTCCTTGAAGGTGGCGCAGGTAGTGTACGCAACTAGCATGGATCTTTGAGGGTGCAGTAGGTAATGTACGCAACTAGCACGGTTCATTGAATGTGGCGTAGGTAGTGTACGCGACCAGCATGGTTCCTTGAAGGAGGCGCAGGTAGTGTACGCAACTAGCACGGTTCCTTGAAGGTGGCGCAGGTAATGTACGCAACTAGCACTGTTCCTTGAAGGTGGCGTAGGTAGTGTACGCAACTAGCACGATTCCTTGAGGGTGGCGCAGGTAGTGTACGCAACTAGCATGGGTCCTTGAGGGTGGCGTAGGTAGTGTACGCAACTAGCACGGTTCCTTGAAGGTGGCGCAGGTAATGTTCGCAACTAGCACGGTTCCTTGAGGGTGGCGCAGGTAGTGTACGCAACTAGCACGGTTCCTTGAAGGTGGCGCAGCTAATCTACGCAACTAGCATGGGTCCTTGAGGGTGGCGTAGGTAGTGTACGCAACTAGCACGGTTCCTTGAAGGTGGCGTAGGTAGTGTACGCAACTAGCACGGTTCCTTGAGGGTGGCGCAGGTAGTGTACGCAACTAGCATGGTTCCTTGAAGGTGGCGCATGTAATGTACGCAACTAGCATGGGTCCTTGAAGGTGGCGCAGGTAGTGTACGCAACTAGCACGGTTCCTTGAAGGTGGCGTAGGTAGTGTACGCAACTAGCACGGTTCCTTGAAGGTGGCGCAGGTAATGTACGCAACTAGCACGGTTCCTTGAAGGTGGCGCAGGTAGTGTACGCAACTAGCACGGTTCCTTGAAGGTGGCGCAGGTAGTGTACGCAACTAGCACGGTTCCTTGAAGGTGGCGCAGGTAGTGTACGCAACTATCACGGTTCCTTGAAGGTGGCGCAGGTAATGTACGCAACTAGCACGGTTCCTTGAAAGTGGCGCAGGTAATGTACGCAACTAGCACGGTTCATTGAAGGTGGCGCAGGTAATGTACGCAACTAGCATGGGTCCTTGAAGGAGGCGCAGGTAGTGTACGCAACTAGCATGGTTCCTTGAGGGTGGCGCAGGTAGTGTACGCAACTAGCATGGGTCCTTGAGGGTGGCGCAGGTAGTGTACGCAACTAGCACGGTTCCTTGAAGGTGGCGTAGGTAGTGTACGCAACTAGCATGGGTCCTTGAGGATGGCTCAGGTAATGTACGCAACTAGCACGGTTCCTTGAAGGTCGCGTAGGTAGTGTACGCAACTAGCACGGTTCATTGAAGGTGGCGCAGGTAGTGTACGCAACTAGCATAGTTCCTTGAAGGTGGCGCAGGTAGTGTACGCAACTAGCATGGTTCCTTGAAGGTGCAGTAGGTAATGTACGCGACTAGCACGGTTCCTTGAAGGTGGCGTAGGTAGTGTACGCAACTAGCATGGTTCCTTGAAGGTGGCGTAGGTAGTGTACGCAACTAGCATGGTTCCTTGAAGGTGGCGCAAGTAGTGTACGCAACTAGCATGGTTCCTTGAAGGTGGCGCAGGTAGTGTACGCAACTAGCACGGTTCCTTGAAGGTGGCGCAGGTAGTGTACGCAACTAGCATAGTTCCTTGAAGGTGGCGCAGGTAGTGTACGCAACTAGCATGGTTCCTTGAAGGTGCAGTAGGTAATGTACGCGACTAGCACGGTTCCTTGAAGGTGGCGTAGGTAGTGTACGCAACTAGCATGGTTCCTTGAAGGTGGCGTAGGTAGTGTACGCAACTAGCATGGTTCCTTGAAGGTGGCGCAGGTAGTGTACGCAACTAGCATGGTTCCTTGAAGGTGGCGTAGGTAGTGTACGCAACTAGCATGGTTCCTTGAAGGTGGCGCAGGTAGTGTACGCAACTAGCATTGTTCCTTGAAGGTGGCGTTGGTAGTGTACGCAACTAGCATGGTTCCTTGAAGGTGGCGCAGGTAGTGTACGCAACTAGCATGGTTCCTTGAAGGAGGCGTAGGTAATGTACGCAACTAGCACGGTTCCTTGAAGGTGGCGCAGGTAGTGCACGCAACTAGCATGGTTCCTTGAAGGTGGCGCAGGTAGTGTACGCAACTAGCATGATTCCTTGAAGGTGGCGCAGGTAGTGTTCGCAACTAGCATGGTTCCTTGAGGGTGGCGTAGGTAATGTACGCAACTAGCATGGTTCCTTGAAGGTGGCGCAGGTAGTGTACGCAACTAGCATGGTTCCTTGAAGGTGGCACAGTTAGTGTACGCAACTAGCATGGTTCCTTGAAGGTGGCGTAGGTAGTGTACGCAACTAGCATGGTTCCTTGAAGGTGGCGCAGGTAGTGTACGCAACTAGCATGGTTCCTTGAAGGTGGCGTAGGTAGTGTACGCAACTAGCATGGTTCCTTGAAGGTGGCGCAGGTAGTGTACGCAACTAGCATGGTTCCTTGAAGGTGGCGTAGGTAGTGTACGCAACTATCATGGGTCCTTGAGGATGGCTCAGGTAATGTACGCAACTAGCACGGTTCCTTGAAGGTGGCGCAGGAAATGTACGCAACTAGCACGGTTCCTTGAAGGTAGCGCAGGTAATGTACGCAACTAGCATGGTTCCTTGAAGGTCGCGCAGGTAGTGTACGCAACTAGCATGGTTCCTTGAAGGTGGCGTAGGTAGTGTACGCAACTAGCATGGTTCCTTGAAGGTGGCGCAGGTAGTGTACGCAACTAGGACGTTTCCTCTAAGGTGGCGTAGGTAGTGTACGCAACTAGCATGGTTCCTTGAGGGTGCAGTAGGTAGTGTACGCAACTAGCACGGTTCCTTGAAGGTGGCGTAGGTAGTGTACGCAATTAGCACGGTTCCTTGAAGGAGGCGCAGGTAGTGTACGCAACTAGCATGGTTCCTTGAGGGTGGCGTAGGTAGTGTACGCAATTAGCACGGTTCCTTGAAGGTGGCGTAGGTAATGTACGCAATTAGCACGGTTCCTTGAAGGTGGCGCAGGTAATGTACGCAACTAGCACGGTTCCTTGAAGGTGGCGCAGGTAGTGTACGCAACTAGCACGGTTCCTTGAGGGTGGCGTAGGTAGTGTACGCAACTAGCATGGTTCCTTGAAGGTGGCGCAGGTAGTGTACGCAACTAGCATGGTTCCTTGAAGGTGGCGCAGGTAGTGTACGCAACTTGCATGGTTCCTTGAAGGTGGCGCAGGTAGTGTATGCAACTAGCATGGTTCCTTGAAGGTGGCGTAGGTAGTGTACACAACTAGCATGGTTCCTTGAAGGTGGCGCAGGTAGTGTACGCAACTAGCATGGTTCCTTGTGGGTGGTGCAGGTAATGTACGCAATTAGCACGGTTCTTTGAGGTGGCGCAGGTAGTGTACGCAATTAGCATGGGTCCTTGAAGGTGGCGTAGGTTGTGTGCGCAACTAGCACGGTTCCTTGAAGGTGGCGTAGGTAGTGTACGCAATAAGCATGGGTCCTTGAATGAGGCGCAGGTAGTGTACGCAATTAGCACGGTTCCTTGAAGGTGGCGCAGGTAGTGTACGCAACTAGCACGGTTCCTTGAAGGTGGCGCAGGTAATGTACGCAACTAGCACGGTTCCTTGAAGGTGGCGCAGGTAATGTACGCGACTAGCACGGTTCCTTGAGGGTGGTGCAGGTAATGTACGCGACTAGCACGGTTCCTTGAGGGTGGTGCAGGTAGTGTACGCAACTAGCATGGTTCCTTGAAGGTAGCGCAGGTAGTGTACGCAACTAGCACTGTTCCTTGAAGGTGGCGTAGGTAGTGTACGCAACTAGCACGGTTCCTTGAAGGTGGCGTAGGTAGTGTACGCAACTAGCACGGTTCCTTGAAGGTGGCGCAGGTAATGTACGCAACTAGCACGGTTCCTTGAAGGTGGCGCAGGTAATGTACGCGACTAGCACGGTTCCTTCAGGGTGGTGCAGGTAATGTACGCGACTAGCACGGTTCCTTGAAGGTGGCGCAGGTAGTGTACGCAACTAGCATGGTTCCTTGAGGGTGGCGTAGGTAGTGTACGCAACTAGCATGGGTACTTGATGGTGGCGCAGGTAGTGTACGCAACTAGCACGGTTCCTTGAAGGTGGCGTAGGTAGTGTACGCAATTAGCATGGGTCCTTGAGGGTGGCGTAGGTAGTGTACGCAAATAGCATGGGTCCTTGAGGATGGCTCAGGTAATGTACGCAACTAGCACGGTTCCTTGAGGGTGGCGTAGGTAGTGTACGCAACTAGCACGGGTCCTTGAAGGTGGCGCAGGTTATGTACCCAACTAGCATGGATCCTTGAGGGTGGCGTAGGTAGTGTACGCAACTAGCACGGGTCCTTGAGGGTGGCGCAATTAGTGTACGCAACTAGCACGGTTCCTTGAAGGTGGCGTAGGTAGTGTACGCAACTAGCACGGTTCCTTGAAGGTGGCGCAGGTAATGTACGCAACTAGCACGGGTCCTTGAAGGTGGCGCAGGTAATGTACGCAACTAGCATGGATCCTTGAGGGTGGCGTAGGTAGTGTACGCAACTAGCACGGGTCCTTGAGGGTGGCGCAGGTAGTGTACGCAACTAGCACGGTTCCTTGAAGGTGGCGTAGGTAGTGTACGCAACTAGCACGGTTCCTTGAAGGTGGCTCAGGTAATGTACGCAACTAGCACGGTTCCTTGAAGGTGGCGCAGGTAATGTACGCAACTAGCCCGGTTCCTTGAGGGTGGCGTAGGTAGTGTACGCAACTAGCACGGGTCCTTGAAGGTGGCGCAGGTAGTGTACGCAACTAGCACGGTTCCTTGAGGGTGGCGTAGGTAGTGTACGCAACTAGCATGGGTCCTTGAGGGTGGGGCAGGTAGTGTACGCAACTAGCACGGGTCCTTGAAGGTGACGAAGGTAGTGTACGCAACTAGCACGGTTCCTTGAGGTTGGCGCAGGTAGTGTACGCAACTAGCACGGGTCCTTGAAGGTGGCGCAGGTAGTGTACGCAACTAGCACGGTTCCTTGAAGTTGGCGTAGGTAGTGTACGCAACTAGCATGGGTTCTTGAGGGTGGCGCAGGTAGTGTACGCAACTAGCACGGTTCCTTGAGGGTGGCGTAGGTAGTGTACGCAACTAGCATGGGTCCTTGAGGGTGGCGCAGGTAGTGTACGCAACTAGCACGGTTCCTTGAAGGTGGCGTAGGTAGTGTACGCAATTAGCATGGGTCCTTGAGGGTGGCGTAGGTAGTGTACGCAACTAGCACGGTTCCTTGAAGGTGGCGTAGGTAATGTACGCAACTAGCACGGTTCCTTGAAGGTGGCGCAGGTAATGTACGCAACTAGCACGGTTCCTTGAGGGTGGCGTAGGTAGTGTACGCAACTAGCACGGGTCCTTGAAGGTGGCGCAGGTAATGTACGCAACTACCATTGATCCTTGAGGGTGGCGTAGGTAGTGTACGCAACTAGCACGGGTCCTTGAAGGTGGCGCAGGTAATGTACGCAACTAGCACTGTTCCTTGAAGGTGGCGCAGGTAATGTACGCAACTAGCATGGGTCCTTGAGGGTGGCGTAGGTAGTGTACGCAACTAGCATGGTTCCTTGAAGGTGGCGCAGGTAATGTACGCAACTAGCATGGGTCCTTGAGGGTGGCGTAGGTAGTGTACGCAACTAGCATGGTTCCTTGAAGGTGGCGCAGGTAATGTACGCAACTAGCAAGGGTCCTTGAGGATGGCTCAGGTAATGTACGCAACTAGCACGGTTTATTGAAGGTGACGAAGGTAGTGTACGCAACTAGCACGGTTCCTTGAGGGTGGCGTAGGTAGTGTACGCAACTAGCATGGGTCCTTGAGGGTGGCGCAGGTAGTGTAAGCAACTAGCACGGGTCCTTGAGGGTGGCGCAGGTAGTGTACGCAATTAGCATGGGTCCTTGAGGTTGGCGCAGGTAGTGTACGCAACTAGCACGGGTCCTTGAGGGTGGCGCAGGTAGTGTACGCAACTAGCACGGTTCCTTGAAGTTTGCGTAGGTAGTGTACGCAACTAGCATGGGTCCTTGAGGGTGGCGCAGGTAGTGTACGCAACTAGCACGGTTCCTTGAGGGTGGCGTAGGTAGTGTACGCAACTAGCATGGGTCCTTGAGGGTGGCGCAGGTAGTGTACGCAACTAGCACGGTTCCTTGAAGGTGGCGTAGGTAGTGTACGCAATTAGCATGGGTCCTTGAGTGTGGCGTAGGTAGTGTACGCAACTAGCACGGTTCCTTGAAGGTGGCGTAGGTAATGTACGCAACTAGCACGGTTCCTTGAAGGTGGCGCAGGTAATGTACGCAACTAGCATGGTTCCTTGAAGGTGGCGTTGGTAGTGTACGCAACTAGCATGGTTCCTTGAAGGTGGCGTAGGTAGTGTACGCAACTAGCATGGTTCCTTGAAGGTGGCGCAGGTAGTGTACGCAACTAGCATGGTTCCTTGAAGGTGGCGTAGGTAATGTACGCAACTAGCACGGTTCCTTGAAGGTGGCGCAGGTAATGTACGCAACTAGCATGGTTCCTTGAAGGTGGCGTTGGTAGTGTACGCAACTAGCATGGTTCCTTGAAGGTGGCGTAGGTAGTGTACGCAACTAGCATGGTTCCTTGAAGGTGGCGCAGGTAGTGTACGCAACTAGCATGGTTCCTTGAAGGTGGCGTTGGTAGTGTACGCAACTAGCATGGTTCCTTGAAGGTGGCGCAGGTAGTGTACGCAACTAGCATGGTTCCTTGAAGGAGGCGTAGGTAATGTACGCAACTAGCACGGTTCCTTGAAGGTGGCGCAGGTAGTGCACGCAACTAGCATGGTTCCTTGAAAGTGGCGCAGGTAGTGTACGCAACTAGCATGGTTCCTTGAAGGTGGCGCAGGTAGTGTACGCAACTAGCATGGTTCCTTGAAGGTGGCGTAGGTAGTGTACGCAACTAGCATGGGTCCTTGAGGATGGCTCAGGTAATGTACGCAACTAGCACGGTTCCTTGAAGGTGGCGCAGGTAATGTACGCAACTAGCACGGTTCCTTGAAGGTAGCGCAGGTAATGTACGCAACTAGCATGGTTCCCTGAAGGTGGCGCAGGTAGTGTACGCAACTAGCATGGCTCCTTGAAGGTGGCGTAGGTAGTGTACGCAACTAGCATGGTTCCTTGAAGGTGGCGCAGGTAGTGTACGCAACTAGCACGGTTCCTTGAAGGTGGCGTAGGTAGTGTACGCAACTAGCATGGTTCCTTGAGGGTGCAGTAGGTAGTGTACGCAACTAGCATGGTTCCTTGAAGGTGCAGTAGGTAGTGTACGCAAGTAGCATGGTTCCTTGAAGGTGGCGTAGGTAGTGTACGCAACTAGCACGGTTCCTTGAAGGTGGCGTAGGTAGTGTACGCAACGATCACGGTTCCTTGAAGGTGGCGTAGGTAGTGTACGCAATTAGCACGGTTCCTTGAAGGAGGCGCAGGTAGTGTACGCAACTAGCATGGTTCCTTGAGGGTGGCGTAGGTAGTGTACGCAACTAGCATGGTTCCTTGAAGGTGCAGTAGGTAATGTACGCAACTAGCACGGTTCCTTGAAGGTGGCGTAGGTAGTGTACGCAACGATCACGGTTCCTTGAAGGTGGCGTAGGTAGTGTACGCAATTAGCACGGTTCCTTGAAGGAGGCGCAGGTAGTGTACGCAACTAGCATGGTTCCTTGAGGGTGGCGCAGGTAGTGTACGCAACTAGCATGGTTCCTTGAAGGTGGCGTAGGTAGTGTACGCAACTAGCATGGGTCCTTGAGGATGGCTCAGGTAATGTACGCAACTAGCACGGTTCCTTGAAGGTGGCGCAGGTAATGTACGCAACTAGCACGGTTCCTTGAAGGTAGCGCAGGTAATGTACGCAACTAGCATGGTTCCCTGAAGGTGGCGCAGGTAGTGTACGCAACTAGCATGGCTCCTTGAAGGTGGCGTAGGTAGTGTACGCAACTAGCATGGTTCCTTGAAGGTGGCGCAGGTAGTGTACGCAACTAGCACGGTTCCTTGAAGGTGGCGTAGGTAGTGTACGCAACTAGCATGGTTCCTTGAGGGTGCAGTAGGTAGTGTACGCAACTAGCATGGTTCCTTGAAGGTGCAGTAGGTAGTGTACGCAAGTAGCATGGTTCCTTGAAGGTGGCGTAGGTAGTGTACGCAACTAGCACGGTTCCTTGAAGGTGGCGTAGGTAGTGTACGCAACGATCACGGTTCCTTGAAGGTGGCGTAGGTAGTGTACGCAATTAGCACGGTTCCTTGAAGGAGGCGCAGGTAGTGTACGCAACTAGCATGGTTCCTTGAGGGTGGCGTAGGTAGTGTACGCAACTAGCATGGTTCCTTGAAGGTGCAGTAGGTAATGTACGCAACTAGCACGGTTCCTTGAAGGTGGCGTAGGTAGTGTACGCAACGATCACGGTTCCTTGAAGGTGGCGTAGGTAGTGTACGCAATTAGCACGGTTCCTTGAAGGAGGCGCAGGTAGTGTACGCAACTAGCATGGTTCCTTGAGGGTGGCGTAGGTAGTGTACGCAATTAGCACGGTTTTTTGAAGGTGGCGTAGGTAATGTACAGAATTAGCACGGTTCCTTGAAGGTGGCGCAGGTAATGTACGCAACTAGCACGGTTCCTTGAAGGTGGCGCAGGTAGTGTACGCAACAAGCACGGTTTCTTGAGGGTTGCGTAGGTAGTGTACGCAACTAGCATGGTTCCTTGAAGGTGGCGCAGGTAGTGTACGCAACTAGCATGGTTCCTTGAAGGTGGCGCAGGTAGTGTACGCAACTAGCATGGTTCCTTGAAGGTGGCGCAGGTAGTGTACTCAACTAGCATGGGTCCTTGAGGATGGCTCAGGTAATGTACGCAACTAGCATGGTTCCTTGAAGGTGGCGCAGGTAGTGTACGCAACTAGCACGGTTCCTTGAAGGTAGCGCAGGTAGTGTACGCAACTAGCATGGTTCCTTGAAGGTGGCGCAGGTAGTGTACGCAACTAGCATGGTTCCTTGAAGGTGGCGCAGGTAGTGTACGCAACTAGCATGGTTCCTAGAAGGTAGCGCAGGTAGTGTACGCAACTAGCATGGTTCCTTGAAGGTGGCGCAGGTAGTGTACGCAACTAGCATGGTTCCTTGAAGGTGGCGCAGGTAGTGTACGCAAATAGCACGGTTCCTTGAAGGTGCAGTAGGTAATGTACGCGACTAGCACGGTTCCTTGAAGGTGGCGCAGGTAGTGTACTCAACTAGCATGGTTCCTTGAAGGTGGCGCAGGTAGTGTACGCGACTAGCACGGTTCCTTGAAGGTGGCGCAGGTAGTGTACCCAACTAGCACGGTTAATTGAAGGTGCAGTAGGTAATGTACGCGACTAGCACGGTTCCTTGAAGGAGGCGCAGGTAGTGTACGCAAATAGCACGGTTCCTTGAAGGTGGCGCAGGTAGTGTACCCAACTAGCACGGTTCATTGAAGGTGCAGTAGGTAATGTACGCGACTAGCATGGTTCCTTGAAGGTGCAGTAGGTAATGTACGTGACTAGCATGGTTCCTTGAAGGTGCAGTAGGTAATGTACGCAACTAGCACGGTTCCTTGATGGTGGCGTAGGTAATGTACGCAACTAGCACGGTTCCTTGAAGTGGCGAAGGTAATGTACGCAACTAGCACGGTTCCTTGAAGGTGCAGTAGGTAATGTACGCAACTAGCCGGTTCCTTGAAGGTGGTGCAGGTAATGTACGCGACTAGCACGGTTCATTGAAGGTGGCGCAGGTAATGTACGCAACTAGCATGGTTCCTTGAGGGTGGCGCAGGTAATGTACGCAACTAGCATGGTTCCTTGAGGGTGGCGCAGGTAATGTACGCAACTAGCACGGTTCCTTGAGGGTGGCGCAGGTAATGTACGCAACTAGCATGGTTCATTGAAGGTGCAGTAGGTAATGTACGCGACTAGCACGGTTCTTGAAGGTGGCGCAGGTAGTGTACGCAACTAGCACGGTTCCTTGAAGGTTGCGCAGGTAATGTACGCGACTAGCATGGTTCCTTGAAGGTGGCGCAGGTAGTGTACGCAACTAGCATGGATCTTTGAGGGTGCAGTAGGTAATGTACGCAACTAGCACGGTTCATTGAATGTGGCGTAGGTAGTGTACGCGACTAGCATGGTTCCTTGAAGGAGGCGCAGGTAGTGTACGCAACTAGCACGGTTCCTTGAAGGTGGCGCAGGTAATGTACGCAACTAGCACTGTTCCTTGAAGGTGGCGTAGGTAGTGTACGCAACTAGCACGATTCCTTGAGGGTGGCGCAGGTAGTGTACGCAACTAGCATGGGTCCTTGAGGGTGGCGTAGGTAGTGTACGCAACTAGCACGGTTCCTTGAAGGTGGCGCAGGTAATGTTCGCAACTAGCACGGTTCCTTGAGGGTGGCGCAGGTAGTGTACGCAACTAGCACGGTTCCTTGAAGGTGGCGCAGGTAATCTACGCAACTAGCATGGGTCCTTGAGGGTGGCGTAGGTAGTGTACGCAACTAGCACGGTTCCTTGAATGTGGCGTAGGTAGTGTACGCAACTAGCACGGTTCCTTGAGGGTGGCGCAGGTAGTGTACGCAACTAGCATGGTTCCTTGAAGGTGGCGCATGTAATGTACGCAACTAGCATGGGTCCTTGAAGGTGGCGCAGGTAGTGTACGCAACTAGCACGGTTCCTTGAAGGTGGCGTAGGTAGTGTACGCAACTAGCACGGTTCCTTGAAGGTGGCGCAGGTAATGTACGCAACTAGCACGGTTCCTTGAAGGTGGCGCAGGTAGTGTACGCAACTAGCACGGTTCCTTGAAGGTGGCGCAGGTAGTGTACGCAACTAGCACGGTTCCTTGAAGGTGGCGCAGGTAGTGTACGCAACTATCACGGTTCCTTGAAGGTGGCGCAGGTAATGTACGCAACTAGCACGGTTCCTTGAAAGTGGCGCAGGTAATGTACGCAACTAGCACGGTTCATTGAAGGTGGCGCAGGTAATGTACGCAACTAGCATGGGTCCTTGAAGGAGGCGCAGGTAGTGTACGCAACTAGCATGGTTCCTTGAGGGTGGCGCAGGTAGTGTACGCAACTAGCATGGGTCCTTGAGGGTGGCGCAGGTAGTGTACGCAACTAGCACGGTTCCTTGAAGGTGGCGTAGGTAGTGTACGCAACTAGCATGGGTCCTTAAGGATGGCTCAGGTAATGTACGCAACTAGCACGGTTCCTTGAAGGTCGCGTAGGTAGTGTACGCAACTAGCACGGTTCATTGAAGGTGGCGCAGGTAGTGTACGCAACTAGCATAGTTCCTTGAAGGTGGCGCAGGTAGTGTACGCAACTAGCATGGTTCCTTGAAGGTGCAGTAGGTAATGTACGCGACTAGCACGGTTCCTTGAAGGTGGCGTAGGTAGTGTACGCAACTAGCATGGTTCCTTGAAGGTGGCGTAGGTAGTGTACGCAACTAGCATGGTTCCTTGAAGGTGGCGCAGGTAGTGTACGCAACTAGCATGGTTCCTTGAAGGTGGCGCAGGTAGTGTACGCAACTAGCACGGTTCCTTGAAGGTGGCGCAGGTAGTGTACGCAACTAGCATAGTTCCTTGAAGGTGGCGCAGGTAGTGTACGCAACTAGCATGGTTCCTTGAAGGTGCAGTAGGTAATGTACGCGACTAGCACGGTTCCTTGAAGGTGGCGTAGGTAGTGTACGCAACTAGCATGGTTCCTTGAAGGTGGCGTAGGTAGTGTACGCAACTAGCATGGTTCCTTGAAGGTGGCGCAGGTAGTGTACGCAACTAGCATGGTTCCTTGAAGGTGGCGTAGGTAGTGTACGCAACTGGCATGGTTCCTTGAAGGTGGCGCAGGTAGTGTACGCAACTAGCATTGTTCCTTGAAGGTGGCGCAGGTAGTGTACGCAACTAGCATGGTTCCTTAAAGGTGGCGTAGGTAGTGTACGCAACTAGCATGGTTCCTTGAAGGTGGCGCAGGTAGTGTACGCAACTAGCACGTTTCCTTGAAGGTGGCGTAGGTAGTGTACGCAACTAGCATGGTTCCTTGAGGGTGCAGTAGGTAGTGTACGCAACTAGCACGGTTCCTTGAAGGTGGCGTAGGTAGTGTACGCAATTAGCACGGTTCCTTGAAGGAGGCGCAGGTAGTGTACGCAACTAGCATGGTTCCTTGAGGGTGGCGTAGGTAGTGTACGCAATTAGCACGGTTCCTTGAAGGTGGCGTAGGTAATGTACGCAATTAGCACGGTTCCTTGAAGGTGGCGCAGGTAATGTACGCAACTAGCACGGTTCCTTGAAGGTGGCGCAGGTAGTGTACGCAACTAGCACGGTTCCTTGAGGGTGGCGTAGGTAGTGTACGCAACTAGCATGGTTCCTTGAAGGTGGCGCAGGTAGTGTACGCAACTAGCATGGTTCCTTGAAGGTGGCGCAGGTAGTGTACGCAACTTGCATGGTTCCTTGAAGGTGGCGCAGGTAGTGTATGCAACTAGCATGGTTCCTTGAAGGTGGCGTAGGTAGTGTACACAACTAGCATGGTTCCTTGAAGGTGGCGCAGGTAGTGTACGCAACTAGCATGGTTCCTTGAGGGTGGTGCAGGTAATGTACGCAATTAGCACGGTTCTTTGAAGGTGGCGCAGGTAGTGTACGCAATTAGCATGGGTCCTTGAAGGTGGCGTAGGTTGTGTACGCAACTAGCACGGTTCCTTGAAGGTGGCGTAGGTAGTGTACGCAATAAGCATGGGTCCTTGAATGAGGCGCAGGTAGTGTACGCAATTAGCACGGTTCCTTGAAGGTGGCGCAGGTAGTGTACGCAACTAGCACGGTTCCTTGAAGGTGGCGCAGGTAATGTACGCAACTAGCACGGTTCCTTGAAGGTGGCGCAGGTAATGTACGCGACTAGCACGGTTCCTTGAGGGTGGTGCAGGTAATGTACGCGACTAGCACGGTTCCTTGAGGGTGGTGCAGGTAGTGTACGCAACTAGCATGGTTCCTTGAAGGTAGCGCAGGTAGTGTACGCAACTAGCACTGTTCCTTGAAGGTGGCGTAGGTAGTGTACGCAACTAGCACGGTTCCTTGAAGGTGGCGTAGGTAGTGTACGCAACTAGCACGGTTCCTTGAAGGTGGCGCAGGTAATGTACGCAACTAGCACGGTTCCTTGAAGGTGGCGCAGGTAATGTACGCGACTAGCACGGTTCCTTCAGGGTGGTGCAGGTAATGTACGCGACTAGCACGGTTCCTTGAAGGTGGCGCAGGTAGTGTACGCAACTAGCATGGTTCCTTGAGGGTGGCGTAGGTAGTGTCCGCAACTAGCATGGGTACTTGATGGTGGCGCAGGTAGTGTACGCAACTAGCACGGTTCCTTGCAGGTGGCGTAGGTAGTGTACGCAATTAGCATGGGTCCTTGAGGGTGGCGTAGGTAGTGTACGCAAATAGCATGGGTCCTTGAGGATGGCTCAGGTAATGTACGCAATTAGCACGGTTCCTTGAGGGTGGCGTAGGTAGTGTACGCAACTAGCACGGGTCCTTGAAGGTGGCGCAGGTTATGTACGCAACTAGCATGGATCCTTGAGGGTGGCGTAGGTAGTGTACGCAACTAGCACGGGTCCTTGAGGGTGGCGCAATTAGTGTATGCAACTAGCACGGTTCCTTGAAGGTGGCGTAGGTAGTGTACGCAACTAGCACGGTTCCTTGAAGGTGGCGCAGGTAATGTACGCAACTAGCACGGGTCCTTGAAGGTGGCGCAGGTAATGTACGCAACTAGCATGGATCCTTGAGGGTGGCGTAGGTAGTGTACGCAACTAGCACGGGTCCTTGAGGGTGGCGCAGGTAGTGTACGCAACTAGCACGGTTCCTTGAAGGTGGCGTAGGTAGTGTACGCAACTAGCACGGTTCCTTGAAGGTGGCTCAGGTAATGTACGCAACTAGCACGGTTCCTTGAAGGTGGCGCAGGTAATGTACGCAACTAGCCCGGTTCCTTGAGGGTGGCGTAGGTAGTGTACGCAACTAGCACGGGTCCTTGAAGGTGGCGCAGGTAGTGTACGCAACTAGCACGGTTCCTTGAGGGTGGCGTAGGTAGTGTACGCAACTAGCATGGGTCCTTGAGGGTGGGGCAGGTAGTGTACGCAACTAGCACGGGTCCTTGAAGGTGACGAAGGTAGTGTACGCAACTAGCACGGTTCCTTGAGGGTGGCGTAGGTAGTGTACGCAACTAGCATGGGTCCTTGAGGGTGGCGCAGGTAGTGTAAGCAACTAGCACGGGTCCTTGAGGGTGGCGCAGGTAGTGTACGCAACTAGCACGGGTCCTTGAAGGTGGCGCAGGTAGTGTACGCAACTAGCACGGGTCCTTGAAGGTGGCGCAGGTAGTGTACGCAACTAGCACGGTTCCTTGAAGTTGGCGTAGGTAGTGTACGCAACTAGCATGGGTTCTTGAGGGTGGCGCAGGTAGTGTACGCAACTAGCACGGTTCCTTGAGGGTGGCGTAGGTAGTGTACGCAACTAGCATGGGTCCTTGAGGGTGGCGCAGGTAGTGTACGCAACTAGCACGGTTCCTTGAAGGTGGCGTAGGTAGTGTACGCAATTAGCATGGGTCCTTGAGGGTGGCGTAGGTAGTGTACGCAACTAGCACGGTTCCTTGAAGGTGGCGTAGGTAATGTACGCAACTAGCACGGTTCCTTGAAGGTGGCGCAGGTAATGTACGCAACTAGCACGGTTCCTTGAGGGTGGCGTAGGTAGTGTACGCAACTAGCACGGGTCCTTGAAGGTGGCGCAGGTAATGTACGCAACTACCATTGATCCTTGAAGGTGGCGCAGGTAATGTACGCAACTAGCACTGTTCCTTGAAGGTGGCGCAGGTAATGTACGCAACTAGCATGGGTCCTTGAGGGTGGCGTAGGTAGTGTACGCAACTAGCATGGTTCCTTGAAGGTGGCGCAGGTAATGTACGCAACTAGCATGGGTCCTTGAGGGTGGCGTAGGTAGTGTACGCAACTAGCATGGTTCCTTGAAGGTGGCGCAGGTAATGTACGCAACTAGCAAGGGTCCTTGAGGATGGCTCAGGTAATGTACGCAACTAGCACGGTTTATTGAAAGTGGCGCAGATATAGTACGCAACTAGCACTGTTCCTTGAAGGTGGCGCAGGTTATGTACGCAACTAGCATGGGTCCATGAGGATGGCTCAGGTAATGTACGCAACTAGCACGGTTCATTGAAGGTGGCGCAGGTAATGTACGACACTAGCATGGGTCCATGAGGATGGCTCAGGTAATGTACGCAACTAGCACGGTTCATTGAAGGTGGCGCAGGTAATGTACGCAACTAGCACGGTTCATTGAAGGTGGCGCAGATAGTGTACGACACTAGCAAGGGTCCTTGAAGTTGGTGCAGGTAATGTACGCAACTAGCAAGGGTCCTTGAGGGTGGTGCAGGTAATGTACGCAACTAGCATGGGTCCATGAGGATGGCTCAGGTAATGTACGCAACTAGCACGGTTCATTGAAGGTGGCGCAGGTAATGTACGCATCTAGCATGGGTCCTTGAAGGAGGCGCAGGTAATGTACGCAACTAGCATGGGTCCTTGAGGGTGGCGCAGGTAGTGTACGCAACTAGCACGGTTCCTTGAAGGTGGCGTAGGTAGTGTACGCAACTAGCATGGGTCCTTAAGGATGGCTTAGGTAATGTACGCAACTAGCACGGTTCCTTGAAGGTCGCGTAGGTAGTGTACGCAACTAGCACGGTTCATTGAAGGTGGCGCAGGTAGTGTACGCAACTAGCATTGTTCCTTGAAGGTGGCGCAGGTAGTGTACGCAACTAGCATGGTTCCTTGAAGGTGCAGTAGGTAATGTACGCGACTAGCACGGTTCCTTGAAGGTGGCGTAGGTAGTGTACGCAACTAGCACGGTTCCTTGAAGGTGGCGTAGGTAGTGTACGCAACTAGCATGGTTCCTTGAAGGTGGCGCAGGTAGTGTACGCAACTAGCATGGTTCCTTGAAGGTGGCGCAGGTAGTGTACGCAACTAGCACGGTTCCTTGAAGGTGGCGCAGGTAGTTTACGCAACTAGCATAGTTCCTTGAAGGTGGCGCAGGTAGTGTACGCAACTAGCATGGTTCCTTGAAGGTGCAGTAGGTAATGTACGCGACTAGCACGGTTCCTTGAAGGTGGCGTAGGTATTGTACGCAACTAGCATGGTTCCTTGAAGGTGGCGTAGGTAGTGTACGCAACTAGCATGGTTCCTTGAAGGTGGCGCAGGTAGTGTACGCAACTAGCATGGTTCCTTGAAGGTGGCGTAGGTAGTGTAGGCAACTAGCATGGTTCCTTGAAGGTGGCGCAGGTAGTGTACGCAACTAGCATGGTTCCTTGAAGGTGGCGTTGGTAGTGTACGCAACTAGCATGGTTCCTTGAAGGTGGCGTAGGTAGTGTACGCAACTAGCATGGTTCCTTGAAGGAGGCGTAGGTAATGTACGCAACTAACACGGTTCCTTGAAGGTGGCGCAGGTAGTGCACGCAACTAGCATGGTTCCATGAAGGTGGCGCAGGTAGTGTACGCAACTAGCATGGTTCCTTGAAGGTGGCGCAGGTAGTGTACGCAACTAGCATGGTTCCTTGAGGGTGGCGTAGGTAATGTACGCCACTAGCATGGTTCCTTGAAGGTGGCGCAGGTAGTGTACGCAACTAGCATGGTTCCTTGAAGGTGGCGCAGGTAGTGTACGCAACTAGCATGGTTCCTTCAAGGTGGCGTAGGTAGTGTACGCAACTAGCATGGGTCCTTGAGGATGGCTCAGGTAATGTACGCAACTAGCACGGTTCCTTGAAGGTGGCGCAGGTAATGTACGCAACTAGCACGGTTCCTTGAAGGTAGCGCAGGTAATGTACGCAACTAGCATGGTTCCTTGAAGGTGGCGCAGGTAGTGTACGCAATTAGCATGGTTCCTTGAAGGTGGCGTAGGTAGTTTACGCAACTAGCATGGTTCCTTGAAGCTGGCGCAGGTAGTGTACGCAACTAGCACGGTTCCTTGAAGGTGGCGTAGGTAGTGTACGCAACTAGCATGGTTCCTTGAGGATGCAGTAGGTAGTGTACGCAACTAGCACGGTTCCTTGAAGGTGGCGTAGGTAATGTACGCAATTAGCACGGTTCCTTGAAGGAGGCGCAGGTAGTGTACGCAACTAGCATGGTTCCTTGAGGGTGGCGTAGGTAGTGTACGCAATTAGCACGGTTCCTTGAAGGTGGCGTAGGTAATGTACGCAATTAGCACGGTTCCTTGAAGGTGGCGCAGGTAATGTACGCAACTAGCACGGATCCTTGGAGGTGGCGCAGGTAGTGTACGCAACTAGCACGGTTCCTTGAGGGTGGCGTACGTAGTGTACGCAACTAGCATGGTTCCTTGAAGGTGGCGCAGGTAGTGTACGCAACTAGCATGGTTCCTTGAAGGTGGCGCAGGTAGTGTACGCAACTAGCATGGTTCCTTGAAGGTGGCGCAGGTAGTGTACGCAACTAGCATGGGTCCTTGAGGATGGCTCAGGTAATGTACGCAACTAGCATGGTTCCTTGAAGGTGGCGCAGGTAGTGTACGCAACTAGCACGGTTCCTTGAAGGTAGCGCAGGTAGTGTACGCAACTAGCATGGTTCCTTGAAGGTGGCGCAGGTAGTGTACGCAACTAGCATGGTTCCTTGAAGGTGGCGCAGGTAGTGTACGCAACTAGCATGGTTCTAAGAAGGTAGCGCAGGTAGTGTACGCAACTAGCATGGTTCCTTGAAGGTGGCGCAGGTAGTGTACGCAACTAGCATGGTTCCTTGAAGGTGGCGCAGGTAGTGTACGCAACTAGCACGGTTCCTTGAAGGTGCAGTAGGTAATGTACGCGACTAGCACGGTTCCTTGAAGGTGGCGCAGGTAGTGTACGCAACTAGCATGGTTCCTTGAAGGTGGCGCAGGTAGTGTACGCGACTAGCACGGTTCCTTGAAGGTGGCGCAGGTAGTGTACGCAACTAGCACGGTTCATTGAAGGTGAAGTAGGTAATGTACGCGACTAGCACGGTTCCTTGAAGGAGGCGCAGGTAGTGTACGCAACTAGCACGGTTCATTGAAGGTGGCGCAGGTAGTGTACGCAACTAGCACGGTTCATTGAAGGTGCAGTAGGTAATGTACGCGACTAGCATGGTTCCTTGAAGGTGCAGTAGGTAATGTACGCGACTAGCATGGTTCCTTGAAGGTGCAGTAGGTAATGTACGCAACTAGCACGGTTCCTTGAAGGTGGCGTAGGTAATGTACGCAACTAGCACGGTTCCTTGAAGGTGGCGAAGGTAATGTACGCAACTAGCACGGTTCCTTGAAGGTGCAGTAGGTAATGTACGCAACTAGCACGGTTCCTTGAAGGTGGTGCAGGTAATGTACGCGACTAGCACGGTTCATTGAAGGTGGCGCAGGTAATGTACGCAACTAGCATGGTTCCTTGAGGGTGGCGCAGGTAATGTACGCAACTAGCATGGTTCCTTGGGGGTGGCGCAGGTAATGTACGCAACTAGCACGGTTCCTTGAGGGTGGCGCAGGTAATGTACGCAACTAGCATGGTTCATTGAAGGTGCAGTAGGTAATGTACGCGACTAGCACGGTTCCTTGAAGGTGGCGCAGGTAGTGTACGCAACTAGCACGGTTCCTTGAAGGTGGCGCAGGTAATGTACGCAACTAGCACGGTTCCTTGAAGGTGGCGCAGGTAGTGTACGCAACTAGCATGGTTCCTTGAAGGTGGCGCAGGTAGTGTACGCAACTAGCACGGTTCCTTGAAGGTGGCGCAGGTAGTGTACGCAACTAGCACGGTTCATTGAAGGTGGCGCAGGTAATGTACGCAACTAGCACGGTTCATTGAAGGTGGCGCAGGTAGTGTACGCAACTAGCACGGTTCATTGAAGGTGCAGTAGGTAATGTACGCGACTAGCATGGTTCCTTGAAGGTGCAGTAGGTAATGTACGCGACTAGCATGGTTCCTTGAAGGTGCAGTAGGTAATGTACGCGACTAGCACGGTTCCTTGAAGGTGGCGCAGGTAATGTACGCGACTAGCATGGTTCCTTGAATGTGGCGCAGGTAGTGTACGCAACTAGCATGGTTCCTTAAGGGTGCAGTAGGTAATGTACGCAACTAGCACGGTTCATAAAAGGTGGCGTAGGTAGTGTACGCGACTAGCATGGTTTCTTGAAGGGGGCGCAGGTAGTGTACGCAACTAGCATGGTTCCTTGAAGGTGGCGTAGGTAATGTACGCAACTAGCATGGGTCCTTGAAGGAGGCGCAGGTAGTGTACGCAACTAGCATGGTTCCTTGAGGGTGGCGCAGGTAGTGTACGCAACTAGCATGGGTCCTTGAGGGTGGCGCAGGTAGTGTACGCAACTAGCACGGTTCCTTGAAGGTGGCGTAGGTAGTGTACGCAACTAGCATGGGTCCATGAGGATGGCTCAGGTAATGTACGCAACTAGCACGGTTCCTTGAAGGTCGCGTAGGTAGTGTACGCAACTAGCACGGTTCATTGAAGGTGGCGCAGGTAGTGTACGCAACTAGCATAGTTCCTTGAAGGTGGCGCAGGTAGTGTACGCAACTAGCATGGTTCCTTGAAGGTGCAGTAGGTAATGTACGCGATTAGCACGGTTCCTTGAAGGTGGCGCAGGTAGTGTACGCAACTAGCATGGTTCCTTGAAGGTGGCGTAGGTAGTGTACGCAACTAGCATGGTTCCTTGAAGGTGGCGCAGGTAGTGTACGCAACTAGCATGGTTCCTTGATGGTGGCGCAGGTTGTGTACGCAACTAGCACGGTTCCTTGAAGGTGGCGCAGGTATTGTACGAAACTAGCATAGTTCCTTGAAGGTGGCGCAGGTAGTGTACGCAACTAGCATGGTTCCTTGAAGGTGCAGTAGGTAATGTACGCGACTAGCACGGTTCCTTGTAGGTGGCGTAGGTAGTGTACGCAACTAGCATGGTTCCTTGAAGGTGGCGTAGGTAGTGTACGCAACTAGCATGGTTTCTTGAAGGTGGCGCAGGTAGTGTACGCAACTAGCATGGTTCCTTGAAGGTGGCGTAGGTAGTGTACGCAACTAGCATGGTTCCTTGAAGGTGGCGCAGGTAGTGTACGCAACTAGCATTGTTTCCTTGAAGGTGGCGTTGGTAGTGTACGCAACTAGCATGGTTCCTTGAAGGTGGCGCAGGTAGTGTACGCAACTAGCATGGTTCCTTGAAGGAGGCGTAGGTAATGTATGCAACTAGCACGGTTCCTTGAAGGTGGCGCAGGTAGTGCACGCAACTAGTATGGTTCCTTGAAGGTGGCGCAGGTAATGTACGCGACTGTCACGGTTCCTTGAAGGTGGCGCAGGTAATGTACGCAACTAGCACGGTTCATTGAAGGTGGCGCAGGTAATGTACGCAACTAGCATGGGTCCTTGAAGGAGGCGCAGGTAGTGTACGCAACTAGCATGGTTCCTTGAGGGTGGCGCAGGTAGTGTACGCAACTAGCATGGGTGTTTGAGGGTGGCGCAGGTAGTGTACGCAACTAGCACGGTTCCTTGAAGGTGGCGTAGGTAGTGTACGCAACTAGCATGGGTCCTTGAGGATGGCTCAGGTAATGTACGCAACTAGCACGGTTCCTTGAAGGTCGCGTAGGTAGTGTACGCAACTAGCACGGTGCATTGAAGGTGGCGCAGGTAGTGTACGCAACTAGCATAGTTCCTTGAAGGTGGCGCAGGTAGTGTACGCAACTAGCATGGTTCCTTGAAGGTGCAGTAGGTAATGTACGCGACTAGCACGGTTCCTTGAAGGTGGCGTAGGTAGTGTACGCAACTAGCATGGTTCCTTGAAGGTGGCGTAGGTAGTGTACGCAACTAGCATGGTTCCTTGAAGGTGGCGCAGGTAGTGTACGCAACTAGCATGGTTCCTTTAAGGTGGCGCAGGTAGTGTACGCAACTAGCACGGTTCCTTGAAGGTGGCGCAGGTAGTGTACGCAACTAGCATAGTTCCTTGAAGGTGGCGCAGGTAGTGTACGCAACTAGCATGGTTCCTTGAAGGTGCAGTAGTTAATGTACGCGACTAGCACGGTTCCTTGAAGGTGGCGTAGGTAGTGTACGCAACTAGCATGGTTCCTTGAAGGTGGCGTAGGTAGTGTACGCAACTAGCATGGTTCCTTGAAGGTGGCGCAGGTAGTGTACGCTACTAGCATGGTTCCTTGAAGGTGGCGTAGGTAGTGTACGCATCTAGCATGGTTCCTTGAAGGTGGCGCAGGTAGTGTACGCAATTAGCATTGTTCCTTGAAGGTGGCGTTGGTAGTGTACGCAACTAGCATGGTTCCTTGAAGGTGGCGCAGGTAGTGTACGCAACTAGCATGGTTCCTTGAAGGAGGCGTAGGTAATGTACGCAACTAGCACGGTTCCTTGAAGGTGGCGCAGGTAGTGCACCCAACTAGCATGGTTCCTTGAAGGTGGCGCAGGTAGTGTACGCAACTAGCATGGTTCCTTGAAGGTGGCGCAGGTAGTGTACGCAACTAGCATGGTTCCTTGAGGGTGGCGTAGGTAATGTACGCAACTAGCATGGTTCCTTGAAGGTGGCGCAGGTAGTGTACGCAACTAGCATGGTTCCTTGAAGGTGGCGCAGGTAGTGTACGCAACTAGCATGGTTCCTTGAAGGTGGCGTAGGTAGTGTACGCAACTAGCATGGTTCCTTGAAGGTGGCGCAGGTAGTGTAAGCAACTAGCATGGTTCCTTGAAGGTGGCGTAGGTAGTGTACGCAACTAGCATGGTTCCTTGAAGGTGGCGCAGGTAGTGTACGCAACTAGCATGGTTCCTTGAAGGTGGCGTAGGTAGTGTACGCAACTATCATGGGTCCTTGAGGATGGCTCAGGTAATGTACGCAACTAGCACGGTTCCTTGAAGGTGGCGCAGGTACTGTACGCAACTAGCATGGTTCCTTGAAGGTAGCGCAGGTAATGTACGCAACTAGCATGGTTCCTTGAAGGTGGCGCAGGTAGTGTACGCAACTAGCATGGTTCCTTGAAGGTGGCGCAGGTAGTGTACGCAACAAGCATGGTTCCTTGAAGGTGGCGCAGGTAGTGTACGCAACTAGCACGGTTCCTTGAAGGTGGCGTAGGTAGTGTACGCAACTAGCATGGTTCCTTGAGGGTGCAGTAGGTAGTGTACGCAACTAGCACGGTTCCTTGAAGGTGGCGTAGGTAGTGTACGCAATTAGCACGGTTCCTTGAAGGAGGCGCAGGTAGTGTACGCAACTAGCATGGTTCCTTGAGGGTGGCGTAGGTAGTGTTCGCAATTAGCACGGTTCATTGAAGGTGGCGTAGGTAATGTACGCAATTAGCACGGTTCCTTGAAGGTGGCGCAGGTAATGTACGCAACTAGCACGGTTCCTTGAAGGTGGCGCAGGTAGTGTACGCAACTAGCACGGTTCCTTGAGGGTGGCGTAGGTAGTGTACGCAACTAGCATGGTACCTTGAAGGTGGCGCAGGTAGTGTACGCAACTAGCATGGTTCCTTGAAGGTGGCTCAGGTAGTGTATGCAACTAGCATGGTTCCTTGAAGGTGGCGTAGGTAGTGTACGCAACTAGCATGGTTCCTTGAAGGTGGCGCAGGTAGTGTACGCAACTAGCATGGTTCCTTGAGGGTGGTGCAGGTAATGTACGCAATTAGCACGGTTCTTTGAAGGTGGCGCAGCTAGTCTACGCAATTAGCATGGGTCCTTGAAGGTGGCGTAGGTTGTGTACGCAACTAGCACGGTTCCTTGAAGGTGGCGTAGGTAGTGTACGCAATAAGCATGGGTCCATGAAGGAGGCGCAGGTAGTGTACGCAATTTGCACGGTTCCTTGAAGGTGGCGCAGGTAGTGTACGCAACTAGCACGGTTCCTTGAAGGTGGCGCAGGTAATGTACGCAACTAGCACGGTTCCTTGAAGGTGGCGCAGGTAATGTACGCGACTAGCACGGTTCCTTGAGGGTGGTGCAGGTAATGTACGCGACTAGCACGGTTCCTTGAGGGTGGTGCAGGTAGTGTACGCAACTAGCATGGTTCCTTGAAGGTAGCGCAGGTAGTGTACGCAACTAGCACTGTTCCTTGAAGGTGGCGTAGGTAGTGTACGCAACTAGCACGGTTCCTTGAAGGTGGCGTAGGTTGTGTACGCAACTAGCACGGTTCCTTGAAGGTGGCGCAGGTAATGTACGCAACTAGCACGGTTCCTTGAAGGTGGCGCAGGTAATGTACGCGACTAGCACGGTTCCTTGAGGGTGGTGCAGGTAATGTACGCGACTAGCACGGTTCCTTGAAGGTGGCGCAGGTAGTGTACGCAACTAGCATGGTTCCTTGAGGGTGGCGTAGGTAGTGTACGCAACTAGCATGGGTCCTTGATGGTGGCGCAGGTAGTGTACGCAACTAGCACGGTTCCTTGAAGGTGGCGTAGGTAGTGTACGCAATTAGCATGGGTCCTTGAGAGTGGCGTAGGTAGTGTACGCAAATAGCATGGGTCCTTGAGGATGGCTCAGGTAATGTACGCAACTAGCACGATTCCTTGAAGGTGGCGTAGGTAATGTACGCAACTAGCACGGTTCCTTGAAGGTGGCGCAGGTAATGTACGCAACTAGCACGGTTCCTTGAGGGTGGCGTAGGTAGTGTACGCAATTAGCACGGGTCCTTGAAGGTGGCGCAGGTAATGTACGCAACTAGCATGGATCCTTGAGG
This sequence comes from Meconema thalassinum, assembly GCA_946902985.2. Lineage (NCBI taxonomy): Eukaryota > Metazoa > Arthropoda > Insecta > Orthoptera > Tettigoniidae > Meconema > Meconema thalassinum. The sequence continues at coordinate 845,952,496 of OX336389.2, forward strand.
GTGGCGTAGGTAGTGTACGCAACTAGCACGGGTCCTTGAGGGTGGCGCAGGTAGTGTACGCAACTAGCACGGTTCCTTGAAGGTGGCGTAGGTAGTGTACGCAACTAGCACGGTTTCTTGAAGGTGGCGCAGGTAATGTACGCAACTAGCACGGGTCCTTGAAGGTGGCGCAGGTAATGTACGCAACTAGCATGGATCCTTGAGGGTGTCGTAGTTAGTGTACGCAACTAGCACGGGTCCTTGAGGGTGGCGCAGGTAGTGTACGCAACTAGCACGGTTCCTTGAAGGTGGCGTAGGTAGTGTACGCAACTAGCACGGTTCTTTGAAGGTGGCTCAGGTAATGTACGCAACTAGCACGGTTCCTCGAAGGTGGCGCAGGTAATGTACGCAACTAGCCCGGTTCCTTGAGGGTGGCGTAGGTAGTGTACGCAACTAGCACGGGTCCTTGAAGGTGGCGCAGGTAGTGTACGCAACTAGCACGGTTCCTTGAGGGTGGCGTAGGTAGTGTACGCAACTAGCATGGGTCCTTGAGGGTGGCGCAGGTAGTGTACGCAACTAGCACGGGTCCTTGAAGGTGACGCAGGTAGTGTACGCAACTAGCACGGTTCCTTGAGGGTGGCGTAGGTAGTGTACGCAACTAGCATGGGTCCTTGAGGGTGGCGCAGGTAGTGTACGCAACTAGCACGGTTCCTTGAAGTTGGCGTAGGTAGTGTACGCAACTAGCATGGGTCCATGAGGGTGGCCCAGGTAGTGTACGCAACTAGCACGGTTCCTTGAGGGTGGCGTAGGTAGTGTACGCAACTAGCATGGGTCCTTGAGGGTGGCGCAGGTAGTGTACGCAACTAGCACGGTTCCTTGAAGGTGGCGTAGGTAGTGTACGCAATTAGCATGGGTCTTTGAGGGTGGCGTAGGTAGTGTACGCAACTAGCACGGTTCCTTTAAGGTGGCGTAGGTATTGTACGCAACTAGCACGGTTCCTTGAAGGTGGCGTAGGTAGTGTACGCAATTAGCATGGGTCTTTGAGGGTGGCGTAGGTAGTGTACGCAACTAGCACGGTTCCTTTAAGGTGGCGTAGGTATTGTACGCAACTAGCACGGTTCCTGGAAGGTGGCGCAGGTAATGTATGCAACTAGCACGGTTCCTTGAGGGTGGCGTAGGTAGTGTACGCAACTAGCACGGGTCCTTGAAGGTGGCGCAGGTAATGTACGCAACTAGCGTGGATCCTTGAGGGTGGCGTAGGTAGTGTACGCAACTAGCACGGGTCCTTGAAGGTGGCCCAGGTCATGTACGCAACTAGCACTGTTCCTTGAAGGTGGCGCAGGTAATGTACGCAACTAGCATGGGTCCTTGAGGGTGGCGTAGGTAGTGTACGCAACTAGCATGGTTCCTTGAAGGTGGCGCAGGTAATGTACGCAACTAGCATGGGTCCTTGAGGGTGGCGTAGGTAGTGTACGCAACTAGCATGGTTCCTTGAAGGTGGCGCAGGTAATGTACGCAACTAGCAAGGGTCCTTGAGGATGGCTCAGGTAATGTACGCAACTAGCACGGTTTATTGAATGTGGCGCAGATATAGTACGCAACTAGCACTGTTCCTTGAAGGTGGCGCAGGTTATGTACGCAACTAGCATGGGTCCATGAGGATGGCTCAGGTAATGTACGCAACTAGCACGGTTCATTGAAGGTGGCGCAGGTAATGTACGACACTAGCATGGGTCCATGAGGACGGCTCAGGTAATGTACGCAACTAGAACGGTTCATTGAAGGTGGCGCAGGTAATGTACGCAACTAGCACGGTTCATTGAAGGTGGCGCAGATAGTGTACGACACTAGCAAGGGTCCTTGAAGGTGGTGCAGGTAATGTACGCAACTAGCAAGGGTCCTTGAGGGTGGTGCAGGTAATGTACGCAACTAGCATGGGTCCATGAGGATGGCTCAGGTAATGTACGCAACTAGCACGGTTCATTGAAGGTGGCGCAGGTAATGTACGCATCTAGCATGGGTCCTTGAAGGAGGCGCAGGTAATGTACGCAACTAGCATGGGTCCTTGAGGGTGGCGCAGGTAGTGTACGCAACTAGCACGGTTCCTTGAAGGTGGCGTAGGTAGTGTACGCAACTAGCATGGGTCCTTAAGGATGGCTCAGGTAATGTACGCAACTAGCACGGTTCCTTGAAGGTCGCGTAGGTAGTGTACGCAACTAGCACGGTTCATTGAAGGTGGCGCAGGTAGTGTACGCAACTAGCATAGTTCCTTGAAGGTGGCGCAGGTAGTGTACGCAACTAGCATGGTTCCTTGAAGGTGCAGTAGGTAATGTACGCGACTAGCACGGTTCCTTGAAGGTGGCGTAGGTAGTGTACGCAACTAGCATGGTTCCTTGAAGGTGGCGTAGGTAGTGTACGCAACTAGCATGGTTCCTTGAAGGTGGCGCAGGTAGTGTACGCAACTAGCATGGTTCCTTGAAGGTGGCGCAGGTAGTGTACGCAACTAGCACGGATCCTTGAAGGTGGCGCAGGTAGTGTACGCAACTAGCATAGTTCCTTGAAGGTGGCGCAGGTAGTGTACGCAACTAGCATGGTTCCTTGAAGGTGCAGTAGGTAATGTACGCGACTAGCACGGTTCCTTGCAGGTGGCGTAGGTAGTGTACGCAACTAGCATGGTTCCTTGAAGGTGGCGTAGGTAGTGTACGCAACTAGCATGGTTCCTTGAAGGTGGCGCAGGTAGTGTACGCAACTAGCATGGTTCCTTGAAGGTGGCGTAGGTAGTGTACGCAACTAGCATATTTCCTTGAAGGTGGCGCAGGTAGTGTACGCAACTAGCATGGTTCCTTGAAGGTGGCGTAGGTAATGTACGCAATTAGCACGGTTCCTTGAAGGTGGCGCAGGTAATGTACGCAACTAGCACGGTTCCTTGAAGGTGGCGCAGGTAGTGTACGCAACTAGCACGGTTCCTTGAGGGTGGCGTAGGTAGTGTACGCAACTAGCATGGTTACTTGAAGGTGGCGCAGGTAGTGTACGCAACTAGCATGGTTCCTTGAAGGTGGCGCAGGTAGTGTACGCAACTTGCATGGTTCCTTGAAGGTGGCGCAGGTAGTGTATGCAACTAGCATGGTTCCTTGAAGGTGGCGTAGGTAGTGTACGCAACTAGCATGGTTCCTTGAAGGTGGCGCAGGTAGTGTACGCAACTAGCATGGTTCCTTGAGGGTGGTGCAGGTAATGTACGCAATTAGCACGGTTCTTTGAAGGTGGCGCAGGTAGTGTACGCAATTAGCATGGGTCCTTGAAGGTGGCGTAGGTTGTGTACGCAACTAGCACGGTTCCTTGAAGGTGGCGTAGGTAGTGTACGCAATAAGCATGGGTCCTTGAAGGAGGCGCAGGTAGTGTACGCAATTAGCACGGTTCCTTGCAGGTGGCGCAGGTAGTGTACGCAACTAGCACGGTTCCTTGAAGGTGGCGCAGGTAATGTACGCAACTAGCACGGTTCCTTGAAGGTGGCGCAGGTAATGTACGCGACTAGCACGGTTCCTTGAGGGTGGTGCATTTAATGTACGCGACTAGCACGGTTCCTTGAGGGTGGTGCAGGTAGTGTACGCAACTAGCATGGTTCCTTGAAGGTAGCGCAGGTAGTGTACGCAACTAGCACTGTTCCTTGAAGGTGGCGTAGGTAGTGTACGCAACTAGCACGGTTCCTTGAAGGTGGCGTAGGTAGTGTACGCAACTAGCACGGTTCCTTGAAGGTGGCGCAGGTAATGTACGCAACTAGCACGGTTCCTTGAAGGTGGCGCAGGTAATGTACGCGACTAGCACGGTTCCTTGAGGGTGGTGCAGGTAATGTACGCGACTAGCACGGTTCCTTGAAGGTGGCGCAGGTAGTGTACGCAACTAGCATGGTTCCTTGAGGGTGGCGTAGGTAGTGTACGCAACTAGCATGGGTCCTTGAGGGTGGCGTAGGTAGTGTACGCAAATAGCATGGGTCCTTGAGGATGGCTCAGGTAATGTACGCAACTAGCACGGTTCCTTGAAGGTGGCGTAGGTAATGTACGCAACTAGGACGGTTCCTTGAAGGTGGCGCAGGTAATGTACGCAACTAGCACGGTTCCTTGAGGGTGGCGTAGGTAGTGTACGCAACTAGCACGGGTCCTTGAAGGTGGCGCAGGTAATGTACGCAACTAGCATGGATCCTTGAGGGTGGCGTAGGTAGTGTACGCAACTAGCACGGGTCCTTGAGGGTGGCGCAGGTAGTGTACGCAACTAGCACGGTTCCTTGAAGGTGGCGTAGGTAGTGTACGCAACTAGCACGGTTCCTTGAAGGTGGCGCAGGTAATGTACGCAACTAGCACGGGTCCTTGAAGGTGGCGCAGGTAATGTACGCAACTAGCATGGATCCTTGAGGGTGGCGTAGGCAGTGTACGCAACTAGCACGGGTCCTTGAGGGTGGCGCAGGTAGTGTACGCAACTAGCACGGTTCCTTGAAAGTGGCGTAGGTAGTGTACGCAACTAGCACGGTCCCTTGAAGGTGGCTCAGGTAATGTACGCAACTAGCACGGTTCCTTGAAGGTGGCGCAGGTAATGTACGCAACTAGCCCGGTTCCTTGAGGGTGGCGTAGGTAGTGTACGCAACTAGCACGGGTCCTTGAAGGTGGCGCAGGTAGTGTACGCAACTAGCACGGTTCCTTGAGGGTGGCGTAGGTAGTGTACGCAACTAGCATGGGTCCTTGAGGGTGGCGCAGGTAGTGTACGCAACTAGCACGGGTCCTTGAAGGTGACGCAGGTAGTGTACGCAACTAGCACGGTTCCTTGAGGGTGGCGTAGGTAGTGTACGCAACTAGCATGGGTCCTTGAGGGTGGCGCAGGTAGTGTAAGCAACTAGCACGGGTCCTTGAGGGTGGCGCAGGTAATGTACGCAACTAGCATGGGTCCTTGAGGTTGGCGCAGGTAGTGTACGCAACTAGCACGGGTCCTTGAGGGTGGCGCAGGTAGTGTACGCAACTAGCACGGTTCCTTGAAGTTGGCGTAGGTAGTGTACGCAACTAGCATGGGTCCTTGAGGGTGGCGCAGGTAGTGTACGCAACAAGCACGGTTCCTTGAGGGTGGCGTAGGTAGTGTACGCAACTAGCATGGGTCCTTGAGGGTGGCGCAGGTAGTGTACGCAACTAGCACGGTTCCTTGAAGGTGGCGTAGGTAGTGTACGCAATTAGCATGGGTCCTTGAGGGTGGCGTAGGTAGTGTACGCAACTAGCACGGTTCCTTGAAGGTGGCGTAGGTAATGTACGCAACTAGCACGGTTCCTTGAAGGTGGCGCAGTTAATGTACGCAACTAGCACGGTTCCTTGAGGGTGGCGTAGGTAGTGTACGCAACTAGCACGGGTCCTTGAAGGTGGCGCAGGTAATGTACGCAACTAGCATGGATCCTTGAGGGTGGCGTAGGTAGTGTACGAAACTAGCACGGGTCCTTGAAGGTGGCGCAGGTAATGTACGCAACTAGCACTGTTCCTTGAAGGTGGCGCAGGTAATGTACGCAACTAGCATGGGTCCTTGAGGGTGGCGTAGGTAGTGTACGCAACTAGCATGGTTCCTTGAAGGTGGCGCAGGTAATGTACGCAACTAGCATGTGTCCTTGTGGGTGGCGTAGGTAGTGTACGCAACTAGCATGGTTCCTTGAAGGTGGCGCAGGTAATGTACGCAACTAGCAAGGGTCCTTGAGGATGGCTCAGGTAATGTACGCAACTAGCACGGTTTATTGAAGGTGACGCAGATATAGTACGCAACTAGCACTGTTCCTTGAAGGTGGCGCAGGTTATGTACGCAACTAGCATGGGTCCATGAGGATGGCTCAGGTAATGTACGCAACTAGCACGGTTCATTGAAGGTGGCGCAGGTAATGTACGACACTAGCATGGGTCCATGAGGATGGCTCAGGTAATGTACGCAACTAGCACGGTTCATTGAAGGTGGCGCAGGTAATGTACGCAACTAGCACGGTTCATTGAAGGTGGCGCAGATAGTGTACGACACTAGCAAGGGTCCTTGAAGTTGGTGCAGGTAATGTACGCAACTAGCAAGGGTCCTTGAGGGTGGTGCAGGTAATGTACGCAACTAGCATGGGTCCATGAGGATGGCTCAGGTAATGTACGCAACTAGCACGGTTCATTGAAGGTGGCGCAGGTAATGTACGCATCTAGCATGGGTCCTTGAAGGAGGCGCAGGTAATGTACGCAACTAGCATGGGTCCTTGAGGGTGGCGCAGGTAGTGTACGCAACTAGCACGGTTCCTTGAAGGTGGCGTAGGTAGTGTACGCAACTAGCATGGGTCCTTAAGGATGGCTCAGGTAATGTACGCAACTAGCAGGGTTCCTTGAAGGTCGCGTAGGTAGTGTACGCAACTAGCACGGTTCATTGAAGGTGGCGCAGGTAGTGTACGCAACTAGCATGGTTCCTTGAAGGTGCAGTAGGTAATGTACGCGACTAGCACGGTTCCTTGAAGGTGGCGTAGGTAGTGTACGCAACTAGCATGGTTCCTTGAAGGTGGCGTAGGTAGTGTACGCAACTAGCATGGTTCCTTGAAGGTGGCGCAGGTAGTGTACGCAACTAGCATGGTTCCTTGAAGGTGGCTCAGGTAGTGTACGCAACTAGCACGGTTCCTTGAAGGTGGCTCAGGTAGTGTACGCAACTAGCATAGTTCCTTGAAGGTGGTGCAGGTAGTGTACGCAACTAGCATGGTTCCTTGAAGGTGCAGTAGGAAATGTACGCGACTAGCACGGTTCCTTGAAGGTGGCGTAGGTAGTGTACGCAACTAGCATGGTTCCTTGAAGCTGGCGTAGGTAGTGTACGCAACTAGCATGGTTCCTTGAAGGTGGCGCAGGTAGTGTACGCAACTATCATGGTTCCTTGAAGGTGGCGTAGGTAGTGTACGCAACTAGCATGGTTCCTTGAAGGTGGCGCAGGTAGTGTACGCAACTAGCATGGTTCCTTGAAGGTGGCGTTGGTAGTGTACGCAACTAGCATGGTTCCTTGAAGGTGGCGCAGGTAGTGTACGCAACTAGCATGGTTCCTTGAAGGAGGCGTAGGTAATGTACGCAACTAATACGGTTCCTTGAAGGTGGCGCAGGTAGTGCACGCAACTAGCATGGTTCCTTGAAGGTGGCGCAGGTAGTGTACGCAACGGGCATGGTTCCTTGAAGGTGGCGCAGGTAGTGTACCCAACTAGCATGGTTCCTTGAGGGTGGCGTAGGTAATGTACGCCACTAGCATGGTTCCTTGAAGGTGGCGCAGGTAGTGTACGCAACTAGCATGGTTCCTTGAAGGTGGCGCAGGTAGTGTACGCAACTAGCATGGTTCCTTGAAGGTGGCGTACGTAGTGTACGCAACAAGCATGGTTCCTTGAAGGTGGCGCAGGTAGTGTATGCAACTAGCATGGTTCCTTGAAGGTGGCGTAGGTAGTGTACGCAACTAGCATGGTTCCGTGAAGGTGGCGCAGGTAGTGTACGCAACTAGCATGGTTCCTTGAAGGTCGCGTAGGTAGTGTACGCAACTAGCATGGGTCCTTGAGGATGGCTCAGGTAATGTACGCAACTAGCACGGTTCCTTGAAGGTGGCGCAGGTAATGTACGCAACTAGCACGGTTCCTTGAAGGTAGCGCAGGTAATGTACGCAACTAGCATGGTTCCTTGAAGGTGGCGAAGGTAGTGTACGCAATTAGCATGGTTCCTTGAAGGTGGCGTAGGTAGTGTACGCAACTAGCATGGTTCCTTGAAGGTGGCGCAGGTAGTGTACGCAACTAGCACGGTTCCTTGAAGGTGGCGTAGGTAGTGTACGCAACTAGCATGGTTCCTTGAGGATGCAGTAGGTAGTGTACGCAACTAGCACGGTTCCTTGAAGGTGGCGTAGGTAGTGTACGCAATTAGCACGGTTCCTTGAAGGAGGCGCAGGTAGTGTACGCAACTAGCATGGTTCCTTGAAGGTGGCGCAGGTAGTGTACGCAACTAGCATGGTTCCTTGAAGGTGGCGCAGGTAGTGTACGCAACTAGCATGGTTCCTTGAAGGTGGCGCAGGTAGTGTACGCAACTAGCATGGGTCCTTGAGGATGGCTCAGGTAATGTACGCAACTAGCATGGTTCCTTGAAGGTGGCGCAGGTAGTGTACGCAACTAGCACGGTTCCTTGAAGGTAGCGCAGGTAGTGTACGCAACTAGCATGGTTCCTTGAAGGTGGCGCAGGTAGTGTACGCAACTAGCATGGTTCCTTGAAGGTGGCGCAGGTAGTGTACGCAACTAGCATGGTTCTAAGAAGGTAGCGCAGGTAGTGTACGCAACTAGCATGGTTCCTTGAAGGTGGCGCAGGTAGTGTACGCAACTAGCATGGTTCCTTGAAGGTGGCGCAGGTAGTGTACGCAACTAGCATGGTTCCTTGAAGGTGGCGCAGGTAGTGTACGCAACTAGCACGGTTCCTTGAAGGTGCAGTAGGTAATGTACGCGACTAGCACGGTTCCTTGAAGGTGGCGCAGGTAGTGTACGCAACTAGCATGGTTCCTTGAAGGTGGCGCAGGTAGTGTACGCGACTAGCACGGTTCCTTGAAGGTGGCGCAGGTAGTGTACGCAACTAGCACGGTTCATTGAAGGTGCAGTAGGTAATGTACGCGACTAGCAAGGTTCCTTGAAGGAGGCGCAGGTAGTGTACGCAACTAGCACGGTTCATTGAAGGTGGCGCAGGTAGTGTACGCAACTAGCACGGTTCCTTGAAGGTGGCGCAGGTAATGTACGCAACTAGCACGGTTCCTTGAAGGTGGCGCAGGTAGTGTACGCAATTAGCACGGTTCCTTGAAGGTGCAGTAGGTAATGTACGCAACTAGCACGGTTCCTTGAAGGTGGTGCAGGTAATGTACGCGACTAGCACGGTTCATTGAAGGTGGCGCAGGTAATGTACGCAACTAGCATGGTTCCTTGAGGCTGGCGCAGGTAATGTACGCAACTAGCATGGTTCCTTGGGGGTGGCGCAGGTAATGTACGCAACTAGCACGGTTCCTTGAGGGTGGCGCAGGTAATGTACGCAACTAGCATGGTTCATTGAAGGTGCAGTAGGTAATGTACGCGACTAGCACGGTTCCTTGAAGGTGGCGCAGGTAGTGTACGCAACTAGCACGGTTCCTTGAAGGTGGCGCAGGTAATGTACGCAACTAGCACGGTTCCTTGAAGGTGGCGCAGGTAGTGTACGCAACTAGCATGGTTCCTTGAAGGTGGCGCAGGTAGTGTACGCAACTAGCACGGTTCCTTGAAGGTGGCGCAGGTAGTGTACGCAACTAGCACGGTTCATTGAAGGTGGCGCAGGTAATGTACGCAACTAGCACGGTTCATTGAAGGTGGCGCAGGTAGTGTACGCAACTAGCACGGTTCATTGAAGGTTCAGTAGGTAATTTACGCGACTAGCATGGTTCCTTGAAGGTGCAGTAGGTAATGTACGCGACTAGCATGGTTCCTTGAAGGTGCAGTAGATAATGTACGTGACTAGCACGGTTCCTTGAAGGTGGCGCAGGTAATGTACGCGACTAGCATGGTTCCTTGAAGGTGGCGCAGGTAGTGTACGCAACTAGCATGGTTCCTTGAGGGTGCAGTAGGTAATGTACGCAACTAGCACGGTTCATTGAAGGTGGCGTAGGTAGTGTACGCGACTAGCATGGTTCCTTGAAGGAGGCGCAGGTAGTGTACGCAACTAGCACGGTTCCTTGAAGGTGGCGCATGTAATGTACGCAACTAGCACTGTTCCTTGAAGGTGGCGTAGGTAGTGTACGCAACTAGCATGGTTCCTTGAGGGTGGCGCAGGTAGTGTACGCAACTAGCATGGGTCCTTGAGGGAGGCGTAGGTAGTGTACGCAACTAGCACGGTTCCTTGAAGGTGGCGCAGGTAATGTACGCAACTAGCACGGTTCCTTGAGGGTGGCGCAGGTAGTGTACGCAACTAGCACGGTTCCTTGAAGGTGGCGCAGGTAATCTACGCAACTAGCATGGGTCCTTGAGGGTGGCGTAGGTAGTGTACGCAACTAGCACTGTTCCTTGAAGGTGGCGTAGGTAGTGTACGCAACTAGCACGGTTCCTTGAGGGTGGCGCAGGTAGTGTACGCAACTAGCATGGTTCCTTGAAGGTGGCGCAGGTAATGTACGCAACTAGCATGGGTCCTTGAAGGTGGCGCAGGTAGTGTACGCAACTAGCACGTTTCCCTGAAGGTGGCGTAGGAAGTGTACGCAACTAGCACGGTTCCTTGAAGGTGGCGCAGGTAATGTACGCAACTAGCACGGTTCCTTGAAGGTGGCGCAGGTAGTGTACGCAACTAGCACGGTTCCTTGAAGGTGGCGCAGGTAGTGTACGCAACTAGCACGGTTCCTTGAAGGTGGCGCAGGTAGTGTACGCAACTAGCACGATTCCTTGAAGGTGGCGCAGGTAATGTACGCAACTAGCACGGTTCCTTGAAGGTGGCGCAGGTAATGTACGCAACTAGCACGGTTCATTGAAGGTGGCGCAGGTAATGTACGCAACTAGCATGGGTCCTTGAAGGAGGCGCAGGTAGTGTACGCAACTAGCATGGTTCCTTGAGGGTGGCGAAGGTAGTGTACGCAACTAGCATGGGTCCTTGAGGGTGGCGCAGGTAGTGTACGCAACTAGCACGGTTCCTTGAAGGTGGCGTAGGTAGTGTACGCAACTAGCATGGGTCCATGAGGATGGCTCAGGTAATGTACGCAACTAGCACGGTTCCTTGAAGGTCGCGTAGGTAGTGTACGCAACTAGCACGTTTCATTGAAGGTGGCGCAGGTAGTGAACGCAACCAGCATAGTTCCTTGAAGGTGGCGCAGGTAGTGTACGCAACTAGCATGGTTCCTTGAAGGTGCAGTAGATAATGTACGCGACTAGCACAGTTCCTTGAAGGTGGCGTAGGTAGTGTACGCAACTAGCATGGTTCCTTGAAGGTGGCGTAGGTAGTGTACGCAACTAGCATGGTTCCTTGAAGGTGTCGCAGGTAGTGTACGCAACTAGCATGGTTCCTTGATGGTGGCGCAGGTTGTGTACGCAACTAGCACGGTTCCTTGAAGGTGGCGCAGGTAGTGTACGCAACTAGCATAGTTCCTTGAAGGTGGCGCAGGTAGTGTACGCAACTAGCATGGTTCCTTGAAGGTGCAGTAGGTAATGTACGCGACTAGCACGGTTCCTTGAAGGTGGCGTAGGTAGTGTACGCAACTAGCATGGTTCCTTGAAGGTGGCGTAGGTAGTGTACGCAACTAGCATGGTTCCTTGAAGGTGGCGCAGGTAGTGTACGCAACTAGCATGGTTCCTTGAAGGTGGCGTAGGTAGTGTACGCAACTAGCATGGTTCCTTGAAGGTGGCGCAGGTAGTGTACGCAACTAGCATTGTTTCCTTGAAGGTGGCGTTGGTAGTGTACGCAACTAGCATGGTTCCTTGAAGGTGGCGCAGGTAGTGTACGCAACTAGCATGGTTCCTTGAAGGAGGCGTAGGTAATGTACGCAACTAGCACGGTTCCTTGAAGGTGGCGCAGGTAATGTACGCAACTAGCACGGTTCCTTGAGGGTGGCGTAGGTAGTGTACGCAACTAGCACGGGTCCTTGAAGGTGGCGCAGGTAATGTACGCAACTAGCACGGTTCCTTGAAGGTGGCGCAGGTAGTGTACGCAATTAGCACGGTTCCTTGAAGGTGCAGTAGGTAATGTACGCAACTAGCACGGTTCCTTGAAGGTGGTGCAGGTAATGTACGCGACTAGCACGGTTCATTGAAGGTGGCGCAGGTAATGTACGCAACTAGCATGGTTCCTTGAGGCTGGCGCAGGTAATGTACGCAACTAGCATGGTTCCTTGGGGGTGGCGCAGGTAATGTACGCAACTAGCACGGTTCCTTGAGGGTGGCGCAGGTAATGTACGCAACTAGCATGGTTCATTGAAGGTGCAGTAGGTAATGTACGCGACTAGCACGGTTCCTTGAAGGTGGCGCAGGTAGTGTACGCAACTAGCACGGTTCCTTGAAGGTGGCGCAGGTAATGTACGCAACTAGCACGGTTCCTTGAAGGTGGCGCAGGTAGTGTACGCAACTAGCATGGTTCCTTGAAGGTGGCGCAGGTAGTGTACGCAACTAGCACGGTTCCTTGAAGGTGGCGCAGGTAGTGTACGCAACTAGCACGGTTCATTGAAGGTGGCGCAGGTAATGTACGCAACTAGCACGGTTCATTGAAGGTGGCGCAGGTAGTGTACGCAACTAGCACGGTTCATTGAAGGTTCAGTAGGTAATTTACGCGACTAGCATGGTTCCTTGAAGGTGCAGTAGGTAATGTACGCGACTAGCATGGTTCCTTGAAGGTGCAGTAGATAATGAACGCGACTAGCACGGTTCCTTGAAGGTGGCGCAGGTAATGTACGCAACTAGCACGGTTCCTTGAGGGTGGCGTAGGTAGTGTACGCAATTAGCACGGGTCCTTGAAGGTGGCGCAGGTAATGTACGCAACTAGCATGGATCCTTGAGGGTGGCGTAGGTAGTGTACGCAACTAGCACGGTTCCTTGAGGGTGGCGTAGGTAGTGTACGCAACTAGCATGGTTCCTTGAAGGTGGCGCAGGTAGTGTACGCAACTAGCATGGTTCCTTGAAGGTGGCTCAGGTAGTGTATGCAACTAGCATGGTTCCTTGAAGGTGGCGTAGGTAGTGTACGCAACTAGCATGGTTCCTTGAAGGTGGCGCAGGTAGTGTACGCAACTAGCATGGTTCCTTGAGGATGGTGCAGGTAATGTACGCAATTAGCACGGTTCTTTGAAGGTGGCGCAGCTAGTGTACGCAATTAGCATGGGTCCTTGAAGGTGGCGTAGGTTGTGTACGCAACTAGCACGGTTCCTTGAAGGTGGCGTAGGTAGTGTACGCAATAAGCATGGGTCCATGAAGGAGGCGCAGGTAGTGTACGCAATTTGCACGGTTCCTTGAAGGTGGCGCAGGTAGTGTACGCAACTAGCACGGTTCCTTGAAGGTGGCGCAGGTAATGTACGCAACTAGCACGGTTCCTTGAAGGTGGCGCAGGTAATGTACGCGACTAGCACGGTTCCTTGAGGGTGGTGCAGGTAATGTACGCGACTAGCACGGTTCCTTGAGGGTGGTGCAGGTAGTGTACGCAACTAGCATGGTTCCTTGAAGGTAGCGCAGGTAGTGTACGCAACTAGCACTGTTCCTTGAAGGTGGCGTAGGTAGTGTACGCAACTAGCACGGTTCCTTGAAGGTGGCGTAGGTTGTGTACGCAACTAGCACGGTTCCTTGAAGGTGGCGCAGGTAATGTACGCAACTAGCACGGTTCCTTGAAGGTGGCGCAGGTAATGTACGCGACTAGCACGGTTCCTTGAGGGTGGTGCAGGTAATGTACGCGACTAGCACGGTTCCTTGAAGGTGGCGCAGGTAGTGTACGCAACTAGCATGGTTCCTTGAGGGTGGCGTAGGTAGTGTACGCAACTAGCATGGGTCCTTGATGGTGGCGCAGGTAGTGTACGCAACTAGCACGGTTCCTTGAAGGTGGCGTAGGTAGTGTACGCAATTAGCATGGGTCCTTGAGAGTGGCGTAGGTAGTGTACGCAAATAGCATGGGTCCTTGAGGATGGCTCAGGTAATGTACGCAACTAGCACGATTCCTTGAAGGTGGCGTAGGTAATGTACGCAACTAGCACGGTTCCTTGAAGGTGGCGCAGGTAATGTACGCAACTAGCACGGTTCCTTGAGGGTGGCGTAGGTAGTGTACGCAATTAGCACGGGTCCTTGAAGGTGGCGCAGGTAATGTACGCAACTAGCATGGATCCTTGAGGGTGGCGTAGGTAGTGTACGCAACTAGCACGGGTCCTTGAGGGTGGCGCAGGTAGTGTACGCAACTAGCACGGTTCCTTGAAGGTGGCGTAGGTAGTGTACGCAACTAGCACGGTTTCTTGAAGGTGGCGCAGGTAATGTACGCAACTAGCACGGGTCCTTGAAGGTGGCGCAGGTAATGTACGCAACTAGCATGGATCCTTGAGGGTGTCGTAGTTAGTGTACGCAACTAGCACGGGTCCTTGAGGGTGGCGCAGGTAGTGTACGCAACTAGCACGGTTCCTTGAAGGTGGCGTAGGTAGTGTACGCAACTAGCACGGTTCCTTGAAGGTGGCTCAGGTAATGTACGCAACTAGCACGGTTCCTCGAAGGTGGCGCAGGTAATGTACGCAACTAGCCCGGTTCCTTGAGGGTGGCGTAGGTAGTGTACGCAACTAGCACGGGTCCTTGAAGGTGGCGCAGGTAGTGTACGCAACTAGCACGGTTCCTTGAGGGTGGCGTAGGTAGTGTACGCAACTAGCATGGGTCCTTGAGGGTGGCGCAGGTAGTGTACGCAACTAGCACGGGTCCTTGAAGGTGACGCAGGTAGTGTACGCAACTAGCACGGTTCCTTGAGGGTGGCGTAGGTAGTGTACGCAACTAGCATGGGTCCTTGAGGGTGGCGCAGGTAGTGTACGCAACTAGCACGGTTCCTTGAAGTTGGCGTAGGTAGTGTACGCAACTAGCATGGGTCCATGAGGGTGGCCCAGGTAGTGTACGCAACTAGCACGGTTCCTTGAGGGTGGCGTAGGTAGTGTACGCAACTAGCATGGGTCCTTGAGGGTGGCGCAGGTAGTGTACGCAACTAGCACGGTTCCTTGAAGGTGGCGTAGGTAGTGTACGCAATTAGCATGGGTCTTTGAGGGTGGCGTAGGTAGTGTACGCAACTAGCACGGTTCCTTTAAGGTGGCGTAGGTATTGTACGCAACTAGCACGGTTCCTTGAAGGTGGCGTAGGTAGTGTACGCAATTAGCATGGGTCTTTGAGGGTGGCGTAGGTAGTGTACGCAACTAGCACGGTTCCTTTAAGGTGGCGTAGGTATTGTACGCAACTAGCACGGTTCCTGGAAGGTGGCGCAGGTAATGTATGCAACTAGCACGGTTCCTTGAGGGTGGCGTAGGTAGTGTACGCAACTAGCACGGGTCCTTGAAGGTGGCGCAGGTAATGTACGCAACTAGCATGGATCCTTGAGGGTGGCGTAGGTAGTGTACGCAACTAGCACGGGTCCTTGAAGGTGGCCCAGGTCATGTACGCAACTAGCACTGTTCCTTGAAGGTGGCGCAGGTAATGTACGCAACTAGCATGGGTCCTTGAGGGTGGCGTAGGTAGTGTACGCAACTAGCATGGTTCCTTGAAGGTGGCGCAGGTAATGTACGCAACTAGCATGGGTCCTTGAGGGTGGCGTAGGTAGTGTACGCAACTAGCATGGTTCCTTGAAGGTGGCGCAGGTAATGTACGCAACTAGCAAGGGTCCTTGAGGATGGCTCAGGTAATGTACGCAACTAGCACGGTTTATTGAATGTGGCGCAGATATAGTACGCAACTAGCACTGTTCCTTGAAGGTGGCGCAGGTTATGTACGCAACTAGCATGGGTCCATGAGGATGGCTCAGGTAATGTACGCAACTAGCACGGTTCATTGAAGGTGGCGCAGGTAATGTACGACACTAGCATGGGTCCATGAGGACGGCTCAGGTAATGTACGCAACTAGAACGGTTCATTGAAGGTGGCGCAGGTAATGTACGCAACTAGCACGGTTCATTGAAGGTGGCGCAGATAGTGTACGACACTAGCAAGGGTCCTTGAAGGTGGTGCAGGTAATGTACGCAACTAGCAAGGGTCCTTGAGGGTGGTGCAGGTAATGTACGCAACTAGCATGGGTCCATGAGGATGGCTCAGGTAATGTACGCAACTAGCACGGTTCATTGAAGGTGGCGCAGGTAATGTACGCATCTAGCATGGGTCCTTGAAGGAGGCGCAGGTAATGTACGCAACTAGCATGGGTCCTTGAGGGTGGCGCAGGTAGTGTACGCAACTAGCACGGTTCCTTGAAGGTGGCGTAGGTAGTGTACGCAACTAGCATGGGTCCTTAAGGATGGCTCAGGTAATGTACGCAACTAGCACGGTTCCTTGAAGGTCGCGTAGGTAGTGTACGCAACTAGCACGGTTCATTGAAGGTGGCGCAGGTAGTGTACGCAACTAGCATAGTTCCTTGAAGGTGGCGCAGGTAGTGTACGCAACTAGCATGGTTCCTTGAAGGTGCAGTAGGTAATGTACGCGACTAGCACGGTTCCTTGAAGGTGGCGTAGGTAGTGTACGCAACTAGCATGGTTCCTTGAAGGTGGCGTAGGTAGTGTACGCAACTAGCATGGTTCCTTGAAGGTGGCGCAGGTAGTGTACGCAACTAGCATGGTTCCTTGAAGGTGGCGCAGGTAGTGTACGCAACTAGCACGGATCCTTGAAGGTGGCGCAGGTAGTGTACGCAACTAGCATAGTTCTTTGAAGGTGGCGCAGGTAGTGTACGCAACTAGCATGGTTCCTTGAAGGTGCAGTAGGTAATGTACGCGACTAGCACGGTTCCTTGCAGGTGGCGTAGGTAGTGTACGCAACTAGCATGGTTCCTTGAAGGTGGCGTAGGTAGTGTACGCAACTAGCATGGTTCCTTGAAGGTGGCGCAGGTAGTGTACGCAACTAGCATGGTTCCTTGAAGGTGGCGTAGGTAGTGTACGCAACTAGCATATTTCCTTGAAGGTGGCGCAGGTAGTGTACGCAACTAGCATGGTTCCTTGAAGGTGGCGTAGGTA
Source organism: Meconema thalassinum (assembly GCA_946902985.2). Classification (NCBI taxonomy): domain Eukaryota; kingdom Metazoa; phylum Arthropoda; class Insecta; order Orthoptera; family Tettigoniidae; genus Meconema; species Meconema thalassinum. Next base: position 845,969,155 of record OX336389.2, read on the forward strand.
ATGTACGCAATTAGCACGGTTCCTTGAAGGTGGCGCAGGTAATGTACGCATCTAGCACGGTTCCTTGAAGGTGGCGCAGGTAGTGTACGCAACTAGCACGGTTCCTTGAGGGTGGCGTAGGTAGTGTACGCAACTAGCATGGTTACTTGAAGGTGGCGCAGGTAGTGTACGCAACTAGCATGGTTCCTTGAAGGTGGCGCAGGTAGTGTACGCAACTTGCATGGTTCCTTGAAGGTGGCGCAGGTAGTGTATGCAACTAGCATGGTTCCTTGAAGGTGGCGTAGGTAGTGTACGCAACTAGCATGGTTCCTTGAAGGTGGCGCAGGTAGTGTACGCAACTAGCATGGTTCCTTGAGGGTGGTGCAGGTAATGTACGCAATTAGCACGGTTCTTTGAAGGTGGCGCAGGTAGTGTACGCAATTAGCATGGGTCCTTGAAGGTGGCGTAGGTTGTGTACGCAACTAGCACGGTTCCTTGAAGGTGGCGTAGGTAGTGTACGCAATAAGCATGGGTCCTTGAAGGAGGCGCAGGTAGTGTACGCAATTAGCACGGTTCCTTGCAGGTGGCGCAGGTAGTGTACGCAACTAGCACGGTTCCTTGAAGGTGGCGCAGGTAATGTACGCAACTAGCACGGTTCCTTGAAGGTGGCGCAGGTAATGTACGCGACTAGCACGGTTCCTTGAGGGTGGTGCATTTAATGTACGCGACTAGCACGGTTCCTTGAGGGTGGTGCAGGTAGTGTACGCAACTAGCATGGTTCCTTGAAGGTAGCGCAGGTAGTGTACGCAACTAGCACTGTTCCTTGAAGGTGGCGTAGGTAGTGTACGCAACTAGCACGGTTCCTTGAAGGTGGCGTAGGTAGTGTACGCAACTAGCACGGTTCCTTGAAGGTGGCGCAGGTAATGTACGCAACTAGCACGGTTCCTTGAAGGTGGCGCAGGTAATGTACGCGACTAGCACGGTTCCTTGAGGGTGGTGCAGGTAATGTACGCGACTAGCACGGTTCCTTGAAGGTGGCGCAGGTAGTGTACGCAACTAGCATGGTTCCTTGAGGGTGGCGTAGGTAGTGTACGCAACTAGCATGGGTCCTTGAGGGTGGCGTAGGTAGTGTACGCAAATAGCATGGGTCCTTGAGGATGGCTCAGGTAATGTACGCAACTAGCACGGTTCCTTGAAGGTGGCGTAAGTAATGTACGCAACTAGCACGGTTCCTTGAAGGTGGCGCAGGTAATGTACGCAACTAGCACGGTTCCTTGAGGGTGGCGTAGGTAGTGTACGCAACTAGCACGGGTCCTTGAAGGTGGCGCAGGTAATGTACGCAACTAGCATGGATCCTTGAGGGTGGCGTAGGTAGTGTACGCAACTAGCACGGGTCCTTGAGGGTGGCGCAGGTAGTGTACGCAACTAGCACGGTTCCTTGAAGGTGGCGTAGGTAGTGTACGCAACTAGCACGGTTCCTTGAAGGTGGCGCAGGTAATGTACGCAACTAGCACGGGTCCTTGAAGGTGGCGCAGGTAATGTACGCAACTAGCATGGATCCTTGAGGGTGGCGTAGGTAGTGTACGCAACTAGCACGGGTCCTTGAGGGTGGCGCAGGTAGTGTACGCAACTAGCACGGTTCCTTGAAAGTGGCGTAGGTAGTGTACGCAACTAGCACGGTTCCTTGAAGGTGGCTCAGGTAATGTACGCAACTAGCACGGTTCCTTGAAGGTGGCGCAGGTAATGTACGCAACTAGCCCGGTTCCTTGAGGGTGGCGTAGGTAGTGTACGCAACTAGCACGGGTCCTTGAAGGTGGCGCAGGTAGTGTACGCAACTAGCACGGTTCCTTGAGGGTGGCGTAGGTAGTGTACGCAACTAGCATGGGTCCTTGAGGGTGGCGCAGGTAGTGTACGCAACTAGCACGGGTCCTTGAAGGTGACGCAGGTAGTGTACGCAACTAGCACGGTTCCTTGAGGGTGGCGTAGGTAGTGTACGCAACTAGCATGGGTCCTTGAGGGTGGCGCAGGTAGTGTAAGCAACTAGCACGGGTCCTTGAGGGTGGCGCAGGTAATGTACGCAACTAGCATGGGTCCTTGAGGTTGGCGCAGGTAGTGTACGCAACTAGCACGGGTCCTTGAGGGTGGCGCAGGTAGTGTACGCAACTAGCACGGTTCCTTGAAGTTGGCGTAGGTAGTGTACGCAACTAGCATGGGTCCTTGAGGGTGGCGCAGGTAGTGTACGCAACAAGCACGGTTCCTTGAGGGTGGCGTAGTTAGTGTACGCAACTAGCATGGGTCCTTGAGGGTGGCGCAGGTAGTGTACGCAACTAGCACGGTTCCTTGAAGGTGGCGTAGGTAGTGTACGCAATTAGCATGGGTCCTTGAGGGTGGCGTAGGTAGTGTACGCAACTAGCACGGTTCCTTGAAGGTGGCGTAGGTAATGTACGCAACTAGCACGGTTCCTTGAAGGTGGCGCAGGTAATGTACGCAACTAGCACGGTTCCTTGAGGGTGGCGTAGGTAGTGTACGCAACTAGCACGGGTCCTTGAAGGTGGCGCAGGTAATGTACGCAACTAGCATGGATCCTTGAGGGTGGCGTAGGTAGTGTACGCAACTAGCACGGGTCCTTGAAGGTGGCGCAGGTAATGTACGCAACTAGCACTGTTCCTTGAAGGTGGCGCAGGTAATGTACGCAACTAGCACGGTTCATTGAAGGTGGCGCAGATAGTGTACGCAACTAGCATGGTTCCTTGAAGGTGGCGTAGGTAGTGTACGCAACTAGCATGGTTCCTTGAAGGTGGCGCAGGTAATGTACGCAACTAGCATGGGTCCTTGTGGGTGGCGTAGGTAGTGTACGCAACTAGCATGGTTCCTTGAAGGTGGCGCAGGTAATGTACGCAACTAGCAAGGGTCCTTGAGGATGGCTCAGGTAATGTACGCAACTAGCACGGTTTATTGAAGGTGGCGCAGATATAGTACGCAACTAGCACTGTTCCTTGAAGGTGGCGCAGGTTATGTACGCAACTAGCATGGGTCCATGAGGATGGCTCAGGTAATGTACGCAACTAGCACGGTTCATTGAAGGTGGCGCAGGTAATGTACGACACTAGCATGGGTCCATGAGGATGGCTCAGGTAATGTACGCAACTAGCACGGTTCATTGAAGGTGGCGCAGGTAATGTACGCAACTAGCACGGTTCATTGAAGGTGGCGCAGATAGTGTACGACACTAGCAAGGGTCCTTGAAGTTGGTGCAGGTAATGTACGCAACTAGCAAGGGTCCTTGAGGGTGGTGCAGGTAATGTACGCAACTAGCATGGGTCCATGAGGATGGCTCAGGTAATGTACGCAACTAGCACGGTTCATTGAAGGTGGCGCAGGTAATGTACGCATCTAGCATGGGTCCTTGAAGGAGGCGCAGGTAATGTACGCAACTAGCATGGGTCCTTGAGGGTGGCGCAGGTAGTGTACGCAACTAGCACGGTTCCTTGAAGGTGGCGTAGGTAGTGTACGCAACTAGCATGGGTCCTTAAGGATGGCTCAGGTAATGTACGCAACTAGCAGGGTTCCTTGAAGGTCGCGTAGGTAGTGTACGCAACTAGCACGGTTCATTGAAGGTGGCGCAGGTAGTGTACGCAACTAGCATAGTTCCTTGAAGGTGGCGCAGGTAGTGTACGCAACTAGCATGGTTCCTTGAAGGTGCAGTAGGTAATGTACGCGACTAGCACGGTTCCTTGAAGGTGGCGTAGGTAGTGTACGCAACTAGCATGGTTCCTTGAAGGTGGCGTAGGTAGTGTACGCAACTAGCATGGTTCCTTGAAGGTGGCGCAGGTAGTGTACGCAACTAGCATGGTTCCTTGAAGGTGGCTCAGGTAGTGTACGCAACTAGCACGGTTCCTTGAAGGTGGCTCAGGTAGTGTACGCAACTAGCATAGTTCCTTGAAGGTGGTGCAGGTAGTGTACGCAACTAGCATGGTTCCTTGAAGGTGCAGTAGGAAATGTACGCGACTAGCACGGTTCCTTGAAGGTGGCGTAGGTAGTGTACGCAACTAGCATGGTTCCTTGAAGGTGGCGTAGGTAGTGTACGCAACTAGCATGGTTCCTTGAAGGTGGCGCAGGTAGTGTACGCAACTATCATGGTTCCTTGAAGGTGGCGTAGGTAGTGTACGCAACTAGCATGGTTCCTTGAAGGTGGCGCAGGTAGTGTACGCAACTAGCATGGTTCCTTGAAGGTGGCGTTGGTAGTGTACGCAACTAGCATGGTTCCTTGAAGGTGGCGCAGGTAGTGTACGCAACTAGCATGGTTCCTTGAAGGAGGCGTAGGTAATGTACGCAACTAATACGGTTCCTTGAAGGTGGCGCAGGTAGTGCACGCAACTAGCATGGTTCCTTGAAGGTGGCGCAGGTAGTGTACGCAACGGGCATGGTTCCTTGAAGGTGGCGCAGGTAGTGTACCCAACTAGCATGGTTCCTTGAGGGTGGCGTAGGTAATGTACGCCACTAGCATGGTTCCTTGAAGGTGGCGCAGGTAGTGTACGCAACTAGCATGGTTCCTTGAAGGTGGCGCAGGTAGTGTACGCAACTAGCATGGTTCCTTGAAGGTGGCGTACGTAGTGTACGCAACAAGCATGGTTCCTTGAAGGTGGCGCAGGTAGTGTATGCAACTAGCATGGTTCCTTGAAGGTGGCGTAGGTAGTGTACGCAACTAGCATGGTTCCGTGAAGGTGGCGCAGGTAGTGTACGCAACTAGCATGGTTCCTTGAAGGTCGCGTAGGTAGTGTACGCAACTAGCATGGGTCCTTGAGGATGGCTCAGGTAATGTACGCAACTAGCACGGTTCCTTGAAGGTGGCGCAGGTAATGTACGCAACTAGCACGGTTCCTTGAAGGTAGCGCAGGTAATGTACGCAACTAGCATGGTTCCTTGAAGGTGGCGAAGGTAGTGTACGCAATTAGCATGGTTCCTTGAAGGTGGCGTAGGTAGTGTACGCAACTAGCATGGTTCCTTGAAGGTGGCGCAGGTAGTGTACGCAACTAGCACGGTTCCTTGAAGGTGGCGTAGGTAGTGTACGCAACTAGCATGGTTCCTTGAGGATGCAGTAGGTAGTGTACGCAACTAGCACGGTTCCTTGAAGGTGGCGTAGGTAGTGTACGCAATTAGCACGGTTCCTTGAAGGAGGCGCAGGTAGTGTACGCAACTAGCATGGTTCCTTGAAGGTGGCGCAGGTAGTGTACGCAACTAGCATGGTTCCTTGAAGGTGGCGCAGGTAGTGTACGCAACTAGCATGGTTCCTTGAAGGTGGCGCAGGTAGTGTACGCAACTAGCATGGGTCCTTGAGGATGGCTCAGGTAATGTACGCAACTAGCATGGTTCCTTGAAGGTGGCGCAGGTAGTGTACGCAACTAGCACGGTTCCTTGAAGGTAGCGCAGGTAGTGTACGCAACTAGCATGGTTCCTTGAAGGTGGCGCAGGTAGTGTACGCAACTAGCATGGTTCCTTGAAGGTGGCGCAGGTAGTGTACGCAACTAGCATGGTTCTAAGAAGGTAGCGCAGGTAGTGTACGCAACTAGCATGGTTCCTTGAAGGTGGCGCAGGTAGTGTACGCAACTAGCATGGTTCCTTGAAGGTGGCGCAGGTAGTGTACGCAACTAGCATGGTTCCTTGAAGGTGGCGCAGGTAGTGTACGCAACTAGCACGGTTCCTTGAAGGTGCAGTAGGTAATGTACGCGACTAGCACGGTTCCTTGAAGGTGGCGCAGGTAGTGTACGCAACTAGCATGGTTCCTTGAAGGTGGCGCAGGTAGTGTACGCGTCTAGCACGGTTCCTTGAAGGTGGCGCAGGTAGTGTACGCAACTAGCACGGTTCATTGAAGGTGCAGTAGGTAATGTACGCGACTAGCAAGGTTCCTTGAAGGAGGCGCAGGTAGTGTACGCAACTAGCACGGTTCATTGAAGGTGGCGCAGGTAGTGTACGCAACTAGCACGGTTCCTTGAAGGTGGCGCAGGTAATGTACGCAACTAGCACGGTTCCTTGAAGGTGGCGCAGGTAGTGTACGCAATTAGCACGGTTCCTTGAAGGTGCAGTAGGTAATGTACGCAACTAGCACGGTTCCTTGAAGGTGGTGCAGGTAATGTACGCGACTAGCACGGTTCATTGAAGGTGGCGCAGGTAATGTACGCAACTAGCATGGTTCCTTGAGGCTGGCGCAGGTAATGTACGCAACTAGCATGGTTCCTTGGGGGTGGCGCAGGTAATGTACGCAACTAGCACGGTTCCTTGAGGGTGGCGCAGGTAATGTACGCAACTAGCATGGTTCATTGAAGGTGCAGTAGGTAATGTACGCGACTAGCACGGTTCCTTGAAGGTGGCGCAGGTAGTGTACGCAACTAGCACGGTTCCTTGAAGGTGGCGCAGGTAATGTACGCAACTAGCACGGTTCCTTGAAGGTGGCGCAGGTAGTGTACGCAACTAGCATGGTTCCTTGAAGGTGGCGCAGGTAGTGTACGCAACTAGCACGGTTCCTTGAAGGTGGCGCAGGTAGTGTACGCAACTAGCACGGTTCATTGAAGGTGGCGCAGGTAATGTACGCAACTAGCACGGTTCATTGAAGGTGGCGCAGGTAGTGTACGCAACTAGCACGGTTCATTGAAGGTTCAGTAGGTAATTTACGCGACTAGCATGGTTCCTTGAAGGTGCAGTAGGTAATGTACGCGACTAGCATGGTTCCTTGAAGGTGCAGTAGATAATGTACGCGACTAGCACGGTTCCTTGAAGGTGGCGCAGGTAATGTACGCGACTAGCATGGTTCCTTGAAGGTGGCGCAGGTAGTGTACGCAACTAGCATGGTTCCTTGAGGGTGCAGTAGGTAATGTACGCAACTAGCACGGTTCATTGAAGGTGGCGTAGGTAGTGTACGCGACTAGCATGGTTCCTTGAAGGAGGCGCAGGTAGTGTACGCAACTAGCACGGTTCCTTGAAGGTGGCGCATGTAATGTACGCAACTAGCACTGTTCCTTGAAGGTGGCGTAGGTAGTGTACGCAACTAGCATGGTTCCTTGAGGGTGGCGCAGGTAGTGTACGCAACTAGCATGGGTCCTTGAGGGTGGCGTAGGTAGTGTACGCAACTAGCACGGTTCCTTGAAGGTGGCGCAGGTAATGTACGCAACTAGCACGGTTCCTTGAGGGTGGCGCAGGTAGTGTACGCAACTAGCACGGTTCCTTGAAGGTGGCGCAGGTAATCTACGCAACTAGCATGGGTCCTTGAGGGTGGCGTAGGTAGTGTACGCAACTAGCACTGTTCCTTGAAGGTGGCGTAGGTAGTGTACGCAACTAGCACGTTTCCTTGACGGTGGCGCAGGTAGTGTACGCAACTAGCATGGTTCCTTGAAGGTGGCGCAGGTAATGTACGCAACTAGCATGGGTCCTTGAAGGTGGCGCAGGTAGTGTACGCAACTAGCACGTTTCCCTGAAGGTGTCGTAGGTAGTGTACGCAACTAGCACGGTTCCTTGAAGGTGGCGCAGGTAATGTACGCAACTAGCACGGTTCCTTGAAGGTGGCGCAGGTAGTGTACGCAACTAGCACGGTTCCTTGAAGGTGGCGCAGGTAGTGTACGCAACTAGCACGGTTCCTTGAAGGTGGCGCAGGTAGTGTACGCAACTAGCACGATTCCTTGAAGGTGGCGCAGGTAATGTACGCAACTAGCACGGTTCCTTGAAGGTGGCGCAGGTAATGTACGCAACTAGCACGGTTCATTGAAGGTGGCGCAGGTAATGTACGCAACTAGCATGGGTCCTTGAAGGAGGCGCAGGTAGTGTACGCAACTAGCATGGTTCCTTGAGGGTGGCGAAGGTAGTGTACGCAACTAGCATGGGTCCTTGAGGGTGGCGCAGGTAGTGTACGCAACTAGCACGGTTCCTTGAAGGTGGCGTAGGTAGTGTACGCAACTAGCATGGGTCCATGAGGATGGCTCAGGTAATGTACGCAACTAGCACGGTTCCTTGAAGGTCGCGTAGGTAGTGTACGCAACTAGCACGTTTCATTGAAGGTGGCGCAGGTAGTGAACGCAACCAGCATAGTTCCTTGAAGGTGGCGCAGGTAGTGTACGCAACTAGCATGGTTCCTTGAAGGTGCAGTAGATAATGTACGCGACTAGCACAGTTCCTTGAAGGTGGCGTAGGTAGTGTACGCAACTAGCATGGTTCCTTGAAGGTGGCGTAGGTAGTGTACGCAACTAGCATGGTTCCTTGAAGGTGTCGCAGGTAGTGTACGCAACTAGCATGGTTCCTTGATGGTGGCGCAGGTTGTGTACGCAACTAGCACGGTTCCTTGAAGGTGGCGCAGGTAGTGTACGCAACTAGCATAGTTCCTTGAAGGTGGCGCAGGTAGTGTACGCAACTAGCATGGTTCCTTGAAGGTGCAGTAGGTAATGTACGCGACTAGCACGGTTCCTTGAAGGTGGCGTAGGTAGTGTACGCAACTAGCATGGTTCCTTGAAGGTGGCGTAGGTAGTGTACGCAACTAGCATGGTTCCTTGAAGGTGGCGCAGGTAGTGTACGCAACTAGCATGGTTCCTTGAAGGTGGCGTAGGTAGTGTACGCAACTAGCATGGTTCCTTGAAGGTGGCGCAGGTAGTGTACGCAACTAGCATTGTTTCCTTGAAGGTGGCGTTGGTAGTGTACGCAACTAGCATGGTTCCTTGAAGGTGGCGCAGGTAGTGTACGCAACTAGCATGGTTCCTTGAAGGAGGCGTAGGTAATGTACGCAACTAGCACGGTTCCTTGAAGGTGGCGCAGGTAGTGCACGCAAATAGCATGGTTCCTTGAAGGTGGCGCAGGTAATGTACGCAACTAGCACGGTTCCTTGAAGGTGGCGCAGGTAATGTACGCAACTAGCACGGTTCATTGAAGGTGGCGCAGGTAATGTACGCAACTAGCATGGGTCCTTGAAGGAGGCGCAGGTAGTGTACGCAACTAGCATGGTTCCTTGAGGGTGGCGCAGGTAGTGTACGCAACTAGCATGGGTCCTTGAGGGTGGCGCAGGTAGTGTACGCAACTAGCACGGTTCCTTGAAGGTGGCGTAGGTAGTGTACGCAACTAGCATGGGTCCTTGAGGATGGCTCAGGTAATGTACGCAACTAGCACGGTTCCTTGAAGGTCGCGTAGGTAGTGTACGCAACTAGCACGGTTCATTGAAGGTGGCGCAGGTAGTGTACGCAACTAGCATAGTTCCTTGAAGGTGGCGCAGGTAGTGTACGCAACTAGCATGGTTCCTTGAAGGTGCAGTAGGTAATGTACGCGACTAGCACGGTTCCTTGAAGGTGGCGTAGGTAGTGTACGCAACTAGCATGGTTCCTTGAAGGTGGCGTAGGTAGTGTACGCAACTAGCATGGTTCCTTGAAGGTGGCGCAGGTAGTGTACGCAACTAGCATGGTTCCTTTAAGGTGGCGTAGGTAGTGTACGCAACTAGCACGGTTCCTTGAAGGTGGCTCAGGTAGTGTACGCACCTAGCATAGTTCCTTGAAGGTGGCGCAGGTAGTGTACGCAACTAGCACGGTTCCTTGAAGGTGGCGTAGGTAGTGTACGCAACTAGCATGGTTCCTTGAAGGTGGCGCAGGTAGTGTACGCAACTAGCATTGTTCCTTGAAGGTGGCGTTGGTAGTGTACGCAACTAGCATGGTTCCTTGAAGGTGGCGCAGGTAGTGTACGCAACTAGCATGGTTCCTTGAGGGTGGCGTAGGTAATGTACGCAACTAGCATGGTTCCTTGAAGGTGGCGCAGGTAATGTACGCAACTAGCATGGGTCCTTGAGGGTGGCGTAGGTAGTGTACGCAACTAGCATGGTTCCTTGAAGGTGGCGCAGGTAATGTACGCAACTAGCATGGGTCCTTGTGGGTGGCGTAGGTAGTGTACGCAACTAGCATGGTTCCTTGAAGGTGGCGCAGGTAATGTACGCAACTAGCAAGGGTCCTTGAGGATGGCTCAGGTAATGTACGCAACTAGCACGGTTTATTGAAGGTGGCGCAGATATAGTACGCAACTAGCACTGTTCCTTGAAGGTGGCGCAGGTTATGTACGCAACTAGCATGGGTCCATGAGGATGGCTCAGGTAATGTACGCAACTAGCACGGTTCATTGAAGGTGGCGCAGGTAATGTACGACACTAGCATGGGTCCATGAGGATGGCTCAGGTAATGTACGCAACTAGCACGGTTCATTGAAGGTGGCGCAGGTAATGTACGCAACTAGCACGGTTCATTGAAGGTGGCGCAGATAGTGTACGACACTAGCAAGGGTCCTTGAAGTTGGTGCAGGTAATGTACGCAACTAGCAAGGGTCCTTGAGGGTGGTGCAGGTAATGTACGCAACTAGCATGGGTCCATGAGGATGGCTCAGGTAATGTACGCAACTAGCACGGTTCATTGAAGGTGGCGCAGGTAATGTACGCATCTAGCATGGGTCCTTGAAGGAGGCGCAGGTAATGTACGCAACTAGCATGGGTCCTTGAGGGTGGCGCAGGTAGTGTACGCAACTAGCACGGTTCCTTGAAGGTGGCGTAGGTAGTGTACGCAACTAGCATGGGTCCTTAAGGATGGCTCAGGTAATGTACGCAACTAGCAGGGTTCCATGAAGGTCGCGTAGGTAGTGTACGCAACTAGCACGGTTCATTGAAGGTGGCGCAGGTAGTGTACGCAACTAGCATAGTTCCTTGAAGGTGGCGCAGGTAGTGTACGCAACTAGCATGGTTCCTTGAAGGTGCAGTAGGTAATGTACGCGACTAGCACGGTTCCTTGAAGGTGGCGTAGGTAGTGTACGCAACTAGCATGGTTCCTTGAAGGTGGCGTAGGTAGTGTACGCAACTAGCATGGTTCCTTGAAGGTGGCGCAGGTAGTGTACGCAACTAGCATGGTTCCTTGAAGGTGGCGCAGGTAGTGTACGCAACTAGCACGGTTCCTTGAAGGTGGCTCAGGTAGTGTACGCAACTAGCATAGTTCCTTGAAGGTGGTGCAGGTAGTGTACGCAACTAGCATGGTTCCTTGAAGGTGCAGTAGGAAATGTACGCGACTAGCACGGTTCCTTGAAGGTGGCGTAGGTAGTGTACGCAACTAGCATGGTTCCTTGAAGGTGGCGTAGGTAGTGTACGCAACTAGCATGGTTCCTTGAAGGTGGCGCAGGTAGTGTACGCAACTAGCATGGTTCCTTGAAGGTGGCGTAGGTAGTGTACGCAACTAGCATGGTTCCTTGAAGGTGGCGCAGGTAGTGTACGCAACTAGCATGGTTCCTTGAAGGTGGCGTTGGTAGTGTACGCAACTAGCATGGTTCCTTGAAGGTGGCGCAGGTAGTGTACGCAACTAGCATGGTTCCTTGAAGGAGGCGTAGGTAATGTACGCAACTAATACGGTTCCTTGAAGGTGGCGCAGGTGGTGCACGCAACTAGCATGGTTCCTTGAAGGTGGCGCAGGTAGTGTACGCAACGGGCATGGTTCCTTGAAGGTGGCGCAGGTAGTGTACGCAACTAGCATGGTTCCTTGAGGGTGGCGTAGGTAATGTACGCCACTAGCATGGTTCCTTCAAGGTGGCGCAGGTAGTGTACGCAACTAGCATGGTTCCTTGAAGGTGGCGCAGGTAGTGTACGCAACTAGCATGGTTCCTTGAAGGTGGCGTACGTAGTGTACGCAACAAGCATGGTTCCTTGAAGGTGGCGCAGGTAGTGTATGCAACTAGCATGGTTCCTTGAAGGTGGCGTAGGTAGTGTACGCAACTAGCATGGTTCCGTGAAGGTGGCGCAGGTAGTGTACGCAACTAGCATGGTTCCTTGAAGGTCGCGTAGGTAGTGTACGCAACTAGCATGGGTCCTTGAGGATGGCTCGGGTAATGTACGCAACTAGCACGGTTCCTTGAAGGTGGCGCAGGTAATGTACGCAACTAGCACGGTTCCTTGAAGGTAGCGCAGGTAATGTACGCAACTAGCATGGTTCCTTGAAGGTGGCGAAGGTAGTGTACGCAATTAGCATGGTTCCTTGAAGGTGGCGTAGGTAGTGTACGCAACTAGCATGGTTCCTTGAAGGTGGCGCAGCTAGTGTACGCAACTAGCACGGTTCCTTGAAAGTGGCGTAGGTAGTGTACGCAACTAGCATGGTTCCTTGAGGATGCAGTAGGTAGTGTACGCAACTAGCACGGTTCCTTGAAGGTGGCGTAGGTAGTGTACGCAATTAGCACGGTTCTTTGAAGGAGGCGCAGGTAGTGTACGCAACTAGCATGGTTCCTTGAAGGTGGCGCAGTTAGTGTACGCAACTAGCATGGTTCCTTGAAGGTGGCGCAGGTAGTGTACGCAACTAGCATGGTTCCTTGAAGGTGGCGCAGGTAGTGTACGCAACTAGCATGGGTCCTTGAGGATGGCTCAGGTAATGTACGCAACTAGCATGGTTCCTTGAAGGTGGCGCAGGTAGTGTACGCAACTAGCACGGTTCCTTGAAGGTAGCGCAGGTAGTGTACGCAACTAGCATGGTTCCTTGAAGGTGGCGCAGGTAGTGTACGCAACTAGCATGGTTCCTTGAAGGTGGCGCAGGTAGTGTACGCAACTAGCATGGTTCTAAGAAGGTAGCGCAGGTAGTGTACGCAACTAGCATGGTTCCTTGAAGGTGGCGCAGGTAGTGTACGCAACTAGCATGGTTCCTTGAAGGTGGCGCAGGTAGTGTACGCAACTAGCATGGTTCCTTGAAGGTGGCGCAGGTAGTGTACGCAACTAGCACGGTTCCTTGAAGGTGCAGTAGGTAATGTACGCGACTAGCACGGTTCCTTGAAGGTGGCGCAGGTAGTGTACGCAACTAGCATGGTTCCTTGAAGGTGGCGCAGGTAGTGTACGCGACTAGCACGGTTCCTTGAAGGTGGCGCAGGTAGTGTACGCAACTAGCACGGTTCATTGAAGGTGCAGTAGGTAATGTACGCGACTAGCAAGGTTCCTTGAAGGAGGCGCAGGTAGTGTACGCAACTAGCACGGTTCATTGAAGGTGGCGCAGGTAGTGTACGCAACTAGCACGGTTCCTTGAAGGTGGCGCAGGTAATGTACGCAACTAGCACGGTTCCTTGAAGGTGGCGCAGGTAGTGTACGCAATTAGCACGGTTCCTTGAAGGTGCAGTAGGTAATGTACGCAACTAGCACGGTTCCTTGAAGGTGGTGCAGGTAATGTACGCGACTAGCACGGTTCATTGAAGGTGGCGCAGGTAATGTACGCAACTAGCATGGTTCCTTGAGGCTGGCGCAGGTAATGTACGCAACTAGCATGGTTCCTTGGGTGTGGCGCAGGTAATGTACGCAACTAGCACGGTTCCTTGAGGGTGGCGCAGGTAATGTACGCAACTAGCATGGTTCATTGAAGGTGCAGTAGGTAATGTACGCGACTAGCACGGTTCCTTGAAGGTGGCGCAGGTAGTGTACGCAACTAGCACGGTTCCTTGAAGGTGGCGCAGGTAATGTACGCAACTAGCACGGTTCCTTGAAGGTGGTGCAGGTAGTGTACGCAACTAGCATGGTTCCTTCAAGGTAGCGCAGGTAGTGTACGCAACTAGCACGGTTCCTTGAATGTGGCGCAGGTAGTGTACGCAACTAGCACGGTTCATTGAAGGTGGCGCAGGTAATGTACGCAACTAGCACGGTTCATTGAAGGTGGCGCAGGTAGTGTACGCAACTAGCACGGTTCATTGAAGGTGCAGTAGGTAATTTACGCGACTAGCATTGTTCCTTGAAGGTGCAGTAGGTAATGTACGCGACTAGCATGGTTCCTTGAAGGTGCAGTAGATAATGTACGCGACTAGCACGGTTCCTTGAAGGTGGCGCAGGTAATGTACGCGACTAGCATGGTTCCTTGAAGGTGGCGCAGGTAGTGTACGCAACTAGCATGGTTCCTTGAGGGTGCAGTAGGTAATGTACGCAACTAGCACGGTTCATTGAAGGTGGCGTAGGTAGTGTACGCGACTAGCATGATTCCTTGAAGGAGGCGCAGGTAGTGTACGCAACTAGCACGGTTCCTTGAAGGTGGCGCATGTAATGTACGCAACTAGCACTGTTCCTTGAAGGTGGCGTAGGTAGTGTACGCAACTAGCATGGTTCCTTGAGGGTGGCGCAGGTAGTGTACGCAACTAGCATGGGTCCTTGAGGGTGGCGTAGGTAGTGTACGCAACTAGCACGGTTCCTTGAAGGTGGCGCAGGTAATGTACGCAACTAGCACGGTTCCTTGAGGGTGGCGCAGGTAGTGTACGCAACTAGCACGGTTCCTTGAAGGTGGCGCAGGTAATCTACGCAACTAGCATGGGTCCTTGAGGGTGGCGTAGGTAGTGTACGCAACTAGCACTGTTCCTTGAAGGTGGCGTAGGTAGTGTACGCAACTAGCACGGTTCCTTGAGGGTGGCGCAGGTAGTGTACGCAACTAGCATGGTTCCTTGAAGGTGGCGCAGGTAATGTACGCAACTAGCATGGGTCCTTGAAGGTGGCGCAGGTAGTGTACGCAACTAGCACGTTTCCCTGAAGGTGGCGTAGGTAGTGTACGCAACTAGCACGGTTCCTTGAAGGTGGCGCAGGTAATGTACGCAACTAGCACGGTTCCTTGAAGGTGGCGCAGGTAGTGTACGCAACTAGCACGGTTCCTTGAAGGTGGCGCAGGTAGTGTACGCAACTAGCACGGTTCCTTGAAGGTGGCGCAGGTAGTGTACGCAACTAGCACGATTCCTTGAAGGTGGCGCAGGTAATGTACGCAACTAGCACGGTTCCTTGAAGGTGGCGCAGGTAATGTACGCAACTAGCACGGTTCATTGAAGGTGGCGCAGGTAATGTACGCAACTAGCATGGGTCCTTGAAGGAGGCGCAGGTAGTGTACGCAACTAGCATGGTTCCTTGAGGGTGGCGAAGGTAGTGTACGCAACTAGCATGGGTCCTTGAGGGTGGCGCAGGTAGTGTACGCAACTAGCACGGTTCCTTGAAGGTGGCGTAGGTAGTGTACGCAACTAGCATGGGTCCATGAGGATGGCTCAGGTAATGTACGCAACTAGCACGGTTCCTTGAAGGTCGCGTAGGTAGTGTACGCAACTAGCACGTTTCATTGAAGGTGGCGCAGGTAGTGAACGCAACCAGCATAGTTCCTTGAAGGTGGCGCAGGTAGTGTACGCAACTAGCATGGTTCCTTGAAGGTGCAGTAGGTAATGTACGCGACTAGCACGGTTCCTTGAAGGTGGCGTAGGTAGTGTACGCAACTAGCATGGTTCCTTGAAGGTGGCGTAGGTAGTGTACGCAACTAGCATGGTTCCTTGAAGGTGGCGCAGGTAGTGTACGCAACTAGCATGGTTCCTTGATGGTGGCGCAGGTTGTGTACGCAACTAGCACGGTTCCTTGAAGGTGGCGCAGGTAGTGTACGCAACTAGCATAGTTCCTTGAAGGTGGCGCAGGTAGTGTACGCAACTAGCATGGTTCCTTGAAGGTGCAGTAGGTAATGTACGCGACTAGCACGGTTCCTTGAAGGTGGCGTAGGTAGTGTACGCAACTAGCATGGTTCCTTGAAGGTGGCGTAGGTAGTGTACGCAACTAGCATGGTTCCTTGAAGGTGGCGCAGGTAGTGTACGCAACTAGCATGGTTCCTTGAAGGTGGCGTAGGTAGTGTACGCAACTAGCATGGTTCCTTGAAGGTGGCGCAGGTAGTGTACGCAACTAGCATTGTTTCCTTGAAGGTGGCGTTGGTAGTGTACGCAACTAGCACGGTTCCTTGAAGGTGGCGCAGGTAGTGTACGCAACTAGCACGGTTCCTTGAAGGTGGCGCAGGTAGTGTACGCAACTAGCATGGTTCCTTGAGGGTGGCGAAGGTAGTGTACGCAACTAGCATGGGTCCTTGAGGGTGGCGCAGGTAATGTACGCAATTAGCACGGTTCCTTGAAGGTGGCGCAGGTAATGTACGCAACTAGCACGGTTCCTTGAAGGTGGCGCAGGTAGTGTACGCAACTAGCACGGTTCCTTGAAGGTGGCGCAGGTAGTGTACGCAACTAGCACGATTCCTTGAAGGTGGCGCAGGTAATGTACGCAACTAGCACGGTTCCTTGAAGGTGGCGCAGGTAATGTACGCAACTAGCACGGTTCATTGAAGGTGGCGCAGGTAATGTACGCAACTAGCATGGGTCCTTGAAGGAGGCGCAGGTAGTGTACGCAACTAGCATGGTTCCTTGAGGGTGGCGAAGGTAGTGTACGCAACTAGCATGGGTCCTTGAGGGTGGCGCAGGTAGTGTACGCAACTAGCACGGTTCCTTGAAGGTGGCGTAGGTAGTGTACGCAACTAGCATGGGTCCATGAGGATGGCTCAGGTAATGTACGCAACTAGCACGGTTCCTTGAAGGTCGCGTAGGTAGTGTACGCAACTAGCACGTTTCATTGAAGGTGGCGCAGGTAGTGAACGCAACCAGCATAGTTCCTTGAAGGTGGCGCAGGTAGTGTACGCAACTAGCATGGTTCCTTGAAGGTGCAGTAGATAATGTACGCGACTAGCACAGTTCCTTGAAGGTGGCGTAGGTAGTGTACGCAACTAGCATGGTTCCTTGAAGGTGGCGTAGGTAGTGTACGCAACTAGCATGGTTCCTTGAAGGTGTCGCAGGTAGTGTACGCAACTAGCATGGTTCCTTGATGGTGGCGCAGGTTGTGTACGCAACTAGCACGGTTCCTTGAAGGTGGCGCAGGTAGTGTACGCAACTAGCATAGTTCCTTGAAGGTGGCGCAGGTAGTGTACGCAACTAGCATGGTTCCTTGAAGGTGCAGTAGGTAATGTACGCGACTAGCACGGTTCCTTGAAGGTGGCGTAGGTAGTGTACGCAACTAGCATGGTTCCTTGAAGGTGGCGTAGGTAGTGTACGCAACTAGCATGGTTCCTTGAAGGTGGCGCAGGTAGTGTACGCAACTAGCATGGTTCCTTGAAGGTGGCGTAGGTAGTGTACGCAACTAGCATGGTTCCTTGAAGGTGGCGCAGGTAGTGTACGCAACTAGCATTGTTTCCTTGAAGGTGGCGTTGGTAGTGTACGCAACTAGCATGGTTCCTTGAAGGTGGCGCAGGTAGTGTACGCAACTAGCATGGTTCCTTGAAGGAGGCGTAGGTAATGTACGCAACTAGCACGGTTCCTTGAAGGTGGCGCAGGTAATGTACGCAACTAGCACGGTTCCTTGAGGGTGGCGTAGGTAGTGTACGCAACTAGCACGGGTCCTTGAAGGTGGCGCAGGTAATGTACGCAACTAGCACGGTTCCTTGAAGGTGGCGCAGGTAGTGTACGCAATTAGCACGGTTCCTTGAAGGTGCAGTAGGTAATGTACGCAACTAGCACGGTTCCTTGAAGGTGGTGCAGGTAATGTACGCGACTAGCACGGTTCATTGAAGGTGGCGCAGGTAATGTACGCAACTAGCATGGTTCCTTGAGGCTGGCGCAGGTAATGTACGCAACTAGCATGGTTCCTTGGGGGTGGCGCAGGTAATGTACGCAACTAGCACGGTTCCTTGAGGGTGGCGCAGGTAATGTACGCAACTAGCATGGTTCATTGAAGGTGCAGTAGGTAATGTACGCGACTAGCACGGTTCCTTGAAGGTGGCGCAGGTAGTGTACGCAACTAGCACGGTTCCTTGAAGGTGGCGCAGGTAATGTACGCAACTAGCACGGTTCCTTGAAGGTGGCGCAGGTAGTGTACGCAACTAGCATGGTTCCTTGAAGGTGGCGCAGGTAGTGTACGCAACTAGCACGGTTCCTTGAAGGTGGCGCAGGTAGTGTACGCAACTAGCACGGTTCATTGAAGGTGGCGCAGGTAATGTACGCAACTAGCACGGTTCATTGAAGGTGGCGCAGGTAGTGTACGCAACTAGCACGGTTCATTGAAGGTTCAGTAGGTAATTTACGCGACTAGCATGGTTCCTTGAAGGTGCAGTAGGTAATGTACGCGACTAGCATGGTTCCTTGAAGGTGCAGTAGATAATGTACGCGACTAGCACGGTTCCTTGAAGGTGGCG
The DNA here is from genome assembly GCA_946902985.2 of Meconema thalassinum. Taxonomy (NCBI): domain Eukaryota; kingdom Metazoa; phylum Arthropoda; class Insecta; order Orthoptera; family Tettigoniidae; genus Meconema; species Meconema thalassinum. The sequence continues at coordinate 845,987,151 of OX336389.2, forward strand.
CAGGTAATGTACGCAACTAGCACGGTTCCTTGAGGGAGGCGTAGGTAGTGTACGCAATTAGCACGGGTCCTTGAAGGTGGCGCAGGTAATGTACGCAACTAGCATGGATCCTTGAGGGTGGCGTAGGTAGTGTACGCAACTAGCACGGTTCCTTGAGGGTGGCGTAGGTAGTGTACGCAACTAGCATGGTTCCTTGAAGGTGGCGCAGGTAGTGTACGCAACTAGCATGGTTCCTTGAAGGTGGCTCAGGTAGTGTATGCAACTAGCATGGTTCCTTGAAGGTGGCGTAGGTAGTGTACGCAACTAGCATGGTTCCTTGAAGGTGGCGCAGGTAGTGTACGCAACTAGCATGGTTCCTTGAGGATGGTGCAGGTAATGTACGCAATTAGCACGGTTCTTTGAAGGTGGCGCAGCTAGTGTACGCAATTAGCATGGGTCCTTGAAGGTGGCGTAGGTTGTGTACGCAACTAGCACGGTTCCTTGAAGGTGGCGTAGGTAGTGTACGCAATAAGCATGGGTCCATGAAGGAGGCGCAGGTAGTGTACGCAATTTGCACGGTTCCTTGAAGGTGGCGCAGGTAGTGTACGCAACTAGCACGGTTCCTTGAAGGTGGCGCAGGTAATGTACGCAACTAGCACGGTTCCTTGAAGGTGGCGCAGGTAATGTACGCGACTAGCACGGTTCCTTGAGGGTGGTGCAGGTAATGTACGCGACTAGCACGGTTCCTTGAGGGTGGTGCAGGTAGTGTACGCAACTAGCATGGTTCCTTGAAGGTAGCGCAGGTAGTGTACGCAACTAGCACTGTTCCTTGAAGGTGGCGTAGGTAGTGTACGCAACTAGCACGGTTCCTTGAAGGTGGCGTAGGTTGTGTACGCAACTAGCACGGTTCCTTGAAGGTGGCGCAGGTAATGTACGCAACTAGCACGGTTCCTTGAAGGTGGCGCAGGTAATGTACGCGACTAGCACGGTTCCTTGAGGGTGGTGCAGGTAATGTACGCGACTAGCACGGTTCCTTGAAGGTGGCGCAGGTAGTGTACGCAACTAGCATGGTTCCTTGAGGGTGGCGTAGGTAGTGTACGCAACTAGCATGGGTCCTTGATGGTGGCGCAGGTAGTGTACGCAACTAGCACGGTTCCTTGAAGGTGGCGTAGGTAGTGTACGCAATTAGCATGGGTCCTTGAGAGTGGCGTAGGTAGTGTACGCAAATAGCATGGGTCCTTGAGGATGGCTCAGGTAATGTACGCAACTAGCACGATTCCTTGAAGGTGGCGTAGGTAATGTACGCAACTAGCACGGTTCCTTGAAGGTGGCGCAGGTAATGTACGCAACTAGCACGGTTCCTTGAGGGTGGCGTAGGTAGTGTACGCAATTAGCACGGGTCCTTGAAGGTGGCGCAGGTAATGTACGCAACTAGCATGGATCCATGAGGGTGGCGTAGGTAGTGTACGCAACTAGCACGGGTCCTTGAGGGTGGCGCAGGTAGTGTACGCAACTAGCACGGTTCCTTGAAGGTGGCGTAGGTAGTGTACGCAACTAGCACGGTTTCTTGAAGGTGGCGCAGGTAATGTACGCAACTAGCACGGGTCCTTGAAGGTGGCGCAGGTAATGTACGCAACTAGCATGGATCCTTGAGGGTGTCGTAGTTAGTGTACGCAACTAGCACGGGTCCTTGAGGGTGGCGCAGGTAGTGTACGCAACTAGCACGGTTCCTTGAAGGTGGCGTAGGTAGTGTACGCAACTAGCACGGTTCCTTGAAGGTGGCTCAGGTAATGTACGCAACTAGCACGGTTCCTCGAAGGTGGCGCAGGTAATGTACGCAACTAGCCCGGTTCCTTGAGGGTGGCGTAGGTAGTGTACGCAACTAGCACGGGTCCTTGAAGGTGGCGCAGGTAGTGTACGCAACTAGCACGGTTCCTTGAGGGTGGCGTAGGTAGTGTACGCAACTAGCATGGGTCCTTGAGGGTGGCGCAGGTAGTGTACGCAACTAGCACGGGTCCTTGAAGGTGACGCAGGTAGTGTACGCAACTAGCACGGTTCCTTGAGGGTGGCGTAGGTAGTGTACGCAACTAGCATGGGTCCTTGAGGGTGGCGCAGGTAGTGTACGCAACTAGCACGGTTCCTTGAAGTTGGCGTAGGTAGTGTACGCAACTAGCATGGGTCCATGAGGGTGGCCCAGGTAGTGTACGCAACTAGCACGGTTCCTTGAGGGTGGCGTAGGTAGTGTACGCAACTAGCATGGGTCCTTGAGGGTGGCGCAGGTAGTGTACGCAACTAGCACGGTTCCTTGAAGGTGGCGTAGGTAGTGTACGCAATTAGCATGGGTCTTTGAGGGTGGCGTAGGTAGTGTACGCAACTAGCACGGTTCCTTTAAGGTGGCGTAGGTATTGTACGCAACTAGCACGGTTCCTTGAAGGTGGCGTAGGTAGTGTACGCAATTAGCATGGGTCTTTGAGGGTGGCGTAGGTAGTGTACGCAACTAGCACGGTTCCTTTAAGGTGGCGTAGGTATTGTACGCAACTAGCACGGTTCCTGGAAGGTGGCGCAGGTAATGTATGCAACTAGCACGGTTCCTTGAGGGTGGCGTAGGTAGTGTACGCAACTAGCACGGGTCCTTGAAGGTGGCGCAGGTAATGTACGCAACTAGCATGGATCCTTGAGGGTGGCGTAGGTAGTGTACGCAACTAGCACGGGTCCTTGAAGGTGGCCCAGGTCATGTACGCAACTAGCACTGTTCCTTGAAGGTGGCGCAGGTAATGTACGCAACTAGCATGGGTCCTTGAGGGTGGCGTAGGTAGTGTACGCAACTAGCATGGTTCCTTGAAGGTGGCGCAGGTAATGTACGCAACTAGCATGGGTCCTTGAGGGTGGCGTAGGTAGTGTACGCAACTAGCATGGTTCCTTGAAGGTGGCGCAGGTAATGTACGCAACTAGCAAGGGTCCTTGAGGATGGCTCAGGTAATGTACGCAACTAGCACGGTTTATTGAATGTGGCGCAGATATAGTACGCAACTAGCACTGTTCCTTGAAGGTGGCGCAGGTTATGTACGCAACTAGCATGGGTCCATGAGGATGGCTCAGGTAATGTACGCAACTAGCACGGTTCATTGAAGGTGGCGCAGGTAATGTACGACACTAGCATGGGTCCATGAGGACGGCTCAGGTAATGTACGCAACTAGAACGGTTCATTGAAGGTGGCGCAGGTAATGTACGCAACTAGCACGGTTCATTGAAGGTGGCGCAGATAGTGTACGACACTAGCAAGGGTCCTTGAAGGTGGTGCAGGTAATGTACGCAACTAGCAAGGGTCCTTGAGGGTGGTGCAGGTAATGTACGCAACTAGCATGGGTCCATGAGGATGGCTCAGGTAATGTACGCAACTAGCACGGTTCATTGAAGGTGGCGCAGGTAATGTACGCATCTAGCATGGGTCCTTGAAGGAGGCGCAGGTAATGTACGCAACTAGCATGGGTCCTTGAGGGTGGCGCAGGTAGTGTACGCAACTAGCACGGTTCCTTGAAGGTGGCGTAGGTAGTGTACGCAACTAGCATGGGTCCTTAAGGATGGCTCAGGTAATGTACGCAACTAGCACGGTTCCTTGAAGGTCGCGTAGGTAGTGTACGCAACTAGCACGGTTCATTGAAGGTGGCGCAGGTAGTGTACGCAACTAGCATAGTTCCTTGAAGGTGGCGCAGGTAGTGTACGCAACTAGCATGGTTCCTTGAAGGTGCAGTAGGTAATGTACGCGACTAGCACGGTTCCTTGAAGGTGGCGTAGGTAGTGTACGCAACTAGCATGGTTCCTTGAAGGTGGCGTAGGTAGTGTACGCAACTAGCATGGTTCCTTGAAGGTGGCGCAGGTAGTGTACGCAACTAGCATGGTTCCTTGAAGGTGGCGCAGGTAGTGTACGCAACTAGCACGGATCCTTGAAGGTGGCGCAGGTAGTGTACGCAACTAGCATAGTTCTTTGAAGGTGGCGCAGGTAGTGTACGCAACTAGCATGGTTCCTTGAAGGTGCAGTAGGTAATGTACGCGACTAGCACGGTTCCTTGCAGGTGGCGTAGGTAGTGTACGCAACTAGCATGGTTCCTTGAAGGTGGCGTAGGTAGTGTACGCAACTAGCATGGTTCCTTGAAGGTGGCGCAGGTAGTGTACGCAACTAGCATGGTTCCTTGAAGGTGGCGTAGGTAGTGTACGCAACTAGCATATTTCCTTGAAGGTGGCGCAGGTAGTGTACGCAACTAGCATGGTTCCTTGAAGGTGGCGTAGGTAATGTACGCAATTAGCACGGTTCCTTGAAGGTGGCGCAGGTAATGTACGCATCTAGCACGGTTCCTTGAAGGTGGCGCAGGTAGTGTACGCAACTAGCACGGTTCCTTGAGGGTGGCGTAGGTAGTGTACGCAACTAGCATGGTTACTTGAAGGTGGCGCAGGTAGTGTACGCAACTAGCATGGTTCCTTGAAGGTGGCGCAGGTAGTGTACGCAACTTGCATGGTTCCTTGAAGGTGGCGCAGGTAGTGTATGCAACTAGCATGGTTCCTTGAAGGTGGCGTAGGTAGTGTACGCAACTAGCATGGTTCCTTGAAGGTGGCGCAGGTAGTGTACGCAACTAGCATGGTTCCTTGAGGGTGGTGCAGGTAATGTACGCAATTAGCACGGTTCTTTGAAGGTGGCGCAGGTAGTGTACGCAATTAGCATGGGTCCTTGAAGGTGGCGTAGGTTGTGTACGCAACTAGCACGGTTCCTTGAAGGTGGCGTAGGTAGTGTACGCAATAAGCATGGGTCCTTGAAGGAGGCGCAGGTAGTGTACGCAATTAGCACGGTTCCTTGCAGGTGGCGCAGGTAGTGTACGCAACTAGCACGGTTCCTTGAAGGTGGCGCAGGTAATGTACGCAACTAGCACGGTTCCTTGAAGGTGGCGCAGGTAATGTACGCGACTAGCACGGTTCCTTGAGGGTGGTGCATTTAATGTACGCGACTAGCACGGTTCCTTGAGGGTGGTGCAGGTAGTGTACGCAACTAGCATGGTTCCTTGAAGGTAGCGCAGGTAGTGTACGCAACTAGCACTGTTCCTTGAAGGTGGCGTAGGTAGTGTACGCAACTAGCACGGTTCCTTGAAGGTGGCGTAGGTAGTGTACGCAACTAGCACGGTTCCTTGAAGGTGGCGCAGGTAATGTACGCAACTAGCACGGTTCCTTGAAGGTGGCGCAGGTAATGTACGCGACTAGCACGGTTCCTTGAGGGTGGTGCAGGTAATGTACGCGACTAGCACGGTTCCTTGAAGGTGGCGCAGGTAGTGTACGCAACTAGCATGGTTCCTTGAGGGTGGCGTAGGTAGTGTACGCAACTAGCATGGGTCCTTGAGGGTGGCGTAGGTAGTGTACGCAAATAGCATGGGTCCTTGAGGATGGCTCAGGTAATGTACGCAACTAGCACGGTTCCTTGAAGGTGGCGTAAGTAATGTACGCAACTAGCACGGTTCCTTGAAGGTGGCGCAGGTAATGTACGCAACTAGCACGGTTCCTTGAGGGTGGCGTAGGTAGTGTACGCAACTAGCACGGGTCCTTGAAGGTGGCGCAGGTAATGTACGCAACTAGCATGGATCCTTGAGGGTGGCGTAGGTAGTGTACGCAACTAGCACGGGTCCTTGAGGGTGGCGCAGGTAGTGTACGCAACTAGCACGGTTCCTTGAAGGTGGCGTAGGTAGTGTACGCAACTAGCACGGTTCCTTGAAGGTGGCGCAGGTAATGTACGCAACTAGCACGGGTCCTTGAAGGTGGCGCAGGTAATGTACGCAACTAGCATGGATCCTTGAGGGTGGCGTAGGTAGTGTACGCAACTAGCACGGGTCCTTGAGGGTGGCGCAGGTAGTGTACGCAACTAGCACGGTTCCTTGAAAGTGGCGTAGGTAGTGTACGCAACTAGCACGGTTCCTTGAAGGTGGCTCAGGTAATGTACGCAACTAGCACGGTTCCTTGAAGGTGGCGCAGGTAATGTACGCAACTAGCCCGGTTCCTTGAGGGTGGCGTAGGTAGTGTACGCAACTAGCACGGGTCCTTGAAGGTGGCGCAGGTAGTGTACGCAACTAGCACGGTTCCTTGAGGGTGGCGTAGGTAGTGTACGCAACTAGCATGGGTCCTTGAGGGTGGCGCAGGTAGTGTACGCAACTAGCACGGGTCCTTGAAGGTGACGCAGGTAGTGTACGCAACTAGCACGGTTCCTTGAGGGTGGCGTAGGTAGTGTACGCAACTAGCATGGGTCCTTGAGGGTGGCGCAGGTAGTGTAAGCAACTAGCACGGGTCCTTGAGGGTGGCGCAGGTAATGTACGCAACTAGCATGGGTCCTTGAGGTTGGCGCAGGTAGTGTACGCAACTAGCACGGGTCCTTGAGGGTGGCGCAGGTAGTGTACGCAACTAGCACGGTTCCTTGAAGTTGGCGTAGGTAGTGTACGCAACTAGCATGGGTCCTTGAGGGTGGCGCAGGTAGTGTACGCAACAAGCACGGTTCCTTGAGGGTGGCGTAGTTAGTGTACGCAACTAGCATGGGTCCTTGAGGGTGGCGCAGGTAGTGTACGCAACTAGCACGGTTCCTTGAAGGTGGCGTAGGTAGTGTACGCAATTAGCATGGGTCCTTGAGGGTGGCGTAGGTAGTGTACGCAACTAGCACGGTTCCTTGAAGGTGGCGTAGGTAATGTACGCAACTAGCACGGTTCCTTGAAGGTGGCGCAGGTAATGTACGCAACTAGCACGGTTCCTTGAGGGTGGCGTAGGTAGTGTACGCAACTAGCACGGGTCCTTGAAGGTGGCGCAGGTAATGTACGCAACTAGCATGGATCCTTGAGGGTGGCGTAGGTAGTGTACGCAACTAGCACGGGTCCTTGAAGGTGGCGCAGGTAATGTACGCAACTAGCACTGTTCCTTGAAGGTGGCGCAGGTAATGTACGCAACTAGCATGGGTCCTTGAGGGTGGCGTAGGTAGTGTACGCAACTAGCATGGTTCCTTGAAGGTGGCGCAGGTAATGTACGCAACTAGCATGGGTCCTTGTGGGTGGCGTAGGTAGTGTACGCAACTAGCATGGTTCCTTGAAGGTGGCGCAGGTAATGTACGCAACTAGCAAGGGTCCTTGAGGATGGCTCAGGTAATGTACGCAACTAGCACGGTTTATTGAAGGTGGCGCAGATATAGTACGCAACTAGCACTGTTCCTTGAAGGTGGCGCAGGTTATGTACGCAACTAGCATGGGTCCATGAGGATGGCTCAGGTAATGTACGCAACTAGCACGGTTCATTGAAGGTGGCGCAGGTAATGTACGACACTAGCATGGGTCCATGAGGATGGCTCAGGTAATGTACGCAACTAGCACGGTTCATTGAAGGTGGCGCAGGTAATGTACGCAACTAGCACGGTTCATTGAAGGTGGCGCAGATAGTGTACGACACTAGCAAGGGTCCTTGAAGTTGGTGCAGGTAATGTACGCAACTAGCAAGGGTCCTTGAGGGTGGTGCAGGTAATGTACGCAACTAGCATGGGTCCATGAGGATGGCTCAGGTAATGTACGCAACTAGCACGGTTCATTGAAGGTGGCGCAGGTAATGTACGCATCTAGCATGGGTCCTTGAAGGAGGCGCAGGTAATGTACGCAACTAGCATGGGTCCTTGAGGGTGGCGCAGGTAGTGTACGCAACTAGCACGGTTCCTTGAAGGTGGCGTAGGTAGTGTACGCAACTAGCATGGGTCCTTAAGGATGGCTCAGGTAATGTACGCATCTAGCAGGGTTCCTTGAAGGTCGCGTAGGTAGTGTACGCAACTAGCACGGTTCATTGAAGGTGGCGCAGGTAGTGTACGCAACTAGCATAGTTCCTTGAAGGTGGCGCAGGTAGTGTACGCAACTAGCATGGTTCCTTGAAGGTGCAGTAGGTAATGTACGCGACTAGCACGGTTCCTTGAAGGTGGCGTAGGTAGTGTACGCAACTAGCATGGTTCCTTGAAGGTGGCGTAGGTAGTGTACGCAACTAGCATGGTTCCTTGAAGGTGGCGCAGGTAGTGTACGCAACTAGCATGGTTCCTTGAAGGTGGCTCAGGTAGTGTACGCAACTAGCACGGTTCCTTGAAGGTGGCTCAGGTAGTGTACGCAACTAGCATAGTTCCTTGAAGGTGGTGCAGGTAGTGTACGCAACTAGCATGGTTCCTTGAAGGTGCAGTAGGAAATGTACGCGACTAGCACGGTTCCTTGAAGGTGGCGTAGGTAGTGTACGCAACTAGCATGGTTCCTTGAAGGTGGCGTAGGTAGTGTACGCAACTAGCATGGTTCCTTGAAGGTGGCGCAGGTAGTGTACGCAACTATCATGGTTCCTTGAAGGTGGCGTAGGTAGTGTACGCAACTAGCATGGTTCCTTGAAGGTGGCGCAGGTAGTGTACGCAACTAGCATGGTTCCTTGAAGGTGGCGTTGGTAGTGTACGCAACTAGCATGGTTCCTTGAAGGTGGCGCAGGTAGTGTACGCAACTAGCATGGTTCCTTGAAGGAGGCGTAGGTAATGTACGCAACTAATACGGTTCCTTGAAGGTGGCGCAGGTAGTGCACGCAACTAGCATGGTTCCTTGAAGGTGGCGCAGGTAGTGTACGCAACGGGCATGGTTCCTTGAAGGTGGCGCAGGTAGTGTACCCAACTAGCATGGTTCCTTGAGGGTGGCGTAGGTAATGTACGCCACTAGCATGGTTCCTTGAAGGTGGCGCAGGTAGTGTACGCAACTAGCATGGTTCCTTGAAGGTGGCGCAGGTAGTGTACGCAACTAGCATGGTTCCTTGAAGGTGGCGTACGTAGTGTACGCAACAAGCATGGTTCCTTGAAGGTGGCGCAGGTAGTGTATGCAACTAGCATGGTTCCTTGAAGGTGGCGTAGGTAGTGTACGCAACTAGCATGGTTCCGTGAAGGTGGCGCAGGTAGTGTACGCAACTAGCATGGTTCCTTGAAGGTCGCGTAGGTAGTGTACGCAACTAGCATGGGTCCTTGAGGATGGCTCAGGTAATGTACGCAACTAGCACGGTTCCTTGAAGGTGGCGCAGGTAATGTACGCAACTAGCACGGTTCCTTGAAGGTAGCGCAGGTAATGTACGCAACTAGCATGGTTCCTTGAAGGTGGCGAAGGTAGTGTACGCAATTAGCATGGTTCCTTGAAGGTGGCGTAGGTAGTGTACGCAACTAGCATGGTTCCTTGAAGGTGGCGCAGGTAGTGTACGCAACTAGCACGGTTCCTTGAAGGTGGCGTAGGTAGTGTACGCAACTAGCATGGTTCCTTGAGGATGCAGTAGGTAGTGTACGCAACTAGCACGGTTCCTTGAAGGTGGCGTAGGTAGTGTACGCAATTAGCACGGTTCCTTGAAGGAGGCGCAGGTAGTGTACGCAACTAGCATGGTTCCTTGAAGGTGGCGCAGGTAGTGTACGCAACTAGCATGGTTCCTTGAAGGTGGCGCAGGTAGTGTACGCAACTAGCATGGTTCCTTGAAGGTGGCGCAGGTAGTGTACGCAACTAGCATGGGTCCTTGAGGATGGCTCAGGTAATGTACGCAACTAGCATGGTTCCTTGAAGGTGGCGCAGGTAGTGTACGCAACTAGCACGGTTCCTTGAAGGTAGCGCAGGTAGTGTACGCAACTAGCATGGTTCCTTGAAGGTGGCGCAGGTAGTGTACGCAACTAGCATGGTTCCTTGAAGGTGGCGCAGGTAGTGTACGCAACTAGCATGGTTCTAAGAAGGTAGCGCAGGTAGTGTACGCAACTAGCATGGTTCCTTGAAGGTGGCGCAGGTAGTGTACGCAACTAGCATGGTTCCTTGAAGGTGGCGCAGGTAGTGTACGCAACTAGCATGGTTCCTTGAAGGTGGCGCAGGTAGTGTACGCAACTAGCACGGTTCCTTGAAGGTGCAGTAGGTAATGTACGCGACTAGCACGGTTCCTTGAAGGTGGCGCAGGTAGTGTACGCAACTAGCATGGTTCCTTGAAGGTGGCGCAGGTAGTGTACGCGACTAGCACGGTTCCTTGAAGGTGGCGCAGGTAGTGTACGCAACTAGCACGGTTCATTGAAGGTGCAGTAGGTAATGTACGCGACTAGCAAGGTTCCTTGAAGGAGGCGCAGGTAGTGTACGCAACTAGCACGGTTCATTGAAGGTGGCGCAGGTAGTGTACGCAACTAGCACGGTTCCTTGAAGGTGGCGTAGGTAGTGTACGCAACTAGCACGGTTCCTTGAAGGTGGCGCAGGTAGTGTACGCAATTAGCACGGTTCCTTGAAGGTGCAGTAGGTAATGTACGCAACTAGCACGGTTCCTTGAAGGTGGTGCAGGTAATGTACGCGACTAGCACGGTTCATTGAAGGTGGCGCAGGTAATGTACGCAACTAGCATGGTTCCTTGAGGCTGGCGCAGGTAATGTACGCAACTAGCATGGTTCCTTGGGGGTGGCGCAGGTAATGTACGCAACTAGCACGGTTCCTTGAGGGTGGCGCAGGTAATGTACGCAACTAGCATGGTTCATTGAAGGTGCAGTAGGTAATGTACGCGACTAGCACGGTTCCTTGAAGGTGGCGCAGGTAGTGTACGCAACTAGCACGGTTCCTTGAAGGTGGCGCAGGTAATGTACGCAACTAGCACGGTTCCTTGAAGGTGGCGCAGGTAGTGTACGCAACTAGCATGGTTCCTTGAAGGTGGCGCAGGTAGTGTACGCAACTAGCACGGTTCCTTGAAGGTGGCGCAGGTAGTGTACGCAACTAGCACGGTTCATTGAAGGTGGCGCAGGTAATGTACGCAACTAGCACGGTTCATTGAAGGTGGCGCAGGTAGTGTACGCAACTAGCACGGTTCATTGAAGGTTCAGTAGGTAATTTACGCGACTAGCATGGTTCCTTGAAGGTGCAGTAGGTAATGTACGCGACTAGCATGGTTCCTTGAAGGTGCAGTAGATAATGTACGCGACTAGCACGGTTCCTTGAAGGTGGCGCAGGTAATGTACGCGACTAGCATGGTTCCTTGAAGGTGGCGCAGGTAGTGTACGCAACTAGCATGGTTCCTTGAGGGTGCAGTAGGTAATGTACGCAACTAGCACGGTTCATTGAAGGTGGCGTAGGTAGTGTACGCGACTAGCATGGTTCCTTGAAGGAGGCGCAGGTAGTGTACGCAACTAGCACGGTTCCTTGAAGGTGGCGCATGTAATGTACGCAACTAGCACTGTTCCTTGAAGGTGGCGTAGGTAGTGTACGCAACTAGCATGGTTCCTTGAGGGTGGCGCAGGTAGTGTACGCAACTAGCATGGGTCCTTGAGGGTGGCGTAGGTAGTGTACGCAACTAGCACGGTTCCTTGAAGGTGGCGCAGGTAATGTACGCAACTAGCACGGTTCCTTGAGGGTGGCGCAGGTAGTGTACGCAACTAGCACGGTTCCTTGAAGGTGGCGCAGGTAATCTACGCAACTAGCATGGGTCCTTGAGGGTGGCGTAGGTAGTGTACGCAACTAGCACTGTTCCTTGAAGGTGGCGTAGGTAGTGTACGCAACTAGCACGTTTCCTTGACGGTGGCGCAGGTAGTGTACGCAACTAGCATGGTTCCTTGAAGGTGGCGCAGGTAATGTACGCAACTAGCATGGGTCCTTGAAGGTGGCGCAGGTAGTGTACGCAACTAGCACGTTTCCCTGAAGGTGTCGTAGGTAGTGTACGCAACTAGCACGGTTCCTTGAAGGTGGCGCAGGTAATGTACGCAACTAGCACGGTTCCTTGAAGGTGGCGCAGGTAGTGTACGCAACTAGCACGGTTCCTTGAAGGTGGCGCAGGTAGTGTACGCAACTAGCACGGTTCCTTGAAGGTGGCGCAGGTAGTGTACGCAACTAGCACGATTCCTTGAAGGTGGCGCAGGTAATGTACGCAACTAGCACGGTTCCTTGAAGGTGGCGCAGGTAATGTACGCAACTAGCACGGTTCATTGAAGGTGGCGCAGGTAATGTACGCAACTAGCATGGGTCCTTGAAGGAGGCGCAGGTAGTGTACGCAACTAGCATGGTTCCTTGAGGGTGGCGCAGGTAGTGTATGCAACTAGCATGGTTCCTTGAAGGTGGCGTAGGTAGTGTACGCAACTAGCATGGTTCCGTGAAGGTGGCGCAGGTAGTGTACGCAACTAGCATGGTTCCTTGAAGGTCGCGTAGGTAGTGTACGCAACTAGCATGGGTCCTTGAGGATGGCTCAGGTAATGTACGCAACTAGCACGGTTCCTTGAAGGTGGCGCAGGTAATGTACGCAACTAGCACGGTTCCTTGAAGGTAGCGCAGGTAATGTACGCAACTAGCATGGTTCCTTGAAGGTGGCGAAGGTAGTGTACGCAATTAGCATGGTTCCTTGAAGGTGGCGTAGGTAGTGTACGCAACTAGCATGGTTCCTTGAAGGTGGCGCAGGTAGTGTACGCAACTAGCACGGTTCCTTGAAGGTGGCGTAGGTAGTGTACGCAACTAGCATGGTTCCTTGAGGATGCAGTAGGTAGTGTACGCAACTAGCACGGTTCCTTGAAGGTGGCGTAGGTAGTGTACGCAATTAGCACGGTTCCTTGAAGGAGGCGCAGGTAGTGTACGCAACTAGCATGGTTCCTTGAAGGTGGCGCAGGTAGTGTACGCAACTAGCATGGTTCCTTGAAGGTGGCGCAGGTAGTGTACGCAACTAGCATGGTTCCTTGAAGGTGGCGCAGGTAGTGTACGCAACTAGCATGGGTCCTTGAGGATGGCTCAGGTAATGTACGCAACTAGCATGGTTCCTTGAAGGTGGCGCAGGTAGTGTACGCAACTAGCACGGTTCCTTGAAGGTAGCGCAGGTAGTGTACGCAACTAGCATGGTTCCTTGAAGGTGGCGCAGGTAGTGTACGCAACTAGCATGGTTCCTTGAAGGTGGCGCAGGTAGTGTACGCAACTAGCATGGTTCTAAGAAGGTAGCGCAGGTAGTGTACGCAACTAGCATGGTTCCTTGAAGGTGGCGCAGGTAGTGTACGCAACTAGCATGGTTCCTTGAAGGTGGCGCAGGTAGTGTACGCAACTAGCATGGTTCCTTGAAGGTGGCGCAGGTAGTGTACGCAACTAGCACGGTTCCTTGAAGGTGCAGTAGGTAATGTACGCGACTAGCACGGTTCCTTGAAGGTGGCGCAGGTAGTGTACGCAACTAGCATGGTTCCTTGAAGGTGGCGCAGGTAGTGTACGCGACTAGCACGGTTCCTTGAAGGTGGCGCAGGTAGTGTACGCAACTAGCACGGTTCATTGAAGGTGCAGTAGGTAATGTACGCGACTAGCAAGGTTCCTTGAAGGAGGCGCAGGTAGTGTACGCAACTAGCACGGTTCATTGAAGGTGGCGCAGGTAGTGTACGCAACTAGCACGGTTCCTTGAAGGTGGCGTAGGTAGTGTACGCAACTAGCACGGTTCCTTGAAGGTGGCGCAGGTAGTGTACGCAATTAGCACGGTTCCTTGAAGGTGCAGTAGGTAATGTACGCAACTAGCACGGTTCCTTGAAGGTGGTGCAGGTAATGTACGCGACTAGCACGGTTCATTGAAGGTGGCGCAGGTAATGTACGCAACTAGCATGGTTCCTTGAGGCTGGCGCAGGTAATGTACGCAACTAGCATGGTTCCTTGGGGGTGGCGCAGGTAATGTACGCAACTAGCACGGTTCCTTGAGGGTGGCGCAGGTAATGTACGCAACTAGCATGGTTCATTGAAGGTGCAGTAGGTAATGTACGCGACTAGCACGGTTCCTTGAAGGTGGCGCAGGTAGTGTACGCAACTAGCACGGTTCCTTGAAGGTGGCGCAGGTAATGTACGCAACTAGCACGGTTCCTTGAAGGTGGCGCAGGTAGTGTACGCAACTAGCATGGTTCCTTGAAGGTGGCGCAGGTAGTGTACGCAACTAGCACGGTTCCTTGAAGGTGGCGCAGGTAGTGTACGCAACTAGCACGGTTCATTGAAGGTGGCGCAGGTAATGTACGCAACTAGCACGGTTCATTGAAGGTGGCGCAGGTAGTGTACGCAACTAGCACGGTTCATTGAAGGTTCAGTAGGTAATTTACGCGACTAGCATGGTTCCTTGAAGGTGCAGTAGGTAATGTACGCGACTAGCATGGTTCCTTGAAGGTGCAGTAGATAATGTACGCGACTAGCACGGTTCCTTGAAGGTGGCGCAGGTAATGTACGCGACTAGCATGGTTCCTTGAAGGTGGCGCAGGTAGTGTACGCAACTAGCATGGTTCCTTGAGGGTGCAGTAGGTAATGTACGCAACTAGCACGGTTCATTGAAGGTGGCGTAGGTAGTGTACGCGACTAGCATGGTTCCTTGAAGGAGGCGCAGGTAGTGTACGCAACTAGCACGGTTCCTTGAAGGTGGCGCATGTAATGTACGCAACTAGCACTGTTCCTTGAAGGTGGCGTAGGTAGTGTACGCAACTAGCATGGTTCCTTGAGGGTGGCGCAGGTAGTGTACGCAACTAGCATGGGTCCTTGAGGGTGGCGTAGGTAGTGTACGCAACTAGCACGGTTCCTTGAAGGTGGCGCAGGTAATGTACGCAACTAGCACGGTTCCTTGAGGGTGGCGCAGGTAGTGTACGCAACTAGCACGGTTCCTTGAAGGTGGCGCAGGTAATCTACGCAACTAGCATGGGTCCTTGAGGGTGGCGTAGGTAGTGTACGCAACTAGCACTGTTCCTTGAAGGTGGCGTAGGTAGTGTACGCAACTAGCACGTTTCCTTGACGGTGGCGCAGGTAGTGTACGCAACTAGCATGGTTCCTTGAAGGTGGCGCAGGTAATGTACGCAACTAGCATGGGTCCTTGAAGGTGGCGCAGGTAGTGTACGCAACTAGCACGTTTCCCTGAAGGTGTCGTAGGTAGTGTACGCAACTAGCACGGTTCCTTGAAGGTGGCGCAGGTAATGTACGCAACTAGCACGGTTCCTTGAAGGTGGCGCAGGTAGTGTACGCAACTAGCACGGTTCCTTGAAGGTGGCGCAGGTAGTGTACGCAACTAGCACGGTTCCTTGAAGGTGGCGCAGGTAGTGTACGCAACTAGCACGATTCCTTGAAGGTGGCGCAGGTAATGTACGCAACTAGCACGGTTCCTTGAAGGTGGCGCAGGTAATGTACGCAACTAGCACGGTTCATTGAAGGTGGCGCAGGTAATGTACGCAACTAGCATGGGTCCTTGAAGGAGGCGCAGGTAGTGTACGCAACTAGCATGGTTCCTTGAGGGTGGCGAAGGTAGTGTACGCAACTAGCATGGGTCCTTGAGGGTGGCGCAGGTAGTGTACGCAACTAGCACGGTTCCTTGAAGGTGGCGTAGGTAGTGTACGCAACTAGCATGGGTCCATGAGGATGGCTCAGGTAATGTACGCAACTAGCACGGTTCCTTGAAGGTCGCGTAGGTAGTGTACGCAACTAGCACGTTTCATTGAAGGTGGCGCAGGTAGTGAACGCAACCAGCATAGTTCCTTGAAGGTGGCGCAGGTAGTGTACGCAACTAGCATGGTTCCTTGAAGGTGCAGTAGATAATGTACGCGACTAGCACAGTTCCTTGAAGGTGGCGTAGGTAGTGTACGCAACTAGCATGGTTCCTTGAAGGTGGCGTAGGTAGTGTACGCAACTAGCATGGTTCCTTGAAGGTGTCGCAGGTAGTGTACGCAACTAGCATGGTTCCTTGATGGTGGCGCAGGTTGTGTACGCAACTAGCACGGTTCCTTGAAGGTGGCGCAGGTAGTGTACGCAACTAGCATAGTTCCTTGAAGGTGGCGCAGGTAGTGTACGCAACTAGCATGGTTCCTTGAAGGTGCAGTAGGTAATGTACGCGACTAGCACGGTTCCTTGAAGGTGGCGTAGGTAGTGTACGCAACTAGCATGGTTCCTTGAAGGTGGCGTAGGTAGTGTACGCAACTAGCATGGTTCCTTGAAGGTGGCGCAGGTAGTGTACGCAACTAGCATGGTTCCTTGAAGGTGGCGTAGGTAGTGTACGCAACTAGCATGGTTCCTTGAAGGTGGCGCAGGTAGTGTACGCAACTAGCATTGTTTCCTTGAAGGTGGCGTTGGTAGTGTACGCAACTAGCATGGTTCCTTGAAGGTGGCGCAGGTAGTGTACGCAACTAGCATGGTTCCTTGAAGGAGGCGTAGGTAATGTACGCAACTAGCACGGTTCCTTGAAGGTGGCGCAGGTAGTGCACGCAAATAGCATGGTTCCTTGAAGGTGGCGCAGGTAATGTACGCAACTAGCACGGTTCCTTGCAGGTGGCGCAGGTAATGTACGCAACTAGCACGGTTCATTGAAGGTGGCGCAGGTAATGTACGCAACTAGCATGGGTCCTTGAAGGAGGCGCAGGTAGTGTACGCAACTAGCATGGTTCCTTGAGGGTGGCGCAGGTAGTGTACGCAACTAGCATGGGTCCTTGAGGGTGGCGCAGGTAGTGTACGCAACTAGCACGGTTCCTTGAAGGTGGCGTAGGTAGTGTACGCAACTAGCATGGGTCCTTGAGGATGGCTCAGGTAATGTACGCAACTAGCACGGTTCCTTGAAGGTCGCGTAGGTAGTGTACGCAACTAGCACGGTTCATTGAAGGTGGCGCAGGTAGTGTACGCAACTAGCATAGTTCCTTGAAGGTGGCGCAGGTAGTGTACGCAACTAGCATGGTTCCTTGAAGGTGCAGTAGGTAATGTACGCGACTAGCACGGTTCCTTGAAGGTGGCGTAGGTAGTGTACGCAACTAGCATGGTTCCTTGAAGGTGGCGTAGGTAGTGTACGCAACTAGCATGGTTCCTTGAAGGTGGCGCAGGTAGTGTACGCAACTAGCATGGTTCCTTTAAGGTGGCGTAGGTAGTGTACGCAACTAGCACGGTTCCTTGAAGGTGGCTCAGGTAGTGTACGCAACTAGCATAGTTCCTTGAAGGTGGCGCAGGTAGTGTACGCAACTAGCACGGTTCCTTGAAGGTGGCGTAGGTAGTGTACGCAACTAGCATGGTTCCTTGAAGGTGGCGCAGGTAGTGTACGCAACTAGCATTGTTCCTTGAAGGTGGCGTTGGTAGTGTACGCAACTAGCATGGTTCCTTGAAGGTGGCGCAGGTAGTGTACGCAACTAGCATGGTTCCTTGAGGGTGGCGTAGGTAATGTACGCAACTAGCATGGTTCCTTGAAGGTGGCGCAGGTAATGTACGCAACTAGCATGGGTCCTTGAGGGTGGCGTAGGTAGTGTACGCAACTAGCATGGTTCCTTGAAGGTGGCGCAGGTAATGTACGCAACTAGCATGGGTCCTTGTGGGTGGCGTAGGTAGTGTACGCAACTAGCATGGTTCCTTGAAGGTGGCGCAGGTAATGTACGCAACTAGCAAGGGTCCTTGAGGATGGCTCAGGTAATGTACGCAACTAGCACGGTTTATTGAAGGTGGCGCAGATATAGTACGCAACTAGCACTGTTCCTTGAAGGTGGCGCAGGTTATGTACGCAACTAGCATGGGTCCATGAGGATGGCTCAGGTAATGTACGCAACTAGCACGGTTCATTGAAGGTGGCGCAGGTAATGTACGACACTAGCATGGGTCCATGAGGATGGCTCAGGTAATGTACGCAACTAGCACGGTTCATTGAAGGTGGCGCAGGTAATGTACGCAACTAGCACGGTTCATTGAAGGTGGCGCAGATAGTGTACGACACTAGCAAGGGTCCTTGAAGTTGGTGCAGGTAATGTACGCAACTAGCAAGGGTCCTTGAGGGTGGTGCAGGTAATGTACGCAACTAGCATGGGTCCATGAGGATGGCTCAGGTAATGTACGCAACTAGCACGGTTCATTGAAGGTGGCGCAGGTAATGTACGCATCTAGCATGGGTCCTTGAAGGAGGCGCAGGTAATGTACGCAACTAGCATGGGTCCTTGAGGGTGGCGCAGGTAGTGTACGCAACTAGCACGGTTCCTTGAAGGTGGCGTAGGTAGTGTACGCAACTAGCATGGGTCCTTAAGGATGGCTCAGGTAATGTACGCAACTAGCAGGGTTCCATGAAGGTCGCGTAGGTAGTGTACGCAACTAGCACGGTTCATTGAAGGTGGCGCAGGTAGTGTACGCAACTAGCATAGTTCCTTGAAGGTGGCGCAGGTAGTGTACGCAACTAGCATGGTTCCTTGAAGGTGCAGTAGGTAATGTACGCGACTAGCACGGTTCCTTGAAGGTGGCGTAGGTAGTGTACGCAACTAGCATGGTTCCTTGAAGGTGGCGTAGGTAGTGTACGCAACTAGCATGGTTCCTTGAAGGTGGCGCAGGTAGTGTACGCAACTAGCATGGTTCCTTGAAGGTGGCGCAGGTAGTGTACGCAACTAGCACGGTTCCTTGAAGGTGGCTCAGGTAGTGTACGCAACTAGCATAGTTCCTTGAAGGTGGTGCAGGTAGTGTACGCAACTAGCATGGTTCCTTGAAGGTGCAGTAGGAAATGTACGCGACTAGCACGGTTCCTTGAAGGTGGCGTAGGTAGTGTACGCAACTAGCATGGTTCCTTGAAGGTGGCGTAGGTAGTGTACGCAACTAGCATGGTTCCTTGAAGGTGGCGCAGGTAGTGTACGCAACTAGCATGGTTCCTTGAAGGTGGCGTAGGTAGTGTACGCAACTAGCATGGTTCCTTGAAGGTGGCGCAGGTAGTGTACGCAACTAGCATGGTTCCTTGAAGGTGGCGTTGGTAGTGTACGCAACTAGCATGGTTCCTTGAAGGTGGCGCAGGTAGTGTACGCAACTAGCATGGTTCCTTGAAGGAGGCGTAGGTAATGTACGCAACTAATACGGTTCCTTGAAGGTGGCGCAGGTGGTGCACGCAACTAGCATGGTTCCTTGAAGGTGGCGCAGGTAGTGTACGCAACGGGCATGGTTCCTTGAAGGTGGCGCAGGTAGTGTACGCAACTAGCATGGTTCCTTGAGGGTGGCGTAGGTAATGTACGCCACTAGCATGGTTCCTTCAAGGTGGCGCAGGTAGTGTACGCAACTAGCATGGTTCCTTGAAGGTGGCGCAGGTAGTGTACGCAACTAGCATGGTTCCTTGAAGGTGGCGTACGTAGTGTACGCAACAAGCATGGTTCCTTGAAGGTGGCGCAGGTAGTGTATGCAACTAGCATGGTTCCTTGAAGGTGGCGTAGGTAGTGTACGCAACTAGCATGGTTCCGTGAAGGTGGCGCAGGTAGTGTACGCAACTAGCATGGTTCCTTGAAGGTCGCGTAGGTAGTGTACGCAACTAGCATGGGTCCTTGAGGATGGCTCGGGTAATGTACGCAACTAGCACGGTTCCTTGAAGGTGGCGCAGGTAATGTACGCAACTAGCACGGTTCCTTGAAGGTAGCGCAGGTAATGTACGCAACTAGCATGGTTCCTTGAAGGTGGCGAAGGTAGTGTACGCAATTAGCATGGTTCCTTGAAGGTGGCGTAGGTAGTGTACGCAACTAGCATGGTTCCTTGAAGGTGGCGCAGCTAGTGTACGCAACTAGCACGGTTCCTTGAAGGTGGCGTAGGTAGTGTACGCAACTAGCATGGTTCCTTGAGGATGCAGTAGGTAGTGTACGCAACTAGCACGGTTCCTTGAAGGTGGCGTAGGTAGTGTACGCAATTAGCACGGTTCCTTGAAGGAGGCGCAGGTAGTGTACGCAACTAGCATGGTTCCTTGAAGGTGGCGCAGTTAGTGTACGCAACTAGCATGGTTCCTTGAAGGTGGCGCAGGTAGTGTACGCAACTAGCATGGTTCCTTGAAGGTGGCGCAGGTAGTGTACGCAACTAGCATGGGTCCTTGAGGATGGCTCAGGTAATGTACGCAACTAGCATGGTTCCTTGAAGGTGGCGCAGGTAGTGTACGCAACTAGCACGGTTCCTTGAAGGTAGCGCAGGTAGTGTACGCAACTAGCATGGTTCCTTGAAGGTGGCGCAGGTAGTGTACGCAACTAGCATGGTTCCTTGAAGGTGGCGCAGGTAGTGTACGCAACTAGCATGGTTCTAAGAAGGTAGCGCAGGTAGTGTACGCAACTAGCATGGTTCCTTGAAGGTGGCGCAGGTAGTGTACGCAACTAGCATGGTTCCTTGAAGGTGGCGCAGGTAGTGTACGCAACTAGCATGGTTCCTTGAAGGTGGCGCAGGTAGTGTACGCAACTAGCACGGTTCCTTGAAGGTGCAGTAGGTAATGTACGCGACTAGCACGGTTCCTTGAAGGTGGCGCAGGTAGTGTACGCAACTAGCATGGTTCCTTGAAGGTGGCGCAGGTAGTGTACGCGACTAGCACGGTTCCTTGAAGGTGGCGCAGGTAGTGTACGCAACTAGCACGGTTCATTGAAGGTGCAGTAGGTAATGTACGCGACTAGCAAGGTTCCTTGAAGGAGGCGCAGGTAGTGTACGCAACTAGCACGGTTCATTGAAGGTGGCGCAGGTAGTGTACGCAACTAGCACGGTTCCTTGAAGGTGGCGCAGGTAATGTACGCAACTAGCACGGTTCCTTGAAGGTGGCGCAGGTAGTGTACGCAATTAGCACGGTTCCTTGAAGGTGCAGTAGGTAATGTACGC
Source organism: Meconema thalassinum (assembly GCA_946902985.2). Taxonomy (NCBI): domain Eukaryota; kingdom Metazoa; phylum Arthropoda; class Insecta; order Orthoptera; family Tettigoniidae; genus Meconema; species Meconema thalassinum. Next base: position 846,007,707 of record OX336389.2, read on the forward strand.
AACTAGCACGGTTCCTTGAAGGTGGTGCAGGTAATGTACGCGACTAGCACGGTTCATTGAAGGTGGCGCAGGTAATGTACGCAACTAGCATGGTTCCTTGAGGCTGGCGCAGGTAATGTACGCAACTAGCATGGTTCCTTGGGGGTGGCCCAGGTAATGTACGCAACTAGCACGGTTCCTTGAGGGTGGCGCAGGTAATGTACGCAACTAGCATGGTTCATTGAAGGTGCAGTAGGTAATGTACGCGACTAGCACGGTTCCTTGAAGGTGGCGCAGGTAGTGTACGCAACTAGCACGGTTCCTTGAAGGTGGCGCAGGTAATGTACGCAACTAGCACGGTTCCTTGAAGGTGGTGCAGGTAGTGTACGCAACTAGCATGGTTCCTTCAAGGTAGCGCAGGTAGTGTACGCAACTAGCACGGTTCCTTGAATGTGGCGCAGGTAGTGTACGCAACTAGCACGGTTCATTGAAGGTGGCGCAGGTAATGTACGCAACTAGCACGGTTCATTGAAGGTGGCGCAGGTAGTGTACGCAACTAGCACGGTTCATTGAAGGTGCAGTAGGTAATTTACGCGACTAGCATGGTTCCTTGAAGGTGCAGTAGGTAATGTACGCGACTAGCATGGTTCCTTGAAGGTGCAGTAGATAATGTACGCGACTAGCACGGTTCCTTGAAGGTGGCGCAGGTAATGTACGCGACTAGCATGGTTCCTTGAAGGTGGCGCAGGTAGTGTACGCAACTAGCATGGTTCCTTGAGGGTGCAGTAGGTAATGTACGCAACTAGCACGGTTCATTGAAGGTGGCGTAGGTAGTGTACGCGACTAGCATGATTCCTTGAAGGAGGCGCAGGTAGTGTACGCAACTAGCACGGTTCCTTGAAGGTGGCGCATGTAATGTACGCAACTAGCACTGTTCCTTGAAGGTGGCGTAGGTAGTGTACGCAACTAGCATGGTTCCTTGAGGGTGGCGCAGGTAGTGTACGCAACTAGCATGGGTCCTTGAGGGTGGCGTAGGTAGTGTACGCAACTAGCACGGTTCCTTGAAGGTGGCGCAGGTAATGTACGCAACTAGCACGGTTCCTTGAGGGTGGCGCAGGTAGTGTACGCAACTAGCACGGTTCCTTGAAGGTGGCGCAGGTAATCTACGCAACTAGCATGGGTCCTTGAGGGTGGCGTAGGTAGTGTACGCAACTAGCACTGTTCCTTGAAGGTGGCGTAGGTAGTGTACGCAACTAGCACGGTTCCTTGAGGGTGGCGCAGGTAGTGTACGCAACTAGCATGGTTCCTTGAAGGTGGCGCAGGTAATGTACGCAACTAGCATGGGTCCTTGAAGGTGGCGCAGGTAGTGTACGCAACTAGCACGTTTCCCTGAAGGTGGCGTAGGTAGTGTACGCAACTAGCACGGTTCCTTGAAGGTGGCGCAGGTAATGTACGCAACTAGCACGGTTCCTTGAAGGTGGCGCAGGTAGTGTACGCAACTAGCACGGTTCCTTGAAGGTGGCGCAGGTAGTGTACGCAACTAGCACGGTTCCTTGAAGGTGGCGCAGGTAGTGTACGCAACTAGCACGATTCCTTGAAGGTGGCGCAGGTAATGTACGCAACTAGCACGGTTCCTTGAAGGTGGCGCAGGTAATGTACGCAACTAGCACGGTTCATTGAAGGTGGCGCAGGTAATGTACGCAACTAGCATGGGTCCTTGAAGGAGGCGCAGGTAGTGTACGCAACTAGCATGGTTCCTTGAGGGTGGCGAAGGTAGTGTACGCAACTAGCATGGGTCCTTGAGGGTGGCGCAGGTAGTGTACGCAACTAGCACGGTTCCTTGAAGGTGGCGTAGGTAGTGTACGCAACTAGCATGGGTCCATGAGGATGGCTCAGGTAATGTACGCAACTAGCACGGTTCCTTGAAGGTCGCGTAGGTAGTGTACGCAACTAGCACGTTTCATTGAAGGTGGCGCAGGTAGTGAACGCAACCAGCATAGTTCCTTGAAGGTGGCGCAGGTAGTGTACGCAACTAGCATGGTTCCTTGAAGGTGCAGTAGGTAATGTACGCGACTAGCACGGTTCCTTGAAGGTGGCGTAGGTAGTGTACGCAACTAGCATGGTTCCTTGAAGGTGGCGTAGGTAGTGTACGCAACTAGCATGGTTCCTTGAAGGTGGCGCAGGTAGTGTACGCAACTAGCATGGTTCCTTGATGGTGGCGCAGGTTGTGTACGCAACTAGCACGGTTCCTTGAAGGTGGCGCAGGTAGTGTACGCAACTAGCATAGTTCCTTGAAGGTGGCGCAGGTAGTGTACGCAACTAGCATGGTTCCTTGAAGGTGCAGTAGGTAATGTACGCGACTAGCACGGTTCCTTGAAGGTGGCGTAGGTAGTGTACGCAACTAGCATGGTTCCTTGAAGGTGGCGTAGGTAGTGTACGCAACTAGCATGGTTCCTTGAAGGTGGCGCAGGTAGTGTACGCAACTAGCATGGTTCCTTGAAGGTGGCGTAGGTAGTGTACGCAACTAGCATGGTTCCTTGAAGGTGGCGCAGGTAGTGTACGCAACTAGCATTGTTTCCTTGAAGGTGGCGTTGGTAGTGTACGCAACTAGCATGGTTCCTTGAAGGTGGCGCAGGTAGTGTACGCAACTAGCATGGTTCCTTGAAGGAGGCGTAGGTAATGTACGCAACTAGCACGGTTCCTTGAAGGTGGCGCAGGTAGTGCACGCAACTAGCATGGTTCCTTGAAGGTGGCGCAGGTAATGTACGCAACTAGCACGGTTCCTTGAAGGTGGCGCAGGTAATGTACGCAACTAGCACGGTTCATTGAAGGTGGCGCAGGTAATGTACGCAACTAGCATGGGTCCTTGAAGGAGGCGCAGGTAGTGTACGCAACTAGCATGGTTCCTTGAGGGTGGCGCAGGTAGTGTAGGCAACTAGCATGGGTCCTTGAGGGTGGCGCAGGTAGTGTACGCAACTAGCACGGTTCCTTGAAGGTGGCGTAGGTAGTGTACGCAACTAGCATGGGTCCTTGAGGATGGCTCAGGTAATGTACGCAACTAGCACGGTTCCTTGAAGGTCGCGTAGGTAGTGTACGCAACTAGCACGGTTCATTGAAGGTGGCGCAGGTAGTGTACGCAACTAGCATAGTTCCTTGAAGGTGGCGCAGGTAGTGTACGCAACTAGCATGGTTCCTTGAAGGTGCAGTAGGTAATGTACGCGACTAGCACGGTTCCTTGAAGGTGGCGTAGGTAGTGTACGCAACTAGCATGGTTCCTTGAAGGTGGCGTAGGTAGTGTACGCAACTAGCATGGTTCCTTGAAGGTGGCGCAGGTAGTGTACGCAACTAGCATGGTTCCTTTAAGGTGGCGTAGGTAGTGTACGCAACTAGCACGGTTCCTTGAAGGTGGCTCAGGTAGTGTACGCAACTAGCATAGTTCCTTGAAGGTGGCGCAGGTAGTGTACGCAACTAGCACGGTTCCTTGCAGGTGGCGTAGGTAGTGTACGCAACTAGCATGGTTCCTTGATGGTGGCGCAGGTAGTGTACGCAACTAGCATTGTTCCTTGAAGGTGGCGTTGGTAGTGTACGCAAATAGCATGGTTCCTTGAAGGTGGCGCAGGTAGTGTACGCAACTAGCATGGTTCCTTGAAGGAGGCGTAGGTAATGTACGCAACTAGCACGGTTCCTTGAAGGTGGCGCAGGTAGTGCACGCAACTAGCATGGTTCCTTGAAGGTGGCGCAGGTAGTGTACGCAACTAGCATGGTTCCTTGAAGGTGGCGCAGGTAGTGTACGCAACTAGCATGGTTCCTTGAGGGTGGCGTAGGTAATGTACGCAACTAGCATGGTTCCTTGAAGGTGGCGCAGGTAGTGTACGCAACTAGCATGGTTCCTTGAAGGTGGCGCAGGTAGTGTACGCAACTAGCATGGTTCCTTGAAGGTGGCGTAGGTAGTGTACGCAACTAGCATGGTTCCTTGAAGGTGGCGCAGGTAGTGTACGCAACTAGCATGGTTCCTTGAAGGTGGCGTAGGTAGTGTACGCAACTAGCATGGTTCCTTGAAGGTGGCGCAGGTAGTGTACGCAACTAGCATGGTACCTTGAAGGTGGCGTAGGTAGTGTACGCAACTAGCATGGGTCCTTGAGGATGGCTCAGGTAATGTACGCAACTAGCACGGTTCCTTGAAGGTGGCGCAGGTACTGTACGCAACTAGCACGGTTCCTTGAAGGTAGCGCAGGTAATGTACGCAACTAGCATGGTTCCTTGAAGGTGGCGCAGGCAGTGTACGCAACTAGCATGGTTCCTTGAAGGTGGCGTAGGTAGTGTACGCAACAAGCATGGTTCCTTGAAGGTGGCGCAGGTAGTGTACGCAACTAGCACGGTTCCTTGATGGTGGCGTGGGTAGTGTACGCAACTAGCATGGTTCCTTGAGGGTGCAGTAGGTAGTGTACGCAACTAGCACGGTTCCTTGAAGGTGGCGTAGGTAGTGTACGCAATTAGCACGGTTCCTTGAAGGAGGCGCAGGTAGTGTACGCAACTAGCATGGTTCCTTGGGGGTGGCGTAGGTAGTGTACGCAATTAGCACGGTTCCTTGAAGGTGGCGTAGGTAATGTACGCAATTAGCACGGTTCCTTGAAGGTGGCGCAGGTAATGTACGCAACTAGCACGGTTCCTTGAAGGTGGCGCAGGTAGTGTACGCAACTAGCACGGTTCCTTGAGGGTGGCATAGGTAGTGTACGCAACTAGCATGGTTCCTTGAAGGTGGCGCAGGTAGTGTACGCAACTAGCATGGTTCCTTGAAGGTGGCGCAGGTAGTGTACGCAACTAGCATGGTTCCTTGAAGGTGGCGCAGGTAGTGTATGCAACTAGCATGGTTCCTTGAAGGTGGCGTAGGTAGTGTACGCAACTAGCATGGTTCCTTGAAGGTGGCGCAGGTAGTGTACGCAACTAGCATGGTTCCTTGAGGGTGGTGCAGGTAATGTACGCAATTAGCACGGTTCTTTGAAGGTGGCGCAGGTAGTGTACGCAATTAGCATGGGTCCTTGAAGGTGGCGTAGGTTGTGTACGCAACTAGCACGGTTCCTTGAAGGTGTCGTAGGTAGTGTACGCAATAAGCATGGGTCGTTGAAGGAGGCGCAGGTAGTGTACGCAATTTGCACGGTTCCTTGAAGGTGGCGCAGGTAGTGTACGCAACTAGCACGAATCCTTGAAGGTGGCGCAGGTAATGTACGTAACTAGCACGGTTCCTTGAAGGTGGCGCAGGTAATGTACGCGATTAGCACGGTTTCTTGAGGGTGGTGCAGGTAATGTACGCGACTAGCACGGTTCCTTGAGGGTGGTGCAGGTGGTGTACGCAACTAGCATGGTTCCTTGAAGGTAGCGCAGGTAGTGTACGCAACTAGCACTGTTCCTTGAAGGTGGCGTAGGTAGTGTACGCAACTAGCACGGTTCCTTGAAGGTGGCGCAGGTAATGTACGCAACTAGCACGGTTCCTTGAGGGTGGCGTAGGTAGTGTACGCAACTAGCACGGGTCCTTGAAGGTGGCGCAGGTAATGTACGCAACTAGCATGGATCTTTGAGGGGGGCGTAGGTAGTGTACGCAACTAGCACGGGTCCTTGAGGGTGGCGCAGGAAGTGTACGCAACTAGCACGGTTCCTTGAAGGTGGCGTAGGTAGTGTACGCAACTAGCACGGTTCCTTGAAGGTGGCGCAGGTAATGTACGCAACTAGCACGGGTACTTGAAGGTGGCGCAGGTAATGTACGCAACTAGCATGGATCCTTGAGGGTGGCGTAGGTAGTGTACGCAACTAGCACGGGTCCTTGATGGTGGCGCAGGTAGTGTACGCAACTAGCACGGTTCCTTGAAGGTGGCGTAGGTAGTGTACGCAACTAGCACGGTTCCTTGAGGGTGGCGTAGGTAGTGTACGCAACTAGCATGGGTCCTTGAGGTTGGCGCAGGTAGTGTACGCAACTAGCACGGGTCCTTGAGGGTGGCGCAGGTAGTGTACGCAACTAGCATGGGTCCTTGAGGTTGGCGCAAGTAGTGTACGCAACTAGCACGGGTCATTGAGGGTGGCGCAGGTAGTGTACGCAACTAGCACGGTTCCTTGAAGTTTGCGTAGGTAGTGTACGCAACTAACATGGGTCCTTGAGGGTGGCGCAGGTAGTGTACGCAACTAGCACGGTTCCTTGAGGGTGGCGTACGTAGTGTACGCAACTAGCATGGGTCCTTGAGGGTGGCACAGGTAGTGTACGCAACAAGCACGGTTCCTTGAAGGTGGCGTAGGTAGTGTACGCAATTAGCATGGGTCCTTGAGGGTGGCGTAGGTATTGTACGCAACTAGCACGGTTCCTTGAAGGTGGCGTAGGTAATGTACGCAACTAGCACGGTTCCTTGAAGGTGGCGCAGGTAATGTACGCAATTAGCACGGTTCCTTGAGGGTGGCGTAGGTAGTGTACGCAACTAGCACGGGTCCTTGAAGGTGGCGCAGGTAATGTACGCAACTAGCATGGATCCTTGAGGGTGGCGTAGGTAGTGTACGCAACTAGCACGGGTCCTTGAAGGTGGCGATGGTAATGTACGCAACTAGCACTGTTCCTTGAAGGTGGCGCAGGTAATGTTCGCAACTAGCATGGGTCCTTGAGGGTGGCGTAGGTAGTGTACGCAACTAGCATGGTTCCTTGAAGGTGGCGCAGGTAATGTACGCAACTAGCATGGGTCCTTGAGGTTGGCGTAGGTAGTGTACGCAACTAGCATGGTTCCTTGAAGGTGGCGCAGGTAATGTACGCAACTAGCAAGGGTCCTTGAGGATGGCTCAGGTAATGTACGCAACTAGCCCGGTTTATTGAAGGTGGCGCAGATATAGTACGCAACTAGCACTGTTCCTTGAAGGTGGCGCAGGTTATGTACGCAACTAGCATGGGTCCATGAGGATGGCTCAGGTAATGTACGCAACTAGCACGGTTCATTGAAGGTGGCGCAGGTAATGTACGACAATAGCAAGGGTACATGAGGATGGCTCAGGTAATGTACGCAACTAGCACGATTCATTGAAGGTGGCGCAGGTAATGTACGCAACTAGCACGGTTCATTGAAGGTGGCGCAGATAGTGTACGACACTAGCAAGGGTCCTTGAAGGTGGTGCAGGTAATGTACGCAACTAGCAAGGGTCCTTGAGGGTGGTGCAGGTAATGTACGCAACTAGCATGGGTCCATGAGGATGGCTCAGGTAATGTACGCAACTAGCACGGTTCATTGAAGGTGGCGCAGGTAATGTACGCATCTAGCATGGGTCCTTGAAGGAGGCGCACGTAATGTACGCAACTAGCATGGGTCCTTGAGGGTGGCGCAGGTAGTGTACGCAACTAGCACGGTTCCTTGAAGGTGGCGTAGGTAGTGTACGCAACTAGCATGGGTCCTTAAGGATGGCTCAGGTAATGTACGCAACTAGCACGGTTCCTTGAAGGTCGCGTAGGTAGTGTACGCAACTAGCACGGTTCATTGAAGGTGGCGCAGGTAGTGTACGCAACTAGCATAGTTCCTTGAAGGTGGCGCAGGTAGTGTACCCAACTAGCATGGTTCCTTGAAGGTGCAGTAGGTAATGTACGCGACTAGCACAGTTCCTTGAAGGTGGCGTAGGTAGTGTACGCAACTAGCATGGTTCCTTGAAGGTGGCGTAGGTAGTGTACGCAACTAGCATGGTTCCTTGAAGGTGGCGCAGGTAGTGTACGCAACTAGCATGGTTCCTTGAAGGTGGTGCAGGTAGTGTACGCAACTAGCACGGTTCCTTGAAGGTGGCGCAGGTAGTGTACGCAACTAGCATAGTTCATTGAAGGTGGCGCAGGTAGTGTACGCAACTAGCATGGTTCCTTGAAGGTGCAGTAGGTAATGTACGCGACTAGCACGGTTCCTTGAAGGTGGCGTAGGTAGTGTACGCAACGAGCATGGTTCCTTGAAGGTGGCGTAGGTAGTGTACGCAACTAGCATGGTTCCTTGAAGGTGGCGCAGGTAGTGTACGCAACTAGCATGGTTCCTTGAAGGTGGCGTAGGTAGTGTACGCAACTAGCATGGTTCCTTGAAGGTGGCGCAGGTAGTGTACGCAACTAGCATGGTTCCTTGAAGGTGGCGTTGGTAGTGTATGCAACTAGCATGGTTCCTTGAAGGTGGCGCAGGTAGTGTACGCAACTAGCATGGTTCCTTGAAGGAGGCGTAGGTAATAAACGCAACTAACACGGTTCCTTGAAGGTGGCGCAGGTAGTGCACGCAACTAGCATGGTTCCTTGAAGGTGGCGCCGGTAGTGTACGCAACTAGCATGGTTCCTTGAAGGTGGCGCAGGTAGTGTACGCAACTAGCATGGTTCCTTGAGGGTGGCGTAGGTAATGTACGCAACTAGCATTGTTCCTTGATGGTGGCGCAGGTAGTGTACGCAACAAGCATGGTTCCTTGAAGGTGGCGCAGGTAGTGTACGCAACTAGCATGGTTCCTTGAAGGTGGCGTACGTAGTGTACGCAACTAGCATGGTTCCTTGAAGGTGGCGCAGGTAGTGTACGCAACTAGCATGGTTCCTTGAAGGTGGCGTAGGTAGTGTACGCAACTAGCATGGTTCCTTGAAGGTGGCGCAGGTAGTGTACGCAACTAGCATGGTTCCTTGAAGGTGGCGTAGGTAGTGTACGCAACTAGCATGGGTCCTTGAGGATGGCTCAGGTAATGTACGCAACTAGCACGGTTCTTTGAAGGTGGCGCAGGTAATGTACGCAACTAGCACGGTTCCTTGAAGGTAGCGCAGGTAATGTACGCAACTAGCATGGTTCCTTGAAGGTGGCGCAGGTAGTGTACGCAATTAGCATGGTTCCTTGAAGGTGGCGTAGGTAGTGTACGCAACTAGCATGGTTCCTTGAAGGTGGCGCAGGTAGTGTACGCAACTAGCACGGTTCCTTGAAGGTGGCGTAGGTAGTGTACGCAACTAGCATGGTTCCTTGAGGATGCAGTCGGTAGTGTACGCAACTAGCACGGTTCCGTGATGGTGGCGTAGGTAGTGTACGCAATTAGCACGGTTCCTTGAAGGAGGCGCAGGTAGTGTACGCAACTAGCATGATTCCTTGAGGGTGGCGTAGATAGTGTACGCAATTAGCACGGTTCCTTGAAGGTGGCGTAGGTAATGTACGCAATTAGCACGGTTCCTTGAAGGTGGCGCAGGTAATGTACGCAACTAGCACGGTTCCTTGAAGGTGACGCAGGTAGTGTACGCAACTAGCACGGTTCCTTGAGGGTGGCGTAGGTAGTGTACGCAAATAGCATGGTTCCTTGAAGGTGGCGCAGGTAGTGTACGCAACTAGCATGGTTCCTTGAAGGTGGCGCAGGTAGTGTACGCAACTAGCATGGTTCCTTGAAGGTGGCGCAGGTAGTGTACGCAACTAGCATGGGTCCTTGAGGATGGCTCAGGTAATGTACGCAACTAGCATGGTTCCTTGAAGGTGGCGCAGGTAGTGTACGCAACTAGCACGGTTCCTTGAAGGTAGCGCAGGTAGTGTACGCAACTAGCATGGTTCCTTGAAGGTGGCGCAGGTAGTGTACGCAACTAGCATGGTTCCTTGAAGGTGGCGCAGGTAGTGTAAGCAACTAGCATGGTTCTAAGAAGGTAGCGCAGGTAGTGTACACCACTAGCATGGTTCCTTGAAGGTGGCGCAGGTAGTGTACGCAACTAGCATGGTTCCTTGAAGGTGGCGCAGGTAGTGTACGCAACTAGCACGGTTCCTTGAAGGTGCAGTAGGTAATGTACGCGACTAGCACGGTTCCTTGAAGGTGGCGCAGGTAGTGTACGCAACTAGCATGGTTCCTTGAAGGTGGCGCAGGTAGTGTACGCGACTAGCACGGTTCCTTGAAGGTGGCGCAGGTAGTGTACGCAACTAGCACGGTTCATTGAAGGTGCAGTAGGTAATGTACGCGACTAGCACGGTTCCTTGAAGGAGGCGCAGGTAGTGTACGCAACTAGCACGGTTCATTGAAGGTGGCGCAGGTGGGGTACGCAACTAGCACGGTTCATTGAAGGTGCAGTAGGTAATGTACGCGACTAGCATGGTTCCTTGAAGGTGCAGTAGGTAATGTACAAGACTAGCATGGTTCCTTGAAGGTGCAGTAGGTAATGTACGCAACTAGCACGGTTCCTTGAAGGTGGCGTAGGTAATGTACGCAACTAGCACGGTTCCTTGAAGGTGGCGAAGGTAATGTACGCAACTAGCACGGTTCCTTGAAGGTGCAGTAGGTAATGTACGCAAATAGCACGGTTCCTTGAAGGTGGTGCAGGTAATGTACGCGACTAGCATGGTTCCTTGAGGGTGGCGCAGGTAATGTACGCAACTAGCATGGTTCCTTGGGGGTGGCGCAGGTTATGTACGCAACTAGCACGGTTCCTTGAGGGTGGCGCAGGTAATGTACGCAACTAGCATGGTTCATTTAAGGTGCAGTAGGTAATGTACGCGACTAGCACGGTTCCTTGAAGGTGGCGCAGGTAGTGTACGCAACCAGCACGGTTCCTTGAAGGTGGCGCAGGTAATGTACGCAACTAGCACGGTTCCTTGAAGGTGGCGCAGGTAGTGTACGCAACTAGCATGGTTCCTTGAAGGTGGCGCAGGTAGTGTACGCAACTAGCACGGTTCCTTGAAGGTGGCGCAGGTAGTGTACGCAACTAGCACGGTTCATTGAAGGTGGCGCAGGTAATGTACGCAACTAGCACGGTTCATTGAAGGTGGCGCAGGTAGTGTACGCAACTAGCACGGTTCATTGAAGGTGCAGTAGGTAATGTACGCGACTAGCATGGTTCCTTGAAGGTGCAGTGGGTAATGTACGCGACTAGCATGGTTCCTTGAAGGTGCAGTAGGTAATGTACGCGACTAGCACGGTTCCTTGAAGGTGGCGCAGGTAATGTACGCGACTAGCATGGTTCCTTGAAGGTGGCGCAGGTAGTGTACGCAACTAGCATGGTTCCTTGAGGGTGCAGTAGGTAATGTACGCAACTAGCACGGTTCATTGAAGGTGGCGTAGGTAGTGTACGCGACTAGCATGGTTCCTTGAAGGAGGCGCAGGTAGTGTACGCAACTAGCACGGTTCCTTGAAGGTGGCGCATGTAATGTACGCAACTAGCACTGTTCCTTGAAGGTGGCGTAGGTAGTGTACGCAACTAGCACGCTTCCTTGAGGGTGGCGCAGGTAGTGTACGCAACTAGCATAGTTCCTTGAAGGTGGCGCAGGTAGTGTACGCAACTAGCATGGTTCCTTGAAGGTGCAGTAGGTAATGTACGCGACTAGCACGGTTCCTTGAAGGTGGCGTAGGTAGTGTACGCAACTAGCATGGTTCCTTGAAGGTGGCGTAGGTAGTGTACGCAACTAGCATGGTTCCTTGAAGGTGGCGCAGGTAGTGTACGCAGCTAGCATGGTTCCTTGAAGGTGGCGTAGGTAGTGTACGCAACTAGCATGGTTCCTTGAAGGTGGCGCAGGTAGTGTACGCAACTAGCATTGTTTCCTTGAAGGTGGCGTTGGTAGTGTACGCAACTAGCATGGTTCCTTGAAGGTGGCGCAGGTAGTGTACGCAACTAGAATGGTTCCTTGAAGGTGGCGTAGGTAATGTACGCAATTAGCACGGTTCCTTGAAGGTGGCGCAGGTAATGTACGCAACTAGCACGGTTCCTTGAAGGTGGCGCAGGTAGTGTACTCAACTAGCACGGTTCCTTGAGGGTGGCATAGGTAGTGTACGCAACTAGCATGGTTCCTTGAAGGTGGCGCAGGTAGTGTACGCAACTAGCATGGTTCCTTGAAGGTGGCGCAGGTAGTGTACGCAACTAGCATGGTTCCTTGAAGGTGGCGCAGGTAGTGTATGCAACTAGCATGGTTCCTTGAAGGTGGCGTAGGTAGTGTACGCAACTAGCATGGTTCCTTGAAGGTGGCGCAGGTAGTGTACGCAACTAGCATGGTTCCTTGAGGGTGGTGCAGGTAATGTACGCAATTAGCACGGTTCTTTGAAGGTGGCGCAGGTAGTGTACGCAATTAGCATGGGTCCTTGAAGGTGGCGTAGGTTGTGTACGCAACTAGCACGGTTCCTTGAAGGTGTCGTAGGTAGTGTACGCAATAAGCATGGGTCGTTGAAGGAGGCGCAGGTAGTGTACGCAATTTGCACGGTTCCTTGAAGGTGGCGCAGGTAGTGTACGCAACTAGCACGAATCCTTGAAGGTGGCGCAGGTAATGTACGTAACTAGCACGGTTCCTTGAAGGTGGCGCAGGTAATGTACGCGATTAGCACGGTTCCTTGAGGGTGGTGCAGGTAATGTACGCGACTAGCACGGTTTCTTGAGGGTGGTGCAGGTGGTGTACGCAACTTGCATGGTTCCTTGAAGGTAGCGCAGGTAGTGTACGCAACTAGCACTGTTCCTTGAAGGTGGCGTAGGTAGTGTACGCAACTAGCACGGTTCCTTGAAGGTGGCGTAGGCTGTGTACGCAACTAGCACGGTTCCTTGAAGGTGGCGCAGGTAATGTACGCAACTAGCACGGTTCCTTGAAGGTGGCGCAGGTAATGTACGCGACTAGCACGGTTCCTTGAGGGTGGTGCAGGTAATGTACGCGACTAGCACGGTTCCTTGAAGGTGGCGCAGGTAGTGTACGCAATTAGCATGGTTCCTTGAGGGTGGCGTAGGTAGTGTACGCAACTAGCATGGGTCCTTGATGGTGGCGCAGGTAGTGTACGCAACTAGCACGGTTCCTTGAAGGTGGCGTAGGTAGTGTACGCAATTAGCATGGGTCCTTGAGGGTGGCGTAGGTAGTGTACGCAAATAGCATGGGTCCTTGAGGATGGCTCAGGTAATGTACGCAACTAGCACGGTTCCTTGAAGGTGGCGTAGGTTATGTACGCAACTAGCACGGTTCCTTGAAGGTGGCGCAGGTAATGTACGCAACTAGCACGGTTCCTTGAGGGTGGCGTAGGTAGTGTACGCAACTAGCACGGGTCCTTGAAGGTGGCGCAGGTAATGTACGCAACTAGCATGGATCCTTGAGGGGGGCGTAGGTAGTGTACGCAACTAGCACGGGTCCTTGAGGGTGGCGCAGGAAGTGTACGCAACTAGCACGGTTCCTTGAAGGTGGCGTAGGTAGTGTACGCAACTAGCACGGTTCCTTGAAGGTGGCGCAGGTAATGTACGCAACTAGCACGGGTCCTTGAAGGTGGCGCAGGTAATGTACGCAACTAGCATGGATCCTTGAGGGTGGCGTAGGTAGTGTACGCAACTAGCACGGGTCCTTGATGGTGGCGCAGGTAGTGTACGCAACTAGCACGGTTCCTTGAAGGTGGCGTAGGTAGTGTACGCAACTAGCACGGTTCCTTGAGGGTGGCGTAGGTAGTGTACGCAACTAGCATGGGTCCTTGAGGTTGGCGCAGGTAGTGTACGCAACTAGCACGGGTCCTTGAGGGTGGCGCAGGTAGTGTACGCAACTAGCATGGGTCCTTGAGGTTGGCGCAAGTAGTGTACGCAACTAGCACGGGTCATTGAGGGTGGCGCAGGTAGTGTACGCAACTAGCACGGTTCCTTGAAGTTGGCGTAGGTAGTGTACGCAACTAACATGGGTCCTTGAGGGTGGCGCAGGTAGTGTACGCAACTAGCACGGTTCCTTGAGGGTGGCGTAGGTAGTGTACGCAACTAGCATGGGTCCTTGAGGGTGGCGCAGGTAGTGTACGTAACTAGCACGGTTCCTTGAAGGTGGCGTAGGTAGTGTACGCAATTAGCATGGGTCCTTGAGGGTGGCGTAGGTATTGTACGCAACTAGCACGGTTCCTTGAAGGTGGCGTAGGTAATGTACGCAACTAGCACGGTTCCTTGAAGGTGGCGCAGGTAATGTACGCAACTAGCACGGTTCCTTGAGGGTGGCGTAGGTAGTGTACGCAACTAGCACGGGTCCTTGAAGGTGGCGCAGGTAATGTACGCAACTAGCATGGATCCTTGAGGGTGGCGTAGGTAGTGTACGCAACTAGCACGGGTCCTTGAAGGTGGCGCAGGTAATGTACGCAACTAGCACTGTTCCTTGAAGGTGGCGCAGGTAATGTACGCAACTAGCATGGGTCCTTGAGGGTGGCGTAGGTAGTGTACGCAACTAGCATGGTTCCTTGAAGGTGGCGCAGGTAATGTACGCAACTAGCATGGGTCCTTGAGGTTGGCGTAGGTAGTGTACGCAACTAGCATGGTTCCTTGAAGGTGGCGCAGGTAATGTACGACAATAGCATGGGTCCATGAGGATGGCTCAGGTAATGTACGCAACTAGCACGATTCATTGAAGGTGGCGCAGGTAATGCACGCAACTAGCACGGTTCATTGAAAGTGGCGCAGATAGTGTACGACACTAGCAAGGGTCCTTGAAGGTGGTGCAGGTAATGTACGCAACTAGCAAGGGTCCTTGAGGGTGGTGCAGGTAATGTACGCAACTAGCATGGGTCCATGAGGATGGCTCAGGTAATGTACGCAACTAGCACGGTTCATTGAAGGTGGCGCAGGTAATGTACGCATCTAGCATGGGTCCTTGAAGGAGGCGTACGTAATGTACGCAACTAGCATGGGTCCTTGAGGGTGGCGCAGGTAGTGTACGCAACTAGCACGGTTCCTTGAAGGTGGCGTAGGTAGTGTACGCAACTAGCATGGGTCCTTAAGGATGGCTCAGGTAATGTACGCAACTAGCACGGTTCCTTGAAGGTCGCGTAGGTAGTGTACGCAACTAGCACGGTTCATTGAAGGTGGCGCAGGTAGTGTACGCAACTAGCATAGTTCCTTGAAGGTGGCGCAGGTAGTGTACCCAACTAGCATGGTTCCTTGAAGGTGCAGTAGGTAATGTACGCGACTAGCACGGTTCCTTGAAGGTGGCGTAGGTAGTGTACGCAACTAGCATGGTTCCTTGAAGGTGGCGTAGGTAGTGTACGCAACTAGCATGGTTCCTTGAAGGTGGCGCAGGTAGTGTACGCAACTAGCATGGTTCCTTGAAGGTGGCGCAGGTAGTGTACGCAACTAGCACGGTTCCTTGAAGGTGGCGCAGGTAGTGTACGCAACTAGCATAGTTCATTGAAGGTGGCGCAGGTAGTGTACGCAACTAGCATGGTTCCTTGAAGGTGCAGTAGGTAATGTACGCGACTAGCACGGTTCCTTGAAGGTGGCGTAGGTAGTGTACGCAACGAGCATGGTTCCTTGAAGGTGGCGTAGGTAGTGTACGCAACTAGCATGGTTCCTTGAAGGTGGCGCAGGTAGTGTACGCAACTAGCATGGTTCCTTGAAGGTGGCGTAGGTAGTGTACGCAACTAGCATGGTTCCTTGAAGGTGGCGCAGGTAGTGTACGCAACTAGCATGGTTCCTTGAAGGTGGCGTTGGTAGTGTATGCAACTAGCATGGTTCCTTGAAGGTGGCGCAGGTAGTGTACGCAACTAGCATGGTTCCTTGAAGGAGGCGTAGGTAATAAACGCAACTAACACGGTTCCTTGAAGGTGGCGCAGGTAGTGCACGCAACTAGCATGGTTCCTTGAAGGTGGCGCAGGTTGTGTACGCAACTAGCATGGTTCCTTGAAGGTGGCGCAGGTAGTGTACGCAACTAGCATGGTTCCTTGAGGGTGGCGTAGGTAATGTACGCAACTAGCATGGTTCCTTGAAGGTGGCGCAGGTAGTGTACGCAACTAGCATGGTTCCTTGAAGGTGGCGCAGGTAGTGTACGCAACTAGCATGGTTCCTTGAAGGTGGCGTACGTAGTGTACGCAACTAGCATGGTTCCTTGAAGGTGGCGCAGGTAGTGTACGCAACTAGCATGGTTCCTTGAAGGTGGCGTAGGTAGTGTACGCAACTAGCATGGTTCCTTGAAGGTGGCGCAGGTAGTGTACGCAACTAGCATGGTTCCTTGAAGGTGGCGTAGGTAGTGTACGCAACTAGCATGGTTCCTTGAAGGTGGCGTAGGTAGTGTACGCAACTAGCATGGTTCCTTGAAGGTGGCGCAGGTAGTGTACGCAACTAGCATGGTTCCTTGAAGGTGGCGCAGGTAGTGTACGCAACTAGCACGGTTCCTTGAAGGTGGCGCAGGTAGTGTACGCAACTAGCATAGTTCATTGAAGGTGGCGCAGGTAGTGTACGCAACTAGCATGGTTCCTTGAAGGTGGCGCAGGTAGTGTACCCAACTAGCATGGTTCCTTGAAGGTGCAGTAGGTAATGTACGCGACTAGCACGGTTCCTTGAAGGTGGCGTAGGTAGTGTACGCAACGAGCATGGTTCCTTGAAGGTGGCGCAGGTAGTGTACGCAACTAGCATGGTTCCTTGAAGGTGGCGTAGGTAGTGTACGCAACTAGCATGGTTCCTTGAAGGTGGCGTAGGTAGTGTACGCAACTAGCATGGTTCCTTGAAGGTGGCGCAGGTAGTGTACGCAACTAGCATGGTTCCTTGAAGGTGGCGCAGGTAGTGTACGCAACTAGCACGGTTCATTGAAGGTGGCGCAGGTAGTGTACGCAACTAGCATAGTTCCTTGAAGGTGGCGCAGGTAGTGTACCCAACTAGCATGGTTCCTTGAAGGTGCAGTAGGTAATGTACGCGACTAGCACAGTTCCTTGAAGGTGGCGTAGGTAGTGTACGCAACTAGCATGGTTCCTTGAAGGTGGCGTAGGTAGTGTACGCAACTAGCATGGTTCCTTGAAGGTGGCGCAGGTAGTGTACGCAACTAGCATGGTTCCTTGAAGGTGGCGCAGGTAGTGTACGCAACTAGCACGGTTCCTTGAAGGTGGCGCAGGTAGTGTACGCAACTAGCATAGTTCATTGAAGGTGGCGCAGGTAGTGTACGCAACTAGCATGGTTCCTTGAAGGTGCAGTAGGTAATGTACGCGACTAGCACGGTTCCTTGAAGGTGGCGTAGGTAGTGTACGCAACGAGCATGGTTCCTTGAAGGTGGCGTAGGTAGTGTACGCAACTAGCATGGTTCCTTGAAGGTGGCGCAGGTAGTGTACGCAACTAGCATGGTTCCTTGAAGGTGGCGTAGGTAGTGTACGCAACTAGCATGGTTCCTTGAAGGTGGCGCAGGTAGTGTACGCAACTAGCATGGTTCCTTGAAGGTGGCGTTGGTAGTGTATGCAACTAGCATGGTTCCTTGAAGGTGGCGCAGGTAGTGTACGCAACTAGCATGGTTCCTTGAAGGAGGCGTAGGTAATAAACGCAACTAACACGGTTCCTTGAAGGTGGCGCAGGTAGTGCACGCAACTAGCATGGTTCCTTGAAGGTGGCGCCGGTAGTGTACGCAACTAGCATGGTTCCTTGAAGGTGGCGCAGGTAGTGTACGCAACTAGCATGGTTCCTTGAGGGTGGCGTAGGTAATGTACGCAACTAGCATTGTTCCTTGATGGTGGCGCAGGTAGTGTACGCAACAAGCATGGTTCCTTGAAGGTGGCGCAGGTAGTGTACGCAACTAGCATGGTTCCTTGAAGGTGGCGTACGTAGTGTACGCAACTAGCATGGTTCCTTGAAGGTGGCGCAGGTAGTGTACGCAACTAGCATGGTTCCTTGAAGGTGGCGTAGGTAGTGTACGCAACTAGCATGGTTCCTTGAAGGTGGCGCAGGTAGTGTACGCAACTAGCATGGTTCCTTGAAGGTGGCGTAGGTAGTGTACGCAACTAGCATGGGTCCTTGAGGATGGCTCAGGTAATGTACGCAACTAGCACGGTTCTTTGAAGGTGGCGCAGGTAATGTACGCAACTAGCACGGTTCCTTGAAGGTAGCGCAGGTAATGTACGCAACTAGCATGGTTCCTTGAAGGTGGCGCAGGTAGTGTACGCAATTAGCATGGTTCCTTGAAGGTGGCGTAGGTAGTGTACGCAACTAGCATGGTTCCTTGAAGGTGGCGCAGGTAGTGTACGCAACTAGCACGGTTCCTTGAAGGTGGCGTAGGTAGTGTACGCAACTAGCATGGTTCCTTGAGGATGCAGTCGGTAGTGTACGCAACTAGCACGGTTCCGTGATGGTGGCGTAGGTAGTGTACGCAATTAGCACGGTTCCTTGAAGGAGGCGCAGGTAGTGTACGCAACTAGCATGATTCCTTGAGGGTGGCGTAGATAGTGTACGCAATTAGCACGGTTCCTTGAAGGTGGCGTAGGTAATGTACGCAATTAGCACGGTTCCTTGAAGGTGGCGCAGGTAATGTACGCAACTAGCACGGTTCCTTGAAGGTGACGCAGGTAGTGTACGCAACTAGCACGGTTCCTTGAGGGTGGCGTAGGTAGTGTACGCAAATAGCATGGTTCCTTGAAGGTGGCGCAGGTAGTGTACGCAACTAGCATGGTTCCTTGAAGGTGGCGCAGGTAGTGTACGCAACTAGCATGGTTCCTTGAAGGTGGCGCAGGTAGTGTACGCAACTAGCATGGGTCCTTGAGGATGGCTCAGGTAATGTACGCAACTAGCATGGTTCCTTGAAGGTGGCGCAGGTAGTGTACGCAACTAGCACGGTTCCTTGAAGGTAGCGCAGGTAGTGTACGCAACTAGCATGGTTCCTTGAAGGTGGCGCAGGTAGTGTACGCAACTAGCATGGTTCCTTGAAGGTGGCGCAGGTAGTGTAAGCAACTAGCATGGTTCTAAGAAGGTAGCGCAGGTAGTGTACACCACTAGCATGGTTCCTTGAAGGTGGCGCAGGTAGTGTACGCAACTAGCATGGTTCCTTGAAGGTGGCGCAGGTAGTGTACGCAACTAGCACGGTTCCTTGAAGGTGCAGTAGGTAATGTACGCGACTAGCACGGTTCCTTGAAGGTGGCGCAGGTAGTGTACGCAACTAGCATGGTTCCTTGAAGGTGGCGCAGGTAGTGTACGCGACTAGCACGGTTCCTTGAAGGTGGCGCAGGTAGTGTACGCAACTAGCACGGTTCATTGAAGGTGCAGTAGGTAATGTACGCGACTAGCACGGTTCCTTGAAGGAGGCGCAGGTAGTGTACGCAACTAGCACGGTTCATTGAAGGTGGCGCAGGTGGGGTACGCAACTAGCACGGTTCATTGAAGGTGCAGTAGGTAATGTACGCGACTAGCATGGTTCCTTGAAGGTGCAGTAGGTAATGTACAAGACTAGCATGGTTCCTTGAAGGTGCAGTAGGTAATGTACGCAACTAGCACGGTTCCTTGAAGGTGGCGTAGGTAATGTACGCAACTAGCACGGTTCCTTGAAGGTGGCGAAGGTAATGTACGCAACTAGCACGGTTCCTTGAAGGTGCAGTAGGTAATGTACGCAAATAGCACGGTTCCTTGAAGGTGGTGCAGGTAATGTACGCGACTAGCATGGTTCCTTGAGGGTGGCGCAGGTAATGTACGCAACTAGCATGGTTCCTTGGGGGTGGCGCAGGTTATGTACGCAACTAGCACGGTTCCTTGAGGGTGGCGCAGGTAATGTACGCAACTAGCATGGTTCATTTAAGGTGCAGTAGGTAATGTACGCGACTAGCACGGTTCCTTGAAGGTGGCGCAGGTAGTGTACGCAACCAGCACGGTTCCTTGAAGGTGGCGCAGGTAATGTACGCAACTAGCACGGTTCCTTGAAGGTGGCGCAGGTAGTGTACGCAACTAGCATGGTTCCTTGAAGGTGGCGCAGGTAGTGTACGCAACTAGCACGGTTCCTTGAAGGTGGCGCAGGTAGTGTACGCAACTAGCACGGTTCATTGAAGGTGGCGCAGGTAATGTACGCAACTAGCACGGTTCATTGAAGGTGGCGCAGGTAGTGTACGCAACTAGCACGGTTCATTGAAGGTGCAGTAGGTAATGTACGCGACTAGCATGGTTCCTTGAAGGTGCAGTGGGTAATGTACGCGACTAGCATGGTTCCTTGAAGGTGCAGTAGGTAATGTACGCGACTAGCACGGTTCCTTGAAGGTGGCGCAGGTAATGTACGCGACTAGCATGGTTCCTTGAAGGTGGCGCAGGTAGTGTACGCAACTAGCATGGTTCCTTGAGGGTGCAGTAGGTAATGTACGCAACTAGCACGGTTCATTGAAGGTGGCGTAGGTAGTGTACGCGACTAGCATGGTTCCTTGAAGGAGGCGCAGGTAGTGTACGCAACTAGCACGGTTCCTTGAAGGTGGCGCATGTAATGTACGCAACTAGCACTGTTCCTTGAAGGTGGCGTAGGTAGTGTACGCAACTAGCACGCTTCCTTGAGGGTGGCGCAGGTAGTGTACGCAACTAACATAGTTCCTTGAAGGTGGCGCAGGTAGTGTACGCAACTAGCATGGTTCCTTGAAGGTGCAGTAGGTAATGTACGCGACTAGCACGGTTCCTTGAAGGTGGCGTAGGTAGTGTACGCAACTAGCATGGTTCCTTGAAGGTGGCGTAGGTAGTGTACGCAACTAGCATGGTTCCTTGAAGGTGGCGCAGGTAGTGTACGCAGCTAGCATGGTTCCTTGAAGGTGGCGTAGGTAGTGTACGCAACTAGCATGGTTCCTTGAAGGTGGCGCAGGTAGTGTACGCAACTAGCATTGTTTCCTTGAAGGTGGCGTTGGTAGTGTACGCAACTAGCATGGTTCCTTGAAGGTGGCGCAGGTAGTGTACGCAACTAGAATGGTTCCTTGAAGGTGGCGTAGGTAATGTACGCAATTAGCACGGTTCCTTGAAGGTGGCGCAGGTAATGTACGCAACTAGCACGGTTCCTTGAAGGTGGCGCAGGTAGTGTACGCAACTAGCACGGTTCCTTGAGGGTGGCATAGGTAGTGTACGCAACTAGCATGGTTCCTTGAAGGTGGCGCAGGTAGTGTACGCAACTAGCATGGTTCCTTGAAGGTGGCGCAGGTAGTGTACGCAACTAGCATGGTTCCTTGAAGGTGGCGCAGGTAGTGTATGCAACTAGCATGGTTCCTTGAAGGTGGCGTAGGTAGTGTACGCAACTAGCATGGTTCCTTGAAGGTGGCGCAGGTAGTGTACGCAACTAGCATGGTTCCTTGAGGGTGGTGCAGGTAATGTACGCAATTAGCACGGTTCTTTGAAGGTGGCGCAGGTAGTGTACGCAATTAGCATGGGTCCTTGAAGGTGGCGTAGGTTGTGTACGCAACTAGCACGGTTCCTTGAAGGTGTCGTAGGTAGTGTACGCAATAAGCATGGGTCGTTGAAGGAGGCGCAGGTAGTGTACGCAATTTGCACGGTTCCTTGAAGGTGGCGCAGGTAGTGTACGCAACTAGCACGAATCCTTGAAGGTGGCGCAGGTAATGTACGTAACTAGCACGGTTCCTTGAAGGTGGCGCAGGTAATGTACGCGATTAGCACGGTTCCTTGAGGGTGGTGCAGGTAATGTACGCGACTAGCACGGTTTCTTGAGGGTGGTGCAGGTGGTGTACGCAACTTGCATGGTTCCTTGAAGGTAGCGCAGGTAGTGTACGCAACTAGCACTGTTCCTTGAAGGTGGCGTAGGTAGTGTACGCAACTAGCACGGTTCCTTGAAGGTGGCGTAGGCTGTGTACGCAACTAGCACGGTTCCTTGAAGGTGGCGCAGGTAATGTACGCAACTAGCACGGTTCCTTGAAGGTGGCGCAGGTAATGTACGCGACTAGCACGGTTCCTTGAGGGTGGTGCAGGTAATGTACGCGACTAGCACGGTTCCTTGAAGGTGGCGCAGGTAGTGTACGCAATTAGCATGGTTCCTTGAGGGTGGCGTAGGTAGTGTACGCAACTAGCATGGGTCCTTGATGGTGGCGCAGGTAGTGTACGCAACTAGCACGGTTCCTTGAAGGTGGCGTAGGTAGTGTACGCAATTAGCATGGGTCCTTGAGGGTGGCGTAGGTAGTGTACGCAAATAGCATGGGTCCTTGAGGATGGCTCAGGTAATGTACGCAACTAGCACGGTTCCTTGAAGGTGGCGTAGGTTATGTACGCAACTAGCACGGTTCCTTGAAGGTGGCGCAGGTAATGTACGCAACTAGCACGGTTCCTTGAGGGTGGCGTAGGTAGTGTACGCAACTAGCACGGGTCCTTGAAGGTGGCGCAGGTAATGTACGCAACTAGCATGGATCCTTGAGGGGGGCGTAGGTAGTGTACGCAACTAGCACGGGTCCTTGAGGGTGGCGCAGGAAGTGTACGCAACTAGCACGGTTCCTTGAAGGTGGCGTAGGTAGTGTACGCAACTAGCACGGTTCCTTGAAGGTGGCGCAGGTAATGTACGCAACTAGCACGGGTCCTTGAAGGTGGCGCAGGTAATGTACGCAACTAGCATGGATCCTTGAGGGTGGCGTAGGTAGTGTACGCAACTAGCACGGGTCCTTGAGGGTGGCGCAGGTAATGTACGCAACTAGCATGGTTCATTTAAGGTGCAGTAGGTAATGTACGCGACTAGCACGGTTCCTTGAAGGTGGCGCAGGTAGTGTACGCAACCAGCACGGTTCCTTGAAGGTGGCGCAGGTAATGTACGCAACTAGCACGGTTCCTTGAAGGTGGCGCAGGTAGTGTACGCAACTAGCATGGTTCCTTGAAGGTGGCGCAGGTAGTGTACGCAACTAGCACGGTTCCTTGAAGGTGGCGCAGGTAGTGTACGCAACTAGCACGGTTCATTGAAGGTGGCGCAGGTAATGTACGCAACTAGCACGGTTCATTGAAGGTGGCGCAGGTAGTGTACGCAACTAGCACGGTTCATTGAAGGTGCAGTAGGTAATGTACGCGACTAGCATGGTTCCTTGAAGGTGCAGTGGGTAATGTACGCGACTAGCATGGTTCCTTGAAGGTGCAGTAGGTAATGTACGCGACTAGCACGGTTCCTTGAAGGTGGCGCAGGTAATGTACGCGACTAGCATGGTTCCTTGAAGGTGGCGCAGGTAGTGTACGCAACTAGCATGGTTCCTTGAGGGTGCAGTAGGTAATGTACGCAACTAGCACGGTTCATTGAAGGTGGCGTAGGTAGTGTACGCGACTAGCATGGTTCCTTGAAGGAGGCGCAGGTAGTGTACGCAACTAGCACGGTTCCTTGAAGGTGGCGCATGTAATGTACGCAACTAGCACTGTTCCTTGAAGGCGGCGTAGGTAGTGTACGCAACTAGCACGCTTCCTTGAGGGTGGCGCAGGTAGTGTACGCAACTAACATAGTTCCTTGAAGGTGGCGCAGGTAGTGTACGCAACTAGCATGGTTCCTTGAAGGTGCAGTAGGTAATGTACGCGACTAGCACGGTTCCTTGAAGGTGGCGTAGGTAGTGTACGCAACTAGCATGGTTCCTTGAAGGTGGCGTAGGTAGTGTACGCAACTAGCATGGTTCCTTGAAGGTGGCGCAGGTAGTGTACGCAGCTAGCATGGTTCCTTGAAGGTGGCGTAGGTAGTGTACGCAACTAGCATGGTTCCTTGAAGGTGGCGCAGGTAGTGTACGCAACTAGCATTGTTTCCTTGAAGGTGGCGTTGGTAGTGTACGCAACTAGCATGGTTCCTTGAAGGTGGCGCAGGTAGTGTACGCAACTAGAATGGTTCCTTGAAGGTGGCGTAGGTAATGTACGCAATTAGCACGGTTCCTTGAAGGTGGCGCAGGTAATGTACGCAACTAGCACGGTTCCTTGAAGGTGGCGCAGGTAGTGTACGCAACTAGCACGGTTCCTTGAGGGTGGCATAGGTAGTGTACGCAACTAGCATGGTTCCTTGAAGGTGGCGCAGGTAGTGTACGCAACTAGCATGGTTCCTTGAAGGTGGCGCAGGTAGTGTACGCAACTAGCATGGTTCCTTGAAGGTGGCGCAGGTAGTGTATGCAACTAGCATGGTTCCTTGAAGGTGGCGTAGGTAGTGTACGCAACTAGCATGGTTCCTTGAAGGTGGCGCAGGTAGTGTACGCAACTAGCATGGTTCCTTGAGGGTGGTGCAGGTAATGTACGCAATTAGCACGGTTCTTTGAAGGTGGCGCAGGTAGTGTACGCAATTAGCATGGGTCCTTGAAGGTGGCGTAGGTTGTGTACGCAACTAGCACGGTTCCTTGAAGGTGTCGTAGGTAGTGTACGCAATAAGCATGGGTCGTTGAAGGAGGCGCAGGTAGTGTACGCAATTTGCACGGTTCCTTGAAGGTGGCGCAGGTAGTGTACGCAACTAGCACGAATCCTTGAAGGTGGCGCAGGTAATGTACGTAACTAGCACGGTTCCTTGAAGGTGGCGCAGGTAATGTACGCGATTAGCACGGTTCCTTGAGGGTGGTGCAGGTAATGTACGCGACTAGCACGGTTTCTTGAGGGTGGTGCAGGTGGTGTACGCAACTTGCATGGTTCCTTGAAGGTAGCGCAGGTAGTGTACGCAACTAGCACTGTTCCTTGAAGGTGGCGTAGGTAGTGTACGCAACTAGCACGGTTCCTTGAAGGTGGCGTAGGCTGTGTACGCAACTAGCACGGTTCCTTGAAGGTGGCGCAGGTAATGTACGCAACTAGCACGGTTCCTTGAAGGTGGCGCAGGTAATGTACGCGACTAGCACGGTTCCTTGAGGGTGGTGCAGGTAATGTACGCGACTAGCACGGTTCCTTGAAGGTGGCGCAGGTAGTGTACGCAATTAGCATGGTTCCTTGAGGGTGGCGTAGGTAGTGTACGCAACTAGCATGGGTCCTTGATGGTGGCGCAGGTAGTGTACGCAACTAGCACGGTTCCTTGAAGGTGGCGTAGGTAGTGTACGCAATTAGCATGGGTCCTTGAGGGTGGCGTAGGTAGTGTACGCAAATAGCATGGGTCCTTGAGGATGGCTCAGGTAATGTACGCAACTAGCACGGTTCCTTGAAGGTGGCGTAGGTTATGTACGCAACTAGCACGGTTCCTTGAAGGTGGCGCAGGTAATGTACGCAACTAGCACGGTTCCTTGAGGGTGGCGTAGGTAGTGTACGCAACTAGCACGGGTCCTTGAAGGTGGCGCAGGTAATGTACGCAACTAGCATGGATCCTTGAGGGGGGCGTAGGTAGTGTACGCAACTAGCACGGGTCCTTGAGGGTGGCGCAGGAAGTGTACGCAACTAGCACGGTTCCTTGAAGGTGGCGTAGGTAGTGTACGCAACTAGCACGGTTCCTTGAAGGTGGCGCAGGTAATGTACGCAACTAGCACGGGTCCTTGAAGGTGGCGCAGGTAATGTACGCAACTAGCATGGATCCTTGAGGGTGGCGTAGGTAGTGTACGCAACTAGCACGGGTCCTTGATGGTGGCGCAGGTAGTGTACGCAACTAGCACGGTTCCTTGAAGGTGGCGTAGGTAGTGTACGCAACTAGCACGGTTCCTTGAGGGTGGCGTAGGTAGTGTACGCAACTAGCATGGGTCCTTGAGGTTGGCGCAGGTAGTGTACGCAACTAGCACGGGTCCTTGAGGGTGGCGCAGGTAGTGTACGCAACTAGCATGGGTCCTTGAGGTTGGCGCAAGTAGTGTACGCAACTAGCACGGGTCATTGAGGGTGGCGCAGGTAGTGTACGCAACTAGCACGGTTCCTTGAAGTTGGCGTAGGTAGTGTACGCAACTAACATGGGTCCTTGAGGGTGGCGCAGGTAGTGTACGCAACTAGCACGGTTCCTTGAGGGTGGCGTAGGTAGTGTACGCAACTAGCATGGGTCCTTGAGGGTGGCGCAGGTAGTGTACGTAACTAGCACGGTTCCTTGAAGGTGGCGTAGGTAGTGTACGCAATTAGCATGGGTCCTTGAGGGTGGCGTAGGTATTGTACGCAACTAGCACGGTTCCTTGAAGGTGGCGTAGGTAATGTACGCAACTAGCACGGTTCCTTGAAGGTGGCGCAGGTAATGTACGCAACTAGCACGGTTCCTTGAGGGTGGCGTAGGTAGTGTACGCAACTAGCACGGGTCCTTGAAGGTGGCGCAGGTAATGTACGCAACTAGCATGGATCCTTGAGGGTGGCGTAGGTAGTGTACGCAACTAGCACGGGTCCTTGAAGGTGGCGCAGGTAATGTACGCAACTAGCACTGTTCCTTGAAGGTGGCGCAGGTAATGTACGCAACTAGCATGGGTCCTTGAGGGTGGCGTAGGTAGTGTACGCAACTAGCATGGTTCCTTGAAGGTGGCGCAGGTAATGTACGCAACTAGCATGGGTCCTTGAGGTTGGCGTAGGTAGTGTACGCAACTAGCATGGTTCCTTGAAGGTGGCGCAGGTAATGTACGACAATAGCATGGGTCCATGAGGATGGCTCAGGTAATGTACGCAACTAGCACGATTCATTGAAGGTGGCGCAGGTAATGCACGCAACTAGCACGGTTCATTGAAGGTGGCGCAGATAGTGTACGACACTAGCAAGGGTCCTTGAAGGTGGTGCAGGTAATGTACGCAACTAGCAAGGGTCCTTGAGGGTGGTGCAGGTAATGTACGCAACTAGCATGGGTCCATGAGGATGGCTCAGGTAATGTACGCAACTAGCACGGTTCATTGAAGGTGGCGCAGGTAATGTACGCATCTAGCATGGGTCCTTGAAGGAGGCGTACGTAATGTACGCAACTAGCATGGGTCCTTGAGGGTGGCGCAGGTAGTGTACGCAACTAGCACGGTTCCTTGAAGGTGGCGTAGGTAGTGTACGCAACTAGCATGGGTCCTTAAGGATGGCTCAGGTAATGTACGCAACTAGCACGGTTCCTTGAAGGTCGCGTAGGTAGTGTACGCAACTAGCACGGTTCATTGAAGGTGGCGCAGGTAGTGTACGCAACTAGCATAGTTCCTTGAAGGTGGCGCAGGTAGTGTACCCAACTAGCATGGTTCCTTGAAGGTGCAGTAGGTAATGTACGCGACTAGCACGGTTCCTTGAAGGTGGCGTAGGTAGTGTACGCAACTAGCATGGTTCCTTGAAGGTGGCGTAGGTAGTGTACGCAACTAGCATGGTTCCTTGAAGGTGGCGCAGGTAGTGTACGCAACTAGCATGGTTCCTTGAAGGTGGCGCAGGTAGTGTACGCAACTAGCACGGTTCCTTGAAGGTGGCGCAGGTAGTGTACGCAACTAGCATAGTTCATTGAAGGTGGCGCAGGTAGTGTACGCAACTAGCATGGTTCCTTGAAGGTGCAGTAGGTAATGTACGCGACTAGCACGGTTCCTTGAAGGTGGCGTAGGTAGTGTACGCAACGAGCATGGTTCCTTGAAGGTGGCGTAGGTAGTGTACGCAACTAGCATGGTTCCTTGAAGGTGGCGCAGGTAGTGTACGCAACTAGCATGGTTCCTTGAAGGTGGCGTAGGTAGTGTACGCAACTAGCATGGTTCCTTGAAGGTGGCGCAGGTAGTGTACGCAACTAGCATGGTTCCTTGAAGGTGGCGTTGGTAGTGTATGCAACTAGCATGGTTCCTTGAAGGTGGCGCAGGTAGTGTACGCAACTAGCATGGTTCCTTGAAGGAGGCGTAGGTAATAAACGCAACTAACACGGTTCCTTGAAGGTGGCGCAGGTAGTGCACGCAACTAGCATGGTTCCTTGAAGGTGGCGCAGGTTGTGTACGCAACTAGCATGGTTCCTTGAAGGTGGCGCAGGTAGTGTACGCAACTAGCATGGTTCCTTGAGGGTGGCGTAGGTAATGTACGCAACTAGCATGGTTCCTTGAAGGTGGCGCAGGTAGTGTACGCAACTAGCATGGTTCCTTGAAGGTGGCGCAGGTAGTGTACGCAACTAGCATGGTTCCTTGAAGGTGGCGTACGTAGTGTACGCAACTAGCATGGTTCCTTGAAGGTGGCGCAGGTAGTGTACGCAACTAGCATGGTTCCTTGAAGGTGGCGTAGGTAGTGTACGCAACTAGCATGGTTCCTTGAAGGTGGCGCAGGTAGTGTACGCAACTAGCATGGTTCCTTGAAGGTGGCGTAGGTAGTGTACGCAACTAGCATGGGTCCTTGAGGATGGCTCAGGTAATGTACGCAACTAGCACGGTTCTTTGAAGGTGGCGCAGGTAATGTACGCAACTAGCACGGTTCCTTGAAGGTAGCGCAGGTAATGTACGCAACTAGCATGGTTCCTTGAAGGTGGCGCAGGTAGTGTACGCAACTAGCATGGTTCCTTGAAGGTGGCGCAGGTAGTGTACGCAACTAGCATGGGTCCTTGAGGATGGCTCAGGTAATGTACGCAACTAGCATGGTTCCTTGAAGGTGGCGCAGGTAGTGTACGCAACTAGCACGGTTCCTTGAAGGTAGCGCAGGTAGTGTACGCAACTAGCATGGTTCCTTGAGGGTGGCGTAGATAGTGTACGCAATTAGCACGGTTCCTTGAAGGTGGCGTAGGTAATGTACGCAATTAGCACGGTTCCTTGAAGGTGGCGCAGGTAATGTACGCAACTAGCACGGTTCCTTGAAGGTGGCGCAGGTAGTGTACGCAACTAGCACGGTTCCTTGAGGGTGGCGTAGGTAGTGTACGCAAATAGCATGGTTCCTTGAAGGTGGCGCAGGTAGTGTACGCAACTAGCATGGTTCCTTGAAGGTGGCGCAGGTAGTGTACGCAACTAGCATGGTTCCTTGAAGGTGGCGCAGGTAGTGTACGCAACTAGCATGGGTCCTTGAGGATGGCTCAGGTAATGTACGCAACTAGCATGGTTCCTTGAAGGTGGCGCAGGTAGTGTACGCAACTAGCACGGTTCCTTGAAGGTAGCGCAGGTAGTGTACGCAACTAGCATGGTTCCTTGAAGGTGGCGCAGGTAGTGTACGCAACTAGCATGGTTCCTTGAAGGTGGCGCAGGTAGTGTACGCAACTAGCATGGTTCTAAGAAGGTAGCGCAGGTAGTGTACACCACTAGCATGGTTCCTTGAAGGTGGCGCAGGTAGTGTACGCAACTAGCATGGTTCCTTGAAGGTGGCGCAGGTAGTGTACGCAACTAGCACGGTTCCTTGAAGGTGCAGTAGGTAATGTACGCGACTAGCACGGTTCCTTGAAGGTGGCGCAGGTAGTGTACGCAACTAGCATGGTTCCTTGAAGGTGGCGCAGGTAGTGTACGCGACTAGCACGGTTCCTTGAAGGTGGCGCAGGTAGTGTACGCAACTAGCACGGTTCATTGAAGGTGCAGTAGGTAATGTACGCGACTAGCACGGTTCCTTGAAGGAGGCGCAGGTAGTGTACGCAACTAGCACGGTTCATTGAAGGTGGCGCAGGTGGGGTACGCAACTAGCACGGTTCATTGAAGGTGCAGTAGGTAATGTACGCGACTAGCATGGTTCCTTGAAGGTGCAGTAGGTAATGTACAAGACTAGCATGGTTCCTTGAAGGTGCAGTAGGTAATGTACGCAACTAGCACGGTTCCTTGAAGGTGGCGTAGGTAATGTACGCAACTAGCACGGTTCCTTGAAGGTGGCGAAGGTAATGTACGCAACTAGCACGGTTCCTTGAAGGTGCAGTAGGTAATGTACGCAACTAGCACGGTTCCTTGAAGGTGGTGCAGGTAATGTACGCGACTAGCACGGTTCATTGAAGGTGGCGCAGGTAATGTACGCAACTAGCATGGTTCCTTGAGGGTGGCGCAGGTAATGTACGCAACTAGCATGGTTCCTTGGGGGTGGCGCAGGTTATGTACGCAACTAGCACGGTTCCTTGAGGGTGGCGCAGGTAATGTACGCAACTAGCAGGGTTCATTTAAGGTGCAGTAGGTAATGTACGCGACTAGCACGGTTCCTTGAAGGTGGCGCAGGTAGTGTACGCAACCAGCACGGTTCCTTGAAGGTGGCGCAGGTAATGTACGCAACTAGCACGGTTCCTTGAAGGTGGCGCAGGTAGTGTACGCAACTAGCATGGTTCCTTGAAAGTGGCGCAGGTAGTGTACGCAACTAGCACGGTTCCTTGAAGGTGGCGCAGGTAGTGTACGCAACTAGCACGGTTCATTGAAGGTGGCGCAGGTAATGTACGCAACTAGCACGGTTCATTGAAGGTGGCGCAGGTAGTGTACGCAACTAGCACGGTTCATTGAAGGTGCAGTAGGTAATGTACGCGACTAGCATGGTTCCTTGAAGGTGCAGTGGGTAATGTACGCGACTAGCATGGTTCCTTGAAGGTGCAGTAGGTAATGTACGCGACTAGCACGGTTCCTTGAAGGTGGCACAGGTAATGTACGCGACTAGCATGGTTCCTTGAAGGTGGCGCAGGTAGTGTACGCAACTAGCATGGTTCCTTGAGGGTGCAGTAGGTAATGTACGCAACTAGCACGGTTCATTGAAGGTGGCGTAGGTAGTGTACGCGACTAGCATGGTTCCTTGAAGGAGGCGCAGGTAGTGTACGCAACTAGCACGGTTCCTTGAAGGTGGCGCATGTAATGTACGCAACTAGCACTGTTCCTTGAAGGTGGCGTAGGTAGTGTACGCAACTAGCACGCTTCCTTGAGGGTGGCGCAGGTAGTGTACGCAACTAGCATGGGTCCTTGAGGGTGGCGTAGGTAGTGTACGCAACTAGCGCGGTTCCTTGAAGGTGGCGCAGGTAATGTACGCAACTAGCACGGTTCCTTGAGGGTGGCGCAGGTAGTGTACGCAACTAGCACGGTTCCTTGAAGGTGGCGCAGGTAATCTACGCAACTAGCATGGGTCCTTGAGGGTGGCGTAGGTAGTGTACGCAACTAGCACTGTTCCTTGAAGGTGGCGTAGATAGTGTACGCAACTAGCACTGTTCCTTGAAGGTGGCGTAGGTAGTGTACGCAACTAGCACGGTTCCTTGAAGGTGGCGTAGGTTGTGTACGCAACTAGCACGGTTCCTTGAAGGTGGCGCAGGTAGTGTACGCAACTAGCATAGTTCCTTGAAGGTGGCGCAGGTAGTGTACGCAACTAGCATGGTTCCTTGAAGGTGCAGTAGGTAATGTACGCGACTAGCACGGTTCCTTGAAGGTGGCGTAGGTAGTGTACGCAACTAGCATGGTTCCTTGAAGGTGGCGTAGGTTGTGTACGCAACTAGCATGGTTCCTTGATGGTGGCGCAGGTAGTGTACGCAACTAGCATGGTTCCTTGAAGGTGGCGTAGGTAGTGTACGCAACTAGCATGGTTCCTTGGAGGTGGCGCAGGTAGTGTACGCAACTAGCATTGTTTCCTTGAAGGTGGCGTTGGTAGTGTACGCAACTAGCATGGTTCCTTGAAGGTGGCGCAGGTAGTGTACGCAACTAGAATGGTTCCTTGAAGGAGGCGTAGGTAATGTACGCAAATAGCACGGTTCCTTGAAGGTGGCGCAGGTAGTGCACGCAACTAGCATGGTTCCTTGAAGGTGGCGCAGGTAATGTACGCAACTAGCACGGTTCCTTGAAGGTGGCGCAGGTAATGTACGCAACTAGCACGGTTCATTGAAGGTGGCGCAGGTAATGTACGCAACTAGCATGGGTCCTTGAAGGAGGCGCAGGTAGTGTACGCAACTAGCATGGTTCCTTGAGGGTGGCGCAGGTAGTGTTCGCAACTAGCATGGGTCCTTGAGGGTGGCGCAGGTAGTGTACGCAACTAGCACGGTTCCTTGAAGGCGGCGTAGGTAGTGTACGCAACTAGCATGGGTCCTTGAGGATGGCTCAGGTAATGTACGCAACTAGCACGGTTCCTTGAAGGTCGCGTAGGTAGTGTACGCAACTAGCACGGTTCATTGAAGGTGGCGCAGGTAGTGTACGCAACTAGCATAGTTCCTTGAAGGTGGCGCAGGTAGTGTACGCAACTAGCATGGTTCCTTGAAGGTGCAGTAGGTAATGTACGCGACTAGCACGGTTCCTTGAAGGTGGCGTAGGTAGTGTACGCAACTAGCATGGTTCCTTGAAGGTGCAGTAGGTAATGTACGCGACTAGCACGGTTCCTTGAAGGTGGCGTAGGTAGTGTACGCAACTAGCATGGTTCCTTGAAGGTGGCGTAGGTAGTGTACGCAACTAGCATGGTTCCTTGAAGGTGGCGCAGGTAGTGTACGCAACTAGCATGGTTCCTTGATGGTGGCGCAGGTTGTGTACGCAACTAGCATGGTTCCTTGAAGGTGGCGCAGGTAGTGTACGCAACTAGCATAGTTCCTTGAAGGTGGCGCAGGTAGTGTACGCAACTAGCATGGTTCCTTGAAGGTGCAGTAGGTAATGTACGCGACTAGCACGGTTCCTTGAAGGTGGCGTAGGTAGTGTACGCAACTAGCATGGTTCCTTGAAGGTGGCGTAGGTAGTGTACGCAACTAGCATGGTTCCTTGAAGGTGCAGTAGGTAATGTACGCGACTAGCACGGTTCCTTGAAGGTGGCGTAGGTAGTGTACGCAACTAGCATGGTTCCTTGAAGGTGGCGCAGGTAGTGTACGCAACTAGCATTGTTTCCTTGAAGGTGGCGTTGGTAGTGTACGCAACTAGCATGGTTCCTTGAAGGTGGCGCAGGTAGTGTACGCAACTAGCATGGTTCCTTGAAGGAGTCGTAGGTAATGTACGCAACTAGCACGGTTCCTTGAAGGTGGCGCAGGTAGTGCACGCAACTAGCATGGTTCCTTGAAGGTGGCGCAGGTAATGTACGCAACTAGCACGGTTCCTTGAAGGTGGCGCAGGTAATGTACGCAACTAGCACGGTTCATTGAAGGTGGCGCAGGTAATGTACGCAACTAGCATGGGTCCTTGAAGGAGGCGTTGGTAGTGTACGCAACTAGCATAGTTCCTTGAAGGTGGCGCAGGTAGTGTACGCAACTAACATGGTTCCTTGAAGGTGCAGTAGGCAATGTACGCGACTAGCACGGTTCCTTGAAGGTGGCGTAGGTAGTGTACGCAACTAGCATGGTTCCTTGAAGGTGGCGTAGGTAGTGTACGCAACTAGCATGGTTCCTTGAAGGTGGCGCAGGTAGTGTACGCAACTAGCATGGTTCCTTTAAGGTGGCGTAGGTAGTGTACGCAACTAGCATGGTTCCTTGAAGGTGGCGCAGGTAGTGTACGCAACTAGCATTGTTCCTTGAAGGTGGCGTTGGTAGTGTACGCAAATAGCATGGTTCCTTGAAGGTGGCGCAGGTAGTGTACGCAACTAGCATGGTTCCTTGAAGGAGGCGTAGGTAATGTACGCAACTAGCACGGTTCCTTGAAGGTGGCGCAGGTAGTGCACGCAACTAGCATGGTTCCTTGAAGGTGGCGCAGGTAGTGTACGCAACTAGCATGGTTCCTTGAAGGTGGCGCAGGTAGTGTACGCAACTAGCATGGTTCCTTGAGGGTGGCGTAGGTAATGTACGCAACTAGCATGGTTCCTTGAAGGTGGCGCAGGTAGTGTACGCAACTAGCATGGTTCCTTGAAGGTGGCGCAGGTAGTGTACGCAACTAGCATGGTTCCTTGAAGGTGGCGTAGGTAGTGTACGCAACTAGCATGGTTCCTTGAAGGTGGCGCAGGTAGTGTACGCAACTAGCATGGTTCCTTGAAGGTGGCGTGGGTAGTGTACGCAACTAGCATGGTTCCTTGAAGGTGGCGCAGGTAGTGTACGCAACTAGCATGGTACCTTGAAGGTGGCGTAGGTAGTGTACGCAACTAGCATGGGTCCTTGAGGATGGCTCAGGTAATGTACGCAACTAGCACGGTTCCTTGAAGGTGGCGCAGGTACTGTACGCAACTAGCACGGTTCCTTGAAGGTAGCGCAGGTAATGTACGCAACTAGCATGGTTCCTTGAAGGTGGCGCAGGTAGTGTACGCAACTAGCATGGTTCCTTGAAGGTGGCGTAGGTAGTGTACGCAACAAGCATGGTTCCTTGAAGGTGGCGCAGGTAGTGTACGCAACTAGCACGGTTCCTTGAAGGTGGCGTAGGTAGTGTACGCAACTAGCATGGTTCCTTGAGGGTGCAGTAGGTAGTGTACGCAACTAGCACGGTTCCTTGAAGGTGGCGTAGGTAGTGTACGCAATTAGCACGGTTCCTTGAAGGAGGCGCAGGTAGTGTACGCAACTAGCATGGTTCCTTGAGGGTGGCGTAGGTAGTGTACGCAATTAGCACGGTTCCTTGAAGGTGGCGTAGGTAATGTACGCAATTAGCACGGTTCCTTGAAGGTGGCGCAGGTAATGTACGCAACTAGCACGGTTCCTTGAAGGTGGCGCAGGTAGTGTACGCAACTAGCACGGTTCCTTGAGGGTGGCATAGGTAGTGTACGCAACTAGCATGGTTCCTTGAAGGTGGCGCAGGTAGTGTACGCAACTAGCATGGTTCCTTGAAGGTGGCGCAGGTAGTGTACGCAACTAGCATGGTTCCTTGAAGGTGGCGCAGGTAGTGTATGCAACTAGCATGGTTCCTTGAAGGTGGCGTAGGTAGTGTACGCAACTAGCATGGTTCCTTGAAGGTGGCGCAGGTAGTGTACGCAACTAGCATGGTTCCTTGAGGGTGGTGCAGGTAATGTACGCAATTAGCACGGTTCTTTGAAGGTGGCGCAGGTAGTGTACGCAATTAGCATGGGTCCTTGAAGGTGGCGTAGGTTGTGTACGCAACTAGCACGGTTCCTTGAAGGTGTCGTAGGTAGTGTACGCAATAAGCATGGGTCGTTGAAGGAGGCGCAGGTAGTGGACGCAATTTGCACGGTTCCTTGAAGGTGGCGCAGGTAGTGTACGCAACTAGCACGAATCCTTGAAGGTGGCGCAGGTAATGTACGTAACTAGCACGGTTCCTTGAAGGTGGCGCAGGTAATGTACGCGATTAGCACGGTTTCTTGAGGGTGGTGCAGGTAATGTACGCGACTAGCACGGTTCCTTGAGGGTGGTGCAGGTGGTTTACGCAACTAGCATGGTTCCTTGAAGGTAGCGCAGGTAGTGTACGCAACTAGCACTGTTCCTTGAAGGTGGCGTAGGTAGTGTACGCAACTAGCACGGTTCCTTGAAGGTGGCATAGGTTGTGTACGCAACTAGCACGGTTCCTTGAAGGTGGCGCAGGTAATGTACGCAACTAGCACGGTTCCTTGAAGGTGGCGCAGGTAATGTACGCGACTAGCACGGTTCCTTGAGGGTGGTGCAGGTAATGTACGCGACTAGCACGGTTCCTTGAAGGTGGCGTAGGTTATGTACGCAACTAGCACGGTTCCTTGAAGGTGGCGCAGGTAATGTACGCAACTAGCACGGTTCCTTGAGGGTGGCGTAGGTAGTGTACGCAACTAGCACGGGTCCTTGAAGGTGGCGCAGGTAATGTACGCAACTAGCATGGATCCTTGAGGGGGGCGTAGGTAGTGTACGCAACTAGCACGGGTCCTTGAGGGTGGCGCAGGAAGTGTACGCAACTAGCACGGTTCCTTGAAGGTGGCGTAGGTAGTGTACGCAACTAGCACGGTTCCTTGAAGGTGGCGCAGGTAATGTACGCAACTAGCACGGGTCCTTGAAGGTGGCGCAGGTAATGTACGCAACTAGCATGGATCCTTGAGGGTGGCGTAGGTAGTGTACGCAACTAGCACGGGTCCTTGATGGTGGCGCAGGTAGTGTACGCAACTAGCACGGTTCCTTGAAGGTGGCGTAGGTAGTGTACGCAACTAGCACGGTTCCTTGAGGGTGGCGTAGGTAGTGTACGCAACTAGCATGGGTCCTTGAGGTTGGCGCAGGTAGTGTACGCAACTAGCACGGGTCCTTGAGGGTGGCGCAGGTAGTGTACGCAACTAGCATGGGTCCTTGAGGTTGGCGCAAGTAGTGTACGCAACTAGCACGGGTCATTGAGGGTGGCGCAGGTAGTGTACGCAACTAGCACGGTTCCTTGAAGTTGGCGTAGGTAGTGTACGCAACTAACATGGGTCCTTGAGGGTGGCGCAGGTAGTGTACGCAACTAGCACGGTTCCTTGAGGGTGGCGTAGGTAGTGTACGCAACTAGCATGGGTCCTTGAGGGTGGCGCAGGTAGTGTACGCAACTAGCACGGTTCCTTGAAGGTGGCGTAGGTAGTGTACGCAATTAGCATGGGTCCTTGAGGGTGGCGTAGGTATTGTACGCAACTAGCACGGTTCCTTGAAGGTGGCGTAGGTAATGTACGCAACTAGCACGGTTCCTTGAAGGTGGCGCAGGTAATGTACGCAATTAGCACGGTTCCTTGAGGGTGGCGTAGGTAGTGTACGCAACTAGCACGGGTCCTTGAAGGTGGCGCAGGTAATGTACGCAACTAGCATGGATCCTTGAGGGTGGCGTAGGTAGTGTACGCAACTAGCACGGGTCCTTGAAGGTGGCGCAGGTAATGTACGCAACTAGCACTGTTCCTTGAAGGTGGCGCAGGTAATGTTCGCAACTAGCATGGGTCCTTGAGGGTGGCGTAGGTAGTGTACGCAACTAGCATGGTTCCTTGAAGGTGGCGCAGGTAATGTACGCAACTAGCATGGGTCCTTGAGGTTGGCGTAGGTAGTGTACGCAACTAGCATGGTTCCTTGAAGGTGGCGCAGGTAATGTACGCAACTAGCAAGGGTCCTTGAGGATGGCTCAGGTAATGTACGCAACTAGCCCGGTTTATTGAAGGTGGCGCAGATATAGTACGCAACTAGCACTGTTCCTTGAAGGTGGCGCAGGTTATGTACGCAACTAGCATGGGTCCATGAGGATGGCTCAGGTAATGTACGCAACTAGCACGGTTCATTGAAGGTGGCGCAGGTAATGTACGACAATAGCATGGGTCCATGAGGATGGCTCAGGTAATGTACGCAACTAGCACGATTCATTGAAGGTGGCGCAGGTAATGTACGCAACTAGCACGGTTCATTGAAGGTGGCGCAGATAGTGTATGACACTAGCAAGGGTCCTTGAAGGTGGTGCAGGTAATGTACGCAACTAGCAAGGGTCCTTGAGGGTGGTGCAGGTAATGTACGCAACTAGCATGGGTCCATGAGGATGGCTCAGGTAATGTACGCAACTAGCACGGTTCATTGAAGGTGGCGCAGGTAATGTACGCATCTAGCATGGGTCCTTGAAGGAGGCGCACGTAATGTACGCAACTAGCATGGGTCCTTGAGGGTGGCGCAGGTAGTGTACGCAACTAGCACGGTTCCTTGAAGGTGGCGTAGGTAGTGTACGCAACTAGCATGGGTCCTTAAGGATGGCTCAGGTAATGTACGAAACTAGCACGGTTCCTTGAAGGTCGCGTAGGTAGTGTACGCAACTAGCACGGTTCATTGAAGGTGGCGCAGGTAGTGTACGCAACTAGCATAGTTCCTTGAAGGTGGCGCAGGTAGTGTACCCAACTAGCATGGTTCCTTGAAGGTGCAGTAGGTAATGTACGCGACTAGCACGGTTCCTTGAAGGTGGCGTAGGTAGTGTACGCAACTAGCATGGTTCCTTGAAGGTGGCGTAGGTAGTGTACGCAACTAGCATGGTTCCTTGAAGGTGGCGCAGGTAGTGTACGCAACTAGCATGGTTCCTTGAAGGTGGCGCAGGTAGTGTACGCAACTAGCACGGTTCCTTGAAGGTGGCGCAGGTAGTGTACGCAACTAGCATAGTTCATTGAAGGTGGCGCAGGTAGTGTACGCAACTAGCATGGTTCCTTGAAGGTGCAGTAGGTAATGTACGCGACTAGCACGGTTCCTTGAAGGTGGCGTAGGTAGTGTACGCAACGAGCATGGTTCCTTGAAGGTGGCGTAGGTAGTGTACGCAACTAGCATGGTTCCTTGAAGGTGGCGCAGGTAGTGTACGCAACTAGCATGGTTCCTTGAAGGTGGCGTAGGTAGTGTACGCAACTAGCATGGTTCCTTGAAGGTGGCGCAGGTAGTGTACGCAACTAGCATGGTTCCTTGAAGGTGGCGTTGGTAGTGTATGCAACTAGCATGGTTCCTTGAAGGTGGCGCAAGTAGTGTACGCAACTAGCATGGTTACTTGAAGGAGGCGTAGGTAATAAACGCAACTAACACGGTTCCTTGAAGGTGGCGCAGGTAGTGCACGCAACTAGCATGGTTCCTTGAAGGTGGCGCAGGTAGTGTACGCAACTAGCATGGTTCCTTGAAGGTGGCGCAGGTAGTGTACGCAACTAGCATGGTTCCTTGAGGGTGGCGTAGGTAATGTACGCAACTAGCATTGTTCCTTGAAGGTGGCGCAGGGAGTGTACGCAACTAGCATGGTTCCTTGAAGGTGGCGCAGGTAGTGTACGCAACTAGCATGGTTCCTTGAAGGTGGCGTACGTAGTGTACGCAACTAGCATGGTTCCTTGAAGATGGCGCAGGTAGTGTACGCAACTAGCATGGTTCCTTGAAGGTGGCGTAGGTAGTGTACGCAACTAGCATGGTTCCTTGAAGGTGGCGCAGGTAGTGTACGCAACTAGCATGGTTCCTTGAAGGTGGCGTAGGTAGTGTACGCAACTAGCATGGGTCCTTGAGGATGGCTCAGGTAATGTACGCAACTAGCACGGTTCTTTGAAGGTGGCGCAGGTAATGTACGCAACTAGCACGGTTCCTTGAAGGTAGCGCAGGTAATGTACGCAACTAGCATGGTTCCTTGAAGGTGGCGCAGGTAGTGTACGCAATTAGCATGGTTCCTTGAAGGTGGCGTAGGTAGTGTACGCAACTAGCATGGTTCCTTGAAGGTGGCGCAGGTAGTGTACGCAACTAGCACGGTTCCTTGAAGGTGGCGTAGGTAGTGTACGCAACTAGCATGGTTCCTTGAGGATGCAGTAGGTAGTGTACGCAACTAGCACGGTTCCTTGTTGGTGGCGTAGGTAGTGTACGCAATTAGCACGGTTCCTTGAAGGAGGCGCAGGTAGTGTACGCAACTAGCATGGTTCCTTGAGGGTGGCGTAGATAGTGTACGCAATTAGCACGGTTCCTTGAAGGTGGCGTAGGTAATGTACGCAATTAGCACGGTTCCTTGAAGGTGGCGCAGGTAATGTACGCAACTAGCACGGTTCCTTGAAGGTGACGCAGGTAGTGTACGCAACTAGCACGGTTCCTTGAGGGTGGCGTAGGTAGTGTACGCAAATAGCATGGTTCCTTGAAGGTGGCGCAGGTAGTGTACGCAACTAGCATGGTTCCTTGAAGGTGGCGCAGGTAGTGTACGCAACTAGCATGGTTCCTTGAAGGTGGCGCAGGTAGTGTACGCAACTAGCATGGGTCCTTGAGGATGGCTCAGGTAATGTACGCAACTAGCATGGTTCCTTGAAGGTGGCGCAGGTAGTGTACGCAACTAGCACGGTTCCTTGAAGGTAGCGCAGGTAGTGTACGCAACTAGCATGGTTCCTTGAAGGTGGCGCAGGTAGTGTACGCAACTAGCATGGTTCCTTGAAGGTGGCGCAGGTAGTGTACGCAACTAGCATGGTTCTAAGAAGGTAGCGCAGGTAGTGTACACCACTAGCATGGTTCCTTGAAGGTGGCGCAGGTAGTGTACGCAACTAGCATGGTTCCTTGAAGGTGGCGCAGGTAGTGTACGCAACTAGCACGGTTCCTTGAAGGTGCAGTAGGTAATGTACGCGACTAGCACGGTTCCTTGAAGGTGGCGCAGGTAGTGTACGCAACTAGCATGGTTCCTTGAAGGTGGCGCAGGTAGTGTACGCGACTAGCACGGTTCCTTGAAGGTGGCGCAGGTAGTGTACGCAACTAGCACGGTTCATTGAAGGTGCAGTAGGTAATGTACGCGACTAGCACGGTTCCTTGAAGGAGGCGCAGGTAGTGTACGCAACTAGCACGGTTCATTGAAGGTGGCGCAGGTGGGGTACGCAACTAGCACGGTTCATTGAAGGTGCAGTAGGTAATGTACGCGACTAGCATGGTTCCTTGAAGGTGCAGTAGGTAATGTACAAGACTAGCATGGTTCCTTGAAGGTGCAGTAGGTAATGTACGCAACTAGCACGGTTCCTTGAAGGTGGCGTAGGTAATGTACGCAACTAGCACGGTTCCTTGAAGGTGGCGAAGGTAATGTACGCAACTAGCACGGTTCCTTGAAGGTGCAGTAGGTAATGTACGCAACTAGCACGGTTCCTTGAAGGT
Source organism: Meconema thalassinum (assembly GCA_946902985.2). Taxonomy (NCBI): domain Eukaryota; kingdom Metazoa; phylum Arthropoda; class Insecta; order Orthoptera; family Tettigoniidae; genus Meconema; species Meconema thalassinum. The sequence goes on from OX336389.2 coordinate 846,047,424, forward strand.
GGTGCAGGTAATGTACGCGACTAGCATGGTTCCTTGAGGGTGGCGCAGGTAATGTACGCAACTAGCATGGTTCCTTGGGGGTGGCGCAGGTTATGTACGCAACTAGCACGGTTCCTTGAGGGTGGCGCAGGTAATGTACGCAACTAGCATGGTTCATTTAAGGTGCAGTAGGTAATGTACGCGACTAGCACGGTTCCTTGAAGGTGGCGCAGGTAGTGTACGCAACCAGCACGGTTCCTTGAAGGTGGCGCAGGTAATGTACGCAACTAGCACGGTTCCTTGAAGGTGGCGCAGGTAGTGTACGCAACTAGCATGGTTCCTTGAAGGTGGCGCAGGTAGTGTACGCAACTAGCACGGTTCCTTGAAGGTGGCGCAGGTAGTGTACGCAACTAGCACGGTTCATTGAAGGTGGCGCAGGTAATGTACGCAACTAGCACGGTTCATTGAAGGTGGCGCAGGTAGTGTACGCAACTAGCACGGTTCATTGAAGGTGCAGTAGGTAATGTACGCGACTAGCATGGTTCCTTGAAGGTGCAGTGGGTAATGTACGCGACTAGCATGGTTCCTTGAAGGTGCAGTAGGTAATGTACGCGACTAGCACGGTTCCTTGAAGGTGGCGCAGGTAATGTACGCGACAAGCATGGTTCCTTGAAGGTGGCGCAGGTAGTGTACGCAACTAGCATGGTTCCTTGAGGGTGCAGTAGGTAATGTACGCAACTAGCACGGTTCATTGAAGGTGGCGTAGGTAGTGTACGCGACTAGCATGGTTCCTTGAAGGAGGCGCAGGTAGTGTACGCAACTAGCACGGTTCCTTGAAGGTGGCGCATGTAATGTACGCAACTAGCACTGTTCCTTGAAGGTGGCGTAGGTAGTGTACGCAACTAGCACGCTTCCTTGAGGGTGGCGCAGGTAGTGTACGCAACTAGCATGGGTCCTTGAGGGTGGCGTAGGTAGTGTACGCAACTAGCGCGGTTCCTTGAAGGTGGCGCAGGTAATGTACGCAACTAGCACGGTTCCTTGAGGGTGGCGCAGGTAGTGTACGCAACTAGCACGGTTCCTTGAAGGTGGCGCAGGTAATCTACGCAACTAGCATGGGTCCTTGAGGGTGGCGTAGGTAGTGTACGCAACTAGCACTGTTCCTTGAAGGTGGCGTAGATAGTGTACGCAACTAGCACTGTTCCTTGAAGTTGGCGTAGGTAGTGTACGCAACTAGCACGGTTCCTTGAAGGTGGCGTAGGTTGTGTACGCAACTAGCACGGTTCCTTGAAGGTGGCGCAGGTAGTGTACGCAACTAGCATAGTTCCTTGAAGGTGGCGCAGGTAGTGTACGCAACTAGCATGGTTCCTTGAAGGTGCAGTAGGTAATGTACGCGACTAGCACGGTTCCTTGAAGGTGGCGTAGGTAGTGTACGCAACTAGCATGGTTCCTTGAAGGTGGCGTAGGTAGTGTACGCAACTAGCATGGTTCCTTGAAGGTGGCGCAGGTAGTGTACGCAACTAGCATGGTTCCTTGAAGGTGGCGTAGGTAGTGTACGCAACTAGCATGGTTCCTTGAAGGTGGCGCAGGTAGTGTACGCAACTAGCATTGTTTCCTTGAAGGTGGCGTTGGTAGTGTACGCAACTAGCATGGTTCCTTGAAGGTGGCGCAGGTAGTGTACGCAACTAGAATGGTTCCTTGAAGGTGGCGTAGGTAATGTACGCAATTAGCACGGTTCCTTGAAGGTGGCGCAGGTAATGTACGCAACTAGCACGGTTCCTTGAAGGTGGCGCAGGTAGTGTACGCAACTAGCACGGTTCCTTGAGGGTGGCATAGGTAGTGTACGCAACTAGCATGGTTCCTTGAAGGTGGCGCAGGTAGTGTACGCAACTAGCATGGTTCCTTGAAGGTGGCGCAGGTAGTGTACGCAACTAGCATGGTTCCTTGAAGGTGGCGCAGGTAGTGTATGCAACTAGCATGGTTCCTTGAAGGTGGCGTAGGTAGTGTACGCAACTAGCATGGTTCCTTGAAGGTGGCGCAGGTAGTGTACGCAACTAGCATGGTTCCTTGAGGGTGGTGCAGGTAATGTACGCAATTAGCACGGTTCTTTGAAGGTGGCGCAGGTAGTGTACGCAATTAGCATGGGTCCTTGAAGGTGGCGTAGGTTGTGTACGCAACTAGCACGGTTCCTTGAAGGTGTCGTAGGTAGTGTACGCAATAAGCATGGGTCGTTGAAGGAGGCGCAGGTAGTGTACGCAATTTGCACGGTTCCTTGAAGGTGGCGCAGGTAGTGTACGCAACTAGCACGAATCCTTGAAGGTGGCGCAGGTAATGTACGTAACTAGCACGGTTCCTTGAAGGTGGCGCAGGTAATGTACGCGATTCGCACGGTTCCTTGAGGGTGGTGCAGGTAATGTACGCGACTAGCACGGTTTCTTGAGGGTGGTGCAGGTGGTGTACGCAACTTGCATGGTTCCTTGAAGGTAGCGCAGGTAGTGTACGCAACTAGCACTGTTCCTTGAAGGTGGCGTAGGTAGTGTACGCAATTAGCACGGTTCCTTGAAGGTGGCGTAGGCTGTGTACGCAACTAGCACGGTTCCTTGAAGGTGGCGCAGGTAATGTACGCAACTAGCACGGTTCCTTGAAGGTGGCGCAGGTAATGTACGCGACTAGCACGGTTCCTTGAGGGTGGTGCAGGTAATGTACGCGACTAGCACGGTTCCTTGAAGGTGGCGCAGGTAGTGTACGCAATTAGCATGGTTCCTTGAGGGTGGCGTAGGTAGTGTACGCAACTAGCATGGGTCCTTGATGGTGGCGCAGGTAGTGTACGCAACTAGCACGGTTCCTTGAAGGTGGCGTAGGTAGTGTACGCAATTAGCATGGGTCCTTGAGGGTGGCGTAGGTAGTGTACGCAAATAGCATGGGTCCTTGAGGATGGCTCAGGTAATGTACGCAACTAGCACGGTTCCTTGAAGGTGGCGTAGGTTATGTACGCAACTAGCACGGTTCCTTGAAGGTGGCGCAGGTAATGTACGCAACTAGCACGGTTCCTTGAGGGTGGCGTAGGTAGTGTACGCAACTAGCACGGGTCCTTGAAGGTGGCGCAGGTAATGTACGCAACTAGCATGGATCCTTGAGGGGGGCGTAGGTAGTGTACGCAACTAGCACGGGTCCTTGAGGGTGGCGCAGGAAGTGTACGCAACTAGCACGGTTCCTTGAAGGTGGCGTAGGTAGTGTACGCAACTAGCACGGTTCCTTGAAGGTGGCGCAGGTAATGTACGCAACTAGCACGGGTCCTTGAAGGTGGCGCAGGTAATGTACGCAACTAGCATGGATCCTTGAGGGTGGCGTAGGTAGTGTACGCAACTAGCACGGGTCCTTGATGGTGGCGCAGGTAGTGTACGCAACTAGCACGGTTCCTTGAAGGTGGCGTAGGTAGTGTACGCAACTAGCACGGTTCCTTGAGGGTGGCGTAGGTAGTGTACGCAACTAGCATGGGTCCTTGAGGTTGGCGCAGGTAGTGTACGCAACTAGCACGGGTCCTTGAGGGTGGCGCAGGTAGTGTACGCAACTAGCATGGGTCCTTGAGGTTGGCGCAAGTAGTGTACGCAACTAGCACGGGTCATTGAGGGTGGCGCAGGTAGTGTACGCAACTAGCACGGTTCCTTGAAGTTGGCGTAGGTAGTGTACGCAACTAACATGGGTCCTTGAGGGTGGCGCAGGTAGTGTACGCAACTAGCACGGTTCCTTGAGGGTGGCGTAGGTAGTGTACGCAACTAGCATGGGTCCTTGAGGGTGGCGCAGGTAGTGTACGCAACTAGCACGGTTCCTTGAAGGTGGCGTAGGTAGTGTACGCAATTAGCATGGGTCCTTGAGGGTGGCGTAGGTATTGTACGCAACTAGCACGGTTCCTTGAAGGTGGCGTAGGTAATGTACGCAACTAGCACGGTTCCTTGAAGGTGGCGCAGGTAATGTACGCAACTAGCACGGTTCCTTGAGGGTGGCGTAGGTAGTGTACGCAACTAGCACGGGTCCTTGAAGGTGGCGCAGGTAATGTACGCAACTAGCATGGATCCTTGAGGGTGGCGTAGGTAGTGTACGCAACTAGCACGGGTCCTTGAAGGTGGCGCAGGTAATGTACGCAACTAGCACTGTTCCTTGAAGGTGGCGCAGGTAATGTACGCAACTAGCATGGGTCCTTGAGGGTGGCGTAGGTAGTGTACGCAACTAGCATGGTTCCTTGAAGGTGGCGCAGGTAATGTACGCAACTAGCATGGGTCCTTGAGGTTGGCGTAGGTAGTGTACGCAACTAGCATGGTTCCTTGAAGGTGGCGCAGGTAATGTACGCAACTAGCAAGGGTCCTTGAGGATGGCTCAGGTAATGTACGCAACTAGCACGGTTTATTGAAGGTGGCGCAGATATAGTACGCAACTAGCACTGTTCCTTGAAGGTGGCGCAGGTTATGTACGCAACTAGCATGGGTCCATGAGGATGGCTCAGGTAATGTACGCAACTAGCACGGTTCATTGAAGGTGGCGCAGGTAATGTACGACAATAGCATGGGTCCATGAGGATGGCTCAGGTAATGTACGCAACTAGCACGATTCATTGAAGGTGGCGCAGGTAATGCACGCAACTAGCACGGTTCATTGAAGGTGGCGCAGATAGTGTACGACACTAGCAAGGGTCCTTGAAGGTGGTGCAGGTAATGTACGCAACTAGCAAGGGTCCTTGAGGGTGGTGCAGGTAATGTACGCAACTAGCATGGGTCCATGAGGATGGCTCAGGTAATGTACGCAACTAGCACGGTTCATTGAAGGTGGCGCAGGTAATGTACGCATCTAGCATGGGTCCTTGAAGGAGGCGCACGTAATGTACGCAACTAGCATGGGTCCTTGAGGGTGGCGCAGGTAGTGTACGCAACTAGCACGGTTCCTTGAAGGTGGCGTAGGTAGTGTACGCAACTAGCATGGGTCCTTAAGGATGGCTCAGGTAATGTACGCAACTAGCACGGTTCCTTGAAGGTCGCGTAGGTAGTGTACGCAACTAGCACGGTTCATTGAAGGTGGCGCAGGTAGTGTACGCAACTAGCATAGTTCCTTGAAGGTGGCGCAGGTAGTGTACCCAACTAGCATGGTTCCTTGAAGGTGCAGTAGGTAATGTACGCGACTAGCACGGTTCCTTGAAGGTGGCGTAGGTAGTGTACGCAACTAGCATGGTTCCTTGAAGGTGGCGTAGGTAGTGTACGCAACTAGCATGGTTCCTTGAAGGTGGCGCAGGTAGTGTACGCAACTAGCATGGTTCCTTGAAGGTGGCGCAGGTAGTGTACGCAACTAGCACGGTTCCTTGAAGGTGGCGCAGGTAGTGTACGCAACTAGCATAGTTCATTGAAGGTGGCGCAGGTAGTGTACGCAACTAGCATGGTTCCTTGAAGGTGCAGTAGGTAATGTACGCGACTAGCACGGTTCCTTGAAGGTGGCGTAGGTAGTGTACGCAACGAGCATGGTTCCTTGAAGGTGGCGTAGGTAGTGTACGCAACTAGCATGGTTCCTTGAAGGTGGCGCAGGTAGTGTACGCAACTAGCATGGTTCCTTGAAGGTGGCGTAGGTAGTGTACGCAACTAGCATGGTTCCTTGAAGGTGGCGCAGGTAGTGTACGCAACTAGCATGGTTCCTTGAAGGTGGCGTTGGTAGTGTATGCAACTAGCATGGTTCCTTGAAGGTGGCGCAGGTAGTGTACGCAACTAGCATGGTTCCTTGAAGGAGGCGTAGGTAATAAACGCAACTAACACGGTTCCTTGAAGGTGGCGCAGGTAGTGCACGCAACTAGCATGGTTCCTTGAAAGTGGCGCAGGTAGTGTACGCAACTAGCATGGTTCCTTGAAGGTGGCGCAGGTAGTGTACGCAACTAGCATGGTTCCTTGAGGGTGGCGTAGGTAATGTACGCAACTAGCATGGTTCCTTGAAGGTGGCGCAGGTAGTGTACGCAACTAGCATGGTTCCTTGAAGGTGGCGCAGGTAGTGTACGCAACTAGCATGGTTCCTTGAAGGTGGCGTACGTAGTGTACGCAACTAGCATGGTTCCTTGAAGGTGGCGCAGGTAGTGTACGCAACTAGCATGGTTCCTTGAAGGTGGCGTAGGTAGTGTACGCAACTAGCATGGTTCCTTGAAGGTGGCGCAGGTAGTGTACGCAACTAGCATGGTTCCTTGAAGGTGGCGTAGGTAGTGTACGCAACTAGCATGGGTCCTTGAGGATGGCTCAGGTAATGTACGCAACTAGCACGGTTCTTTGAAGGTGGCGCAGGTAATGTACGCAACTAGCACGGTTCCTTGAAGGTAGCGCAGGTAATGTACGCAACTAGCATGGTTCCTTGAAGGTGGCGCAGGTAGTGTACGCAATTAGCATGGTTCCTTGAAGGTGGCGTAGGTAGTGTACGCAACTAGCATGGTTCCTTGAAGGTGGCGCAGGTAGTGTACGCAACTAGCACGGTTCCTTGAAGGTGGCGTAGGTAGTGTACGCAACTAGCATGGTTCCTTGAGGATGCAGTAGGTAGTGTACGCAACTAGCACGGTTCCTTGAAGGTGGCGTAGGTAGTGTACGCAATTAGCACGGTTCCTTGAAGGAGGCGCAGGTAGTGTACGCAACTAGCATGGTTCCTTGAGGGTGGCGTAGATAGTGTACGCAATTAGCACGGTTCCTTGAAGGTGGCGTAGGTAATGTACGCAATTAACACGGTTCCTTGAAGGTGGCGCAGGTAATGTACGCAACTAGCACGGTTCCTTGAAGGTGGCGCAGGTAGTGTACGCAACTAGCACGGTTCCTTGAGGGTGGCGTAGGTAGTGTACGCAAATAGCATGGTTCCTTGAAGGTGGCGCAGGTAGTGTACGCAACTAGCATGGTTCCTTGAAGGTGGCGCAGGTAGTGTACGCAACTAGCATGGTTCCTTGAAGGTGGCGCAGGTAGTGTACGCAACTAGCATGGGTCCTTGAGGATGGCTCAGGTAATGTACGCAACTAGCATGGTTCCTTGAAGGTGGCGCAGGTAGTGTACGCAACTAGCACGGTTCCTTGAAGGTAGCGCAGGTAGTGTACGCAACTAGCATGGTTCCTTGAAGGTGGCGCAGGTAGTGTACGCAACTAGCATGGTTCCTTGAAGGTGGCGCAGGTAGTGTACGCAACTAGCATGGTTCTAAGAAGGTAGCGCAGGTAGTGTACACCACTAGCATGGTTCCTTGAAGGTGGCGCAGGTAGTGTACGCAACTAGCATGGTTCCTTGAAGGTGGCGCAGGTAGTGTACGCAACTAGCATGGTTCCTTGAAGGTGGCGCAGGTAGTGTACGCAACTAGCACGGTTCCTTGAAGGTGGCGCAGGTAGTGTACGCAACTAGCATGGTTCCTTGAAGGTGGCGCAGGTAGTGTACGCGACTAGCACGGTTCCTTGAAGGTGGCGCAGGTAGTGTACGCAACTAGCACGGTTCATTGAAGGTGCAGTAGGTAATGTACGCGACTAGCACGGTTCCTTGAAGGAGGCGCAGGTAGTGTACGCAACTAGCACGGTTCATTGAAGGTGGCGCAGGTGGGGTACGCAACTAGCACGGTTCATTGAAGGTGCAGTAGGTAATGTACGCGACTAGCATGGTTCCTTGAAGGTGCAGTAGGTAATGTACAAGACTAGCATGGTTCCTTGAAGGTGCAGTAGGTAATGTACGCAACTAGCACGGTTCCTTGAAGGTGGCGTAGGTAATGTACGCAACTAGCACGGTTCCTTGAAGGTGGCGAAGGTAATGTACGCAACTAGCACGGTTCCTTGAAGGTGCAGTAGGTAATGTACGCAACTAGCACGGTTCCTTGAAGGTGGTGCAGGTAATGTACGCGACTAGCACGGTTCATTGAAGGTGGCGCAGGTAATGTACGCAACTAGCATGGTTCCTTGAGGGTGGCGCAGGTAATGTACGCAACTAGCATGGTTCCTTGGGGGTGGCGCAGGTTATGTACGCAACTAGCACGGTTCCTTGAGGGTGGCGCAGGTAATGTACGCAACTAGCATGGTTCATTTAAGGTGCAGTAGGTAATGTACGCGACTAGCACTGTTCCTTGAAGGTGGCGCAGGTAGTGTACGCAACCAGCACGGTTCCTTGAAGGTGGCGCAGGTAATGTACGCAACTAGCACGGTTCCTTGAAGGTGGCGCAGGTAGTGTACGCAACTAGCATGGTTCCTTGAAGGTGGCGCAGGTAGTGTACGCAACTAGCACGGTTCCTTGAAGGTGGCGCAGGTAGTGTACGCAACTAGCACGGTTCATTGAAGGTGGCGCAGGTAATGTACGCAACTAGCACGGTTCATTGAAGGTGGCGCAGGTAGTGTACGCAACTAGCACGGTTCATTGAAGGTGCAGTAGGTAATGTACGCGACTAGCATGGTTCCTTGAAGGTGCAGTGGGTAATGTACGCGACTAGCATGGTTCCTTGAAGGTGCAGTAGGTAATGTACGCGACTAGCACGGTTCCTTGAAGGTGGCACAGGTAATGTACGCGACTAGCATGGTTCCTTGAAGGTGGCGCAGGTAGTGTACGCAACTAGCATGGTTCCTTGAGGGTGCAGTAGGTAATGTACGCAACTAGCACGGTTCATTGAAGGTGGCGTAGGTAGTGTACGCGACTAGCATGGTTCCTTGAAGGAGGCGCAGGTAGTGTACGCAACTAGCACGGTTCCTTGAAGGTGGCGCATGTAATGTACGCAACTAGCACTGTTCCTTGAAGGTGGCGTAGGTAGTGTACGCAACTAGCACGCTTCCTTGAGGGTGGCGCAGGTAGTGTACGCAACTAGCATGGGTCCTTGAGGGTGGCGTAGGTAGTGTACGCAACTAGCGCGGTTCCTTGAAGGTGGCGCAGGTAATGTACGCAACTAGCACGGTTCCTTGAGGGTGGCGCAGGTAGTGTACGCAACTAGCACGGTTCCTTGAAGGTGGCGCAGGTAATCTACGCAACTAGCATGGGTCCTTGAGGGTGGCGTAGGTAGTGTACGCAACTAGCACTGTTCCTTGAAGGTGGCGTAGATAGTGTACGCAACTAGCACTGTTCCTTGAAGGTGGCGTAGGTAGTGTACGCAACTAGCACGGTTCCTTGAAGGGGGCGTAGGTTGTGTACGCAACTAGCACGGTTCCTTGAAGGTGGCGCAGGTAGTGTACGCAACTAGCATAGTTCCTTGAAGGTGGCGCAGGTATTGTACGCAACTAACATGGTTCCTTGAAGGTGCAGTAGGTAATGTACGCGACTAGCACGGTTCCTTGAAGGTGGCGTAGGTAGTGTACGCAACTAGCATGGTTCCTTGAAGGTGGCGTAGGTAGTGTACGCAACTAGCATGGTTCCTTGAAGGTGGCGCAGGTAGTGTACGCAACTAGCATGGTTCCTTGAAGGTGGCGTAGGTAGTGTACGCAACTAGCATGGTTCCTTGGAGGTGGCGCAGGTAGTGTACGCAACTAGCATTGTTTCCTTGAAGGTGGCGTTGGTAGTGTACGCAACTAGCATGGTTCCTTGAAGGTGGCGCAGGTAGTGTACGCAACTAGAATGGTCCCTTGAAGGAGGCGTAGGTAATGTACGCAAATAGCACGGTTCCTTGAAGGTGGCGCAGGTAGTGCACGCAACTAGCATGGTTCCTTGAAGGTGGCGCAGGTAATGTACGCAACTAGCACGGTTCCTTGAAGGTGGCGCAGGTAATGTACGCAACTAGCACGGTTCATTGAAGGTGGCGCAGGTAATGTACGCAACTAGCATGGGTCCTTGAAGGAGGCGCAGGTAGTGTACGCAACTAGCATGGTTCCTTGAGGGTGGCGCAGGTAGTGTTCGCAACTAGCATGGGTCCTTGAGGGTGGCGCAGGTAGTGTACGCAACTAGCACGGTTCCTTGAAGGCGGCGTAGGTAGTGTACGCAACTAGCATGGGTCCTTGAGGATGGCTCAGGTAATGTACGCAACTAGCACGGTTCCTTGAAGGTCGCGTAGGTAGTGTACGCAACTAGCACGGTTCATTGAAGGTGGCGCAGGTAGTGTACGCAACTATCATAGTTCCTTGAAGGTGGCGCAGGTAGTGTACGCAACTAGCATGGTTCCTTGAAGGTGCAGTAGGTAATGTACGCGACTAGCACGGTTCCTTGAAGGTGGCGTAGGTAGTGTACGCAACTAGCATGGTTCCTTGAAGGTGCAGTAGGTAATGTACGCGACTAGCACGGTTCCTTGAAGGTGGCGTAGGTAGTGTACGCAACTAGCATGGTTCCTTGAAGGTGGCGTAGGTAGTGTACGCAACTAGCATGGTTCCTTGAAGGTGGCGCAGGTAGTGTACGCAACTAGCATGGTTCCTTGATGGTGGCGCAGGTTGTGTACGCAACTAGCACGGTTCCTTGAAGGTGGCGCAGGTAGTGTACGCAACTAGCATAGTTCCTTGAAGGTGGCGCAGGTAGTGTACGCAACTAGCATGGTTCCTTGAAGGTGCAGTAGGTAATGTACGCGACTAGCACGGTTCCTTGAAGGTGGCGTAGGTAGTGTACGCAACTAGCATGGTTCCTTGAAGGTGGCGTAGGTAGTGTACGCAACTAGCATGGTTCCTTGAAGGTGCAGTAGGTAATGTACGCGACTAGCACGGTTCCTTGAAGGTGGCGTAGGTAGTGTACGCAACTAGCATGGTTCCTTGAAGGTGGCGCAGGTAGTGTACGCAACTAGCATTGTTTCCTTGAAGGTGGCGTTGGTAGTGTACGCAACTAGCATGGTTCCTTGAAGGTGGCGCAGGTAGTGTACGCAACTAGCATGGTTCCTTGAAGGAGTCGTAGGTAATGTACGCAACTAGCACGGTTCCTTGAAGGTGGCGCAGGTAGTGCACGCAACTAGCATGGTTCCTTGAAGGTGGCGCAGGTAATGTACGCAACTAGCACGGTTCCTTGAAGGTGGCGCAGGTAATGTACGCAACTAGCACGGTTCATTGAAGGTGGCGCAGGTAATGTACGCAACTAGCATGGGTCCTTGAAGGAGGCGCAGGTAGTGTACGCAACTAGCATGGTTCCTTGAGGGTGGCGCAGGTAGTGTACGCAACTAGCATGGGTCCTTGAGGGTGGCGCAGGTAGTGTACGCAACTAGCACGGTTCCTTGAAGGTGGCGTAGGTAGTGTACGCAACTAGCATGGGTCCTTGAGGATGGCTCAGGTAATGTACGCAACTAGCACGGTTCCTTGAAGGTCGCGTAGGTAGTGTACGCAACTAGCACGGTTCATTGAAGGTGGCGCAGGTAGTGTACGCAACTAGCATAGTTCCTTGAAGGTGGCGCAGGTAGTGTACGCAACTAGCATGGTTCCTTGAAGGTGCAGTAGGTAATGTACGCGACTAGCACGGTTCCTTGAAGGTGGCGTAGGTAGTGTACGCAACTAGCATGGTTCCTTGAAGGTGGCGTAGGTAGTGTACGCAACTAGCATGGTTCCTTGAAGGTGGCGCAGGTAGTGTACGCAACTAGCATGGTTCCTTGAAGGTGGCGCAGGTAGTGTACGCAAGTAGCACGGTTCCTTGAAGGTGGCGTAGGTAGTGTACGCAACTAGCATGGTTCCTTGAAGGTGGCGTAGGTAGTGTACGCAACTAGCATGGTTCCTTGAAGGTGGCGCAGGTAGTGTACGCAACTAGCATGGTTCCTTGAAGGTGGCGTAGGTAGTGTACGCAACTAGCATGGTTCCTTGAAGGTGGCGCAGGTAGTGTACGCAACTAGCATTGTTCCTTGAAGGTGGCGTTGGTAGTGTACGCAACTAGCATGGTTCCTTGAAGGTGGCGCAGGTAGTGTACGCAACTAGCATGGTTCCTTGAAGGAGGCGTAGGTAATGTACGCAACTAGCACGGTTCCTTGAAGGTGGCGCAGGTAGTGTACGCAACTAGCATGGTTCCTTGAAGGTGGCGTAGGTAGTGTACGCAACTAGCATGGTTCCTTGGAGGTGGCGCAGGTAGTGTACGCAACTAGCATTGTTTCCTTGAAGGTGGCGTTGGTAGTGTACGCAACTAGCATGGTTCCTTGAAGGTGGCGTAGGTAGTGTACGCAACTAGCATGGTTCCTTGAAGGTGGCGCAGGTAGTGTACGCAACTAGCATGGTTCCTTGAAGGTGGCGTAGGTAGTGTACGCAACTAGCATGGTTCCTTGGAGGTGGCGCAGGTAGTGTACGCAACTAGCATTGTTTCCTTGAAGGTGGCGTTGGTAGTGTACGCAACTAGCATGGTTCCTTGAAGGTGGCGCAGGTAGTGTACGCAACTAGAATGGTCCCTTGAAGGAGGCGTAGGTAATGTACGCAAATAGCACGGTTCCTTGAAGGTGGCGCAGGTAGTGCACGCAACTAGCATGGTTCCTTGAAGGTGGCGCAGGTAATGTACGCAACTAGCACGGTTCCTTGAAGGTGGCGCAGGTAATGTACGCAACTAGCACGGTTCATTGAAGGTGGCGCAGGTAATGTACGCAACTAGCATGGGTCCTTGAAGGAGGCGCAGGTAGTGTACGCAACTAGCATGGTTCCTTGAGGGTGGCGCAGGTAGTGTTCGCAACTAGCATGGGTCCTTGAGGGTGGCGCAGGTAGTGTACGCAACTAGCACGGTTCCTTGAAGGCGGCGTAGGTAGTGTACGCAACTAGCATGGGTCCTTGAGGATGGCTCAGGTAATGTACGCAACTAGCACGGTTCCTTGAAGGTCGCGTAGGTAGTGTACGCAACTAGCACGGTTCATTGAAGGTGGCGCAGGTAGTGTACGCAACTATCATAGTTCCTTGAAGGTGGCGCAGGTAGTGTACGCAACTAGCATGGTTCCTTGAAGGTGCAGTAGGTAATGTACGCGACTAGCACGGTTCCTTGAAGGTGGCGTAGGTAGTGTACGCAACTAGCATGGTTCCTTGAAGGTGCAGTAGGTAATGTACGCGACTAGCACGGTTCCTTGAAGGTGGCGTAGGTAGTGTACGCAACTAGCATGGTTCCTTGAAGGTGGCGTAGGTAGTGTACGCAACTAGCATGGTTCCTTGAAGGTGGCGCAGGTAGTGTACGCAACTAGCATGGTTCCTTGATGGTGGCGCAGGTTGTGTACGCAACTAGCACGGTTCCTTGAAGGTGGCGCAGGTAGTGTACGCAACTAGCATAGTTCCTTGAAGGTGGCGCAGGTAGTGTACGCAACTAGCATGGTTCCTTGAAGGTGCAGTAGGTAATGTACGCGACTAGCACGGTTCCTTGAAGGTGGCGTAGGTAGTGTACGCAACTAGCATGGTTCCTTGAAGGTGGCGTAGGTAGTGTACGCAACTAGCATGGTTCCTTGAAGGTGCAGTAGGTAATGTACGCGACTAGCACGGTTCCTTGAAGGTGGCGTAGGTAGTGTACGCAACTAGCATGGTTCCTTGAAGGTGGCGCAGGTAGTGTACGCAACTAGCATTGTTTCCTTGAAGGTGGCGTTGGTAGTGTACGCAACTAGCATGGTTCCTTGAAGGTGGCGCAGGTAGTGTACGCAACTAGCATGGTTCCTTGAAGGAGTCGTAGGTAATGTACGCAACTAGCACGGTTCCTTGAAGGTGGCGCAGGTAGTGCACGCAACTAGCATGGTTCCTTGAAGGTGGCGCAGGTAATGTACGCAACTAGCACGGTTCCTTGAAGGTGGCGCAGGTAATGTACGCAACTAGCACGGTTCATTGAAGGTGGCGCAGGTAATGTACGCAACTAGCATGGGTCCTTGAAGGAGGCGCAGGTAGTGTACGCAACTAGCATGGTTCCTTGAGGGTGGCGCAGGTAGTGTACGCAACTAGCATGGGTCCTTGAGGGTGGCGCAGGTAGTGTACGCAACTAGCATGGTTCCTTGAAGGTGGCGCAGGTAGTGTACGCAACTAGCATGGTTCCTTGAAGGTGGCGTAGGTAGTGTACGCAACTAGCATGGTTCCTTGGAGGTGGCGCAGGTAGTGTACGCAACTAGCATTGTTTCCTTGAAGGTGGCGTTGGTAGTGTACGCAACTAGCATGGTTCCTTGAAGGTGGCGCAGGTAGTGTACGCAACTAGAATGGTCCCTTGAAGGAGGCGTAGGTAATGTACGCAAATAGCACGGTTCCTTGAAGGTGGCGCAGGTAGTGCACGCAACTAGCATGGTTCCTTGAAGGTGGCGCAGGTAATGTACGCAACTAGCACGGTTCCTTGAAGGTGGCGCAGGTAATGTACGCAACTAGCACGGTTCATTGAAGGTGGCGCAGGTAATGTACGCAACTAGCATGGGTCCTTGAAGGAGGCGCAGGTAGTGTACGCAACTAGCATGGTTCCTTGAGGGTGGCGCAGGTAGTGTTCGCAACTAGCATGGGTCCTTGAGGGTGGCGCAGGTAGTGTACGCAACTAGCACGGTTCCTTGAAGGCGGCGTAGGTAGTGTACGCAACTAGCATGGGTCCTTGAGGATGGCTCAGGTAATGTACGCAACTAGCACGGTTCCTTGAAGGTCGCGTAGGTAGTGTACGCAACTAGCACGGTTCATTGAAGGTGGCGCAGGTAGTGTACGCAACTATCATAGTTCCTTGAAGGTGGCGCAGGTAGTGTACGCAACTAGCATGGTTCCTTGAAGGTGCAGTAGGTAATGTACGCGACTAGCACGGTTCCTTGAAGGTGGCGTAGGTAGTGTACGCAACTAGCATGGTTCCTTGAAGGTGCAGTAGGTAATGTACGCGACTAGCACGGTTCCTTGAAGGTGGCGTAGGTAGTGTACGCAACTAGCATGGTTCCTTGAAGGTGGCGTAGGTAGTGTACGCAACTAGCATGGTTCCTTGAAGGTGGCGCAGGTAGTGTACGCAACTAGCATGGTTCCTTGATGGTGGCGCAGGTTGTGTACGCAACTAGCACGGTTCCTTGAAGGTGGCGCAGGTAGTGTACGCAACTAGCATAGTTCCTTGAAGGTGGCGCAGGTAGTGTACGCAACTAGCATGGTTCCTTGAAGGTGCAGTAGGTAATGTACGCGACTAGCACGGTTCCTTGAAGGTGGCGTAGGTAGTGTACGCAACTAGCATGGTTCCTTGAAGGTGGCGTAGGTAGTGTACGCAACTAGCATGGTTCCTTGAAGGTGCAGTAGGTAATGTACGCGACTAGCACGGTTCCTTGAAGGTGGCGTAGGTAGTGTACGCAACTAGCATGGTTCCTTGAAGGTGGCGCAGGTAGTGTACGCAACTAGCATTGTTTCCTTGAAGGTGGCGTTGGTAGTGTACGCAACTAGCATGGTTCCTTGAAGGTGGCGCAGGTAGTGTACGCAACTAGCATGGTTCCTTGAAGGAGTCGTAGGTAATGTACGCAACTAGCACGGTTCCTTGAAGGTGGCGCAGGTAGTGCACGCAACTAGCATGGTTCCTTGAAGGTGGCGCAGGTAATGTACGCAACTAGCACGGTTCCTTGAAGGTGGCGCAGGTAATGTACGCAACTAGCACGGTTCATTGAAGGTGGCGCAGGTAATGTACGCAACTAGCATGGGTCCTTGAAGGAGGCGCAGGTAGTGTACGCAACTAGCATGGTTCCTTGAGGGTGGCGCAGGTAGTGTACGCAACTAGCATGGGTCCTTGAGGGTGGCGCAGGTAGTGTACGCAACTAGCACGGTTCCTTGAAGGTGGCGTAGGTAGTGTACGCAACTAGCATGGGTCCTTGAGGATGGCTCAGGTAATGTACGCAACTAGCACGGTTCCTTGAAGGTCGCGTAGGTAGTGTACGCAACTAGCACGGTTCATTGAAGGTGGCGCAGGTAGTGTACGCAACTAGCATAGTTCCTTGAAGGTGGCGCAGGTAGTGTACGCAACTAGCATGGTTCCTTGAAGGTGCAGTAGGTAATGTACGCGACTAGCACGGTTCCTTGAAGGTGGCGTAGGTAGTGTACGCAACTAGCATGGTTCCTTGAAGGTGGCGTAGGTAGTGTACGCAACTAGCATGGTTCCTTGAAGGTGGCGCAGGTAGTGTACGCAACTAGCATGGTTCCTTGAAGGTGGCGCAGGTAGTGTACGCAAGTAGCACGGTTCCTTGAAGGTGGCGTAGGTAGTGTACGCAACTAGCATGGTTCCTTGAAGGTGGCGTAGGTAGTGTACGCAACTAGCATGGTTCCTTGAAGGTGGCGCAGGTAGTGTACGCAACTAGCGTGGTTCCTTGAAGGTGGCGTAGGTAGTGTACGCAACTAGCATGGTTCCTTGAAGGTGGCGCAGGTAGTGTACGCAACTAGCATTGTTCCTTGAAGGTGGCGTTGGTAGTGTACGCAACTAGCATGGTTCCTTGAAGGTGGCGCAGGTAGTGTACGCAACTAGCATGGTTCCTTGAAGGAGGCGTAGGTAATGTACGCAACTAGCACGGTTCCTTAAAGGTGGCGCAGGTAGTGCACGCAACTAGCATGGTTCCTTGAAGGTGGCGCAGGTAGTGTACGCAACTAGCATGGTTCCTTGAAGGTGGCGTAGGTAGTGTACGCAACTAGCATGGTTCCTTTAAGGTGGCGCAGGTAGTGTACGCAACTAGCATGGTTCCTTGAAGGTGGCGTAGGTAGTGTACGCAACTAGCATGGTTCCTTGAAGGTGGCGCAGGTAGTGTACGCAACTAGCATGGTACCTTGAAGGTGGCGTAGGTAGTGTACGCAACTAGCATGGGTCCTTGAGGATGGCTCAGGTAATGTACGCAACTAGCACGGTTCCTTGAAGGTGGCGCAGGTACTGTACGCAACTAGCACGGTTCCTTGAAGGTAGCGCAGGTAATGTACGCAACTAGCATGGTTCCTTGAAGGTGGCGCAGGTAGTGTACGCAACTAGCATGGTTCCTTGAAGGTGGCGTAGGTAGTGTACGCAACAAGCATGGTTCCTTGAAGGTGGCGCAGGTAGTGTACGCAACTAGCACGGTTCCTTGAAGGTGGCGTAGGTAGTGTACGCAACTAGCATGGTTCCTTGAGGGTGCAGTAGGTAGTGTACGCAACTAGCACGGTTCCTTGAAGGTGGCGTAGGTAGTGTACGCAATTAGCACGGTTCCTTGAAGGAGGCGCAGGTAGTGTACGCAACTAGCATGGTTCCTTGAGGGTGGCGTAGGTAGTGTACGCAATTAGCACGGTTCCTTGAAGGTGGCGTAGGTAATGTACGCAATTAGCACGGTTCCTTGAAGGTGGCGCAGGTAATGTACGCAACTAGCACGGTTCCTTGAAGGTGGCGCAGGTAGTGTACGCAACTAGCACGGTTCCTTGAGGGTGGCATAGGTAGTGTACGCAACTAGCATGGTTCCTTGAAGGTGGCGCAGGTAGTGTACGCAACTAGCATGGTTCCTTGAAGGTGGCGCAGGTAGTGTACGCAACTAGCATGGTTCCTTGAAGGTGGCGCAGGTAGTGTATGCAACTAGCATGGTTCCTTGAAGGTGGCGTAGGTAGTGTACGCAACTAGCATGGTTCCTTGAAGGTGGCGCAGGTAGTGTACGCAACTAGCATGGTTCCTTGAGGGTGGTGCAGGTAATGTACGCAATTAGCACGGTTCTTTGAAGGTGGCGCAGGTAGTGTACGCAATTAGCATGGGTCCTTGAAGGTGGCGTAGGTTGTGTACGCAACTAGCACGGTTCCTTGAAGGTGTCGTAGGTAGTGTACGCAATAAGCATGGGTCGTTGAAGGAGGCGCAGGTAGTGTACGCAATTTGCACGGTTCCTTGAAGGTGGCGCAGGTAGTGTACGCAACTAGCACGATTCCTTGAAGGTGGCGCAGGTAATGTGCGCAACTAGCACGGTTCCTTGAAGGTGGCGCAGGTAATGTACGCGATTAGCACGGTTCCTTGAGGGTGGTGCAGGTAATGTACGCGACTAGCACGGTTCCTTGAGGGTGGTGCAGGTAGTGTACGCAACTAGCATGGTTCCTTGAAGGTAGCGCAGGTAGTGTACGCAACTAGCACTGTTCCTTGAAGGTGGCGTAGGTAGTGTACGCAACTAGCACGGTTCCTTGAAGGTGGCGTAGGTTGTGTACGCAACTAGCACGGTTCCTTGAAGGTGGCGCTGGTAATGTACGCAACTAGCACGGTTCCTTGAAGGTGGCGCAGGTAATGTACGCGACTAGCACGGTTCCTTGAGGGTGGTGCAGGTAATGTACGCGACTAGCACGGTTCCTTGAAGGTGGCGCAGGTAGTGTACGCAATTAGCATGGTTCCTTGAGGGTGGCATAGGTAGTGTACGCAACTAGCATGGGTCCTTGATGGTGGCGCAGGTAGTGTACGCAACTAGCACGGTTCCTTGAAGGTGGCGTAGGTAGTGTACGCAATTAGCATGGGTCCTTGAGGGTGGCGTAGGTAGTGTACGTAAATAGCATGGGTCCTTGAGGATGGCTCAGGTAATGTACGCAACTAGCACGGTTCCTTGAAGGTGGCGTAGGTTATGTACGCAACTAGCACGGTTCCTTGAAGGTGGCGCAGGTAATGTACGCAACTAGCACGGTTCCTTGAGGGTGGCGTAGGTAGTGTACGCAACTAGCACGGGTCCTTGAAGGTGGCGCAGGTAATGTACGCAACTAGCATGGATCCTTGAGGGGGGCGTAGGTAGTGTACGCAACTAGCACGGGTCCTTGAGGGTGGCGCAGGAAGTGTACGCAACTAGCACGGTTCTTTGAAGGTGGCGTAGGTAGTGTACGCAACTAGCACGGTTCCTTGAAGGTGGCGCAGGTAATGTACGCAACTAGCACGGGTCCTTGAAGGTGGCGCAGGTAATGTACGCAACTAGCATGGATCCTTGAGGGTGGCGTAGGTAGTGTACGCAACTAGCACGGGTCCTTGATGGTGGCGCAGGTAGTGTACGCAACTAGCACGGTTCCTTGAAGGTGGCGTAGGTAGTGTACGCAACTAGCACGGTTCCTTGATGGTGGCGTAGGTAGTGTACGCAACTATCATGGGTCCTTGAGGTTGGCGCAGGTAGTGTACGCAACTAGCACGGGTCCTTGAGGGTGGCGCAGGTAGTGTACGCAACTAGCATGGGTCCTTGAGGTTGGCGCAGGTAGTGTACGCAACTAGCACGGGTCATTGAGGGTGGCGCAGGTAGTGTACGCAACTAGCACGGTTCCTTGAAGTTGGCGTAGGTAGTGTACGCAACTAGCATGGGTCCTTGAGGGTGGCGCAGGTAGTGTACGCAACTAGCACGGTTCCTTGAGGGTGGCGTAGGTAGTGTACGCAACTAGCATGGGTCCTTGAGGGTGGCGCAGGTAGTGTACGCAACTAGCACGGTTCCTTGAAGGTGGCGTAGTTAGTGTACGCAATTAGCATGGGTCCTTGAGGGTGGCGTAGGTATTGTACGCAACTAGCACGGTTCCTTGAAGGTGGCGTAGGTAATGTACGCAACTAGCACGGTTCCTTGAAGGTGGCGCAGGTAATGTACGCAACTAGCACGGTTCCTTGAGGGTGGCGTAGGTAGTGTACGCAACTAGCACGGGTCCTTGAAGGTGGCGCAGGTAATGTACGCAACTAGCATGGATCCTTGAGGGTGGCGTAGGTAGTGTACGCAACTAGCACGGGTCCTTGAAGGTGGCGCAGGTAATGTACGCAACTAGCACTGTTCCTTGAAGGTGGCGCAGGTAATGTACGCAACTAGCATGGGTCCTTGAGGGTGGCGTAGGTAGTGTACGCAACTAGCATGGTTCCTTGAAGGTGGCGCAGGTAATGTACGCAACTAGCATGGGTCCTTGAGGTTGGCGTAGGTAGTGTACGCAACTAGCATGGTTCCTTGAAGGTGGCGCAGGTAATGTACGCAACTAGCAAGGGTCCTTGAGGATGGCTCAGGTAATGTACGCAACTAGCACGGTTTATTGAAGGTGGCGCAGATATAGTACGCAACTAGCACTGTTCCTTGAAGGTGGCGCAGGTTATGTACGCAACTAGCATGGGTCCATGAGGATGGCTCAGGTAATGTACGCAACTAGCACGGTTCATTGAAGGTGGCGCAGGTAATGTACGACAATAGCATGGGTCCATGAGGATGGCTCAGGTAATGTACGCAACTAGCACGGTTCATTGAAGGTGGCGCAGGTAATGTACGAAACTAGCACGGTTCATTGAAGGTGGCGCAGATAGTGTACGACACTAGCAAGGGTCCTTGAAGGTGGTGCAGGTAATGTACGCAACTAGCAAGGGTCCTTGAGGGTGGTGCAGGTAATGTACGCAACTAGCATGGGTCCATGAGGATGGCTCAGGTAATGTACGCAACTAGCACGGTTCATTGAAGGTGGCGCAGGTAATGTACGCATCTAACATGGGTCCTTGAAAGAGGCGCACGTAATGTACGCAACTAGCATGGGTCCTTGAGGGTGGCGCAGGTAGTGTACGCAACTAGCACGGTTCCTTGAAGGTGGCGTAGGTAGTGTACGCAACTAGCATGGGTCCTTAAGGATGGCTCAGGTAATGTACGCAACTAGCACGGTTCCTTGAAGGTCGCGTAGGTAGTGTACGCAACTAGCACGGTTCATTGAAGGTGGCGCAGGTAGTGTACGCAACTAGCATAGTTCCTTGAAGGTGGCGCAGGTAGTGTACCCAACTAGCATGGTTCCTTGAAGGTGCAGTAGGTAATGTACGCGACTAGCACGGTTCCTTGTAGGTGGCGTAGGTAGTGTACGCAACTAGCATGGTTCCTTGAAGGTGGCGTAGGTAGTGTACGCAACTAGCATGGTTCCTTGAAGGTGGCGCAGGTAGTGTACGCAACTAGCATGGTTCCTTGAAGGTGGCGCAGGTAGTGTACGCAACTAGCACGGTTCCTTGAAGGTGGCGCAGGTAGTGTACGCAACTAGCATAGTTCCTTGAAGGTGGCGCAGGTAGTGTACGCAACTAGCATGGTTCCTTGAAGGTGCAGTAGGTAATGTACGCGACTAGCACGGTTCCTTGAAGGTGGCGTAGGTAGTGTACGCAACTAGCATGGTTCCTTGAAGGTGGCGTAGGTAGTGTACGCAACTAGCATGGTTCCTTGAAGGTGGCGCAGGTAGTGTACGCAACTAGCATGGTTCCTTGAAGGTGGCGTAGGTAGTGTACGCAACTAGCATGGTTCCTTGAAGGTGGCGCAGGTAGTGTACGCAACTAGCATGGTTCCTTGAAGGTGGCGTTGGTAGTGTATGCAACTAGCATGGTTCCTTGAAGGTGGCGCAGGTAGTGTACGCAACTAGCATGGTTCCTTGAAGGAGGCGTAGGTAATAAACGCAACTAACACGGTTCCTTGAAGGTGGCGCAGGTAGTGCACGCAACTAGCATGGTTCCTTGAAGGTGGCGCAGGTAGTGTACGCAACTAGCATGGTTCCTTGAAGGTGGCGCAGGTAGTGTACGCAACTAGCATGGTTCCTTGAGGGTGGCGTAGGTAATGTACGCAACTAGCATGGTTCCTTGAAGGTGGCGCAGGTAGTGTACGCAACTAGCATGGTTCCTTGAAGGTGGCGCAGGTAGTGTACGCAACTAGCATGGTTCCTTGAAGGTGGCGTACGTAGTGTACGCAACTAGCATGGTTCCTTGAAGGCGGCGCAGGTAGTGTACGCAACTAGCATGGTTCCTTGAAGGTGGCGTAGGTAGTGTACGCAACTAGCATGGTTCCTTGAAGGTGGCGCAGGTAGTGTACGCAACTAGCATGGTTCCTTGAAGGTGGCGTAGGTAGTGTACGCAACTAGCATGGGTCCTTGAGGATGGCTCAGGTAATGTACGCAACTAGCACGGTTCTTTGAAGGTGGCGCAGGTAATGTACGCAACTAGCACGGTTCCTTGAAGGTAGCGCAGGTAATGTACGCAACTAGCATGGTTCCTTGAAGGTGGCGCAGGTAGTGTACGCAATTAGCATGGTTCCTTGAAGGTGGCGTAGGTAGTGTACGCAACTAGCATGGTTCCTTGAAGGTGGCGCAGGTAGTGTACGCAACTAGCACGGTTCCTTGAAGGTGGCGTAGGTAGTGTACGCAACTAGCATGGTTCCTTGAGGATGCAGTAGGTAGTGTACGCAACTAGCACGGTTCCTTGAAGGTGGCGTAGGTAGTGTACGCAATTAGCACGGTTCCTTGAAGGAGGCGCAGGTAGTGTACGCAACTAGCATGGTTCCTTGAGGGTGGCGTAGATAGTGTACGCAATTAGCACGGTTCCTTGAAGGTGGCGTAGGTAATGTACGCAATTAGCACGGTTCCTTGAAGGTGGCGCAGGTAATGTACGCAACTAGCACGGTTCCTTGAAGGTGGCGCAGGTAGTGTACGCAACTAGCACGGTTCCTTGAGGGTGGCGTAGGTAGTGTACGCAAATAGCATGGTTCCTTGAAGGTGGCGCAGGTAGTGTACGCAACTAGCATGGTTCCTTGAAGGTGGCGCAGGTAGTGTACGCAACTAGCATGGTTCCTTGAAGGTGGCGCAGGTAGTGTACGCAACTAGCATGGGTCCTTGAGGATGGCTCAGGTAATGTACGCAACTAGCATGGTTCCTTGAAGGTGGCGCAGGTAGTGTACGCAACTAGCACGGTTCCTTGAAGGTAGCGCAGGTAGTGTACGCAACTAGCATGGTTCCTTGAAGGTGGCGCAGGTAGTGTACGCAACTAGCATGGTTCCTTGAAGGTGGCGCAGGTAGTGTACGCAACTAGCATGGTTCTAAGAAGGTAGCGCAGGTAGTGTACGCCACTAGCATGGTTCCTTGAAGGTGGCGCAGGTAGTGTACGCAACTAGCATGGTTCCTTGAAGGTGGCGCAGGTAGTGTACGCAACTAGCACGGTTCCTTGAAGGTGGCGCAGGTAGTGTACGCAACTAGCACGGTTCATTGAAGGTGCAGTAGGTAATGTACGCGACTAGCACGGTTCCTTGAAGGAGGCGCAGGTAGTGTACGCAACTAGCACGGTTCATTGAAGGTGGCGCAAGTGGGGTACGCAACTAGCACGGTTCATTGAAGGTGCAGTAGGTAATGTACGCGACTAGCATGGTTCCTTGAAGGTGCAGTAGGTAATGTACAAGACTAGCATGGTTCCTTGAAGGTGCAGTAGGTAATGTACGCAACTAGCACGGTTCCTTGAAGGTGGCGTAGGTAATGTACGCAACTAGCACGGTTCCTTGAAGGTGGCGAAGGTAATGTACGCAACTAGCACGGTTCCTTGAAGGTGCAGTAGGTAATGTACGCAACTAGAACGGTTCCTTGAAGGTGGTGCATGTAATGTACGCGACTAGCACGGTTCATTGAAGGTGGCGCAGGTAATGTACGCAACTAGCATGGTTCCTTGAGGGTGGCGCAGGTAATGTACGCAACTAGCATGGTTCCTTGGGGGTGGCGCAGGTTATGTACGCAACTAGCACGGTTCCTTGAGGGTGGCGCAGGTAATGTACGCAACTAGCATGGTTCATTTAAGGTGCAGTAGGTAATGTACGCGACTAGCACGGTTCCTTGAAGGTGGCGCAGGTAGTGTACGCAACCAGCACGGTTCCTTGAAGGTGGCGCAGGTAATG
The DNA here is from genome assembly GCA_946902985.2 of Meconema thalassinum. NCBI lineage: Eukaryota > Metazoa > Arthropoda > Insecta > Orthoptera > Tettigoniidae > Meconema > Meconema thalassinum. The sequence continues at coordinate 846,070,815 of OX336389.2, forward strand.
TACGCAACTAGCACGGTTCCTTGAAGGTGGCGCAGGTAGTGTACGCAACTAGCATGGTTCCTTGAAGGTGGCGCAGGTAGTGTACGCAACTAGCACGGTTCCTTGAAGGTGGCGCAGGTAGTGTACGCAACTAGCACGGTTCATTGAAGGTGGCGCAGGTAATGTACGCAACTAGCACGGTTCATTGAAGGTGGCGCAGGTAGTGTACGCAACTAGCACGGTTCATTGAAGGTGCAGTAGGTAATGTACGCGACTAGCATGGTTCCTTGAAGGTGCAGTGGGTAATGTACGCGACTAGCATGGTTCCTTGAAGGTGCAGTAGGTAATGTACGCGACTAGCACGGTTCCTTGAAGGTGGCGCAGGTAATGTACGCGACTAGCATGGTTCCTTGAAGGTGGCGCAGGTAGTGTACGCAACTAGCATGGTTCCTTGAGGGTGCAGTAGGTAATGTACGCAACTAGCACGGTTCATTGAAGGTGGCGTAGGTAGTGTACGCGACTAGCATGGTTCCTTGAAGGAGGCGCAGATAGTGTACGCAACTAGCACGGTTCCTTGAAGGTGGCGCATGTAATGTACGCAACTAGCACTGTTCCTTGAAGGTGGCGTAGGTAGTGTACGCAACTAGCACGGTTCCTTGAGGGTGGCGCAGGTAGTGTACGCAACTAGCATGGGTCCTTGAGGGTGGCGTAGCTGGTGCGCAACTAGCGCGGTTCCTTGAAGGTGGCGCAGGTAATGTACGCAACTAGCACGGTTCCTTGAGGGTGGCGTAGGTAGTGTACGCAACTAGCACGGTTCCTTGAAGGTGGCGCAGGTAATCTACGCAACTAGCATGGGTCCTTGAGGGTGGCGTAGGTAGTGTACGCAACTAGCACTGTTCCTTGAAGGTGGCGTAGATAGTGTACGCAACTATCACGGTTCCTTGAGGGTGGCGCAGGTAGTGTACGCAACTAGCATGGTTCCTTGAAGGTGGCGCAGGTAATGTACGCAACTAGCATGGGTCCTTGAAGGTGGCGCAGGTAGTGTACGCAACTAGCACGGTTCCTTGAAGGTGGCGTAGGTAGTGTACGCAACTAGCACGGTTCCTTGAAGGTGGCGCAGGTAATGTACGCAACTAGCACGGTTCCTTGAAGGTGGCGCAGGTAGTGTACGCAACTAGCACGGTTCCTTGAAGGTGGCGCAGGTAGTGTACGCAACTAGCACGGTTCCTTGAAGGTGGCGCAGGTAGTGTACGCAACTAGCACGGTTCCTTGAAGGTGGCGCAGGTAATATACGCAACTAGCACGGTTCCTTGAAGGTGGCGCAGGTAATGTACGCAACTAGCACGGTTCATTGAAGGTGGCGCAGGTAATGTACGCAACTAGCATGGGTCCTTGAAGGAGGCGCAGGTAGTGTACGCAACTAGCATGGTTCCTTGAGGGTGGCGCAGGTAGTGTACGCAACTAGCATGGGTCCTTGAGGGTGGCGCAGGTAGTGTACGCAACTAGCACGGTTCCTTGAAGGTGGCGTAGGTAGTGTACGCAATTAGCATGGGTCCATGAGGATGGCTCAGGTAATGTACGCAACTAGCACGGTTCCTTGAAGGTCGCGTAGGTAGTGTACGCAACTAGCACGGTTCATTGAAGGTGGCGCAGGTAGTGTACGCAACTAGCATACTTCCTTGAAGGTGGCGCAGTTAGTGTACGCAACTAGCATGGTTCCTTGAAGGTGCAGTAGGTAATGTACGCGACTAGCACGGTTCCTTGAAGGTGGCGTAGGTAGTGTACGCAACTAGCATGGTTCCTTGAAGGTGGCGTAGGTAGTGTACGCAACTAGCAAGGTTCCTTGAAGGTGGCGCAGGTAGTGTACGCAACTAGCATGGTTCCTTGATGGTGGCGCAGGTTGTGTACGCAACTAGCACGGTTCCTTGAAGGTGGCGCAGGTAGTGTACGCAACTAGCATAGTTCCTTGAAGGTGGCGCAGGTAGTGTACGCAACTAGCATGGTTCCTTGAAGGTGCAGTAGGTAATGTACGCGACTAGCACGGTTCCTTGAAGGTGGCGTAGGTAGTGTACGCAACTAGCATGGTTCCTTGAAGGTGGCGTAGGTAGTGTACGCAACTAGCATGGTTCCTTGAAGGTGGCGCAGGTAGTGTACGCAACTAGCATGGTTCCTTGAAGGTGGCGTAGGTAGTGTACGCAACTAGCATGGTTCCTTGAAGGTGGCGCAGGTAGTGTACGCAACTAGCATTGTTTCCTTGAAGGTGGCGTTGGTAGTGTACACAACTAGCATGGTTCCTTGAAGGTGGCGCAGGTAGTGTACGCAACTAGCATGGTTCCTTGAAGGAGGCGTAGGTAATGTACGCAACTAGCACGGTTCCTTGAAGGTGGCGCAGGTAGTGCACGCAACTAGCATGGTTCCTCGAAGGTGGCGCAGGTAGTGTACGCAACTAGCATGGTTCCTTGAAGGTGACGCAGGTAGTGTACGCAACTAGCATGGTTCCTTGAGGGTGGCGTAGGTAATGTACGCAACTAGCATGGTTCCTTGAAGCTGGCGCAGGTAGTGTACGCAACTAGCATGGTTCCTTGAAGGTGGCGCAGGTAGTGTACGCAACTAGCATGGTTCCTTGAAGGTGGCGTAGGTAGTGTACGCAACTAGCATGGTTCCTTGAAGGTGGCGCAGGTAGTGTACGCAACTAGCATGGTTCCTTGAAGGTGGCGTAGGTAGTGTACGCAACTAGCATGGTTCCTTGAAGGTGGCGTAGGTAGTGTACGCAACTAGCATGGGTCCTTGAGGATGGCTCAGGTAATGTACGCAACTAGCACGGTTCCTTGAAGGTGGCGCAGGTAATGTACGCAACTAGCACGGTTCCTTGAAGGTAGCGCAGGTAATGTACGCAACTAGCATGGTTCCTTGAAGGTGGCGCAGGTAGTGTACGCAACTAGCATGGTTCCTTGAAGGTGGCGTAGGTAGTGTCCGCAACTAGCATGGTTCCTTGAAGGAGGCGCAGGTAGTGTACGCAACTAGCACGGTTCCTTGAAGGTGGCGTAGGCAGTGTACGCAACTAGCATGGTTCCTTGAGGGTGCAGTAGGTAGTGTACGCAACTAGCACGGTTCCTTGAAGGTGGCGTAGGTAGTGTACGCAATTAGCACGGTTCCTTGAAGGAGGCGCAGGTAGTGTACGCAACTAGCATGGTTCCTTGAGGGTGGCGTAGGTAGTGTACGCAATTAGCACGGTTCCTTGAAGGTGGCGTAGGTAATGTACGCAATTAGCACGGTTCCTTGAAGGTGGCGCAGGTAATGTACGCAACTAGCACGGTTCCTTGAAGGTGGCGCAGGTAGTGTACGCAACTAGCACGGTTCCTTGAGGGTGGCGTAGGTAGTGTACGGAACTAGCATGGTTCCTTGAAGGTGGCGCAGGTAGTGTACGCAACTAGCATGGTTCCTTGAAGGTGGCGCAGGTAGTGTACGCAACTAGCATGGTTCCTTGAAGGTGGCGCAGGTAGTGTACGCAACTAGCATGGTTCCTTGAAGGTGGCGCAGGTAATGTACGCAACTAGCATGGGTCCTTGAGGGTGGCGTAGGTAGTGTACGCAACTAGCATGGTTCCTTTAAGGTGGCGCAGGTAATGTACGCAACTAGCAAGGGTCCTTGAGGATGGCTCAGGTAATGTACGCAACTAGCACGGTTTATTGAAGGTGGCGCAGATATAGTACGCAACTAGCACTGTTCCTTGAAGGTGGCGCAGGTTATGTACGCAAATAGCATGGGTCCATGAGGATGGCTCAGGTAATGTACGCAACTAGCACGGTTCATTGAAGGTGGCGCAGGTAATGTACGACACTAGCACGGTTCCTTGAGGGTGGCGTAGGTAGTGTACGCAACTAGCATGTGTCTTTGAGGGTGGCGCAGGTAGTGCACGCAACTAGCACGGGTCCTTGAAGGTGGCGCCGGTAGTGTACGCAACTAGCACGGTTCCTTGAGGGTGGCGTAGGTAGTGTACGCAACTAGCATGGGTCCTTGAGGGTGGCGCAGGTAGTGTACGCAACTAGCACGGGTCCTTGAGGGTGGCGCAGGTAGTGTATGCAACTAGCACGGTTCCTTGAGGGTGGCGTAGGTAGTGTACGCAACTAGCATGGGTCCTTGAGGGTGGCGCAGGTAGTGTACGCAACTAGCACGGTTCCTTGAAGGTGGCGTAGGTAGTGTACGCAATTAGCATGGGTCCTTGAGGGTGGCGTAGGTTGTGTACGCACCTAGCACGGTTCCTTGAAGGTGGCGTAGGTAATGTACGCAACTAGCACGGTTCCTTGAAGGTGGCGCAGGTAATGTACGCAACTAGCACGGTTCCTTGAGGGTGGCGTAGGTAGTGTACGCAACTAGCACGGGTCCTTGAAGGTGGCGCAGGTAATGTACGCAACTAACACGGTTCCTTGAGGGTGGCGTAGGTAGTGTACGCAACTAGCACGGGTCCTTGAAGGTGGCGCAGGTAATGTACGCAACTAGCACTGTTCCTTGAAGGTGGCGCAGGTAATGTACGCAACTAGTATGGGTCCTTGAGGGTGGCGTAGGTAGTGTACGCAACTAGCATGGTTCCTTGAAGGTGGCGCAGGTAATGTACGCAACTAGCATGGGTCCTTGAGGGTGGCGTAGGTAGTGTACGCAACTAGCATGGTTCCTTGAAGGTGGCGAAGGTAATGTACGCAACTAGCAAGGGTCCTTGAGGATGGCTCAGGTAATGTACGCAACTAGCACGGTTTATTGAAGGTGGCGCAGATATAGTACGCAACTAGCACTGTTCCTTGAAGGTGGCGCAGGTTATGTACGCAACTAGCATGGGTCCATGAGGATGGCTCAGGTAATGTACGCAACTAGCACGGTTCATTGAAGGTGGCGCAGGTAATGTACGACACTAGCATGGGTCCATGAGGATGGCTCAGGTAATGTACGCAACTAGCACGGTTCATTGAAGGTGGCGCAGGTAATGTACGCAACTAGCATGGGTCCTTGAAGGAGGCGCAGGTAATGTACGCAACTAGCATGGGTCCTTGAGGGTGGCGCAGGTAGTGTACGCAACTAGCACGGTTCCTTGAAGGTGGCGTAGGTAGTGTACGCAACTAGCATGGGTCCTTAAGGATGGCTCAGGTAATGTACGCAACTAGCACGGTTCCTTGAAGGTCGCGTAGGTAGTGTACGCAACTAGCACGGTTCATTGAAGGTGGCGCAGGTAGTGTACGCAACTAGCATAGTTCCTTGAAGGTGGCGCAGGTAGTGTACGCAACTAGCATGGTTCCTTGAAGGTGCAGTAGGTAATGTACGCGACTAGCACGGTTCCTTGAAGGTGGCGTAGGTAGTGTACGCAACTAGCATGGTTCCTTGATGGTGGCGCAGGTAGTGTACGCAACTAGCATGGTTTCTTGAAGGTGGCGCAGGTAGTGTACGCAACTAGCATGGTTCCTTGAAGGTGGCGCAGGTAGTGTACGCAACTAGCACGGTTCCTTGAAGGTGGCGCAGGTAGTGTACGCAACTAGCATAGTTCCTTGAAGGTGGCGCAGGTAGTGTACGCAACTAGCATGGTTCCTTGAAGGTGCAGTAGGTAATGTACGCGACTAGCACGGTTCCTTGAAGGTGGCGTAGGTAGTGTACGCAACTAGCATGGTTCCTTGAAGGTGGCGTAGGTAGTGTACGCAACTAGCATGGTTCCTTGAAGGTGGCGCAGGTAGTGTACGCAACTAGCATGGTTCCTTGAAGGTGGCGTTGGTAGTGTACGCAACTAGCATGTTTCCTTGAAGGTGGCGCAGGTAGTGTACGCAACTAGCATGGTTCCTTGAAGGAGGCGTAGGTAATGTACGCAACTAGCACGGTTCCTTGAAGGTGGCGCAGGTAGTGCACGCAACTAGCATGGTTCCTTGAAGGTGGCGCAGGTAGTGTATGCAACTAGCATGGTTCCTTGAGGGTGGCGTAGGTAATGTACGCAACTAGCATGGTTCCTTGAAGGTGGCGCAGGTAGTGTACGCAACTAGCATGGTTCCTTGAAGGTGGCGCAGGTAGTGTACGCAACTAGCATGGTTCCTTGAAGGTGGCGCAGGTAGTGTACGCAACTAGCATGGTTCCTTGAAGGTGGCGTACGTAGTGTACGCAACTCGCATGGTTCCTTGAAGGTGGCGCAGGTAGTGTACGCAACTAGTATGGTTCCTTGAAGGTGGCGTAGGTAGTGTACGCAACTAGCATGGTTCCTTGAAGGTGGCGCAGGTAGTGTACGCAACTAGCATGGTTCCTTGAAGGTGCAGTAGGTAGTGTACGCAACTAGCATGGGTCCTTGAGGATGGCTCAGGTAATGTACGCAACTAGCACGGTTCCTTGAAGGTGGCGCAGGTAATGTACGCAACTAGCACGGTTCCTTGAAGGTAGCGCAGGTAATGTACGCAACTAGCATGGTTCCTTGAAGGTGGCGCAGGTAGTGTACGCAATTAGCATGGTTCCTTGAAGGTGGCGTAGGTAGTGTACGCAACTAGCATGGTTCCTTGAAGGTGGCGCAGGTAGTGTACGCAACTAGCACGGTTCCTTGAAGGTGGCGTAGGTAGTGTACGCAACTAGCATGGTTCTTGAGGGTGCAGTAGGTAGTGTACGCAACTAGCACGGTTCCTTGAAGGTGGCGTAGGTAGTGTACGCAATTAGCACGGTTCCTTGAAGGAGGCGCAGGTAGTGTACGCAACTAGCATGGTTCCTTGAGGGTGGCGTAGGTAGTGTACGCAATTAGCACGGTTCCTTGAAGGTGGCGTAGGTAATGTACGCAATTAGCACGGTTCCTTGAAGGTGGCGCAGGTAATGTACGCAACTAGCACGGTTCCTTGAAGGTGGCGCAGGTAGTGTACGCAACTAGCACGGTTCCTTGAGGGTGGCGTAGGTAGTGTACGCAACTAGCATGGTTCCTTGAAGGTGGCGCAGGTAGTGTACGCAACTAGCATGGTTCCTTGAAGGTGGCGCAGGTAGTGTACGCAACTAGCATGGTTCCTTGAAGGTGGCGCAGGTAGTGTACGCAACTAGCATGGGTCCTTGAGGATGGCTCAGGTAATGTACGCAACTAGCATGGTTCCTTGAAGCTGGCGCAGGTAGTGTACGCAACTAGCACGGTTCCTTGAAGGTAGCGCAGGTAGTGTACGCAACTAGCATGGTACCTTGAAGGTGGCGCAGGTAGTGTACGCAACTAGCATGGTTCCTTGAAGGTGGCGCAGGTAGTGTACGCAACTAGCATGGTTCTTAGAAGGTAGCGCAGGTAGTGTACGCAACTAGCATGGTTCCTTGAAGGTGGCGCAGGTAGTGTACGCAACTAGCATGGTTCCTTGAAGGTGGCGCAGGTAGTGTACGCAACTAGGATGGTTCCTTGAAGGTGGCGCAGGTAGTGTACGCAACTAGCACGGTTCCTTGAAGGTGCAGTAGGTAATGTACGCGACTAGCACGGTTCCTTGGAGGTGGCGCAGGTAGTGTACGCAACTAGCATGGTTCCTTGAAGGTGGCGCAGGTAGTGTACGCGACTAGCACGGTTCCCTGAAGGTGGCGCAGATAGTGTACGCAACTAGCACGGTTCATTGAAGGTGCAGTAGGTAATGTACGCGACTAGCACGGTTCCTTGAAGGAGGCGCAGGTAGTGTACGCAACTAGCACGGTTCATTGAAGGTGGCGCAGGTAGTGTACGCAACTAGCATGGTTCATTGAAGGTGCAGTAGGTAATGTACGCGACTAGCACGGTTCCTTGAAGGAGGCGCAGGTAGTGTACGCAACTAGCACGGTTCATTGAAGGTGGCGCAGGTAGTGTACGCAACTAGCACGGTTCATTGAAGGTGCAGTAGGTAATGTACGCGACTAGCATGGTTCCTTGAAGGTGCAGTAGGTAATGTACGCAACTAGCGCGGTTCCTTGAAGGTGGCGTAGGTAATGTACGCAACTAGCACAGTTCCTTGAAGGTGGCGAAGGTAATGTACGCAACTAGCACGGTTCCTTGAAGGTGCAGTAGGTAATGTACGCAACTAGCACGGTTCCTTGAAGGTGGTGCAGGTAATGTACGCGACTAGCACGGTTCATTGATGGTGGCGCAGGTAATGTACGCAACTAGCATGGTTCCTTGAGGGTGGCGCAGGTAATGTACGCAACTAGCATGGTTCCTTGGGGGTGGCGCAGGTAATGTACGCAACTAGCACGGTTCCTTGAGGGTGGCGCAGGTAATGTACGCAACTCGCATGGTTCATTGAAGGTGCAATAGGTAATGTACGCGACTAGCACGGTTCCTTGAAGGTGGCGCAGGTAGTGTACGCAACTAGCACGGTTCCTTGAAGGTGGCGCAGGTAATGTACGCAACTAGCACGGTTCCTTGAAGGTGGCGCAGGTAGTGTACGCAACTAGCATGGTTCCTTGAAGGTGGCGCAGGTAGTGTACGCAACTAGCACGGTTCCTTGAAGGTGGCGCAGGTAGTGTACGCAACTAGCACGGTTCATTGAAGGTGGCGCAGGTAATGTACGCAACTAGCACGGTTCATTGAAGGTGGCGCAGGTAGTGTACGCAACTAGCACGGTTCATTGAAGGTGCAGTAGGTAATGTACGCGACTAGCATAGTTCCTTGAAGGTGCAGTAGGTAATGTACGCGACCAGCATGGTTCCTTGAAGGTGCAGTAGGTAATGTACGCGACTAGCACGGTTCCTTGAAGGTGGCGCAGGTAATGTACGCGACTAGCATGGTTCCTTGAAGGTGGCGCAGGTAGTGTACGCAACTAGCATGGTTTCTTGAGGGTGCAGTAGGTAATGTACGCAACTAGCACGGCTCATTGAAGGTGGCGTAGGTAGTGTACGCGACTAGCATGGTTCCTTGAAGGAGGCGCAGGTAGTGTACGCAACTAGCACGGTTCCTTGAAGGTGGCGCATGTTATGTACGCAACTAGCACTGTTCCTTGAAGGTGGCGTAGGTAGTGTACGCAACTAGCACGGTTCCTTGAGGGTGGCGCAGGTAGTGTACGCAACTAGCATGGGTCCTTGAGGGTGGCGTAGGTAGTGTACGCAACTAGCACGGTTCCTTGAAGGTGGCGCAGGTAATGTACGCAACTAGCACGGTTCCTTGTGGGAGGCGCAGGTAGTGTACGCAACTAGCACGGTTCCTTGAAGGTGGCGCAGGTAATCTACGCAACTAGCATGGGTCCTTGAGGGTGGCGTAGGTAGTGTACGCAACTAGCGCTGTTCCTTGAAGGTGGCGTAGGTAGTGTACGCAACTAGCACGGTTCCTTGAGGGTGGCGCAGGTAGTGTACGCAACTAGCATGGTTCCTTGAAGGTGGCGCAGGTAATGTTCGCAACTAGCATGGGTCCTTGAAGGTGGCGCAGGTAGTGTACGCAACTAGCACGGTTCCTTGAAGGTGGCGTAGGTAGTGTACGCAACTAGCACGGTTCCTTGAAGGTGGCGCCGGTAATGTACGCAACTAGCACGGTTCCTTGAAGGTGGCGCAGGTAGTGTACGCAACTAGCACGGTTCCTTGAAGGTGGCGCAGGTAGTGTACGCAACTAGCACGGTTCCTTGAAGGTGGCGCAGGTAGTGTACGCAACTAGCACGGTTCCTTGAAGGTGGCGCAGGTAATGTACGCAACTAGCACGGTTCCTTGAAGGTGGCGCAGGTAATGTACGCAACTAGCACTGTTCATTGAAGGTGGCGCAGGTAATGTACGCAACTAGCATGGGTCCTTGAAGGAGGCGCAGGTAGTGTACGCAACTAGCATGGTTCCTTGAGGGTGGCGCAGGTAGTGTACGCAACTAGCATGGGTCCTTGAGGGTGGCGCAGGTAGTGTACGCAACTAGCACGGTTCCTTGAAGGTGGCGTAGGTAGTGTACGCAACTAGCATGGGTCCATGAGGATGGCTAAGGTAATGTAAGCAACTAGCACGGTACCTTGAAGGTCGCGTAGGTAGTGTACGCAACTAGCACGGTTCATTGAAGGTGGCGCAGGTAGTGTACGCAACTAGCATAGTTCCTTGAAGGTGGCGCAGGTAGTGTACGCAACTAGCATGGTTCCTTGAAGGTGCAGTAGGTAATGTACGCGACTAGCGCGGTTCCTTGAAGGTGGCGTAGGTAGTGTACGCAACTAGCATGGTTCCTTGAAGGTGGCGTAGGTAGTGTACGCAACTAGCATGGTTCCTTGAAGGTGGCGCAGGTAGTGTACGCAACTAGCATAGTTCCTTGAAGGTGGCGCAGGTAGTGTACGCAACTAGCATGGTTCCTTGAAGGTGGCGCAGGTAGTGTACGCAACTAGCGTGGTTCCTTGAAGGAGGCGTTGGTAGTGTACGCAACTAGCATGGTTCCTTGAAGGTGACGCAGGTAGTGTACGCAACTAGCACGGTTCCTTGAGGGTGGCGTAGGTAGTGTACGCAACTAGCATGGGTCCTTGAGGGTGGCGCAGGTAGTGTACGCAACTAGCACGGGTCCTTGAGGGTGGCGCAGGTAGTGTACGCAACTAGCATGGGTCCTTGAGGTTGGCGCAGGTAGTGTACGCAACTAGCACGGGTCATTGAGGGTGGCGCAGGTAGTGTACGCAACTAGCATGGTTCCTTGAAGGTGGCGCAGGTAGTGTACGCGACTAGCACGGTTCCTTGAAGGTGGCGCAGATAGTGTACGCAACTAGCACGGTTCATTGAAGGTGCAGTAGGTAATGTACGCGACTAGCACGGTTCCTTGAAGGAGGCGCAGGTAGTGTACGCAACTAGCACGGTTCATTGAAGGTGGCGCAGGTAGTGTACGCAACTAGCATGGTTCATTGAAGGTGCAGTAGGTAATGTACGCGACTAGCACGGTTCCTTGAAGGAGGCGCAGGTAGTGTACGCAACTAGCACGGTTCATTGAAGGTGGCGCAGGTAGTGTACGCAACTAGCACGGTTCATTGAAGGTGCAGTAGGTAATGTACGCGACTAGCATGGTTCCTTGAAGGTGCAGTAGGTAATGTACGCAACTAGCGCGGTTCCTTGAAGGTGGCGTAGGTAATGTACGCAACTAGCACAGTTCCTTGAAGGTGGCGAAGGTAATGTACGCAACTAGCACGGTTCCTTGAAGGTGCAGTAGGTAATGTACGCAACTAGCACGGTTCCTTGAAGGTGGTGCAGGTAATGTACGCGACTAGCACGGTTCATTGAAGGTGGCGCAGGTAATGTACGCAACTAGCATGGTTCCTTGAGGGTGGCGCAGGTAATGTACGCAACTAGCATGGTTCCTTGGGGGTGGCGCAGGTAATGTACGCAACTAGCACGGTTCCTTGAGGGTGGCGCAGGTAATGTACGCAACTCGCATGGTTCATTGAAGGTGCAATAGGTAATGTACGCGACTAGCACGGTTCCTTGAAGGTGGCGCAGGTAGTGTACGCAACTAGCACGGTTCCTTGAAGGTGGCGCAGGTAATGTACGCAACTAGCACGGTTCCTTGAAGGTGGCGCAGGTAGTGTACGCAACTAGCATGGTTCCTTGAAGGTGGCGCAGGTAGTGTACGCAACTAGCACGGTTCCTTGAAGGTGGCGCAGGTAGTGTACGCAACTAGCACGGTTCATTGAAGGTGGCGCAGGTAATGTACGCAACTAGCACGGTTCATTGAAGGTGGCGCAGGTAGTGTACGCAACTAGCACGGTTCATTGAAGGTGCAGTAGGTAATGTACGCGACTAGCATAGTTCCTTGAAGGTGCAGTAGGTAATGTACGCGACCAGCATGGTTCCTTGAAGGTGCAGTAGGTAATGTACGCAACTAGCACGGTTCCTTGAAGGTGGCGCAGGTAGTGTACGCAACTAGCACGGTTCCTTGAAGGTGGCGCAGGTAATATACGCAACTAGCACGGTTCCTTGAAGGTGGCGCAGGTAATGTACGCAACTAGCACGGTTCATTGAAGGTGGCGCATGTAATGTACGCAACTAGCATGGGTCCTTGAAGGAGGCGCAGGTAGTGTACGCAACTAGCATGGTTCCTTGAGGGTGGCGCAGGTAGTGTACGCAACTAGCATGGGTCCTTGAGGGTGGCGCAGGTAGTGTACGCAACTAGCACGGTTCCTTGAAGGTGGCGTAGGTAGTGTACGCAATTAGCATGGGTCCATGAGGATGGCTCAGGTAATGTACGCAACTAGCACGGTTCCTTGAAGGTCGCGTAGGTAGTGTACGCAACTAGCACGGTTCATTGAAGGTGGCGCAGGTAGTGTACGCAACTAGCATACTTCCTTGAAGGTGGCGCAGTTAGTGTACGCAACTAGCATGGTTCCTTGAAGGTGCAGTAGGTAATGTACGCGACTAGCACGGTTCCTTGAAGGTGGCGTAGGTAGTGTACGCAACTAGCATGGTTCCTTGAAGGTGGCGTAGGTAGTGTACGCAACTAGCAAGGTTCCTTGAAGGTGGCGCAGGTAGTGTACGCAACTAGCATGGTTCCTTGATGGTGGCGCAGGTTGTGTACGCAACTAGCACGGTTCCTTGAAGGTGGCGCAGGTAGTGTACGCAACTAGCATAGTTCCTTGAAGGTGGCGCAGGTAGTGTACGCAACTAGCATGGTTCCTTGAAGGTGCAGTAGGTAATGTACGCGACTAGCACGGTTCCTTGAAGGTGGCGTAGGTAGTGTACGCAACTAGCATGGTTCCTTGAAGGTGGCGTAGGTAGTGTACGCAACTAGCATGGTTCCTTGAAGGTGGCGCAGGTAGTGTACGCAACTAGCATGGTTCCTTGAAGGTGGCGTAGGTAGTGTACGCAACTAGCATGGTTCCTTGAAGGTGGCGCAGGTAGTGTACGCAACTAGCATTGTTTCCTTGAAGGTGGCGTTGGTAGTGTACACAACTAGCATGGTTCCTTGAAGGTGGCGCAGGTAGTGTACGCAACTAGCATGGTTCCTTGAAGGAGGCGTAGGTAATGTACGCAACTAGCACGGTTCCTTGAAGGTGGCGCAGGTAGTGCACGCAACTAGCATGGTTCCTCGAAGGTGGCGCAGGTAGTGTACGCAACTAGCATGGTTCCTTGAAGGTGACGCAGGTAGTGTACGCAACTAGCATGGTTCCTTGAGGGTGGCGTAGGTAATGTACGCAACTAGCATGGTTCCTTGAAGCTGGCGCAGGTAGTGTACGCAACTAGCATGGTTCCTTGAAGGTGGCGCAGGTAGTGTACGCAACTAGCATGGTTCCTTGAAGGTGGCGTAGGTAGTGTACGCAACTAGCATGGTTCCTTGAAGGTGGCGCAGGTAGTGTACGCAACTAGCATGGTTCCTTGAAGGTGGCGTAGGTAGTGTACGCAACTAGCATGGTTCCTTGAAGGTGGCGTAGGTAGTGTACGCAACTAGCATGGGTCCTTGAGGATGGCTCAGGTAATGTACGCAACTAGCACGGTTCCTTGAAGGTGGCGCAGGTAATGTACGCAACTAGCACGGTTCCTTGAAGGTAGCGCAGGTAATGTACGCAACTAGCATGGTTCCTTGAAGGTGGCGCAGGTAGTGTACGCAACTAGCATGGTTCCTTGAAGGTGGCGTAGGTAGTGTCCGCAACTAGCATGGTTCCTTGAAGGAGGCGCAGGTAGTGTACGCAACTAGCACGGTTCCTTGAAGGTGGCGTAGGCAGTGTACGCAACTAGCATGGTTCCTTGAGGGTGCAGTAGGTAGTGTACGCAACTAGCACGGTTCCTTGAAGGTGGCGTAGGTAGTGTACGCAATTAGCACGGTTCCTTGAAGGAGGCGCAGGTAGTGTACGCAACTAGCATGGTTCCTTGAGGGTGGCGTAGGTAGTGTACGCAATTAGCACGGTTCCTTGAAGGTGGCGTAGGTAATGTACGCAATTAGCACGGTTCCTTGAAGGTGGCGCAGGTAATGTACGCAACTAGCACGGTTCCTTGAAGGTGGCGCAGGTAGTGTACGCAACTAGCACGGTTCCTTGAGGGTGGCGTAGGTAGTGTACGGAACTAGCATGGTTCCTTGAAGGTGGCGCAGGTAGTGTACGCAACTAGCATGGTTCCTTGAAGGTGGCGCAGGTAGTGTACGCAACTAGCATGGTTCCTTGAAGGTGGCGCAGGTAGTGTACGCAACTAGCATGGTTCCTTGAAGGTGGCGCAGGTAATGTACGCAACTAGCATGGGTCCTTGAGGGTGGCGTAGGTAGTGTACGCAACTAGCATGGTTCCTTTAAGGTGGCGCAGGTAATGTACGCAACTAGCAAGGGTCCTTGAGGATGGCTCAGGTAATGTACGCAACTAGCACGGTTTATTGAAGGTGGCGCAGATATAGTACGCAACTAGCACTGTTCCTTGAAGGTGGCGCAGGTTATGTACGCAAATAGCATGGGTCCATGAGGATGGCTCAGGTAATGTACGCAACTAGCACGGTTCATTGAAGGTGGCGCAGGTAATGTACGACACTAGCACGGTTCCTTGAGGGTGGCGTAGGTAGTGTACGCAACTAGCATGTGTCTTTGAGGGTGGCGCAGGTAGTGCACGCAACTAGCACGGGTCCTTGAAGGTGGCGCCGGTAGTGTACGCAACTAGCACGGTTCCTTGAGGGTGGCGTAGGTAGTGTACGCAACTAGCATGGGTCCTTGAGGGTGGCGCAGGTAGTGTACGCAACTAGCACGGGTCCTTGAGGGTGGCGCAGGTAGTGTATGCAACTAGCACGGTTCCTTGAGGGTGGCGTAGGTAGTGTACGCAACTAGCATGGGTCCTTGAGGGTGGCGCAGGTAGTGTACGCAACTAGCACGGTTCCTTGAAGGTGGCGTAGGTAGTGTACGCAATTAGCATGGGTCCTTGAGGGTGGCGTAGGTTGTGTACGCACCTAGCACGGTTCCTTGAAGGTGGCGTAGGTAATGTACGCAACTAGCACGGTTCCTTGAAGGTGGCGCAGGTAATGTACGCAACTAGCACGGTTCCTTGAGGGTGGCGTAGGTAGTGTACGCAACTAGCACGGGTCCTTGAAGGTGGCGCAGGTAATGTACGCAACTAACACGGTTCCTTGAGGGTGGCGTAGGTAGTGTACGCAACTAGCACGGGTCCTTGAAGGTGGCGCAGGTAATGTACGCAACTAGCACTGTTCCTTGAAGGTGGCGCAGGTAATGTACGCAACTAGTATGGGTCCTTGAGGGTGGCGTAGGTAGTGTACGCAACTAGCATGGTTCCTTGAAGGTGGCGCAGGTAATGTACGCAACTAGCATGGGTCCTTGAGGGTGGCGTAGGTAGTGTACGCAACTAGCATGGTTCCTTGAAGGTGGCGAAGGTAATGTACGCAACTAGCAAGGGTCCTTGAGGATGGCTCAGGTAATGTACGCAACTAGCACGGTTTATTGAAGGTGGCGCAGATATAGTACGCAACTAGCACTGTTCCTTGAAGGTGGCGCAGGTTATGTACGCAACTAGCATGGGTCCATGAGGATGGCTCAGGTAATGTACGCAACTAGCACGGTTCATTGAAGGTGGCGCAGGTAATGTACGACACTAGCATGGGTCCATGAGGATGGCTCAGGTAATGTACGCAACTAGCACGGTTCATTGAAGGTGGCGCAGGTAATGTACGCAACTAGCATGGGTCCTTGAAGGAGGCGCAGGTAATGTACGCAACTAGCATGGGTCCTTGAGGGTGGCGCAGGTAGTGTACGCAACTAGCACGGTTCCTTGAAGGTGGCGTAGGTAGTGTACGCAACTAGCATGGGTCCTTAAGGATGGCTCAGGTAATGTACGCAACTAGCACGGTTCCTTGAAGGTCGCGTAGGTAGTGTACGCAACTAGCACGGTTCATTGAAGGTGGCGCAGGTAGTGTACGCAACTAGCATAGTTCCTTGAAGGTGGCGCAGGTAGTGTACGCAACTAGCATGGTTCCTTGAAGGTGCAGTAGGTAATGTACGCGACTAGCACGGTTCCTTGAAGGTGGCGTAGGTAGTGTACGCAACTAGCATGGTTCCTTGATGGTGGCGCAGGTAGTGTACGCAACTAGCATGGTTTCTTGAAGGTGGCGCAGGTAGTGTACGCAACTAGCATGGTTCCTTGAAGGTGGCGCAGGTAGTGTACGCAACTAGCACGGTTCCTTGAAGGTGGCGCAGGTAGTGTACGCAACTAGCATAGTTCCTTGAAGGTGGCGCAGGTAGTGTACGCAACTAGCATGGTTCCTTGAAGGTGCAGTAGGTAATGTACGCGACTAGCACGGTTCCTTGAAGGTGGCGTAGGTAGTGTACGCAACTAGCATGGTTCCTTGAAGGTGGCGTAGGTAGTGTACGCAACTAGCATGGTTCCTTGAAGGTGGCGCAGGTAGTGTACGCAACTAGCATGGTTCCTTGAAGGTGGCGTTGGTAGTGTACGCAACTAGCATGTTTCCTTGAAGGTGGCGCAGGTAGTGTACGCAACTAGCATGGTTCCTTGAAGGAGGCGTAGGTAATGTACGCAACTAGCACGGTTCCTTGAAGGTGGCGCAGGTAGTGCACGCAACTAGCATGGTTCCTTGAAGGTGGCGCAGGTAGTGTATGCAACTAGCATGGTTCCTTGAGGGTGGCGTAGGTAATGTACGCAACTAGCATGGTTCCTTGAAGGTGGCGCAGGTAGTGTACGCAACTAGCATGGTTCCTTGAAGGTGGCGCAGGTAGTGTACGCAACTAGCATGGTTCCTTGAAGGTGGCGCAGGTAGTGTACGCAACTAGCATGGTTCCTTGAAGGTGGCGTACGTAGTGTACGCAACTCGCATGGTTCCTTGAAGGTGGCGCAGGTAGTGTACGCAACTAGTATGGTTCCTTGAAGGTGGCGTAGGTAGTGTACGCAACTAGCATGGTTCCTTGAAGGTGGCGCAGGTAGTGTACGCAACTAGCATGGTTCCTTGAAGGTGCAGTAGGTAGTGTACGCAACTAGCATGGGTCCTTGAGGATGGCTCAGGTAATGTACGCAACTAGCACGGTTCCTTGAAGGTGGCGCAGGTAATGTACGCAACTAGCACGGTTCCTTGAAGGTAGCGCAGGTAATGTACGCAACTAGCATGGTTCCTTGAAGGTGGCGCAGGTAGTGTACGCAATTAGCATGGTTCCTTGAAGGTGGCGTAGGTAGTGTACGCAACTAGCATGGTTCCTTGAAGGTGGCGCAGGTAGTGTACGCAACTAGCACGGTTCCTTGAAGGTGGCGTAGGTAGTGTACGCAACTAGCATGGTTCTTGAGGGTGCAGTAGGTAGTGTACGCAACTAGCACGGTTCCTTGAAGGTGGCGTAGGTAGTGTACGCAATTAGCACGGTTCCTTGAAGGAGGCGCAGGTAGTGTACGCAACTAGCATGGTTCCTTGAGGGTGGCGTAGGTAGTGTACGCAATTAGCACGGTTCCTTGAAGGTGGCGTAGGTAATGTACGCAATTAGCACGGTTCCTTGAAGGTGGCGCAGGTAATGTACGCAACTAGCACGGTTCCTTGAAGGTGGCGCAGGTAGTGTACGCAACTAGCACGGTTCCTTGAGGGTGGCGTAGGTAGTGTACGCAACTAGCATGGTTCCTTGAAGGTGGCGCAGGTAGTGTACGCAACTAGCATGGTTCCTTGAAGGTGGCGCAGGTAGTGTACGCAACTAGCATGGTTCCTTGAAGGTGGCGCAGGTAGTGTACGCAACTAGCATGGGTCCTTGAGGATGGCTCAGGTAATGTACGCAACTAGCATGGTTCCTTGAAGCTGGCGCAGGTAGTGTACGCAACTAGCACGGTTCCTTGAAGGTAGCGCAGGTAGTGTACGCAACTAGCATGGTACCTTGAAGGTGGCGCAGGTAGTGTACGCAACTAGCATGGTTCCTTGAAGGTGGCGCAGGTAGTGTACGCAACTAGCATGGTTCTTAGAAGGTAGCGCAGGTAGTGTACGCAACTAGCATGGTTCCTTGAAGGTGGCGCAGGTAGTGTACGCAACTAGCATGGTTCCTTGAAGGTGGCGCAGGTAGTGTACGCAACTAGGATGGTTCCTTGAAGGTGGCGCAGGTAGTGTACGCAACTAGCACGGTTCCTTGAAGGTGCAGTAGGTAATGTACGCGACTAGCACGGTTCCTTGGAGGTGGCGCAGGTAGTGTACGCAACTAGCATGGTTCCTTGAAGGTGGCGCAGGTAGTGTACGCGACTAGCACGGTTCCCTGAAGGTGGCGCAGATAGTGTACGCAACTAGCACGGTTCATTGAAGGTGCAGTAGGTAATGTACGCGACTAGCACGGTTCCTTGAAGGAGGCGCAGGTAGTGTACGCAACTAGCACGGTTCATTGAAGGTGGCGCAGGTAGTGTACGCAACTAGCATGGTTCATTGAAGGTGCAGTAGGTAATGTACGCGACTAGCACGGTTCCTTGAAGGAGGCGCAGGTAGTGTACGCAACTAGCACGGTTCATTGAAGGTGGCGCAGGTAGTGTACGCAACTAGCACGGTTCATTGAAGGTGCAGTAGGTAATGTACGCGACTAGCATGGTTCCTTGAAGGTGCAGTAGGTAATGTACGCAACTAGCGCGGTTCCTTGAAGGTGGCGTAGGTAATGTACGCAACTAGCACAGTTCCTTGAAGGTGGCGAAGGTAATGTACGCAACTAGCACGGTTCCTTGAAGGTGCAGTAGGTAATGTACGCAACTAGCACGGTTCCTTGAAGGTGGTGCAGGTAATGTACGCGACTAGCACGGTTCATTGATGGTGGCGCAGGTAATGTACGCAACTAGCATGGTTCCTTGAGGGTGGCGCAGGTAATGTACGCAACTAGCATGGTTCCTTGGGGGTGGCGCAGGTAATGTACGCAACTAGCACGGTTCCTTGAGGGTGGCGCAGGTAATGTACGCAACTCGCATGGTTCATTGAAGGTGCAATAGGTAATGTACGCGACTAGCACGGTTCCTTGAAGGTGGCGCAGGTAGTGTACGCAACTAGCACGGTTCCTTGAAGGTGGCGCAGGTAATGTACGCAACTAGCACGGTTCCTTGAAGGTGGCGCAGGTAGTGTACGCAACTAGCATGGTTCCTTGAAGGTGGCGCAGGTAGTGTACGCAACTAGCACGGTTCCTTGAAGGTGGCGCAGGTAGTGTACGCAACTAGCACGGTTCATTGAAGGTGGCGCAGGTAATGTACGCAACTAGCACGGTTCATTGAAGGTGGCGTAGGTAGTGTACGCAACTAGCACGGTTCATTGAAGGTGCAGTAGGTAATGTACGCGACTAGCATAGTTCCTTGAAGGTGCAGTAGGTAATGTACGCGACCAGCATGGTTCCTTGAAGGTGCAGTAGGTAATGTACGCGACTAGCACGGTTCCTTGAAGGTGGCGCAGGTAATGTACGCGACTAGCATGGTTCCTTGAAGGTGGCGCAGGTAGTGTACGCAACTAGCATGGTTTCTTGAGGGTGCAGTAGGTAATGTACGCAACTAGCACGGCTCATTGAAGGTGGCGTAGGTAGTGTACGCGACTAGCATGGTTCCTTGAAGGAGGCGCAGGTAGTGTACGCAACTAGCACGGTTCCTTGAAGGTGGCGCATGTTATGTACGCAACTAGCACTGTTCCTTGAAGGTGGCGTAGGTAGTGTACGCAACTAGCACGGTTCCTTGAGGGTGGCGCAGGTAGTGTACGCAACTAGCATGGGTCCTTGAGGGTGGCGTAGGTAGTGTACGCAACTAGCACGGTTCCTTGAAGGTGGCGCAGGTAATGTACGCAACTAGCACGGTTCCTTGTGGGAGGCGCAGGTAGTGTACGCAACTAGCACGGTTCCTTGAAGGTGGCGCAGGTAATCTACGCAACTAGCATGGGTCCTTGAGGGTGGCGTAGGTAGTGTACGCAACTAGCGCTGTTCCTTGAAGGTGGCGTAGGTAGTGTACGCAACTAGCACGGTTCCTTGAGGGTGGCGCAGGTAGTGTACGCAACTAGCATGGTTCCTTGAAGGTGGCGCAGGTAATGTTCGCAACTAGCATGGGTCCTTGAAGGTGGCGCAGGTAGTGTACGCAACTAGCACGGTTCCTTGAAGGTGGCGTAGGTAGTGTACGCAACTAGCACGGTTCCTTGAAGGTGGCGCCGGTAATGTACGCAACTAGCACGGTTCCTTGAAGGTGGCGCAGGTAGTGTACGCAACTAGCACGGTTCCTTGAAGGTGGCGCAGGTAGTGTACGCAACTAGCACGGTTCCTTGAAGGTGGCGCAGGTAGTGTACGCAACTAGCACGGTTCCTTGAAGGTGGCGCAGGTAATGTACGCAACTAGCACGGTTCCTTGAAGGTGGCGCAGGTAATGTACGCAACTAGCACTGTTCATTGAAGGTGGCGCAGGTAATGTACGCAACTAGCATGGGTCCTTGAAGGAGGCGCAGGTAGTGTACGCAACTAGCATGGTTCCTTGAGGGTGGCGCAGGTAGTGTACGCAACTAGCATGGGTCCTTGAGGGTGGCGCAGGTAGTGTACGCAACTAGCACGGTTCCTTGAAGGTGGCGTAGGTAGTGTACGCAACTAGCATGGGTCCATGAGGATGGCTAAGGTAATGTAAGCAACTAGCACGGTACCTTGAAGGTCGCGTAGGTAGTGTACGCAACTAGCACGGTTCATTGAAGGTGGCGCAGGTAGTGTACGCAACTAGCATAGTTCCTTGAAGGTGGCGCAGGTAGTGTACGCAACTAGCATGGTTCCTTGAAGGTGCAGTAGGTAATGTACGCGACTAGCGCGGTTCCTTGAAGGTGGCGTAGGTAGTGTACGCAACTAGCATGGTTCCTTGAAGGTGGCGTAGGTAGTGTACGCAACTAGCATGGTTCCTTGAAGGTGGCGCAGGTAGTGTACGCAACTAGCATAGTTCCTTGAAGGTGGCGCAGGTAGTGTACGCAACTAGCATGGTTCCTTGAAGGTGGCGCAGGTAGTGTACGCAACTAGCGTGGTTCCTTGAAGGAGGCGTTGGTAGTGTACGCAACTAGCATGGTTCCTTGAAGGTGACGCAGGTAGTGTACGCAACTAGCACGGTTCCTTGAGGGTGGCGTAGGTAGTGTACGCAACTAGCATGGGTCCTTGAGGGTGGCGCAGGTAGTGTACGCAACTAGCACGGGTCCTTGAGGGTGGCGCAGGTAGTGTACGCAACTAGCATGGGTCCTTGAGGTTGGCGCAGGTAGTGTACGCAACTAGCACGGGTCATTGAGGGTGGCGCAGGTAGTGTACGCAACTAGCATGGTTCCTTGAAGGTGGCGCAGGTAGTGTACGCGACTAGCACGGTTCCTTGAAGGTGGCGCAGATAGTGTACGCAACTAGCACGGTTCATTGAAGGTGCAGTAGGTAATGTACGCGACTAGCACGGTTCCTTGAAGGAGGCGCAGGTAGTGTACGCAACTAGCACGGTTCATTGAAGGTGGCGCAGGTAGTGTACGCAACTAGCATGGTTCATTGAAGGTGCAGTAGGTAATGTACGCGACTAGCACGGTTCCTTGAAGGAGGCGCAGGTAGTGTACGCAACTAGCACGGTTCATTGAAGGTGGCGCAGGTAGTGTACGCAACTAGCACGGTTCATTGAAGGTGCAGTAGGTAATGTACGCGACTAGCATGGTTCCTTGAAGGTGCAGTAGGTAATGTACGCAACTAGCGCGGTTCCTTGAAGGTGGCGTAGGTAATGTACGCAACTAGCACAGTTCCTTGAAGGTGGCGAAGGTAATGTACGCAACTAGCACGGTTCCTTGAAGGTGCAGTAGGTAATGTACGCAACTAGCACGGTTCCTTGAAGGTGGTGCAGGTAATGTACGCGACTAGCACGGTTCATTGAAGGTGGCGCAGGTAATGTACGCAACTAGCATGGTTCCTTGAGGGTGGCGCAGGTAATGTACGCAACTAGCATGGTTCCTTGGGGGTGGCGCAGGTAATGTACGCAACTAGCACGGTTCCTTGAGGGTGGCGCAGGTAATGTACGCAACTCGCATGGTTCATTGAAGGTGCAATAGGTAATGTACGCGACTAGCACGGTTCCTTGAAGGTGGCGCAGGTAGTGTACGCAACTAGCACGGTTCCTTGAAGGTGGCGCAGGTAATGTACGCAACTAGCACGGTTCCTTGAAGGTGGCGCAGGTAGTGTACGCAACTAGCATGGTTCCTTGAAGGTGGCGCAGGTAGTGTACGCAACTAGCACGGTTCCTTGAAGGTGGCGCAGGTAGTGTACGCAACTAGCACGGTTCATTGAAGGTGGCGCAGGTAATGTACGCAACTAGCACGGTTCATTGAAGGTGGCGCAGGTAGTGTACGCAACTAGCACGGTTCATTGAAGGTGCAGTAGGTAATGTACGCGACTAGCATAGTTCCTTGAAGGTGCAGTAGGTAATGTACGCGACCAGCATGGTTCCTTGAAGGTGCAGTAGGTAATGTACGCGACTAGCACGGTTCCTTGAAGGTGGCGCAGGTAATGTACGCGACTAGCATGGTTCCTTGAAGGTGGCGCAGGTAGTGTACGCAACTAGCATGGTTTCTTGAGGGTGCAGTAGGTAATGTACGCAACTAGCACGGCTCATTGAAGGTGGCGTAGGTAGTGTACGCGACTAGCATGGTTCCTTGAAGGAGGCGCAGGTAGTGTACGCAACTAGCACGGTTCCTTGAAGGTGGCGCATGTAATGTACGCAACTAGCACTGTTCCTTGAAGGTGGCGTAGGTAGTGTACGCAACTAGCACGGTTCCTTGAGGGTGGCGCAGGTAGTGTACGCAACTAGCATGGGTCCTTGAGGGTGGCGTAGGTAGTGTACGCAACTAGCACGGTTCCTTGAAGGTGGCGCAGGTAATGTACGCAACTAGCACGGTTCCTTGTGGGAGGCGCAGGTAGTGTACGCAACTAGCACGGTTCCTTGAAGGTGGCGCAGGTAATCTACGCAACTAGCATGGGTCCTTGAGGGTGGCGTAGGTAGTGTACGCAACTAGCGCTGTTCCTTGAAGGTGGCGTAGGTAGTGTACGCAACTAGCACGGTTCCTTGAGGGTGGCGCAGGTAGTGTACGCAACTAGCATGGTTCCTTGAAGGTGGCGCAGGTAATGTTCGCAACTAGCATGGGTCCTTGAAGGTGGCGCAGGTAGTGTACGCAACTAGCACGGTTCCTTGAAGGTGGCGTAGGTAGTGTACGCAACTAGCACGGTTCCTTGAAGGTGGCGCCGGTAATGTACGCAACTAGCACGGTTCCTTGAAGGTGGCGCAGGTAGTGTACGCAACTAGCACGGTTCCTTGAAGGTGGCGCAGGTAGTGTACGCAACTAGCACGGTTCCTTGAAGGTGGCGCAGGTAGTGTACGCAACTAGCACGGTTCCTTGAAGGTGGCGCAGGTAATGTACGCAACTAGCACGGTTCCTTGAAGGTGGCGCAGGTAATGTACGCAACTAGCACTGTTCATTGAAGGTGGCGCAGGTAATGTACGCAACTAGCATGGGTCCTTGAAGGAGGCGCAGGTAGTGTACGCAACTAGCATGGTTCCTTGAGGGTGGCGCAGGTAGTGTACGCAACTAGCATGGGTCCTTGAGGGTGGCGCAGGTAGTGTACGCAACTAGCACGGTTCCTTGAAGGTGGCGTAGGTAGTGTACGCAACTAGCATGGGTCCATGAGGATGGCTAAGGTAATGTAAGCAACTAGCACGGTACCTTGAAGGTCGCGTAGGTAGTGTACGCAACTAGCACGGTTCATTGAAGGTGGCGCAGGTAGTGTACGCAACTAGCATAGTTCCTTGAAGGTGGCGCAGGTAGTGTACGCAACTAGCATGGTTCCTTGAAGGTGCAGTAGGTAATGTACGCGACTAGCGCGGTTCCTTGAAGGTGGCGTAGGTAGTGTACGCAACTAGCATGGTTCCTTGAAGGTGGCGTAGGTAGTGTACGCAACTAGCATGGTTCCTTGAAGGTGGCGCAGGTAGTGTACGCAACTAGCATAGTTCCTTGAAGGTGGCGCAGGTAGTGTACGCAACTAGCATGGTTCCTTGAAGGTGGCGCAGGTAGTGTACGCAACTAGCGTGGTTCCTTGAAGGAGGCGTTGGTAGTGTACGCAACTAGCATGGTTCCTTGAAGGTGACGCAGGTAGTGTACGCAACTAGCACGGTTCCTTGAGGGTGGCGTAGGTAGTGTACGCAACTAGCATGGGTCCTTGAGGGTGGCGCAGGTAGTGTACGCAACTAGCACGGGTCCTTGAGGGTGGCGCAGGTAGTGTACGCAACTAGCATGGGTCCTTGAGGTTGGCGCAGGTAGTGTACGCAACTAGCACGGGTCATTGAGGGTGGCGCAGGTAGTGTACGCAACTAGCACGGTTCCTTGAAGTTGGCGTAGGTAGTGTACGCAACTAGCATGGGTCCTTGAGGGTGGCGCAGGTAGTGTACGCAACTAGCACGGTTCCTTGAGGGTGGCGTAGGTAGTGTACGCAACTAGCAAGGGTCCTTGAGGGTGGCGCAGAAGGTGTACGCAACTAGCACGGTTCCTTGAAGGTGGCGTAGGTAGTGTACGCAATTAGCATGGGTCCTTGAGGGTGGCGTAGGTAGTGTACGCAACTAGCACGGTTCCTTGAAGGTGGCGTAGGTAATGTACGCAACTAGCACGGTTCCTTGAAGGTGGCGCAGGTAATGTACGCAACTAGCACGGTTCCTTGAGGGTGGCGTAGGTAGTGTACGCAACTAGCACGGGTCCTTGAAGGTGGCGCAGGTAATGTACGCAACTAGCATGGATCCTTGAGGGTGGCGTAGGTAGTGTACGCAACTAGCACGGGTCCTTGAAGGTGGCGCAGGTTATGTACGCAACTAGCACTGTTCCTTGAAGGTGGCGCAGGTAATGTACGCAACTAGCATGGGTCCTTGAGGGTGGCGTAGGTAGTGTACGCAACTAGCTTGGTTCCTTGAAGGTTGCGCAGGTAATGTACGCAACTAGCATGGGTCCTTGAGGGTGGCGTAGGTAGTTTACGCAACTAGCATGGTTCCTTGAAGGTGGCGCAGGTAATGTACGCAACTAGCAAGGGTCCTTGAGGATGGCTCAGGTAATGTACGCAACTAGCACGGTTTATTGAAGGTGGCGCAGATATAGTACGCAACTAGCACTGTTCCTTGAAGGTGGCGCAGGTTATGTACGCAACTAGCATGGGTCCATGAGGATGGCTCAGGTAATGTACGCAACTAGCACGGTTCATTGAAGGTGGCGCAGGTAATGTACGACACTAGCATGGGTCCATGAGGATGGCTCAGGTAATGTACGCAACTAGCACGGTGCATTGAAGGTGGCGCAGGTAATGTACGCAACTAGCACGGTTCATTGAAGGTGGCGCAGATAGTGTACGACACTAGCAAGGGTCCTTGAAGGTGGTGCAGGTAATGTACGCAACTAGCAAGGGTCCTTGAGGGTGGTGCAGGTAATGTACGCAACTAGCATGGGTCCATGAGGATGGCTCAGGTAATGTACGCAACTAGCACGGTTCATTGAAGGTGGCGCAGGTAATGTACGCATCTAGCATGGGTCCTGGAAGGAGGCGCAGGTAATGTACGCAACTAGCATGGGTCCTTGAGGGTGGCGCAGGTAGTGTACGCAACTAGCACGGTTCCTTGAAGGTGGCGTAGGTAGTGTACGCAACTAGCATGGGTCCTTAAGAATGGCTCAGGTAATGTACGCAACTAGCACGGTTCCTTGAAGGTCGCGTAGGTAGTGTACGCAACTAGCACGGTTCATTGAAGGTGGCGCAGGTAGTGTACGCAACTAGCATAGTTCCTTGAAGGTGGCGCAGGTAGTGTACCCAACTAGCATGGTTCCTTGAAGGTGCAGTAGGTAATGTACGCGACTAGCACGGTTCCTTGAAGGTGGCGTAGGTAGTGTACGCAACTAGCATTGTTCCTTGAAGGTGGCGTAGGTAGTGTACGCAACTAGCATGGTTCCTTGAAGGTGGCGCAGTTAGTGTACGCAACTAGCATGGTTCCTTGAAGGTGGCGCAGGTAGTGTACGCAACTAGCACGGTTCCTTGAAGGTGGCGCAGGTAGTGTACGCAACTAGCATAGTTCCTTGAAGGTGGCGCAGGTAGTGTACGCAACTAGCATGGTTCCTTGAAGGTGCAGTAGGTAATGTACGCGACTAGCACGGTTCCTTGAAGGTGGCGTAGGTAGTGTACGCAACTAGCATGGTTCCTTGAAGGTGGCGTAGGTAGTGTACGCAACTAGCATGGTTCCTTGAAGGTGGCGCAGGTAGTGTACGCAACTAGAATGGTTCCTTGAAGGTGGCGTAGGTAGTGTACGCAACTAGCATGGTTCCTTGAAGGTGGCGCAGGTAGTGTACGCAACTAGCATGGTTCCTTGAAGGTGGCGTTGGTAGTGTACGCAACTAGCATGGTTCCTTGAAGGTGGCGCAGGTAGTGTACGCAACTAGCATGGTTCCTTGAAGGAGGCGTAGGTAATGTACGCAACTAACACGGTTCCTTGAAGGTGGCGCAGGTAGTGCACGCAACTAGCATGGTTCCTTGAAGGTGGCGCAGGTAGTGTACGCAACTAGCATGGTTCCTTGAAGGTGGCGCAGGTAGTGTACGCAACTAGCATGGTTCTTTGAGGGTGGCGTAGGTAATGTACGCAACTAGCATGGTTCCTTGAAGGTGGCGCAGGTAGTGTACGCAACTAGCATGGTTCCTTGAAGGTGGCGCAGGTAGTGTACGCAACTAGCATGGTTCCTTGAATCTGGCGTACGTAGTGTACGCAACTAGCATGGTTCCTTGAAGGTGGCGCAGGTAGTGTACGCAACTAGCATGGTTCCTTGAAGGTTGCGTAGGTAGTGTACGCAACTAGCATGGTTCCTTGAAGGTGGCGCAGGTAGTGTACGCAACTAGCATGGTTCCTTGAAGGTGGCGTAGGTAGTGTACGCAACTAGCATGGGTCCTTGAGGATGGCTCAGGTAATGTACGCAACTAGCACGGTTCTTTGAAGGTGGCGCAGGTAATGTACGCAACTAGCACGGTTCCTTGAAGGTAGCGCAGGTAGTGTACGCAACTAGCATGGTTCCTTGAAGGTGGCGCAGGTAGTGTACGCAATTAGCATGGTTCCTTGAAGGTGGCGTAGGTAGTGTACGCAACTAGCATGGTTCCTTGAAGGTGGCGCAGGTAGTGTACGCAACTAGCACGGTTCCTTGAAGGTGGCGTAGGTAGTGTACGCAACTAGCATGGTACCTTGAGGATGCAGTAGGTAGTGTACGCAACTAGCACGGTTCCTTGAAGGTGGCGTAGGTAGTGTACGCAATTAGCACGGTTCCTTGAAGGAGGCGCAGGTAGTGTACGCAACTAGCATGGTTCCTTGAAGGTGGCGCAGGTAATGTACGCAACTAGCACGGTTCCTTGAAGGTGGCGCAGGTAGTGTACGCAACTAGCACGTTTCCTTGAGGGTGGCGTAGGTAGTGTACGCAACTAGCATGGTTCCTTGAAGGTGGCGCAGGTAGTGTACGCAACTAGCATGGTTCCTTGAAGGTGGCGCAGGTAGTGTACGCAACTAGCATGGTTCCTTGAAGGTGGCGCAGGTAGTGTACGCAACTAGCATGGGTCCTTGAGGATGGCTCAGGTAATGTACGCAACTAGCATGGTTCCTTGAAGGTGGCGCAGGTAGTGTACGCAACTAGCACGGTTCCTTGAAGGTAGCGCAGGTAGTGTACGCAACTAGCATGGTTCCTTGAAGGTGGCGCAGGTAGTGTACGCAACTAGCATGCTTCCTTGAAGGTGGCGCAGGTAGTGTACGCAACTAGCATGGTTCTAAGAAGGTAGCGCAGGTAGTGTACGCAACTAGCATGGTTCCTTGAAAGTGTCGCAGGTAGTGTACGCAACTAGCATGGTTCCTTGAAGGTGGCGCAGGTAGTGTACGCAACTAGCACGGTTCCTTGAAGGTGCAGTAGGTAATGTACGCGACTAGCACGGTTCCTTGAAGGTGGCGCAGGTAGTGTACGCAACTAGCATGGTTCCTTGAAGGTGGCGCAGGTAGGTTACGCGACTAGCACGGTTCCTTGAAGGTGGCGCAGGTAGTGTACGCAACTAGCACGGTTCATTGAAGGTGCAGTAGGTAATGTACGCGACTAGCACGGTTCCTTGAAGGAGGCGCAGGTAGTGTACGCAACTAGCACGGTTCATTGAAGGTGGCGCAGGTAGTGTACGCAACTAGCACGGTTCATTGAAGGTGCAGTAGGTAATGTACGCGACTAGCATGGTTCCTTGAAGGTGCAGTAGGTAATGTACAAGACTAGCATGGTTCCTTGAAGGTGCAGTAGGTAATGTACGCTACTAGCACGGTTCCTTGAAGGTGGCGTTGGTAATGTACGCAACTAGCACGGTTCCTTGAAGGTGGCGAAGGTAATGTACGCAACTAGCACGGTACCTTGAAGGTGCAGTAGGTAATGTACGCAACTAGCACGGTTCCTTGAAGGTGGTGCAGGTAATGTACGCGACTAGCACGGTTCATTGAAGGTGGCGCAGGTAATGTACGCAACTAGCATGGTTCCTTGAGGGTGGCGAAGGTAATGTACGCAACTAGCATGGTTCCTTGGGGGTGGCGCAGGTAATGTACGCAACTAGCACGGTTCCTTGAGGGTGGCGCAGGTAATGTACGCAACTAGCATGGTTCATTGAAGGTGCAGTAGGTAATGTACGCGACTAGCACGGTTCCTTGAAGGTGGCGCAGGTAGTGTACGCAACCAGCACGGTTCCTTGAAGGTGGCGCAGGTAATTTACGCAACTAGCACGGTTCCTTGAAGGTGGCGCAGGTAGTGTACGCAACTAGCATGGTTCCTTGAAGGTGGCGCAGGTAGTGTACGCAACTAGCACGGTTCCTTGAAGGTGGCGCAGGTAGTGTACGCAACTAGCACGGTTCATTGAAGGTGGCGCAGGTAATGTACGCAACTAGCACGATTCATTGAAGGTGGCGCAGGTAGTGTACGCAACTAGCACGGTTCATTGAAGGTGCAGTAGGTAATGTACGCGACTAGCATGGTTCCTTGAAGGTGCAGTAGGTAATGTACGCGACTAGCATGGTTCCTTGAAGGTGCAGTAGGTAATGTACGCGACTAGCACGGTTCCTTGAAGGTGGCGCAGGTAATGTACGCGACTAGCATGGTTCCTTGAAGGTGGCGCAGGTAGTGTACGAAACTAGCATGGTTCCTTGAGGGTGCAGTAGGTAATGTACGCAACTAGCACGGTTCATTGAAGGTGGCGTAGGTAGTGTACGCGACTAGCATGGTTCCTTGAAGGAGGCGCAGGTAGTGTACGCAACTAGCACGGTTCCTTGAAGGTGGCGCATGTAATGTACGCAACTAGCACTGTTCCTTGAAGGTGGCGTAGGTAGTGTACGCAACTAGCACGGTTCCTTGAGGGTGGCGCAAGTAGTGTACGCAACTAGCATGGGTCCTTGAGGGTGGCGTAGGTAGTGTACGCAACTAGCGCGGTTCCTTGAAGGTGGCGCAGGTAATGTACGCAACTAGCACGGTTCCTTGAGGGTGGCGCAGGTAGTGTACGCAACTAGCACGGTTCCTTGAAGGTGGCGCAGATAATCTACGCAACTAGCATGGGTCCTTGAGGGTGGCGTACGTAGTGTACGCAACTAGCACTGTTCCTTGAAGGTGGCGTAGGTAGTGTACGCAACTAGCACGGTTCCTTGAGGGTGGCGCAGGTAGTGTACGCAACTAGCATGGTTCCTTGAAGGTGGCGCAGGTAATGTACGCAACTAGCATGGGTCCTTGAAAGTGGCGCAGGTAGTGTACGCAACTAGCACGGTTCCTTGAAGGTGGCGTAGGTAGTGTACGCAACTAGCACGGTTCCTTGAAGGTGGCGCAGGTAATGTACGCAACTAGCACGGTTCCTTGAAGGTGGCGCAGGAAGTGTACGCAACTAGCACGGTTCCTTGAAGGTGGCGCAGGTAGTGTACGCAACTAGCACGGTTCCTTGAAGGTGGCGCAGGTAGTGTACGCAACTAGCACGGTTCCTTGAAGGTGGCGCAGGTAATGTACGCAACTAGCACGGTTCCTTGAAGGTGGCGCAGGTAATGTACGCAACTAGCACGGTTCATTGAAGGTGGCGCAGGTAATGTACGCAACTAGCATGGGTCCTTGAAGGAGCCGCAGGTAGTGTACGCAACTAGCATGGTTCCTTGAGGGTGGCGCAGGTAGTGTACGCAACTAGCATGGGTCCCTGAGGGTGGCGCAGGTAGTGTACGCAACTAGCACGGTTCCTTGAAGGTGGCGTAGGTAGTGTACGCAACTAGCATGGGTCCATGAGGATGGCTCAGGTAATGTACGCAACTAGCACGGTTCCTTGAAGGTCGCGTAGGTAGTGTACGCAACTAGCACGGTTCATTGAAGGTGGCGCAGGTAGTGTACGCAACTAGCATACTTCCTTGAAGGTGGCGCAGGTAGTGTACGCAACTAGCATGGTTCCTTGAAGGTGCAGTAGGTAATGTACGCGACTAGCACGGTTCCTTGAAGGTGGCGTAGGTAGTGTACGCAACTAGCATGGTTCCTTGAAGGTGGCGTAGGTAGTGTACGCAACTAGCATGGTTCCTTGAAGGTGGCGCAGGTAGTGTACGCAACTAGCATGGTTCCTTGATGGTGGCGCAGGTTGTGTACGCAACTAGCACGGTTCCATGAAGGTGGCGCAGGTAGTGTACGTAACTAGCATAGTTCCTTGAAGGTGGCGCAGGTAGTGTACGCAACTAGCATGGTTCCTTGAAGGTGCAGTAGGTAATGTACGCGACTAGCACGGTTCCTTGAAGGTGGCGTAGGTAGTGTACGAAATTAGCATGGTTCCTTGAAGGTGGCGTAGGTAGTGTACGCAACTAGCATGGTTCCTTGAAGGTGGCGCAGGTAGTGTACGCAACTAGCATGGTTCCTTGAAGGTGGCGTAGGTAGTGTACGCAACTAGCATGGTTCCTTGAAGGTGGCGCAGGTAGTGTACGCAACTAGCATTGTTTCCTTGAAGGTGGCGTTGGTAGTGTACGCAACTAGCATGGTTCCTTGAAGGTGGCGCAGGTAGTGTACGCAACTAGCATGGTTCCTTGAAGGAGGCGTAGGTAATGTACGCAACTAGCACGGTTCCTTGCAGGTGGCGCAGGTAGTGCACGCAACTAGCATGGTTCCTCGAAGGTGGCGCAGGTAGTGTACGCAACTAGCATGGTTCCTTGAAGGTGGCGAAGGTAGTGTACGCAACTAGCATGGTTCCTTGAGGGTGGCGTAGGTAATGTACGCAACTAGCATGGTTCCTTGAAGGTGGCGCAGGTAGTGTACGCAACTAGCATGGTTCCTTGAAGGTGGCGCAGGTAGTGTACGCAACTAGCATGGTTCCTTGAAGGTGGCGTAGGTAGTGTACGCAACTAGCATGGTTCCTTGAAGGTGGCGCAGGTATTGTACGCAACTAGCATGGTTCCTTGAAGGTGGCGTAGGTAGTGTACGCAACTAGCATGGTTCCTTAAAGGTGGCGCAGGTATTGTACGCAACTAGCATGGTTCCTTGAAGGTGGCGTAGGTAGTGTACGCAACTAGCATGGGTCCTTGAGGATGGCTCAGGTAATGTACGCAACTAGCACGGTTCCTTGAAGGTGGCGCAGGTAATGTACGCAACTAGCACGGTTCCTTGAAGGTAGCGCAGGTAATGTACGCAACTAGCATGGTTCCTTGAAGGTGGCGCAGGTAGTTTACGCAACTAGCATGGTTCCTTGAAGGTGGCGTAGGTAGTGTACGCAACTAGCATGGTTCCTTGAAGGAGGCGCAGGTAGTGTACGCAACTAGCACGGTTCCTTGAAGGTGGCGTAGGTAGTGTACGCAACTAGCATGGTTCCTTGAGGGTGCAGTAGGTAGTGTACGCAACTAGCACGGTTCCTTGAAGGTGACGTAGGTAGTGTACGCAATTAGCACGGTTCCTTGAAGGAGGCGCAGGTAGTGTACGCAACTAGCATGGTTCCTTGAGGGTGGCGTAGGTAGTGTACGCAATTAGCACGGTTCCTTGAAGGTGGCGTAGGTAATGTACGCAATTAGCACGGTTCCTTGAAGGTGGCGCAGGTAATGTACGCAACTAGCACGGTTCCTTGAAGGTGGCGCAGGTAGTGTACGCAACTAGCACGGTTCCTTGAGGGTGGCGTAGGTAGTGTACGCAACTAGCATGGTTCCTTGAAGGTGGCGCAGGTAGTGTACGCAACTAGCATGGTTCCTTGAAGGTGGCGCAGGTAGTGTACGCAACTAGCATGGTTCCTTGAAGGTGGCGCAGGTAGTGTACGCAACTAGCATGGTTCCTTGAAGGTGGCGCAGGTAATGTACGCAACTAGCACGGTTCATTGAAGGTGGCGCAGGTAATGTACGGAACTAGCATGGGTCCATGAGGATGGCTCAGGTAATGTACGCAACTAGCACGGTTCATTGAAGGTGGCGCAGGTAATGTACGCAACTAGCACGGTTCCTTGAGGGTGGCGTAGGTAGTGTACGCAATTAGCACGGGTCCTTGAAGGTGGCGCAGGTAGTGTACGCAACTAGCACGGTTCCTTGAGGGTGGCGTAGGTAGTGTACGCAACTAGCATGGGTCCTTGAGGGTGGCGCAGGTAGTGTACGCAACTAGCGCGGGTCCTTGAAGGTGGCGCAGGTAGTGTACGCAACTAGCACGGTTCCTTGAGGGTGGCGTAGGTAGTGTACGCAACTAGCATGGGTCCTTGAGGGTGGCGCAGGTAGTGTACGCAACTAGCACGGGTCCTTGAGGGTGGCGCAGGTAGTGTACGCAACTAGCATGGGTCCTTGAGGGTGGCGCAGGTAGTGTACGCAACTAGCACGGGTCCTTGAGGGTGGCGCAGGTAGTGTACGCAACTAGCACGGTTCCTTGAAGTTGGCGTAGGTAGTGTACGCAACTAGCATGGGTCCTTGAGGGTGGCGCAGGTAGTGTACGCAACTAGCACGGTTCCTTGAGGGTGGCGTAGGTAGTGTACGCAACTAGCATGGGTCCTTGAGGGTGGCGCAGGTAGTGTACGCAACTAGCACGGTTCCTTGAAGGTGGCGTAGGTAGTGTACGCAATTAGCATGGGTCCTTGAGGGTGGCGTAGGTTGTGTACGCAACTAGCACGGTTCCTTGAAGGTGGCGTAGGTAATGTACGCAACTAGCACGGTTCCTTGAAGGTGGCGCAGGTAATGTACGCAACTAGCACGGTTCCTTGAGGGTGGCGTAGGTAGTGTACGCAACTAGCACGGGTCCTTGAAGGTGGCGCAGGTAATGTACGCAACTAGCATGGATCCTTGAGGGTGGCGTAGGTAGTGTACGCAACTAGCACGGGTCCTTGAAGGTGGCGCCGGTAATGTACGCAACTAGCACTGTTCCTTGAAGGTGGCGCAGATAATGTACGCAACTAGTATGGGTCCTTGAGGGTGGCGTAGGTAGTGTACGCAACTAGCATGGTTCCTTGAAGGTGGCGCAGGTAATGTAAGCAACTAGCATGGGTCCTTGAGGGTGGCCTAGGTAGTGTACGCAACTAGCATGGTTCCTTGAAGGTGGCGCAGGTAATGTACGCAACTAGCAAGGGTCCTTGAGGATGGCTCAGGTAATGTACGCAACTAGCACGGTTTATTGAAGGTGGCGCAGATATAGTACGCAACTAGCACTGTTCCTTGAAGGTGGCGCAGGTTATGTACGCAACTAGCATGGGTCCATGAGGATGGCTCAGGTAATGTACGCAACTAGCACGGTTCATTGAAGGTGGCGCAGGTAATGTACGACACTAGCATGGGTCCATGAGGATGGCTCAGGTAATGTACGCAACTAGCACGGTTCATTGAAGGTGGCGCAGGTAATGTACGCAACTAGCACGGTTCATTGAAGGTGGCGCAGATAGTGTACGACACTAGCAAGGGTCCTTGAAGGTGGTGCAGGTAATGTACGCAACTAGCAAGGGTCCTTGAGGGTGGTGCAGGTAATGTACGCAACTAGCATGGGTCCATGAGGATGGCTCAGGTAATGTACGCAACTAGCACGGTTCATTGAAGGTGGCGCAGGTAATGTACGCAACTAGCATGGGTCCTTGAAGGAGGCGCAGGTAATGTACGCAACTAGCATGGGTCCTTGAGGGTGGCGCATGTAGTGTACGCAACTAGCACGGTTCCTTGAAGGTGGCGTAAGTAGTGTACGCAACTAGCATGGGTCCTTAAGGATGGCTCAGGTAATGTACGCTACTAGCACGGTTCCTTGAAGGTCGCGTAGGTAGTGTACGCAACTAGCACGGTTCATTGAAGGTGGCGCAGGTAGTGTACGCAACTAGCATAGTTCCTTGAAGGTGGCGCAGGTAGTGTACGCAACTAGCATGGTTCCTTGATGGTGGCGCAGGTAGTGTACGCAACTAGCATGGTTTCTTGAAGGTGGCGCCGGTAGTGTACGCAACTAGCATGGTTCCTTGAAGGTGGCGCAGGTAGTGTACGCAACTAGCACGGTTCCTTGAAGGTGGCGCAGGTAGTGTACGCAACTAGCATAGTTCCTTGAAGGTGGCGCAGGTAGTGTACGCAACTAGCATGGTTCCTTGAAGGTGCAGTAGGTAATGAACGCGACTAGCACGGTTCCTTGAAGGTGGCGTAGGTAGTGTACGCAACTAGCATGGTTCCTTGAAGGTGGCGTAGGTAGTGTACGCAACTAGCATGGTTCCTTGAAGGTGGCGCAGGTAGTGTACCCAACTAGCATGGTTCCTTGAAGGTGGCGTAGGTAGTGTACGCAACTAGCATGGTTCCTTGAAGGTGGCGCAGGTAGTGTACGCAACTAGCATGGTTCCTTGAAGGTGGCGTTGGTAGTGTACGCAACTAGCATGGTTCCTTGAAGGTGGCGCAGGTAGTGTACGCAACTAGCATGGTTCCTTGAAGGAGCCGTAGGTAATGTACGCAACTAGCACGGTTCCTTGAAGGTGGCGCAGGTAGTGCACGCAACTAGCATGGTTCCTTGAAGGTGGCGCAGGTAGTGTACGCAACTAGCATGGTTCCTTGAAGGTGGCGCAGGTAGTGTATGCAACTAGCATGGTTCCTTGAGGGTGGCGTAGGTAATGTACGCAACTAGCATGGTTCTTTGAAGGTGGCGCAGGTAGTGTACGCAACTAGCATGGTTCCTTGAAGGTGGCGCAGATAGTGTACGCAACTAGCATGGTTCCTTGAAGGTGGCGTACGTAGTGTACGCAACTAGCATGGTTCCTTGAAGGTGGCGCAGGTAGTGTACGCAACTAGTATGGTTCCTTGAAGATGGCGTAGGTAGTGTACGCAACTAGCATGGTTCCTTGAAGGTGGCGCAGGTAGTGTACGCAACTAGCATGGTTCCTTGAAGGTGGCGTAGGTAGTGTACGCAACTAGCATGGGTCCTTGAGGATGGCTCAGGTAATGTACGCAACAAGCACGGTTCCTTGCAGGTGGCGCAGGTAATGTACGCAACTAGCACGGTTCCTTGAAGGTAGCGCAGGTAATGTACGCAACTAGCATGGTTCCTTGAAGGTGGCGCAGGTAGTGTACGCAATTAGCATGGTTCCTTGAAGGTGGCGTAGGTAGTGTACGCAACTAGCATGGTTCCTTGAAGGTGGCGCAGGTAGTGTACGCAACTAGCACGGTTCCTTGAAGGTGGCGTAGGTAGTGTACGCAACTAGCATGGTTCTTGAGGGTGCAGTAGGTAGTGTACGCAACTAGCACGGTTCCTTGAAGGTGGCGTAGGTAGTGTACGCAATTAGCACGGTTCCTTGAAGGAGGCGCAGGTAGTGTACGCAACTAGCATGGTTCCTTGAGGGTGGCGTAGGTAGTGTACGCAATTAGCACGGTTCCTTGAAGGTGGCGTAGGTAATGTACGCAATTAGCACGGTTCCTTGAAGGTGGCGCAGGTAATGTACGCAACTAGCACGGTTCCTTGAAGGTGGCGCAGGTAGTGTACGCAACTAGCACGGTTCCTTGAGGGTGGCGTAGGTAGTGTACGCAACTAGCATGGTTCCTTGAAGGTGTCGCAGGTAATGTACGCAACTAGCATGGTTCCTTGAAGGTGGCGCAGGTAGTGTACGCAACTAGCATGGTTCCTTGAAGGTGGCGCAGGTAGTGTACGCAACTAGCATGGGTCCTTGAGGATGGCTCAGGTAATGTACGCAACTAGCATGGTTCCTTGAAGCTGGCGCAGGTAGTGTACGCAACTAGCACGGTTCCTTGAAGGTAGCGCAGGTAGTGTACGCAACTAGCATGGTTCCTTGAAGGTGGCGCAGGTAGTGTACGCAACTAGCATGGTTCCTTGAAGGTGGCGCAGGTAGTGTACGCAACTAGCATGGTTCCTAGAAGGTAGCGCAGGTAGTGTACGCACCTAGCATGGTTCCTTGAAGGTGGCGCAGGTAGTGTACGCAACTAGCATGGTTCCTTGAAGGTGGCGCAGGTAGTGTACGCAACTAGCATGGTTCCTTGAAGGTGGCGCAGGTAGTGTACGCAACTAGCACGGTTCCTTGAAGGTGCAGTAGGTAATGTACGCGACTAGCACGGTTCCTTGAAGGTGGCGCAGGTAGTGTACGCAACTAGCATGGTTCCTTGAAGGTGGCGCAGGTAGTGTACGCGACTAGCACGGTTCCTTGAAGGTGGCGCAGGTAGTGTACGCAACTAGCACGGTTCATTGAAGGTGCAGTAGGTAATGTACGCGACTAGCACGGTTCCTTGAAGGAGGCGCAGGTAGTGTACGCAACTAGCACGGTTCATTGAAGGTGGCGCAGGTAGTGTACGCAACTAGCATGGTTCATTGAAGGTGCAGTAGGTAATGTACGCGACTAGCACGGTTCCTTGAAGGAGGCGCAGGTAGTGTACGCAACTAGCACGGTTCATTGAAGGTGGCGCAGGTAGTGTACGCAACTAGCACGGTTCATTGAAGGTGCAGTAGGTAATGTACGCGACTAGCATGGTTCCTTGAAGGTGCAGTAGGTAATGTACGCAACTAGCGCGGTTCCTTGAAGGAGGCGTAGGTAATGTACGCAACTAGCACGGTTCCTTGAAGGTGGCGAAGGTAATGTACGCAACTAGCACGGTTCCTTGAAGGTGCAGTAGGTAATGTACGCAATTAGCACGGTTCCTTGAAGGTGGTGCAGGTAATGTACGCGACTAGCACGGTTCATTGAAGGTGGCGCAGGTAATGTACGC
The DNA here is from genome assembly GCA_946902985.2 of Meconema thalassinum. Lineage (NCBI taxonomy): Eukaryota > Metazoa > Arthropoda > Insecta > Orthoptera > Tettigoniidae > Meconema > Meconema thalassinum. The sequence goes on from OX336389.2 coordinate 846,107,800, forward strand.
ATCTAGCATGGTTCCTTGAGGGTGGCGCAGGTAATGTACGCAACTAGCATGGTTCCTTGGGGGTGGCGCAGGTAATGTACGCAACTAGCACGGTTCCTTGAGGGTGGCGCAGGTAATGTACGCAACTAGCATGGTTCATTGAAGGTGCAGTAGGTAATGTACGCGACTAGCACGGTTCCTTGAAGGTGGCGCAGGTAGTGTACGCAACTAGCACGGTTCCTTGAAGGTGGCGCAGGTAATGTACGCAACTAGCACGGTTCCTTGAAGGTGGCGCAGGTAGTGTACGCAACTAGTATGGTTCCTTGAAGGTGGCGCAGGTAGTGTACGCAACTAGCACGGTTCCTTGAAGGTGGCGCAGGTAGTGTACGCAACTAGCACGGTTCATTGAAGGTGGCGCAGGTAATGTACGCAACTAGCACGGTTCATTGAAGGTGGCGCAGGTAGTGTACGCAACTAGCACGGTTCATTGAAGGTGCAGTAGGTAATGTACGCGACTAGCATGGTTCCTTGAAGGTGCAGTAGGTAATGTACGCGACTAGCATGGTTCCTTGAAGGTGCAGTAGGTAATGTACGCGACTAGCACGGTTCCTTGAAGGTGGCGCAGGTAATGTACGCGACTAGCATGGTTCCTTGAAGGTGGCGCAGGTAGTGTACGCAACTAGCATGGTTCCTTGAGGGTGCAGTAGGTAATGTACGCAACTAGCACGGTTCATTGAAGGTGGCGTAGGTAGTGTACGCGACTAGCATGGTTCCTTGAAGGAGGCGCAGGTAGTGTACGCAACTAGCACGGTTCCTTGAAGGTGGCGCATGTAATGTACGCAACTAGCACTGTTCCTTGAAGGTGGCGTAGGTAGTGTACGCAACTAGCACGGTTCCTTGAGGGTGGCGCAGGTAGTGTACGCAACTAGCACGGTTCCTTGAAGGTGGCGCAGGTAATGTACGCAACTAGCACGGTTCCTTGAAGGTGGCGCAGGTAGTGTACGCAACTAGCACGGTTCCTTGAAGGTGGCGCAGGTAGTGTACGCAACTAGCACGGTTCCTTGAAGGTGGCGCAGGTAGTGTACGCAACTAGCACGGTTCCTTGAAGGTGGCGCAGGTAATGTACGCAACTAGCACGGTTCCTTGAAGGTGGCGCAGGTAATGTACGCAACTAGCACGGTTCATTGAAGGTGGCGCAGGTAATGTACGCAACTAGTATGGGTCCTTGAAGGAGGCGCAGGTAGTGTACGCAACTAGCATGGTTCCTTGAGGGTGGCGCAGGTAGTGTACGCAACTAGCATGGGTCCTTGAGGGTGGCGCAGGTAGTGTACGCAACTAGCACGGTTCCTTGAAGGTGGCGTAGGTAGTGTACGCAACTAGCATGGGTCCATGAGGTTGGCTAAGGTAATGTAAGCAACTAGCACGGTTCCTTGAAGGACGCGTAGGTAGTGTACGCAACTAGCACGGTTCATTGAAGGTGGCGCAGATAGTGTACGCAACTAGCATAGTTCCTTGAAGGTGGCGCAGGTAGTGTACGCAACTAGCATGGTTCCTTGAAGGTGCACTAGGTAATTTACGCGACTAGCATGGTTCCTTGAAGGAGGCGTAGGTAATGTACGCAACTAGCACGGTTCCTTGAAGGTGGCGCAGGTAGTGCACGCAACTAGCATGGTTCCTTGAAGGTGGCGCAGGTAGTGTACGCAACTAGCATGGTTCCTTGAAGGTGGCGCAGGTAGTGTACGCAACTAGCATGGTTCCTTGAGGGTGGCGTAGGTAATGTACGCAACTAGCATGGTTCCTTGAAGGTGGCGCAGGTAGTGTACGCAACTAGCATGGTTCCTTGAAGGTGGCGTAGGTAGTGTACGCAACTAGCATGGGTCCTTGAGGATGGCTCAGGTAATGTACGCAACTAGCATGGTTCCTTGAAGGTGGCGTAGGTAGTGTACGCAACTAGCATGATTCCTTGCAGGTGGCGCAGGTAGTGCACGCAACTAGCATGGTTCCTCGAAGGTGGCGCAGGTAGTGTACGCAACTAGCATGGTTCCTTGAAGGTGGCGAAGGTAGTGTACGCAACTAGCATGGTTCCTTGAGGGTGGCGTAGGTAATGTACGCAACTAGCATGGTTCCTTGAAGGTGGCGCAGGTAGTGTACGCAACTAGCATGGTTCCTTGAAGGTGGCGCAGGTAGTGTACGCAACTAGCATGGTTCCTTGAAGGTGGCGTAGGTAGTGTACGCAACTAGCATGGTTCCTTGAAGGTGGCGCAGGTATTGTACGCAACTAGCATGGTTCCTTGAAGGTGGCGTAGGTAGTGTACGCAACTAGCATGGTTCCTTAAAGGTGGCGCAGGTATTGTACGCAACTAGCATGGTTCCTTGAAGGTGGCGTAGGTAGTGTACGCAACTAGCATGGGTCCTTGAGGATGGCTCAGGTAATGTACGCAACTAGCACGGTTCCTTGAAGGTGGCGCAGGTAATGTACGCAACTAGCACGGTTCCTTGAAGGTAGCGCAGGTAATGTACGCAACTAGCATGGTTCCTTGAAGGTGGCGCAGGTAGTTTACGCAACTAGCATGGTTCCTTGAAGGTGGCGTAGGTAGTTTACGCAACTAGCATGGTTCCTTGAAGGAGGCGCAGGTAGTGTACGCAACTAGCACGGTTCCTTGAAGGTGGCGTAGGTAGTGTACGCAACTAGCATGGTTCCTTGAGGGTGCAGTAGGTAGTGTACGCAACTAGCACGGTTCCTTGAAGGTGACGTAGGTAGTGTACGCAATTAGCACGGTTCCTTGAAGGAGGCGCAGGTAGTGTACGCAACTAGCATGGTTCCTTGAGGGTGGCGTAGGTAGTGTACGCAATTAGCACGGTTCCTTGAAGGTGGCGTAGGTAATGTACGCAATTAGCACGGTTCCTTGAAGGTGGCGCAGGTAATGTACGCAACTAGCACGGTTCCTTGAAGGTGGCGCAGGTAGTGTACGCAACTAGCACGGTTCCTTGAGGGTGGCGTAGGTAGTGTACGCAACTAGCATGGTTCCTTGAAGGTGGCGCAGGTAGTGTACGCAACTAGCATGGTTCCTTGAAGGTGGCGCAGGTAGTGTACGCAACTAGCATGGTTCCTTGAAGGTGGCGCAGGTAGTGTACGCAACTAGCATGGTTCCTTGAAGGTGGCGCAGGTAATGTACGCAACTAGCACGGTTCATTGAAGGTGGCGCAGGTAATGTACGGAACTAGCATGGGTCCATGAGGATGGCTCAGGTAATGTACGCAACTAGCACGGTTCATTGAAGGTGGCGCAGGTAATGTACGCAACTAGCACGGTTCCTTGAGGGTGGCGTAGGTAGTGTACGCAATTAGCACGGGTCCTTGAAGGTGGCGCAGGTAGTGTACGCAACTAGCACGGTTCCTTGAGGGTGGCGTAGGTAGTGTACGCAACTAGCATGGGTCCTTGAGGGTGGCGCAGGTAGTGTACGCAACTAGCGCGGGTCCTTGAAGGTGGCGCAGGTAGTGTACGCAACTAGCACGGTTCCTTGAGGGTGGCGTAGGTAGTGTACGCAACTAGCATGGGTCCTTGAGGGTGGCGCAGGTAGTGTACGCAACTAGCACGGGTCCTTGAGGGTGGCGCAGGTAGTGTACGCAACTAGCATGGGTCCTTGAGGGTGGCGCAGGTAGTGTACGCAACTAGCACGGGTCCTTGAGGGTGGCGCAGGTAGTGTACGCAACTAGCACGGTTCCTTGAAGTTGGCGTAGGTAGTGTACGCAACTAGCATGGGTCCTTGAGGGTGGCGCAGGTAGTGTACGCAACTAGCACGGTTCCTTGAGGGTGGCGTAGGTAGTGTACGCAACTAGCATGGGTCCTTGAGGGTGGCGCAGGTAGTGTACGCAACTAGCACGGTTCCTTGAAGGTGGCGTAGGTAGTGTACGCAATTAGCATGGGTCCTTGAGGGTGGCGTAGGTTGTGTACGCAACTAGCACGGTTCCTTGAAGGTGGCGTAGGTAATGTACGCAACTAGCACGGTTCCTTGAAGGTGGCGCAGGTAATGTACGCAACTAGCACGGTTCCTTGAGGGTGGCGTAGGTAGTGTACGCAACTAGCACGGGTCCTTGAAGGTGGCGCAGGTAATGTACGCAACTAGCATGGATCCTTGAGGGTGGCGTAGGTAGTGTACGCAACTAGCACGGGTCCTTGAAGGTGGCGCCGGTAATGTACGCAACTAGCACTGTTCCTTGAAGGTGGCGCAGATAATGTACGCAACTAGTATGGGTCCTTGAGGGTGGCGTAGGTAGTGTACGCAACTAGCATGGTTCCTTGAAGGTGGCGCAGGTAATGTAAGCAACTAGCATGGGTCCTTGAGGGTGGCGTAGGTAGTGTACGCAACTAGCATGGTTCCTTGAAGGTGGCGCAGGTAATGTACGCAACTAGCAAGGGTCCTTGAGGATGGCTCAGGTAATGTACGCAACTAGCACGGTTTATTGAAGGTGGCGCAGATATAGTACGCAACTAGCACTGTTCCTTGAAGGTGGCGCAGGTTATGTACGCAACTAGCATGGGTCCATGAGGATGGCTCAGGTAATGTACGCAACTAGCACGGTTCATTGAAGGTGGCGCAGGTAATGTACGACACTAGCATGGGTCCATGAGGATGGCTCAGGTAATGTACGCAACTAGCACGGTTCATTGAAGGTGGCGCAGGTAATGTACGCAACTAGCACGGTTCATTGAAGGTGGCGCAGATAGTGTACGACACTAGCAAGGGTCCTTGAAGGTGGTGCAGGTAATGTACGCAACTAGCAAGGGTCCTTGAGGGTGGTGCAGGTAATGTACGCAACTAGCATGGGTCCATGAGGATGGCTCAGGTAATGTACGCAACTAGCACGGTTCATTGAAGGTGGCGCAGGTAATGTACGCAACTAGCATGGGTCCTTGAAGGAGGCGCAGGTAATGTACGCAACTAGCATGGGTCCTTGAGGGTGGCGCATGTAGTGTACGCAACTAGCACGGTTCCTTGAAGGTGGCGTAAGTAGTGTACGCAACTAGCATGGGTCCTTAAGGATGGCTCAGGTAATGTACGCTACTAGCACGGTTCCTTGAAGGTCGCGTAGGTAGTGTACGCAACTAGCACGGTTCATTGAAGGTGGCGCAGGTAGTGTACGCAACTAGCATAGTTCCTTGAAGGTGGCGCAGGTAGTGTACGCAACTAGCATGGTTCCTTGATGGTGGCGCAGGTAGTGTACGCAACTAGCATGGTTTCTTGAAGGTGGCGCCGGTAGTGTACGCAACTAGCATGGTTCCTTGAAGGTGGCGCAGGTAGTGTACGCAACTAGCACGGTTCCTTGAAGGTGGCGCAGGTAGTGTACGCAACTAGCATAGTTCCTTGAAGGTGGCGCAGGTAGTGTACGCAACTAGCATGGTTCCTTGAAGGTGCAGTAGGTAATGAACGCGACTAGCACGGTTCCTTGAAGGTGGCGTAGGTAGTGTACGCAACTAGCATGGTTCCTTGAAGGTGGCGTAGGTAGTGTACGCAACTAGCATGGTTCCTTGAAGGTGGCGCAGGTAGTGTACCCAACTAGCATGGTTCCTTGAAGGTGGCGTAGGTAGTGTACGCAACTAGCATGGTTCCTTGAAGGTGGCGCAGGTAGTGTACGCAACTAGCATGGTTCCTTGAAGGTGGCGTTGGTAGTGTACGCAACTAGCATGGTTCCTTGAAGGTGGCGCAGGTAGTGTACGCAACTAGCATGGTTCCTTGAAGGAGCCGTAGGTAATGTACGCAACTAGCACGGTTCCTTGAAGGTGGCGCAGGTAGTGCACGCAACTAGCATGGTTCCTTGAAGGTGGCGCAGGTAGTGTACGCAACTAGCATGGTTCCTTGAAGGTGGCGCAGGTAGTGTATGCAACTAGCATGGTTCCTTGAGGGTGGCGTAGGTAATGTACGCAACTAGCATGGTTCTTTGAAGGTGGCGCAGGTAGTGTACGCAACTAGCATGGTTCCTTGAAGGTGGCGCAGATAGTGTACGCAACTAGCATGGTTCCTTGAAGGTGGCGTACGTAGTGTACGCAACTAGCATGGTTCCTTGAAGGTGGCGCAGGTAGTGTACGCAACTAGTATGGTTCCTTGAAGATGGCGTAGGTAGTGTACGCAACTAGCATGGTTCCTTGAAGGTGGCGCAGGTAGTGTACGCAACTAGCATGGTTCCTTGAAGGTGGCGTAGGTAGTGTACGCAACTAGCATGGGTCCTTGAGGATGGCTCAGGTAATGTACGCAACAAGCACGGTTCCTTGCAGGTGGCGCAGGTAATGTACGCAACTAGCACGGTTCCTTGAAGGTAGCGCAGGTAATGTACGCAACTAGCATGGTTCCTTGAAGGTGGCGCAGGTAGTGTACGCAATTAGCATGGTTCCTTGAAGGTGGCGTAGGTAGTGTACGCAACTAGCATGGTTCCTTGAAGGTGGCGCAGGTAGTGTACGCAACTAGCACGGTTCCTTGAAGGTGGCGTAGGTAGTGTACGCAACTAGCATGGTTCTTGAGGGTGCAGTAGGTAGTGTACGCAACTAGCACGGTTCCTTGAAGGTGGCGTAGGTAGTGTACGCAATTAGCACGGTTCCTTGAAGGAGGCGCAGGTAGTGTACGCAACTAGCATGGTTCCTTGAGGGTGGCGTAGGTAGTGTACGCAATTAGCACGGTTCCTTGAAGGTGGCGTAGGTAATGTACGCAATTAGCACGGTTCCTTGAAGGTGGCGCAGGTAATGTACGCAACTAGCACGGTTCCTTGAAGGTGGCGCAGGTAGTGTACGCAACTAGCACGGTTCCTTGAGGGTGGCGTAGGTAGTGTACGCAACTAGCATGGTTCCTTGAAGGTGTCGCAGGTAATGTACGCAACTAGCATGGTTCCTTGAAGGTGGCGCAGGTAGTGTACGCAACTAGCATGGTTCCTTGAAGGTGGCGCAGGTAGTGTACGCAACTAGCATGGGTCCTTGAGGATGGCTCAGGTAATGTACGCAACTAGCATGGTTCCTTGAAGCTGGCGCAGGTAGTGTACGCAACTAGCACGGTTCCTTGAAGGTAGCGCAGGTAGTGTACGCAACTAGCATGGTTCCTTGAAGGTGGCGCAGGTAGTGTACGCAACTAGCATGGTTCCTTGAAGGTGGCGCAGGTAGTGTACGCAACTAGCATGGTTCCTAGAAGGTAGCGCAGGTAGTGTACGCACCTAGCATGGTTCCTTGAAGGTGGCGCAGGTAGTGTACGCAACTAGCATGGTTCCTTGAAGGTGGCGCAGGTAGTGTACGCAACTAGCATGGTTCCTTGAAGGTGGCGCAGGTAGTGTACGCAACTAGCACGGTTCCTTGAAGGTGCAGTAGGTAATGTACGCGACTAGCACGGTTCCTTGAAGGTGGCGCAGGTAGTGTACGCAACTAGCATGGTTCCTTGAAGGTGGCGCAGGTAGTGTACGCGACTAGCACGGTTCCTTGAAGGTGGCGCAGGTAGTGTACGCAACTAGCACGGTTCATTGAAGGTGCAGTAGGTAATGTACGCGACTAGCACGGTTCCTTGAAGGAGGCGCAGGTAGTGTACGCAACTAGCACGGTTCATTGAAGGTGGCGCAGGTAGTGTACGCAACTAGCATGGTTCATTGAAGGTGCAGTAGGTAATGTACGCGACTAGCACGGTTCCTTGAAGGAGGCGCAGGTAGTGTACGCAACTAGCACGGTTCATTGAAGGTGGCGCAGGTAGTGTACGCAACTAGCACGGTTCATTGAAGGTGCAGTAGGTAATGTACGCGACTAGCATGGTTCCTTGAAGGTGCAGTAGGTAATGTACGCAACTAGCGCGGTTCCTTGAAGGAGGCGTAGGTAATGTACGCAACTAGCACGGTTCCTTGAAGGTGGCGAAGGTAATGTACGCAACTAGCACGGTTCCTTGAAGGTGCAGTAGGTAATGTACGCAATTAGCACGGTTCCTTGAAGGTGGTGCAGGTAATGTACGCGACTAGCACGGTTCATTGAAGGTGGCGCAGGTAATGTACGCATCTAGCATGGTTCCTTGAGGGTGGCGCAGGTAATGTACGCAACTAGCATGGTTCCTTGGGGGTGGCGCAGGTAATGTACGCAACTAGCACGGTTCCTTGAGGGTGGCGCAGGTAATGTACGCAACTAGCATGGTTCATTGAAGGTGCAGTAGGTAATGTACGCGACTAGCACGGTTCCTTGAAGGTGGCGCAGGTAGTGTACGCAACTAGCACGGTTCCTTGAAGGTGGCGCAGGTAATGTACGCAACTAGCACGGTTCCTTGAAGGTGGCGCAGGTAGTGTACGCAACTAGTATGGTTCCTTGAAGGTGGCGCAGGTAGTGTACGCAACTAGCACGGTTCCTTGAAGGTGGCGCAGGTAGTGTACGCAACTAGCACGGTTCATTGAAGGTGGCGCAGGTAATGTACGCAACTAGCACGGTTCATTGAAGGTGGCGCAGGTAGTGTACGCAACTAGCACGGTTCATTGAAGGTGCAGTAGGTAATGTACGCGACTAGCATGGTTCCTTGAAGGTGCAGTAGGTAATGTACGCGACTAGCATGGTTCCTTGAAGGTGCAGTAGGTAATGTACGCGACTAGCACGGTTCCTTGAAGGTGGCGCAGGTAATGTACGCGACTAGCATGGTTCCTTGAAGGTGGCGCAGGTAGTGTACGCAACTAGCATGGTTCCTTGAGGGTGCAGTAGGTAATGTACGCAACTAGCACGGTTCATTGAAGGTGGCGTAGGTAGTGTACGCGACTAGCATGGTTCCTTGAAGGAGGCGCAGGTAGTGTACGCAACTAGCACGGTTCCTTGAAGGTGGCGCATGTAATGTACGCAACTAGCACTGTTCCTTGAAGGTGGCGTAGGTAGTGTACGCAACTAGCACGGTTCCTTGAGGGTGGCGCAGGTAGTGTACGCAACTAGCACGGTTCCTTGAAGGTGGCGCAGGTAATGTACGCAACTAGCACGGTTCCTTGAAGGTGGCGCAGGTAGTGTACGCAACTAGCACGGTTCCTTGAAGGTGGCGCAGGTAGTGTACGCAACTAGCACGGTTCCTTGAAGGTGGCGCAGGTAGTGTACGCAACTAGCACGGTTCCTTGAAGGTGGCGCAGGTAATGTACGCAACTAGCACGGTTCCTTGAAGGTGGCGCAGGTAATGTACGCAACTAGCACGGTTCATTGAAGGTGGCGCAGGTAATGTACGCAACTAGTATGGGTCCTTGAAGGAGGCGCAGGTAGTGTACGCAACTAGCATGGTTCCTTGAGGGTGGCGCAGGTAGTGTACGCAACTAGCATGGGTCCTTGAGGGTGGCGCAGGTAGTGTACGCAACTAGCACGGTTCCTTGAAGGTGGCGTAGGTAGTGTACGCAACTAGCATGGGTCCATGAGGTTGGCTAAGGTAATGTAAGCAACTAGCACGGTTCCTTGAAGGACGCGTAGGTAGTGTACGCAACTAGCACGGTTCATTGAAGGTGGCGCAGATAGTGTACGCAACTAGCATAGTTCCTTGAAGGTGGCGCAGGTAGTGTACGCAACTAGCATGGTTCCTTGAAGGTGCACTAGGTAATTTACGCGACTAGCATGGTTCCTTGAAGGAGGCGTAGGTAATGTACGCAACTAGCACGGTTCCTTGAAGGTGGCGCAGGTAGTGCACGCAACTAGCATGGTTCCTTGAAGGTGGCGCAGGTAGTGTACGCAACTAGCATGGTTCCTTGAAGGTGGCGCAGGTAGTGTACGCAACTAGCATGGTTCCTTGAGGGTGGCGTAGGTAATGTACGCAACTAGCATGGTTCCTTGAAGGTGGCGCAGGTAGTGTACGCAACTAGCATGGTTCCTTGAAGGTGGCGTAGGTAGTGTACGCAACTAGCATGGGTCCTTGAGGATGGCTCAGGTAATGTACGCAACTAGCATGGTTCCTTGAAGGTGGCGTAGGTAGTGTACGCAACTAGCATGATTCCTTGAAGGTGCCGTAGGTAGTGTACGCAACTAGCATGGGTCCTTGAGGATGGCTCAGGTAATGTACGCGACTAGCATGGTACCTTGAAGGTGCCGTAGGTAGTGTACGCAACTAGCATGGTTCCTTGAAGGTGCCGTAGGTAGTGTACGCAACTAGCATGGGTCCTTGAGGATGGCTCAGGTAATGTACGCAACTAGCACGGTTCCTTGAAGGTGGCGCAGGTAATGTACGCAACTAGCACGGTTCCTTGAAGGTAGCGCAGGTAATGTACGCAACTAGCATGGTTCCTTGAAGGTGGCGCAGGTAGTGTACGCAACTAGCATGGTTCCTTGAAGGTGGCGTAGTTAGTGTACGCAACTAGCATGGTTCCTTGAAGGTGGCGCAGGTAGTGTACGCAACTAGCACGGTTCCTTGAAGGTGGCGTAGGTAGTGTACGCAACTAGCATGGTTCCTTGAGGGTGCAGTAGGTAGTGTACGCAACTAGCACGGTTCCTTGAAGGTGGCGTAGGTAGTGTACGCAATTAGCACGGTTCCTTGAAGGAGGCGCAGGTAGTGTACGCAACTAGCATGGTTCCTTGAGGGTGGCGTAGGTAGTGTACGCAATTAGCACGGTTCCTTGTATGTGGCGTAGGTAATGTACGCAATTAGCACGGTTCCTTGAAGGTGGCGCAGGTAATGTACGCAACTAGCACGGTTCCTTGAAGGTGGCGCAGGTAGTGTACGCAACTAGCACGGTTCCTTGAGGGTGGCGTAGGTAGTGTACGCAACTAGCATGGTTCCTTGAAGGTGGCGCAGGTAGTGTATGCAACTAGCATGGTTCCTTGAAGGTGGCGCAGGTAGTGTACGCAACTAGCATGGTTCCTTGAAGGTGGCGCAGGTAGTGTACGCAACTAGCATGGTTCCTTGAAGGTGGCGTAGGTAGTGTACGCAACTAGCATGGTTCCTTGAAGGTGGCGCAGGTAGTGTACGCAACTAGCATGGTTCCTTGAGGGTGGTGCAGGTAATGTACGCAATTAGCACGGTTCCTTGAAGGTGGCGCAGGTAGTGTACGCAATTAGCATGGGTCCTTGAGGGTGGCGTAGGTAGTGTACGCAATTAGCATGGGTCCTTGAAGGAGGCGCAGGTAGTGTACGCAATTAGCACGTTTCCTTGAAGGTGGCGCAGGTAGTGTACGCAACTAGCACGGTTCCTTGAAGGTGGCGCAGGTAATGTACGCAACTAGCACGGTTCCTTGAAGGTGGCGCAGGTAATGTACGCGACTAGCACGGTTCCTTGAGGGTGGTGCCGGTAATGTACGCGACTAGCACGGTTCCTTGAGGGTGGTGCAGGTAGTGTACGCAACTAGCATGGTTCCTTGAAGGTAGCGCAGGTAGTGGACGCAACTAGCACTGTTCCTTGAAGGTGGCGTAGGTAATGTACGCGACTAGCATGGTTCCTTGAAGGTGCAGTAGGTAATGTACGCAACTAGCGCGGTTCCTTGAAGGTGGCGTAGGTAATGTACGCAACTAGCACAGTTCCTTGAAGGTGGCGAAGGTAATGTACGCAACTAGCACGGTTCCTTGAAGGTGCAGTAGGTAATGTACGCAACTAGCACGGTTCCTTGAAGGTGGTGCAGGTAATGTACGCGACTAGCACGGTTCATTGAAGGTGGCGCAGGTAATGTACGCAACTAGCATGGTTCCTTGAGGGTGGCGCAGGTAATGTACGCAACTAGCATGGTTCCTTGGGGGTGGCGCAGGTAATGTACGCAACTAGCACGGTTCCTTGAGGGTGGCGCAGGTAATGTACGCAACTAGCATGGTTCATTGAAGGTGCAATAGGTAATGTACGCGACTAGCACGGTTCCTTGAAGGTGGCGCAGGTAGTGTACGCAACTAGCACGGTTCCTTGAAGGTGGCGCAGGTAATGTACGCAACTAGCACGGTTCCTTGAAGGTGGCGCAGGTAGTGTACGCAACTAGCATGGTTCCTTGAAGGTGGCGCAGGTAGTGTACGCAACTAGCACGGTTCCTTGAAGGTGGCGCAGGTAGTGTACGCAACTAGCACGGTTCATTGAAGGTGGCGCAGGTAATGTACGCAACTAGCACGGTTCATTGAAGGTGGCGCAGGTAGTGTACGCAACTAGCACGGTTCATTGAAGGTGCAGTAGGTAATGTACGCTACTAGCATGGTTCCTTGAAGGTGCAGTAGGTAATGTACGCGACTAGCATGGTTCCTTGAAGGTGCAGTAGGTAATGTACGCGACTAGCACGGTTCCTTGAAGGTGGCGCAGGTAATGTACGCGACTAGCATGGTTCCTTGAAGGTGGCGCAGGTAGTGTACGAAACTAGCATGGTTCCTTGAGGGTGCAGTAGGTAATGTACGCAACTAGCACGGCTCATTGAAGGTGGCGTAGGTAGTGTACGCGACTAGCATGGTTCCTTGAAGGAGGCGCAGGTAGTGTACGCAACTAGCACGGTTCCTTGAAGGTGGCGCATGTAATGTACGCAACTAGCACTGTTCCTTGAAGGTGGCGTAGGTAGTGTACGCAACTAGCACGGTTCCTTGAGGGTGGCGCAGGTAGTGTACGCAACTAGCATGGGTCCTTGAGGGTGGCGTAGGTAGTGTACGCAACTAGCACGGTTCCTTGAAGGTGGCGCAGGTAATGTACGCAACTAGCACGGTTCCTTGTGGGAGGCGCAGGTAGTGTACGCAACTAGCACGGTTCCTTGAAGGTGGCGCAGGTAATCTACGCAACTAGCATGGGTCCTTGAGGGTGGCGTAGGTAGTGTACGCAACTAGCGCTGTTCCTTGAAGGTGGCGTAGGTAGTGTACGCAACTAGCACGGTTCCTTGAGGGTGGCGCAGGTAGTGTACGCAACTAGCATGGTTCCTTGAAGGTGGCGCAGGTAATGTTCGCAACTAGCATGGGTCCTTGAAGGTGGCGCAGGTAGTGTACGCAACTAGCACGGTTCCTTGAAGGTGGCGTAGGTAGTGTACGCAACTAGCACGGTTCCTTGAAGGTGGCGCCGGTAATGTACGCAACTAGCACGGTTCCTTGAAGGTGGCGCAGGTAGTGTACGCAACTAGCACGGTTCCTTGAAGGTGGCGCAGGTAGTGTACGCAACTAGCACGGTTCCTTGAAGGTGGCGCAGGTAGTGTACGCAACTAGCACGGTTCCTTGAAGGTGGCGCAGGTAATGTACGCAACTAGCACGGTTCCTTGAAGGTGGCGCAGGTAATGTACGCAACTAGCACTGTTCATTGAAGGTGGCGCAGGTAATGTACGCAACTAGCATGGGTCCTTGAAGGAGGCGCAGGTAGTGTACGCAACTAGCATGGTTCCTTGAGGATGGCGCAGGTAGTGTACGCAACTAGCATGGGTCCTTGAGGGTGGCGCAGGTAGTGTACGCAACTAGCACGGTTCCTTGAAGGTGGCGTAGGTAGTGTACGCAACTAGCATGGGTCCATGAGGATGGCTAAGGTAATGTAAGCAACTAGCACGGTTCCTTGAAGGTCGCGTAGGTAGTGTACGCAACTAGCACGGTTCATTGAAGGTGGCGCAGGTAGTGTACGCAACTAGCATAGTTCCTTGAAGGTGGCGCAGGTAGTGTACGCAACTAGCATGGTTCCTTGAAGGTGCAGTAGGTAATGTACGCGACTAGCACGGTTCCTTGAAGGTGGCGTAGGTAGTGTACGCAACTAGCATGGTTCCTTGAAGGTGGCGTAGGTAGTGTACGCAACTAGCATGGTTCCTTGAAGGTGGCGCAGGTAGTGTACGCAACTAGCATGGTTCCTTGAAGGTGGCGCAGGTAGTGTACGCAACTAGCACGGTTCCTTGAAGGTGGCGCAGGTAGTGTACGCAACTAGCAGAGTTCCTTGAAGGTGGCGCAGGTAGTGTACGCAACTAGCATGGTTCCTTGAAGGTGCAGTAGGTAATGTACGCGACTAGCACGGTTCCTTGAAGGTGGCGTAGGTAGTGTACGCAACTAGCATGGTTCCTTGAGGGTGGCGTAGGTAGTGTACGCAATTAGCACGGTTCCTTGAAGGTGGCGTAGGTAATGTACGCAATTAGCACGGTTCCTTGAAGGTGGCGCAGGTAATGTACGCAACTAGCACGGTTCCTTGAAGGTGGCGCAGGTAGTGTACGCAACTAGCACGGTTCCTTGAGGGTGGCGTAGGTAGTGTACGCAACTAGCATGGTTCCTTGAAGGTGGCGCAGGTAGTGTACGCAACTAGCATGGTTCCTTGAAGGTGGCGCAGGTAGTGTACGCAACTAGCATGGTTCTTAGAAGGTAGCGCAGGTAGTGTACGCAACTAGCATGGTTCCTTGAAGGTGGCGCAGGTAGTGTACGCAACTAGCATGGTTCCTTGAAGGTGGCGCAGGTAGTGTACGCAACTAGGATGGTTCCTTGAAGGTGGCGCAGGTAGTGTACGCAACTAGCACGGTTCCTTGAAGGTGCAGTAGGTAATGTACGCGACTAGCACGGTTCCTTGGAGGTGGCGCAGGTAGTGTACGCAACTAGCATGGTTCCTTGAAGGTGGCGCAGGTAGTGTACGCGACTAGCACGGTTCCTTGAAGGTGGCGCAGATAGTGTACGCAACTAGCACGGTTCATTGAAGGTGCAGTAGGTAATGTACGCGACTAGCACGGTTCCTTGAAGGAGGCGCAGGTAGTGTACGCAACTAGCACGGTTCATTGAAGGTGGCGCAGGTAGTGTACGCAACTAGCATGGTTCATTGAAGGTGCAGTAGGTAATGTACGCGACTAGCACGGTTCCTTGAAGGAGGCGCAGGTAGTGTACGCAACTAGCACGGTTCATTGAAGGTGGCGCAGGTAGTGTACGCAACTAGCACGGTTCATTGAAGGTGCAGTAGGTAATGTACGCGACTAGCATGGTTCCTTGAAGGTGCAGTAGGTAATGTACGCAACTAGCGCGGTTCCTTGAAGGTGGCGTAGGTAATGTACGCAACTAGCACAGTTCCTTGAAGGTGGCGAAGGTAATGTACGCAACTAGCACGGTTCCTTGAAGGTGCAGTAGGTAATGTACGCAACTAGCACGGTTCCTTGAAGGTGGTGCAGGTAATGTACGCGACTAGCACGGTTCATTGAAGGTGGCGCAGGTAATGTACGCAACTAGCATGGTTCCTTGAGGGTGGCGCAGGTAATGTACGCAACTAGCATGGTTCCTTGGGGGTGGCGCAGGTAATGTACGCAACTAGCACGGTTCCTTGAGGGTGGCGCAGGTAATGTACGCAACTAGCATGGTTCATTGAAGGTGCAATAGGTAATGTACGCGACTAGCACGGTTCCTTGAAGGTGGCGCAGGTAGTGTACGCAACTAGCACGGTTCCTTGAAGGTGGCGCAGGTAATGTACGCAACTAGCACGGTTCCTTGAAGGTGGCGCAGGTAGTGTACGCAACTAGCATGGTTCCTTGAAGGTGGCGCAGGTAGTGTACGCAACTAGCACGGTTCCTTGAAGGTGGCGCAGGTAGTGTACGCAACTAGCACGGTTCATTGAAGGTGGCGCAGGTAATGTACGCAACTAGCACGGTTCATTGAAGGTGGCGCAGGTAGTGTACGCAACTAGCACGGTTCATTGAAGGTGCAGTAGGTAATGTACGCGACTAGCATGGTTCCTTGAAGGTGCAGTAGGTAATGTACGCGACTAGCATGGTTCCTTGAAGGTGCAGTAGGTAATGTACGCGACTAGCACGGTTCCTTGAAGGTGGCGCAGGTAATGTACGCGACTAGCATGGTTCCTTGAAGGTGGCGCAGGTAGTGTACGCAACTAGCATGGTTCCTTGAGGGTGCAGTAGGTAATGTACGCAACTAGCACGGCTCATTGAAGGTGGCGTAGGTAGTGTACGCGACCAGCACGGTTCCTTGAAGGAGGCGCAGGTAGTGTACGCAACTAGCACGGTTCCTTGAAGGTGGCGCATGTAATGTACGCAACTAGCACTGTTCCTTGAAGGTGGCGTAGGTAGTGTACGCAACTAGCACGGTTCCTTGAGGGTGGCGCAGGTAGTGTACGCAACTAGCATGGGTCCTTGAGGGTGGCGTAGGTAGTGTACGCAACTAGCACGGTTCCTTGAAGGTGGCGCAGGTAATGTACGCAACTAGCACAGTTCCTTGTGGGAGGCGCAGGTAGTGTACGCAACTAGCACGGTTCCTTGAAGGTGGCGCAGGTAATCTACGCAACTAGCATGGGTCCTTGAGGGTGGCGTAGGTAGTGTACGCAACTAGCGCTGTTCCTTGAAGGTGGCGTAGGTAGTGTACGCAACTAGCACGGTTCCTTGAGGGTGGCGCAGGTAGTGTACGCAACTAGCATGGTTCCTTGAAGGTGGCGCAGGTAATGTTCGCAACCAGCATGGGTCCTTGAAGGTGGCGCAGGTAGTGTACGCAACTAGCACGGTTCCTTGAAGGTGGCGTAGGTAGTGTACGCAACTAGCACGGTTCCTTGAAGGTGGCGCCGGTAATGTACGCAACTAGCACGGTTCCTTGAAGGTGGCGCAGGTAGTGTACGCAACTAGCACGGTTCCTTGAAGGTGGCGCAGGTAGTGTACGCAACTAGCACGGTTCCTTGAAGGTGGCGCAGGTAGTGTACGCAACTAGCACGGTTCCTTGAAGGTGGCGCAGGTAATGTACGCAACTAGCACGGTTCCTTGAAGGTGGCGCAGGTAATGTACGCAACTAGCACTGTTCATTGAAGGTGGCGCAGGTAATGTACGCAACTAGCATGGGTCCTTGAAGGAGGCGCAGGTAGTGTACGCAACTAGCATGGTTCCTTGAGGGTGGCGCAGGTAGTGTACGCAACTAGCATGGGTCCTTGAGGGTGGCGCAGGTAGTGTACGCAACTAGCACGGTTCCTTGAAGGTGGCGTAGGTAGTGTACGCAACTAGCATGGGTCCATGAGGATGGCTAAGGTAATGTAAGCAACTAGCACGGTTCCTTGAAGGTCGCGTAGGTAGTGTACGCAACTAGCACGGTTCATTGAAGGTGGCGCAGGTAGTGTACGCAACTAGCATAGTTCCTTGAAGGTGGCGCAGGTAGTGTACGCAACTAGCATGGTTCCTTGAAGGTGCAGTAGGTAATGTACGCGACTAGCACGGTTCCTTGAAGGTGGCGTAGGTAGTGTACGCAACTAGCATGGTTCCTTGAAGGTGGCGTAGGTAGTGTACGCAACTAGCATGGTTCCTTGAAGGTGGCGCAGGTAGTGTACGCAAGTAGCATGGTTCCTTGAAGGTGGCGCAGGTAGTGTACGCAACTAGCACGGTTCCTTGAAGGTGGCGCAGGTAGTGTACGCAACTAGCATAGTTCCTTGAAGGTGGCGCAGGTAGTGTACGCAACTAGCATGGTTCCTTGAAGGTGCAGTAGGTAATGTACGCGACTAGCACGGTTCCTTGAAGGTGGCGTAGGTAGTGTACGCAACTAGCATGGTTCCTTGAAGGTGGCGTAGGGAGTGTACGCAACTAGCATGGTTCCTTGAAGGTGGCGCAGGTAGTGTACGCAACTAGCATGGTTCCTTGAAGGTGGCGTAGGTAGTGTACGCAACTAGCATGGTTCCTTGAAGGTGGCGCAGGTAGTGTACGCAACTAGCATGGTTCCTTGAAGGAGGCGTTGGTAGTGTACGCAACTAGCATGGTTCCTTGAAGGTGACGCAGGTAGTGTACGCAACTAGCACGGTTCCTTGAGGGTGGCGTAGGTAGTGTACGCAACTAGCATGGGTCCTTGAGGGTGGCGCAGGTAGTGTACGCAACTAGCACGGGTCCTTGAGGGTGGCGCAGGTAGTGTACGCAACTAGCATGGGTCCTTGAGGTTGGCGCAGGTAGTGTACGCAACTAGCACGGGTCATTGAGGGTGGCGCAGGTAGTGTACGCAACTAGCACGGTTCCTTGAAGTTGGCGTAGGTAGTGTACGCAACTAGCATGGGTCCTTGAGGGTGGCGCAGGTAGTGTACGCAACTAGCACGGTTCCTTGAGGGTGGCGTAGGTAGTGTACGCAACTAGCATGGGTCCTTGAGGGTGGCGCAGGTAGTGTACGCAACTAGCACGGTTCCTTGAAGGTGGCGTAGGTAGTGTACGCAATTAGCATGGGTCCTTTAGGGTGGCGTAGGTAGTGTACGCAACTAGCACGGTTCCTTGAAGGTGGCGTAGGTAATGTACGCAACTAGCACGGTTCCTTGAAGGTGGCGCAGGTAATGTACTCAACTAGCACGGTTCCTTGAGGGTGGCGTAGGTAGTGTACGCAACTAGCACGGGTCCTTGAAGGTGGCGCAGGTAATGTACGCAACTAGCATGGATCCTTGAGGGTGGCGTAGGTAGTGTACGCAACTAGCACGGGTCCTTGAAGGTGGCGCAGGTAATGTACGCAACTAGCACTGTTCCTTGAAGGTGGCGCAGGTAATGTACGCAACTAGCATGGGTCCTTGAGGGTGGCGTAGGTAGTGTACGCAACTAGCTTGGTTCCTTGAAGGTGGCGCAGGTAATGTACGCAACTAGCATGGGTCCTTGAGGGTGGCGTAGGTAGTGTACGCAACTAGCATGGTTCCTTGAAGGTGGCGCAGGTAATGTACGCAACTAGCAAGGGTCCTTGAGGATGGCTCAGGTAATGTACGCAACTAGCACGGTTTATTGAAGGTGGCGCAGATATAGTACGCAACTAGCACTGTTCCTTGAAGGTGGCGCAGGTTATGTACGCAACTAGCATGGGTCCATGAGGATGGCTCAGGTAATGTACGCAACTAGCACGGTTCATTGAAGGTGGCGCAGGTAATGTACGACACTAGCATGGGTCCATGAGGATGGCTCAGGTAATGTACGCAACTAGCACGGTGCATTGAAGGTGGCGCAGGTAATGTACGCAACTAGCACGGTTCATTGAAGGTGGCGCAGATAGTGTACGACACTAGCAAGGGTCCTTGAAGGTGGTGCAGGTAATGTACGCAACTAGCAAGGGTCCTTGAGGGTGGTGCAGGTAATGTACGCAACTAGCATGGGTCCATGAGGATGGCTCAGGTAATGTACGCAACTAGCACGGTTCATTGAAGGTGGCGCAGGTAATGTACGCATCTAGCATGGGTCCTTGAAGGAGGCGCAGGTAATGTACGCAACTAGCATGGGTCCTTGAGGGTGGCGCAGGTAGTGTACGCAACTAGCACGGTTCCTTGAAGGTGGCGTAGGTAGTGTACGCAACTAGCATGGGTCCTTAAGAATGGCTCAGGTAATGTACGCAACTAGCACGGTTCCTTGAAGGTCGCGTAGGTAGTGTACGCAACTAGCACGGTTCATTGAAGGTGGCGCAGGTAGTGTACGCAACTAGCATAGTTCCTTGAAGGTGGCGCGGGTAGTGTACCCAACTAGCATGGTTCCTTGAAGGTGCAGTAGGTAATGTACGCGACTAGCACGGTTCCTTGAAGGTGGCGTAGGTAGTGTACGCAACTAGCATGGTTCCTTGAAGGTGGCGTAGGTAGTGTACGCAACTAGCATGGTTCCTTGAAGGTGGCGCAGTTAGTGTACGCAACTAGCATGGTTCCTTGAAGGTGGCGCAGGTAGTGTACGCAACTAGCACGGTTCCTTGAAGGTGGCGCAGGTAGTGTACGCAACTAGCATAGTTCCTTGAAGGTGGCGCAGGTAGTGTACGCAACTAGCATGGTTCCTTGAAGGTGCAGTAGGTAATGTACGCGACTAGCACGGTTCCTTGAAGGTGGCGTAGGTAGTGTACGCAACTAGCATGGTTCCTTGAAGGTGGCGTAGGTAGTGTACGCAACTAGCATGGTTCCTTGAAGGTGGCGCAGGTAGTGTACGCAACTAGAATGGTTCCTTGAAGGTGGCGTAGGTAGTGTACGCAACTAGCATGGTTCCTTGAAGGTGGCGCAGGTAGTGTACGCAACTAGCATGGTTCCTTGAAGGTGGCGTTGGTAGTGTACGCAACTAGCATGGTTCCTTGAAGGTGGCGCAGGTAGTGTACGCAACTAGCATGGTTCCTTGAAGGAGGCGTAGGTAATGTACGCAACTAACACGGTTCTTTGAAGGTGGCGCAGGTAGTGCACGCAACTAGCATGGTTCCTTGAAGGTGGCGCAGGTAGTGTACGCAACTAGCATGGTTCCTTGAAGGTGGCGCAGGTAGTGTACGCAACTAGCATGGTTCTTTGAGGGTGGCGTAGGTAATGTACGCAACTAGCATGGTTCCTTGAAGGTGGCGCAGGTAGTGTACGCAACTAGCATGGTTCCTTGAAGGTGGCGCAGGTAGTGTACGCAACTAGCATGGTTCCTTGAATCTGGCGTACGTAGTGTACGCAACTAGCATGGTTCCTTGAAGGTGGCGCAGGTAGTGTACGCAACTAGCATGGTTCCTTGAAGGTGGCGTAGGTAGTGTACGCAACTAGCATGGTTCCTTGAAGGTGGCGCAGGTAGTGTACGCAACTAGCATGGTTCCTTGAAGGTGGCGTAGGTAGTGTACGCAACTAGCATGGGTCCTTGAGGATGGCTCAGGTAATGTACGCAACTAGCACGGTTCTTTGAAGGTGGCGCAGGTAATGTACGCAACTAGCACGGTTCCTTGAAGGTAGCGCAGGTAGTGTACGCAACTAGCATGGTTCCTTGAAGGTGGCGCAGGTAGTGTACGCAATTAGCATGGTTCCTTGAAGGTGGCGTAGGTAGTGTACGCAACTAGCATGGTTCCTTGAAGGTGGCGCAGGTAGTGTACGCAACTAGCACGGTTCCTTGAAGGTGGCGTAGGTAGTGTACGCAACTAGCATGGTACCTTGAGGATGCAGTAGGTAGTGTACGCAACTAGCACGGTTCCTTGAAGGTGGCGTAGGTAGTGTACGCAATTAGCACGGTTCCTTGAAGGAGGCGCAGGTAGTGTACGCAACTAGCGTGGTTCCTTGAAGGTGGCGCAGGTAATGTACGCAACTAGCACGGTTCCTTGAAGGTGGCGCAGGTAGTGTACGCAACTAGCACGGTTCCTTGAGGGTGGCGTAGGTAGTGTACGCAACTAGCATGGTTCCTTGAAGGTGGCGCAGGTAGTGTACGCAACTAGCATGGTTCCTTGAAGGTGGCGCAGGTAGTGTACGCAACTAGCATGGTTCCTTGAAGGTGGCACAGGTAGTGTACGCAACTAGCATGGGTCCTTGAGGATGGCTCAGGTAATGTACGCAACTAGCATGGTTCCTTGAAGGTGGCGCAGGTAGTGTACGCAACTAGCACGGTTCCTTGAAGGTAGCGCAGGTAGTGTACGCAACTAGCATGGTTCCTTGAAGGTGGCGCAGGTAGTGTACGCAACTAGCATGGTTCCTTGAAGGTGGCGCAGGTAGTGTACGCAACTAGCATGGTTCTAAGAAGGTAGCGCAGGTAGTGTACGCAACTAGCATGGTTCCTTGAAGGTGTCGCAGGTAGTGTACGCAACTAGCATGGTTCCTTGAAGGTGGCGCAGGTAGTGTACGCAACTAGCACGGTTCCTTGAAGGTGCAGTAGGTAATGTACGCGACTAGCACGGTTCCTTGAAGGTGGCGCAGGTAGTGTACGCAACTAGCATGGTTCCTTGAAGGTGGCGCAGGTAGTGTACGCGACTAGCACGGTTCCTTGAAGGTGGCGCAGGTAGTGTACGCAACTAGCACGGTTCATTGAAGGTGCAGTAGGTAATGTACGCGACTAGCACGGTTCCTTGAAGGAGGCGCAGGTAGTGTACGCAACTAGCACGGTTCATTGAAGGTGGCGCAGGTAGTGTACGCAACTAGCACGGTTCATTGAAGGTGCAGTAGGTAATGTACGCGACTAGCATGGTTCCTTGAAGGTGCAGTAGGTAATGTACAAGACTAGCATGGTTCCTTGAAGGTGCAGTAGGTAATGTACGCAACTAGCACGGTTCCTTGAAGGTGGCGTAGGTAATGTACGCAACTAGCACGGTTCCTTGAAGGTGGCGAAGGTAATGTACGCAACTAGCACGGTACCTTGAAGGTGCAGTAGGTAATGTACGCAACTAGCACGGTTCCTTGAAGGTGGTGCAGGTAATGTACGCGACTAGCACGGTTCATTGAAGGTGGCGCAGGTAATGTACGCAACTAGCATGGTTCCTTGAGGGTGGCGCAGGTAATGTACGCAACTAGCATGGTTCCTTGGGGGTGGCGCAGGTAATGTACGCAACTAGCACGGTTCCTTGAGGGTGGCGCAGGTAATGTACGCAACTAGCATGGTTCATTGAAGGTGCAGTAGGTAATGTACGCGACTAGCACGGTTCCTTGAAGGTGGCGCAGGTAGTGTACGCAACCAGCACGGTTCCTTGAAGGTGGCGCAGGTAATGTACGCAACTAGCACGGTACCTTGAAGGTGCAGTAGGTAATGTACGCAACTAGCACGGTTCCTTGAAGGTGGTGCAGGTAATGTACGCGACTAGCACGGTTCATTGAAGGTGGCGCAGGTAATCTACGCAACTAGCATGGGTCCTTGAGGGTGGCGTAGGTAGTGTACGCAACTAGCACTGTTCCTTGAAGGTGGCGTAGGTAGTGTACGCAACTAGCACGGTTCCTTGAGGGTGGCGCAGGTAGTGTACGCAACTAGCATGGTTCCTTGAAGGTGGCGCAGGTAATGTACGCAACTAGCATGGGTCCTTGGAAGTGGCGCAGGTAGTGTACGCAACTAGCACGGTTCCTTGAAGGTGGCGTAGGTAGTGTACGCAACTAGCACGGTTCCTTGAAGGTGGCGCAGGTAATGTACGCAACTAGCACGGTTCCTTGAAGGTGGCGTAGGTAGTGTACGCAACTAGCACGGTTCCTTGAAGGTGGCGCAGGTAGTGTACGCAACTAGCACGGTTCCTTGAAGGTGGCGCAGGTAGTGTACGCAACTAGCACGGTTCCTTGAAGGTGGCGCAGGTAATGTACGCAACTAGCACGGTTCCTTGAAGGTGGCGCAGGTAATGTACGCAACTAGCACGGTTCATTGAAGGTGGCGCAGGTAATGTACGCAACTAGCATGGGTCCTTGAAGGAGCCGCAGGTAGTGTACGCAACTAGCATGGTTCCTTGAGGGTGGCGCAGGTAGTGTACGCAACTAGCATGGGTCCTTGAGGGTGGCGCAGGTAGTGTACGCAACTAGCACGGTTCCTTGAAGGTGGCGTAGGTAGTGTACGCAACTAGCATGGGTCCATGAGGATGGCTCAGGTAATGTACGCAACTAGCACGGTTCCTTGAAGGTCGCGTAGGTAGTGTACGCAACTAGCACGGTTCATTGAAGGTGGCGCAGGTAGTGTACGCAACTAGCATACTTCCTTGAAGGTGGCGCAGGTAGTGTACGCAACTAGCATGGTTCCTTGAAGGTGCAGTAGGTAATGTACGCGACTAGCACGGTTCCTTGAAGGTGGCGTAGGTAGTGTACGCAACTAGCATGGTTCCTTGAAGGTGGCGTAGGTAGTGTACGCAACTAGCATGGTTCCTTGAAGGTGGCGCAGGTAGTGTACGCAACTAGCATGGTTCCTTGATGGTGGCGCAGGTTGTGTACGCAACTAGCACGGTTCCATGAAGGTGGCGCAGGTAGTGTACGCAACTAGCATAGTTCCTTGAAGGTTGCGCAGGTAGTGTACGCAACTAGCATGGTTCCTTGAAGGTGCAGTAGGTAATGTACGCGACTAGCACGGTTCCTTGAAGGTGGCGTAGGTAGTGTACGCAATTAGCATGGTTCCTTGAAGGTGGCGTAGGTAGTGTACGCAACTAGCATAGTTCCTTGAAGGTGGCGCGGGTAGTGTACCCAACTAGCATGGTTCCTTGAAGGTGCAGTAGGTAATGTACGCGACTAGCACGGTTCCTTGAAGGTGGCGTAGGTAGTGTACGCAACTAGCATGGTTCCTTGAAGGTGGCGTAGGTAGTGTACGCAACTAGCATGGTTCCTTGAAGGTGGCGCAGTTAGTGTACGCAACTAGCATGGTTCCTTGAAGGTGGCGCAGGTAGTGTACGCAACTAGCACGGTTCCTTGAAGGTGGCGCAGGTAGTGTACGCAACTAGCATAGTTCCTTGAAGGTGGCGCAGGTAGTGTACGCAACTAGCATGGTTCCTTGAAGGTGCAGTAGGTAATGTACGCGACTAGCACGGTTCCTTGAAGGTGGCGTAGGTAGTGTACGCAACTAGCATGGTTCCTTGAAGGTGGCGTAGGTAGTGTACGCAACTAGCATGGTTCCTTGAAGGTGGCGCAGGTAGTGTACGCAACTAGAATGGTTCCTTGAAGGTGGCGTAGGTAGTGTACGCAACTAGCATGGTTCCTTGAAGGTGGCGCAGGTAGTGTACGCAACTAGCATGGTTCCTTGAAGGTGGCGTTGGTAGTGTACGCAACTAGCATGGTTCCTTGAAGGTGGCGCAGGTAGTGTACGCAACTAGCATGGTTCCTTGAAGGAGGCGTAGGTAATGTACGCAACTAACACGGTTCTTTGAAGGTGGCGCAGGTAGTGCACGCAACTAGCATGGTTCCTTGAAGGTGGCGCAGGTAGTGTACGCAACTAGCATGGTTCCTTGAAGGTGGCGCAGGTAGTGTACGCAACTAGCATGGTTCTTTGAGGGTGGCGTAGGTAATGTACGCAACTAGCATGGTTCCTTGAAGGTGGCGCAGGTAGTGTACGCAACTAGCATGGTTCCTTGAAGGTGGCGCAGGTAGTGTACGCAACTAGCATGGTTCCTTGAATCTGGCGTACGTAGTGTACGCAACTAGCATGGTTCCTTGAAGGTGGCGCAGGTAGTGTACGCAACTAGCATGGTTCCTTGAAGGTGGCGTAGGTAGTGTACGCAACTAGCATGGTTCCTTGAAGGTGGCGCAGGTAGTGTACGCAACTAGCATGGTTCCTTGAAGGTGGCGTAGGTAGTGTACGCAACTAGCATGGGTCCTTGAGGATGGCTCAGGTAATGTACGCAACTAGCACGGTTCTTTGAAGGTGGCGCAGGTAATGTACGCAACTAGCACGGTTCCTTGAAGGTAGCGCAGGTAGTGTACGCAACTAGCATGGTTCCTTGAAGGTGGCGCAGGTAGTGTACGCAATTAGCATGGTTCCTTGAAGGTGGCGTAGGTAGTGTACGCAACTAGCATGGTTCCTTGAAGGTGGCGCAGGTAGTGTACGCAACTAGCACGGTTCCTTGAAGGTGGCGTAGGTAGTGTACGCAACTAGCATGGTACCTTGAGGATGCAGTAGGTAGTGTACGCAACTAGCACGGTTCCTTGAAGGTGGCGTAGGTAGTGTACGCAATTAGCACGGTTCCTTGAAGGAGGCGCAGGTAGTGTACGCAACTAGCGTGGTTCCTTGAAGGTGGCGCAGGTAATGTACGCAACTAGCACGGTTCCTTGAAGGTGGCGCAGGTAGTGTACGCAACTAGCACGGTTCCTTGAGGGTGGCGTAGGTAGTGTACGCAACTAGCATGGTTCCTTGAAGGTGGCGCAGGTAGTGTACGCAACTAGCATGGTTCCTTGAAGGTGGCGCAGGTAGTGTACGCAACTAGCATGGTTCCTTGAAGGTGGGACAGGTAGTGTACGCAACTAGCATGGGTCCTTGAGGATGGCTCAGGTAATGTACGCAACTAGCATGGTTCCTTGAAGGTGGCGCAGGTAGTGTACGCAACTAGCACGGTTCCTTGAAGGTAGCGCAGGTAGTGTACGCAACTAGCATGGTTCCTTGAAGGTGGCGCAGGTAGTGTACGCAACTAGCATGGTTCCTTGAAGGTGGCGCAGGTAGTGTACGCAACTAGCATGGTTCTAAGAAGGTAGCGCAGGTAGTGTACGCAACTAGCATGGTTCCTTGAAGGTGTCGCAGGTAGTGTACGCAACTAGCATGGTTCCTTGAAGGTGGCGCAGGTAGTGTACGCAACTAGCACGGTTCCTTGAAGGTGCAGTAGGTAATGTACGCGACTAGCACGGTTCCTTGAAGGTGGCGCAGGTAGTGTACGCAACTAGCATGGTTCCTTGAAGGTGGCGCAGGTAGTGTACGCGACTAGCACGGTTCCTTGAAGGTGGCGCAGGTAGTGTACGCAACTAGCACGGTTCATTGAAGGTGCAGTAGGTAATGTACGCGACTAGCACGGTTCCTTGAAGGAGGCGCAGGTAGTGTACGCAACTAGCACGGTTCATTGAAGGTGGCGCAGGTAGTGTACGCAACTAGCACGGTTCATTGAAGGTGCAGTAGGTAATGTACGCGACTAGCATGGTTCCTTGAAGGTGCAGTAGGTAATGTACAAGACTAGCATGGTTCCTTGAAGGTGCAGTAGGTAATGTACGCAACTAGCACGGTTCCTTGAAGGTGGCGTAGGTAATGTACGCAACTAGCACGGTTCCTTGAAGGTGGCGAAGGTAATGTACGCAACTAGCACGGTACCTTGAAGGTGCAGTAGGTAATGTACGCAACTAGCACGGTTCCTTGAAGGTGGTGCAGGTAATGTACGCGACTAGCACGGTTCATTGAAGGTGGCGCAGGTAATGTACGCAACTAGCATGGTTCCTTGAGGGTGGCGCAGGTAATGTACGCAACTAGCATGGTTCCTTGGGGGTGGCGCAGGTAATGTACGCAACTAGCACGGTTCCTTGAGGGTGGCGCAGGTAATGTACGCAACTAGCATGGTTCATTGAAGGTGCAGTAGGTAATGTACGCGACTAGCACGGTTCCTTGAAGGTGGCGCAGGTAGTGTACGCAACCAGCACGGTTCCTTGAAGGTGGCGCAGGTAATGTACGCAACTAGCACGGTACCTTGAAGGTGCAGTAGGTAATGTACGCAACTAGCACGGTTCCTTGAAGGTGGTGCAGGTAATGTACGCGACTAGCACGGTTCATTGAAGGTGGCGCAGGTAATCTACGCAACTAGCATGGGTCCTTGAGGGTGGCGTAGGTAGTGTACGCAACTAGCACTGTTCCTTGAAGGTGGCGTAGGTAGTGTACGCAACTAGCACGGTTCCTTGAGGGTGGCGCAGGTAGTGTACGCAACTAGCATGGTTCCTTGAAGGTGGCGCAGGTAATGTACGCAACTAGCATGGGTCCTTGGAAGTGGCGCAGGTAGTGTACGCAACTAGCACGGTTCCTTGAAGGTGGCGTAGGTAGTGTACGCAACTAGCACGGTTCCTTGAAGGTGGCGCAGGTAATGTACGCAACTAGCACGGTTCCTTGAAGGTGGCGTAGGTAGTGTACGCAACTAGCACGGTTCCTTGAAGGTGGCGCAGGTAGTGTACGCAACTAGCACGGTTCCTTGAAGGTGGCGCAGGTAGTGTACGCAACTAGCACGGTTCCTTGAAGGTGGCGCAGGTAATGTACGCAACTAGCACGGTTCCTTGAAGGTGGCGCAGGTAATGTACGCAACTAGCACGGTTCATTGAAGGTGGCGCAGGTAATGTACGCAACTAGCATGGGTCCTTGAAGGAGCCGCAGGTAGTGTACGCAACTAGCATGGTTCCTTGAGGGTGGCGCAGGTAGTGTACGCAACTAGCATGGGTCCTTGAGGGTGGCGCAGGTAGTGTACGCAACTAGCACGGTTCCTTGAAGGTGGCGTAGGTAGTGTACGCAACTAGCATGGGTCCATGAGGATGGCTCAGGTAATGTACGCAACTAGCACGGTTCCTTGAAGGTCGCGTAGGTAGTGTACGCAACTAGCACGGTTCATTGAAGGTGGCGCAGGTAGTGTACGCAACTAGCATACTTCCTTGAAGGTGGCGCAGGTAGTGTACGCAACTAGCATGGTTCCTTGAAGGTGCAGTAGGTAATGTACGCGACTAGCACGGTTCCTTGAAGGTGGCGTAGGTAGTGTACGCAACTAGCATGGTTCCTTGAAGGTGGCGTAGGTAGTGTACGCAACTAGCATGGTTCCTTGAAGGTGGCGCAGGTAGTGTACGCAACTAGCATGGTTCCTTGATGGTGGCGCAGGTTGTGTACGCAACTAGCACGGTTCCATGAAGGTGGCGCAGGTAGTGTACGCAACTAGCATAGTTCCTTGAAGGTTGCGCAGGTAGTGTACGCAACTAGCATGGTTCCTTGAAGGTGCAGTAGGTAATGTACGCGACTAGCACGGTTCCTTGAAGGTGGCGTAGGTAGTGTACGCAATTAGCATGGTTCCTTGAAGGTGGCGTAGGTAGTGTACGCAACTAGCATGGTTCCTTGAAGGTGGCCCAGGTAGTGTACGCAACTAGCACGGTTCCTTGAAGGTGGCGCAGGTAATGTACGCAACTAGCACGGTTCCTTGAGGGTGGCGTAGGTAGTGTACGCAACTAGCACGGGTCCTTGAAGGTGGCGCAGGTAATGTACGCAACTAGCATGGATCCTTGAGGGTGGCGTAGGTAGTGTACGCAACTAGCACGGGTCCTTGAAGGTGGCGCCGGTAATGTACGCAACTAGCACTGTTCCTTGAAGGTGGCGCAGATAATGTACGCAACTAGTATGGGTCCTTGAGGGTGGCGTAGGTAGTGTACGCAACTAGCATGGTTCCTTGAAGGTGGCGCAGGTAATGTACGCAACTAGCATGGGTCCTTGAGGGTGGCGTAGGTAGTGTACGCAACTAGCATGGTTCCTTGAAGGTGGCGCAGGTAATGTACGCAACTAGCAAGGGTCCTTGAGGATGGCTCAGGTAATGTACGCAACTAGCACGGTTTATTGAAGGTGGCGCAGATATAGTACGCAACTAGCACTGTTCCTTGAAGGTGGCGCAGGTTATGTACGCAACTAGCATGGGTCCATGAGGATGGCTCAGGTAATGTACGCAACTAGCACGGTTCATTGAAGGTGGCGCAGGTAATGTACGACACTAGCATGGGTCCATGAGGATGGCTCAGGTAATGTACGCAACTAGCACGGTTCATTGAAGGTGGCGCAGGTAATGTACGCAACTAGCACGGTTCATTGAAGGTGGCGCAGATAGTGTACGACACTAGCAAGGGTCCTTGAAGGTGGTGCAGGTAATGTACGCAACTAGCAAGGGTCCTTGAGGGTGGTGCAGGTAATGTACGCAACTAGCATGGGTCCATGAGGATGGCTCAGGTAATGTACGCAACTAGCACGGTTCATTGAAGGTGGCGCAGGTAATGTACGCAACTAGCATGGGTCCTTGAAGGAGGCGCAGGTAATGTACGCAACTAGCATGGGTCCTTGAGGGTGGCGCATGTAGTGTACGCAACTAGCACGGTTCCTTGAAGGTGGCGTAAGTAGTGTACGCAACTAGCATGGGTCCTTAAGGATGGCTCAGGTAATGTACGCAACTAGCACGGTTCCTTGAAGGTCGCGTAGGTAGTGTACGCAACTAGCACGGTTCATTGAAGGTGGCGCAGGTAGTGTACGCAACTAGCATAGTTCCTTGAAGGTGGCGCAGGTAGTGTACGCAACTAGCATGGTTCCTTGAAGGTGCAGTAGGTAATGTACGCGACTAGCACGGTTCCTTGAAGGTGGCGTAGGTAGTGTACGCAACTAGCATGGTTCCTTGATGGTGGCGCAGGTAGTGTACGCAACTAGCATGGTTTCTTGAAGGTGGCGCCGGTAGTGTACGCAACTAGCATGGTTCCTTGAAGGTGGCGCAGGTAGTGTACGCAACTAGCACGGTTCCTTGAAGGTGGCGCAGGTAGTGTACGCAACTAGCATAGTTCCTTGAAGGTGGCGCAGGTAGTGTACGCAACTAGCATGGTTCCTTGAAGGTGCAGTAGGTAATGTACGCGACTAGCACGGTTCCTTGAAGGTGGCGTAGGTAGTGTACGCAACTAGCATGGTTCCTTGAAGGTGGCGTAGGTAGTGTACGCAACTAGCATGGTTCCTTGAAGGTGGCGCAGGTAGTGTACGCAACTAGCATGGTTCCTTGAAGGTGGCGTAGGTAGTGTACGCAACTAGCATGGTTCCTTGAAGGTGGCGCAGGTAGTGTACGCAACTAGCATGGTTCCTTGAAGGTGGCGTTGGTAGTGTACGCAACTAGCATGGTTCCTTGAAGGTGGCGCAGGTAGTGTACGCAACTAGCATGGTTCCTTGAAGGAGCCGTAGGTAATGTACGCAACTAGCACGGTTCCTTGAAGGTGGCGCAGGTAGTGCACGCAACTAGCATGGTTCCTTGAAGGTGGCGCAGGTAGTGTACGCAACTAGCATGGTTCCTTGAAGGTGGCGCAGGTAGTGTATGCAACTAGCATGGTTCCTTGAGGGTGGCGTAGGTAATGTACGCAACTAGCATGGTTCTTTGAAGGTGGCGCAGGTAGTGTACGCAACTAGCATGGTTCCTTGAAGGTGGCGCAGGTAGTGTACGCAACTAGCATGGTTCCTTGAAGGTGGCGTACGTAGTGTACGCAACTAGCATGGTTCCTTGAAGGTGGCGCAGGTAGTGTACGCAACTAGTATGGTTCCTTGAAGGTGGCGTAGGTAGTGTACGCAACTAGCATGGTTCCTTGAAGGTGGCGCAGGTAGTGTACGCAACTAGCATGGTTCCTTGAAGGTGGCGTAGGTAGTGTACGCAACTAGCATGGGTCCTTGAGGATGGCTCAGGTAATGTACGCAACAAGCACGGTTCCTTGCAGGTGGCGCAGGTAATGTACGCAACTAGCACGGTTCCTTGAAGGTAGCGCAGGTAATGTACGCAACTAGCATGGTTCCTTGAAGGTGGCGCAGGTAGTGTACGCAATTAGCATGGTTCCTTGAAGGTGGCGTAGGTAGTGTACGCAACTAGCATGGTTCCTTGAAGGTGGCGCAGGTAGTGTACGCAACTAGCACGGTTCCTTGAAGGTGGCGTAGGTAGTGTACGCAACTAGCATGGTTCTTGAGGGTGCAGTAGGTAGTGTACGCAACTAGCACGGTTCCTTGAAGGTGGCGTAGGTAGTGTACGCAATTAGCACGGTTCCTTGAAGGAGGCGCAGGTAGTGTACGCAACTAGCATGGTTCCTTGAGGGTGGCGTAGGTAGTGTACGCAATTAGCACGGTTCCTTGAAGGTGGCGTAGGTAATGTACGCAATTAGCACGGTTCCTTGAAGGTGGCGCAGGTAATGTACGCAACTAGCACGGTTCCTTGAAGGTGGCGCAGGTAGTGTACGCAACTAGCACGGTTCCTTGAGGGTGGCGTAGGTAGTGTACGCAACTAGCAAGGTTCCTTGAAGGTGTCGCAGGTAGTGTACGCAACTAGCATGGTTCCTTGAAGGTGGCGCAGGTAGTGTACGCAACTAGCATGGTTCCTTGAAGGTGGCGCAGGTAGTGTACGCAACTAGCATGGGTCCTTGAGGATGGCTCAGGTAATGTACGCAACTAGCATGGTTCCTTGAAGCTGGCGCAGGTAGTGTACGCAACTAGCACGGTTCCTTGAAGGTAGCGCAGGTAGTGTACGCAACTAGCATGGTTCCTTGAAGGTGGCGCAGGTAGTGTACGCAACTAGCATGGTTCCTTGAAGGTGGCGCAGGTAGTGTACGCAACTAGCATGGTTCCTAGAAGGTAGCGCAGGTATTGTACGCACCTAGCATGGTTCCTTGAAGGTGGCGCAGGTAGTGTACGCAACTAGCATGGTTCCTTGAAGGTGGCGCAGGTAGTGTACGCAACTAGCATGGTTCCTTGAAGGTGGCGCAGGTAGTGTACGCAACTAGCACGGTTCCTTGAAGGTGCAGTAGGTAATGTACGCGACTAGCACGGTTCCTTGAAGGTGGCGCAGGTAGTGTACGCAACTAGCATGGTTCCTTGAAGGTGGCGCAGGTAGTGTACGCGACTAGCACGGTTCCTTGCAGGTGGCGCAGGTAGTGTACGCAACTAGCACGGTTCATTGAAGGTGCAGTAGGTAATGTACGCGACTAGCACGGTTCCTTGAAGGAGGCGCAGGTAGTGTACGCAACTAGCACGGTTCATTGAAGGTGGCGCAGGTAGTGTACGCAACTAGCATGGTTCATTGAAGGTGCAGTAGGTAATGTACGCGACTAGCACGGTTCCTTGAAGGAGGCGCAGGTAGTGTACGCAACTAGCACGGTTCATTGAAGGTGGCGCAGGTAGTGTACGCAACTAGCACGGTTCATTGAAGGTGCAGTAGGTAATGTACGCGACTAGCATGGTTCCTTGAAGGTGCAGTAGGTAATGTACGCAACTAGCGCGGTTCCTTGAAGGAGGCGTAGGTAATGTACGCAACTAGCACGGTTCCTTGAAGGTGGCGAAGGTAATGTACGCAACTAGCACGGTTCCTTGAAGGTGCAGTAGGTAATGTACGCAATTAGCACGGTTCCTTGAAGGTGGTGCAGGTAATGTACGCGACTAGCACGGTTCATTGAAGGTGGCGCAGGTAATGTACGCAACTAGCATGGTTCCTTGAGGGTGGCGCAGGTAATGTACGCAACTAGCATGGTTCCTTGGGGGTGGCGCAGGTAATGTACGCAACTAGCACGGTTCCTTGAGGGTGGCGCAGGTAATGTACGCAACTAGCATGGTTCATTGAAGGTGCAGTAGGTAATGTACGCGACTAGCACGGTTCATTGAAGGTGGCGCAGGTAGTGTACGCAACTAGCACGGTTCCTTGAAGGTGGCGCAGGTAATGTACGCAACTAGCACGGTTCCTTGAAGGTGGCGTAGGTAGTGTACGCAACTAGCATGGGTCCTTGAGGATGGCTCAGGTAATGTACGCAACAAGCACGGTTCCTTGCAGGTGGCGCAGGTAATGTACGCAACTAGCACGGTTCCTTGAAGGTAGCGCAGGTAATGTACGCAACTAGCATGGTTCCTTGAAGGTGGCGCAGGTAGTGTACGCAATTAGCATGGTTCCTTGAAGGTGGCGTAGGTAGTGTACGCAACTAGCATGGTTCCTTGAAGGTGGCGCAGGTAGTGTACGCAACTAGCACGGTTCCTTGAAGGTGGCGTAGGTAGTGTACGCAACTAGCATGGTTCTTGAGGGTGCAGTAGGTAGTGTACGCAACTAGCACGGTTCCTTGAAGGTGGCGTAGGTAGTGTACGCAATTAGCACGGTTCCTTGAAGGAGGCGCAGGTAGTGTACGCAACTAGCATGGTTCCTTGAGGGTGGCGTAGGTAGTGTACGCAATTAGCACGGTTCCTTGAAGGTGGCGTAGGTAATGTACGCAATTAGCACGGTTCCTTGAAGGTGGCGCAGGTAATGTACGCAACTAGCACGGTTCCTTGAAGGTGGCGCAGGTAGTGTACGCAACTAGCACGGTTCCTTGAGGGTGGCGTAGGTAGTGTACGCAACTAGCAAGGTTCCTTGAAGGTGTCGCAGGTAGTGTACGCAACTAGCATGGTTCCTTGAAGGTGGCGCAGGTAGTGTACGCAACTAGCATGGTTCCTTGAAGGTGGCGCAGGTAGTGTACGCAACTAGCATGGGTCCTTGAGGATGGCTCAGGTAATGTACGCAACTAGCATGGTTCCTTGAAGCTGGCGCAGGTAGTGTACGCAACTAGCACGGTTCCTTGAAGGTAGCGCAGGTAGTGTACGCAACTAGCATGGTTCCTTGAAGGTGGCGCAGGTAGTGTACGCAACTAGCATGGTTCCTTGAAGGTGGCGCAGGTAGTGTACGCAACTAGCATGGTTCCTAGAAGGTAGCGCAGGTATTGTACGCACCTAGCATGGTTCCTTGAAGGTGGCGCAGGTAGTGTACGCAACTAGCATGGTTCCTTGAAGGTGGCGCAGGTAGTGTACGCAACTAGCATGGTTCCTTGAAGGTGGCGCAGGTAGTGTACGCAACTAGCACGGTTCCTTGAAGGTGCAGTAGGTAATGTACGCGACTAGCACGGTTCCTTGAAGGTGGCGCAGGTAGTGTACGCAACTAGCATGGTTCCTTGAAGGTGGCGCAGGTAGTGTACGCGACTAGCACGGTTCCTTGCAGGTGGCGCAGGTAGTGTACGCAACTAGCACGGTTCATTGAAGGTGCAGTAGGTAATGTACGCGACTAGCACGGTTCCTTGAAGGAGGCGCAGGTAGTGTACGCAACTAGCACGGTTCATTGAAGGTGGCGCAGGTAGTGTACGCAACTAGCATGGTTCATTGAAGGTGCAGTAGGTAATGTACGCGACTAGCACGGTTCCTTGAAGGAGGCGCAGGTAGTGTACGCAACTAGCACGGTTCATTGAAGGTGGCGCAGGTAGTGTACGCAACTAGCACGGTTCATTGAAGGTGCAGTAGGTAATGTACGCGACTAGCATGGTTCCTTGAAGGTGCAGTAGGTAATGTACGCAACTAGCGCGGTTCCTTGAAGGAGGCGTAGGTAATGTACGCAACTAGCACGGTTCCTTGAAGGTGGCGAAGGTAATGTACGCAACTAGCACGGTTCCTTGAAGGTGCAGTAGGTAATGTACGCAATTAGCACGGTTCCTTGAAGGTGGTGCAGGTAATGTACGCGACTAGCACGGTTCATTGAAGGTGGCGCAGGTAATGTACGCAACTAGCATGGTTCCTTGAGGGTGGCGCAGGTAATGTACGCAACTAGCATGGTTCCTTGGGGGTGGCGCAGGTAATGTACGCAACTAGCACGGTTCCTTGAGGGTGGCGCAGGTAATGTACGCAACTAGCATGGTTCATTGAAGGTGCAGTAGGTAATGTACGCGACTAGCACGGTTCATTGAAGGTGGCGCAGGTAGTGTACGCAACTAGCACGGTTCCTTGAAGGTGGCGCAGGTAATGTACGCAACTAGCACGGTTCCTTGAAGGTGGCGCAGGTAGTGTACGCAACTAGCATGGTTCCTTGAAGGTGGCGCAGGTAGTGTACGCAACTAGCACGGTTCCTTGAAGGTGGCGCAGGTAGTGTACGCAACTAGCACGGTTCATTGAAGGTGGCGCAGGTAATGTACGCAACTAGCACGGTTCATTGAAGGTGGCGCAGGTAGTGTACGCAACTAGCACGGTTCATTGAAGGTGCAGTAGGTAATGTACGCGACTAGCATGGTTCCTTGAAGGTGCAGTAGGTAATGTACGCGACTAGCATGGTTCCTTGAAGGTGCAGTAGGTAATGTACGCGCTTAGCACGGTTCCTTGAAGGTGGCGCAGGTAATGTACGCGACTAGCATGGTTCCTTGAAGGTGGCGCAGGTAGTGTACGCAACTAGCATGGTTCCTTGAGGGTGCAGTAGGTAATGTACGCAACTAGCACGGTTCATTGAAGGTGGCGTAGGTAGTGTACGCGACTAGCATGGTTCCTTGAAGGAGGCGCAGGTAGTGTACGCAACTAGCACGGTTCCTTGAAGGTGGCGCATGTAATGTACGCAACTAGCACTGTTCCTTGAAGGTGGCGTAGGTAGTGTACGCAACTAGCACGGTTCCTTGAGGGTGGCGCAGGTATTGTACGCAACTAGCATGGGTCCTTGAGGGTGGCGTAGGTAGTGTACGCAACTAGCACGGTTCCTTGAAGGTGGCGCAGGTAATGTACGCAACTAGCACGGTTCCTTGAGGGAGGCGCAGGTAGTGTACGCAACTTGCACGGTTCCTTGAAGGTGGCGCAGGTAATCTACGCAACTAGCATGGGTCCTTGAGGGTGGCGTAGGTAGTGTACGCAACTAGCACTGTTCCTTGAAGGTGGCGTAGGTAGTGTACGCAACTAGCACGGTTCCTTGAGGGTGGCGCAGGTAGTGTACGCAACTAGCACGGTTCCTTGAAGGTGGCGCAGGTAATGTACGCAACTAGCACGGTTCCTTGAAGGTGGCGCAGGTAGTGTACGCAACTAGCACGGTTCCTTGAAGGTGGCGCAGGTAGTGTACGCAACTAGCACGGTTCCTTGAAGGTGGCGCAGGTAGTGTACGCAACTAGCACGGTTCCTTGAAGGTGGCGCAGGTAATGTACGCAACTAGCACGGTTCCTTGAAGGTGGCGCAGGTAATGTACGCAACAACACGGTTCATTGAAGGTGGCGCAGGTAATGTACGCAACTAGTATGGGTCCTTGAAGGAGGCGCAGGTAGTGTACGCAACTAGCATGGTTCCTTGAGGGTGGCGCAGGTAGTGTACGCAACTAGCATGGGTCCTTGAGGGTGGCGCAGGTAGTGTACGCAACTAGCACGGTTCCTTGAAGGTGGCGTAGGTAGTGTACGCAACTAGCATGGGTCCATGAGGATGGCTAAGGTAATGTAAGCAACTAGCACGGTTCCTTGAAGGTCGCGTAGGTAGTGTACGCAACTAGCACGGTTCATTGAAGGTGGCGCAGGTAGTGTACGCAACTAGCATAGTTCCTTGAAGGTGGCGCAGGTAGTGTACGCAACTAGCATGGTTCCTTGAAGGTGCACTAGGTAATTTACGCGACTAGCACGGTTCCTTGAAGGTGGCGTAGGTAGTGTTCGCAACTAGCATGGTTCCTTGAAGGTGGCGTAGGTAGTGTACGCAACTAGCATGGTTCCTTGAAGGTGGCGCAGGTAGTGTACGCAACTAGCATGGTTCCTTGAAGGTGGCGCAGGTAGTGTACGCAACTAGCACGGTTCCTTGAAGGTGGCGCAGGTAGTGTACGCAACTAGCATAGTTCCTTGAAGGTGGCGCAGGTAGTGTACGCAACTAGCATGGTTCCTTGAAGGTGGCGCAGGTAGTGTACGCAACTAGCATGGTTCCTTGAAGGAGGCGTAGGTAATGTACGCAACTAGCACGGTTCCTTGAAGGTGGCGCAGGTAGTGCACGCAACTAGCATGGTTCCTTGAAGGTGGCGCAGGTAGTGTACGCAACTAGCATGGTTCCTTGAAGGTGGCGCAGGTAGTGTACGCAACTAGCATGGTTCCTTGAGGGTGGCGTAGGTAATGTACGCAACTAGCATGGTTCCTTGAAGGTGGCGCAGGTAGTGTACGCAACTAGCATGGTTCCTTGAAGGTGGCGTAGGTAGTGTACGCAACTAGCATGGGTCCTTGAGGATGGCTCAGGTAATGTACGCAACTAGCATGGTTCCTTGAAGGTGGCGTAGGTAGTGTACGCAACTAGCATGATTCCTTGAAGGTGCCGTAGGTAGTGTACGCAACTAGCATGGGTCCTTGAGGATGGCTCAGGTAATGTACGCGACTAGCATGGTACCTTGAAGGTGCCGTAGGTAGTGTACGCAACTAGCATGGTTCCTTGAAGGTGCCGTAGGTAGTGTACGCAACTAGCATGGGTCCTTGAGGATGGCTCAGGTAATGTACGCAACTAGCACGGTTCCTTGAAGGTGGCGCAGGTAATGTACGCAACTAGCACGGTTCCTTGAAGGTAGCGCAGGTAATGTACGCAACTAGCATGGTTCCTTGAAGGTGGCGCAGGTAGTGTACCCAACTAGCATGGTTCCTTGAAGGTGGCGTAGTTAGTGTACGCAACTAGCATGGTTCCTTGAAGGTGGCGCAGGTAGTGTACGCAACTAGCACGGTTCCTTGAAGGTGGCGTAGGTAGTGTACGCAACTAGCATGGTTCCTTGAGGGTGCAGTAGGTAGTGTACGCAACTAGCACGGTTCCTTGAAGGTGGCGTAGGTAGTGTACGCAATTAGCACGGTTCCTTGAAGGAGGCGCAGGTAGTGTACGCAACTAGCATGGTTCCTTGAGGGTGGCGTAGGTAGTGTACGCAATTAGCACGGTTCCTTGTATGTGGCGTAGGTAATGTACGCAATTAGCACGGTTCCTTGAAGGTGGCGCAGGTAATGTACGCAACTAGCACGGTTCCTTGAAGGTGGCGCAGGTAGTGTACGCAACTAGCACGGTTCCTTGAGGGTGGCGTAGGTAGTGTACGCAACTAGCATGGTTCCTTGAAGGTGGCGCAGGTAGTGTACGCAACTAGCATGGTTCCTTGAAGGTGGCGCAGGTAGTGTACG
Source organism: Meconema thalassinum (assembly GCA_946902985.2). Taxonomy (NCBI): domain Eukaryota; kingdom Metazoa; phylum Arthropoda; class Insecta; order Orthoptera; family Tettigoniidae; genus Meconema; species Meconema thalassinum. The sequence continues at coordinate 846,145,392 of OX336389.2, forward strand.
CAACTAGCATGGTTCCTTGAAGGTGGCGCAGGTAGTGTACGCAACTAGCATGGTTCCTTGAAGGTGGCGTAGGTAGTGTACGCAACTAGCATGGTTCCTTGAAGGTGGCGCAGGTAGTGTACGCAACTAGCATGGTTCCTTGAGGGTGGTGCAGGTAATGTACGCAATTAGCACGGTTCCTTGAAGGTGGCGCAGGTAGTGTACGCAATTAGCATGGGTCCTTGAGGGTGGCGTAGGTAGTGTACGCAATTAGCATGGGTCCTTGAAGGAGGCGCAGGTAGTGTACGCAATTAGCACGTTTCCTTGAAGGTGGCGCAGGTAGTGTACGCAACTAGCACGGTTCCTTGAAGGTGGCGCAGGTAATGTACGCAACTAGCACGGTTCCTTGAAGGTGGCGCAGGTAATGTACGCGACTAGCACGGTTCCTTGAGGGTGGTGCCGGTAATGTACGCGACTAGCACGGTTCCTTGAGGGTGGTGCAGGTAGTGTACGCAACTAGCATGGTTCCTTGAAGGTAGCGCAGGTAGTGGACGCAACTAGCACTGTTCCTTGAAGGTGGCGTAGGTAGTGTACGCAACTAGCACGGTTCCTTGAAGGTGGCGTAGGTAGTGTCCGCAACTAGCACGGTTCCTTGAAGGTGGCGCAGGTAATGTACGCAACTAGCACGGTTCCTTGAAGGTGGCGCAGGTAATGTACGCGACTAGCACGGTTCCTTGAGGGTGGTGCAGGTAATGTACGCGACTAGCACGGTTCCTTGAAGGTGGCGCAGGTAGTGTACGCAACTAGCATGGTTCCTTGAGGGTGGAGTAGGTAGTGTACGCAACTAGCATGGGTCCTTGAGGGTGGCGCAGGTACTGTACGCAACTAGCACGGTTCCTTGAAGGTGGCGTAGGTAGTGTACGCAATTAGCATGGGTCCTTGAGGGTGGCGTAGGTAGTGTACGCAACTAGCATGGGTCCTTGAGGATGGTTCAGGTAATGTACGCAACTAGCACGGTTCCTTGAAGGTGGCGTAGGTAATGTACGCAACTAGCACGGTTCCTTGAAGGTGGCGCAGGTAATGTACGCAACTAGCACGGTTCCTTGAGGGAGGCGTAGGTAGTGTACGCAACTAGCACGGGTCCTTGAATGTGGCGCAGGTAATGTACGCAACTAGCATGGATCCTTGAGGGTGGCGTAGGTAGTGTACGCAACTAGCACGGGTCCTTGAGGGTGGCGAAGGTAGTGTACGCAACTAGCACGGTTCCTTGAAGGTGGCGTAGCTAGTGTACGCAACTAGCACGGTTCCTTGAAGGTGGCGCAGGTAATGTACGCAACTAGCACGGGTCCTTGAAGGTGGCGCAGGTAATGTACGCAACTAGCATGGATCCTTGAGGGTGGCGTAGGTAGTGTACGCAACTAGCACGGTTCCTTGAAGGTGGCGTAGGTAGTGTACGCAACTAGCACGGGTCCTTGAAGGTGGCGCAGGTAGTGTACGCAACTAGCACTGTTCATTGAGGGTGGCGTAGGTAGTGTACGCAACTAGCATGGGTCCTTGAGGGTGGCGCAGGTAGTGTACGCAACTAGCACGGGTCCTTGAAGGTGGCGCAGGTAGTGTACGTAACTAGCACGGTTCCTTGAGGGTGGCGTAGGTAGTGTACGCAACTAGCATGGGTCCTTGAGGGTGGCGCAGGTAGTGTACGCAACTAGCACGAATTCTTGAGGGTGGCGCAGGTAGTGTACGCAACTAGCATGGGTCCTTGAGGGTGGCGCAGGTAGTGTACGCAACTAGCACGGGTCCTTGAGGGTGGCGCAGGTAATGTACGCAACTAGCACGGTTCCTTGAAGGTGGCGTAGGTAGTGTACGCAACCAGCATGGGTCCTTGAGGGTGGCGCAGGTAGTGTACGCAACTAGCACGGTTCCTTGAGGGTGGCGTAGGTAGTGTACGCAACTAGCATGGGTCCTTGAGGGTGGCGCAGGTAGTGTACGCAACTAGCACGGTTCCTTGAAGGTGGCGTAGGTAGTGTACGCAATTAGCATGGGTCCTTGAGGGTGGCGTAGGTAGTGTACGCAACTAGCACGGTTCCTTGAAGGTGGCGTAGGTAATGTACGCAACTAGCACGGTTCCTTGAAGGTGGCGCAGGTAATGTACGCAACTAGCACGGTTCCTTGAAGGTGGCGCAGGTAATGTACGCAACTAGCATGGGTCCTTGAGGGTGGCGTAGGTAGTGTACGCAACTAGCATGGTTCCTTGAAGGTGGCGCAGGTAGTGTACGCAACTAGCAAGGGTCCTTGAGGATGGCTCAGGTAATGTACGCAACTAGCACGGTTTATTGAAGGTGGCGCAGATATAGTACGCAACTAGCACTGTTCCTTGAAGGTGGCGCAGGTTATGCACGCAACTAGCATGGGTCCTTGAGGGTGCAGTAGGTAGTGTACGCAACTAGCACTGTTCCTTGAAGGTGGCGTAGATAGTGTACGCAACTAGCACGGTTCCTTGAGGGTGGCGCAGGTAGTGTACGCAACTAGCATGGTTCCTTGAAGGTGGCGCAGGTAATGTACGCAACTAGCATGGGTCCTTGAAGGTGGCGCAGGTAGTGTACGCAACTAGCACGTTTCCTTGAGGGTGAGGTAGGTAGTGTACGCAACTAGCACGGTTCCTTGAAGGTGGCGCAGGTAATGTACGCAACTAGCACGGTTCCTTGAAGGTGGCGCAGGTAGTGTACGCAACTAGCACGGTTCCTTGAAGGTGGCGCAGGTAGTGTACGCAACTAGCACGGTTCCTTGAAGGTGGCGCAGGTAGTGTACGCAACTAGCACGGTTCCTTGAAGGTGGCGCAGGTAATGTACGCAACTAGCACGGTTCCTTGAAGGTGGCGCAGGTAATGTACGCAACTAGCACGGTTCATTGAAGGTGGCGCAGGTAATGTACGCAACTAGCATGGGTCCTTGAAGGAGGCGCAGATAGTGTACGCAACTAGCATGGTTCCTTGAGGGTGGCGCAGGTAGTGTACGCAACTAGCATGGGTCCTTGAGGGTGGCGCAGGTAGTGTACGCAACTAGCACGGTTCCTTGAAGGTGGCGTAGGTAGTGTACGCAACTAGCATGGGTCCATGAGGATGGCTCAGGTAATGTACGCAACTATCACGGTTCCTTGAAGGTCGCGTAGGTAGTGTACGCAACTAGCACGGTTCATTGAAGGTGGCGCAGGTAGTGTACGCAACTAGCATACTTCCTTGAAGGTGGCGCAGGTAGTGAACGCAACTAGCATGGTTCCTTGAAGGTGCAGTAGGTAATGTACGCGACTAGCACGGTTCCTTGAAGGTGGCGTAGGTAGTGTACGCAACTAGCATGGTTCCTTGAAGGTGGCGTAGGTAGTGTACGCAACTAGCATGGTTCCTTGAAGGTGGCGCAGGTAGTGTACGCAACTAGCATGGTTCCTTGATGGTGGCGCAGGTTGTGTACGCAACTAGCACGGTTCCTTGAAGGTGGCGCATGTAGTGTACGCAACTAGCATAGTTCCTTGAAGGTGGCGCAGGTAGTGTACGCAACTAGCATGGTTCCTTGAAGGTGCAGTAGGTAATGTACGCGACTAGCACGGTTCCTTGAAGGTGGCGTAGGTAGTGTACGCAACTAGCATGGTTCCTTGAAGGTGGCGTAGGTAGTGTACGCAACTAGCATGGTTCCTTGAAGGTGGCGCAGGTAGTGTACGCAACTAGCATTGTTTCCTTGAAGGTGGCGTTGGTAGTGTACACAACTAGCATGGTTCCTTGCAGGTGGCGCAGGTAGTGTACGCAACTAGCATGGTTCCTTGAAGGAGGCGTAGGTAATGTACGCAACTAGCACGGTTCCTTGAAGGTGGCGCAGGTAGTGCACGCAACTAGCATGGTTCCTCGAAGGTGGCGCAGGTAGTGTACGCAACTAGCATGGTTCCTTGAAGGTGGCGCAGGTAGTGTACGCAACTAGCATGGTTCCTTGAGGGTGGCGTAGGTAATGTACGCAACTAGCATGGTTCCTTGAAGGTGGCGCAGGTAGTGTACGCAACTAGCATGGTTCCTTGAAGGTGGCGCAGGTAGTGTACGCAACTAGCATGGTTCCTTGAAGGTGGCGTAGGTAGTGTACGCAACTAGCATGGTTCCTTGAAGGTGGCGCAGGTAGTGTACGCAACTAGCATGGTTCCTTGAAGGTGGCGTAGGTAGTGTACGCAACTAGCATGGTTCCTTGAAGGTGGCGTAGGTAGTGTACGCAACTAGCATGGGTCCTTGAGGATGGCTCAGGTAATGTACGCAACTAGCACGGTTCCTTGAAGGTGGCGCAGGTAATGTACGCAACTAGCACGGTTCCTTGAAGGTAGCGCAGGTAATGTACGCAACTAGCATGGTTCCTTGAAGGTGGCGCAGGTAGTGTACGCAACTAGCATGGTTCCTTGAAGGTGGCGTAGGTAGTGTACGCAACTAGCATGGTTCCTTGAAGGAGGCGCAGGTAGTGTACGCAACTAGCACGGTTCCTTGAAGGTGGCGTAGGTAGTGTACGCAACTAGCATGGTTCCTTGAGGGTGCAGTAGGTAGTGTACGCAACTATCACGGTTCCTTGAAGGTGGCGTAGGTAGTGTACGCAATTAGCACGGTTCCTTGAAGGAGGCGCAGGTAGTGTACGCAACTAGCATGGTTCCTTGAGGGTGGCGTAGGTAGTGTACGCAATTAGCACGGTTCCTTGAAGGTGGCGTAGGTAATGTACGCAATTAGCACGGTTCCTTGAAGGTGGCGCAGGTAATGTACGCAACTAGCACGGTTCCTTGAAGGTGGCGCAGGTAGTGTACGCAACTAGCACGGTTCCTTGAGGGTGGCGTAGGTAGTGTACGCAACTAGCATGGTTCCTTGAAGGTGGCGCAGGTAGTGTACGCAACTAGCATGGTTCCTTGAAGGTGGCGCAGGTAGTATACGCAACTAGCATGGTTCCTTGAAGGTGGCGCAGGTAGTGTACGAAACTAGCATGGTTCCTTGAAGGTGGCGCAGGTAATGTACGCAACTAGCATGGGTCCTTGAGGGTGGCGTAGGTAGTGTACGCAACTAGCATGGTTCCTTTAAGGTGGCGCAGGTAATGTACGCAACTAGCAAGGGTCCTTGAGGATGGCTCAGGTAATGTACGCAACTAGCACGGTTTATTGAAAGTGGCGCAGATATAGTACGCAACTAGCACTGTTCCTTGAAGGTGGCGCAGGTTATGTACGCAACTAGCATGGGTCCATGAGGATGGCTCAGGTTATGTACGCAACTAGCACGGTTCATTGAAGGTGGCGCAGGTAATGTACGACACTAGCATGGGTCCATGAGGATGGCTCAGGTAATGTACGCAACTAGCACGGTTCATTGAAGGTGGCGCAGGTAATGTACGCAACTAGCACGGTTCCTTGAGGGTGGCGTAGGTAGTGTACGCAATTAGCACGGGTCCTTGAAGGTGGCGCAGGAAGTGTACGCAACTAGCACGGTTCCTTGAGGGTGGCGTAGGTAGTGTACGCAACTAGCATGGGTCCTTGAGGGTGGCGCAGGTAGTGTACGCAACTAGCACGGGTCCTTGAAGGTGGCGCAGGTAGTGTACGCAACTAGCACGGTTCCTTGAGGGTGGCGTAGGTAGTGTACGCAACTAGCATGGGTCCTTGAGGGTGGCGCAGGTAGTGTACGCAACTAGCACGGGTCCTTGAGGGTGGCGCAGGTAGTGTACGCAACTAGCATGGGTCCTTGAGGGTGGCGCAGGTAGTGTACGCAACTAGCACGGGTCCTTGAGGGTGGCGCAGGTAGTGTACGCAACTAGCACGGTTCCTTGAAGTTGGCGTAGGTAGTGTACGCAACTAGCATGGGTCCTTGAGGGTGGCGCAGGTAGTGTACGCAACTAGCACGGTTCCTTGAGGGTGGCGTAGGTAGTGTACGCAACTAGCATGGGTCCTTGAGGGTGGCGCAGGTAGTGTACGCAACTAGCACGGTTCCTTGAAGGTGGCGTAGGTAGTGTACGCAATTAGCATGGGTCCTTGAGGGTGGCGTAGGTTGTGTACGCACCTAGCACGGTTCCTTGAAGGTGGCGTAGGTAATGTACGCAACTAGCACGGTTCCTTGAAGGTGGCGCAGGTAATGTACGCAACTAGCACGGTTCCTTGAGGGTGGCGTAGGTAGTGTACGCAACTAGCACGGGTCCTTGAAGGTGGCGCAGGTAATGTACGCAACTAGCATGGATACTTGAGGGTGGCGTAGGTAGTGTACGCAACTAGCACGGGTCCTTGAAGGTGGCGCAGGTAATGTACGCAACTAGCACTGTTCCTTGAAGGTGGCGCAGGTAATGTACGCAACTAGTATGGGTCCTTGAGGGTGGCGTAGGTAGTGTACGCAACTAGCATGGTTCCTTGAAGGTGGCGCAGGTAATGTACGCAACTAGCATGGGTCCTTGAGGGTGGCGTAGGTAGTGTACGCAACTAGCATGGTTCCTTGAAGGTGGCGAAGGTAATGTACGCAACTAGCAAGGGTCCTTGAGGATGGCTCAGCTAATGTACGCAACTAGCACGGTTTATTGAAGGTGGCGCAGATATAGTACGCAACTAGCACTGTTCCTTGAAGGTGGCGCAGGTTATGTACGCAACTAGCATGGGTCCATGAGGATGGCTTAGTTAATGTACGCAACTAGCACGGTTCATTGAAGGTGGCGCAGGTAATGTACGACACTAGCATGGGTCCATGAGGATGGCTCAGGTAATGTACGCAACTAGCACGGTTCATTGAAGGTGGCGCAGGTAATGTACGCAACTAGCACGGTTCATTGAAGGTGGCGCAGATAGTGTACGACACTAGCAAGGGTCCTTGAAGGTGATGCAGGTAATGTACGCAGCTAGCAAGTGTCCTTGAGGGTGGTGCAGGTAATGTACGCAACTAGCATGGGTCCATGAGGATGGCTCAGGTAATGTACGCAACTAGCACGGTTCATTGAAGGTGGCGCAGGTAATGTACGCAACTAGCATGGGTCCTTGAAGGAGGCGCAGGTAATGTACGCAACTAGCATGGGTCCTTGAGGGTGGCGCAGGTAGTGTACGCAACTAGCACGGTTCCTTGAAGGTGGCGTAGGTAGTGTACGCAACTAGCATGGGTCCTTAAGGATGGCTCAGGTAATGTACGCAACTAGCACGGTTCCTTGAAGGTCGCGTAGGTAGTGTACGCAACTAGCACGGTTCATTGAAGGTGGCGCAGGTAGTGTACGCAACTAGCGTAGTTCCTTGAAGGTGGCGCAGGTAGTGTACGCAACTAGCATGGTTCCTTGAAGGTGCAGTAGGTAATGTACGCGACTAGCACGGTTCCTTGAAGGTGGCGTAGGTAGTGTACGCAACTAGCATGGTTCCTTGATGGTGGCGCAGGTAGTGTACGCAACTAGCATGGTTTCTTGAAGGTGGCGCAGGTAGTGTACGCAACTAGCATGGTTCCTTGAAGGTGGCGCAGGTAGTGTACGCAACTAGCACGGTTCCTTGAAGGTGGCGCAGGTAGTGTACGCAACTAGCATAGTTCCTTGAAGGTGGCGCAGGTAGTGTACGCAACTAGCATGGTTCCTTGAAGGTGCAGTAGGTAATGTACGCGACTAGCACGGTTCCTTGAAGGTGGCGTAGGTAGTGTACGCAACTAGCATGGTTCCTTGAAGGTGGCGTAGGTAGTGTACGCAACTAGCATGGTTCCTTGAAGGTGGCGCAGGTAGTGTACGCAACTAGCATGGTTCCTTGAAGGTGGCGTAGGTAGTGTACGCAACTAGCATGGTTCCTTGAAGGTGGCGCAGGTAGTGTACGCAACTAGCATGGTTCCTTGAAGGTGGCGTTGGTAGTGTACGCAACTAGCATGGTTCCTTGAAGGTGGCGCAGGTAGTGTACGCAACTAGCATGGTTCCTTGAAGGAGGCGTAGGTAATGTACGCAACTAGCACGGTTCCTTGAAGGTGGCGCAGGTAGTGCACGCAACTACCATGGTTCCCTGAAGGTGGCGCAGGTAGTGTACGCAACTAGCATGGTTCCTTGAAGGTGGCGCAGGTAGTGTATGCAACTAGCATGGTTCCTTGAGGGTGGCGTAGGTAATGTACGCAACTAGCATGGTTCCTTGAAGGTGGCGCAGGTAGTGTACGCAACTAGCATGGTTCCTTGAAGGTGGCGCAGGTAGTGTACGCAACTAGCATGGTTCCTTGAAGGTGGCGTACGTAGTGTACGCAACTAGCATGGTTCCTTGAAGGTGGCGCAGGTAGTGTACGCAACTAGTATGGTTCCTTGAAGGTGGCGTAGGTAGTGTACGCAACTAGCATGGTTCCTTGAAGGTGGCGCAGGTAGTGTACGCAACTAGCACGGGTCCTTGAAGGTGGCGTAGGTAGTGTACGCAACTAGCATGGGTCCTTGAGGATGGCTCAGGTAATGTACGCAACTAGCACGGTTCCTTGAAGGTGGCGCAGGTAATGTACGCAACTAGCACGGTTCCTTGAAGGTAGCGCAGGTAATGTACGCAACTAGCATGGTTCCTTGAAGGTGGCGCAGGTAGTGTACGCAATTAGCATGGTTCCTTGAAGGTGGCGTAGGTAGTGTACGCAACTAGCATGGTTCCTTGAAGGTGGCGCAGGTAGTGTACGCAACTAGCACGGTTCCTTGAAGGTAGCGCAGGTAGTGTACGCAACTAGCATGGTTCCTTGAAGGTGGCGCAGGTAGTGTACGCAACTAGCATGGTTCCTTGAAGGTGGCGCAGGTAGTGTACGCAACTAGCATGGTTCTTAGAAGGTAGCGCAGGTAGTGTACGCAACTAGCATGGTTCCTTGAAGGTGGCGAAGGTAATGTACGCAACTAGCAAGGGTCCTTGAGGATGGCTCAGGTAATGTACGCAACTAGCACGGTTTATTGAAGGTGGCGCAGATATAGTACGCAACTAGCACTGTTCCTTGAAGGTGGCGCAGGTTATGTACGCAACTAGCATGGGTCCATGAGGATGGCTCAGTTAATGTACGCAACTAGCACGGTTCATTGAAGGTGGCGCAGGTAATGTACGACACTAGCATGGGTCCATGAGGATGGCTCAGGTAATGTACGCAACTAGCACGGTTCATTGAAGGTGGCGCAGGTAATGTACGCAACTAGCACGGTTCATTGAAGGTGGCGCAGATAGTGTACGACACTAGCAAGGGTCCTTGAAGGTGATGCAGGTAATGTACGCAGCTAGCAAGTGTCCTTGAGGGTGGTGCAGTTAATGTACGCAACTAGCATGGGTCCATGAGGATGGCTCAGGTAATGTACGCAACTAGCACGGTTCATTGAAGGTGGCGCAGGTAATGTACGCAACTAGCATGGGTCCTTGAAGGAGGCGCAGGTAATGTACGCAACTAGCATGGGTCCTTGAGGGTGGCGCAGGTAGTGTACGCAACTAGCACGGTTCCTTGAAGGTGGCGTAGGTAGTGTACGCAACTAGCATGGGTCCTTAAGGATGGCTCAGGTAATGTACGCAACTAGCACGGTTCCTTGAAGGTCGCGTAGGTAGTGTACGCAACTAGCACGGTTCATTGAAGGTGGCGCAGGTAGTGTACGCAACTAGCGTAGTTCCTTGAAGGTGGCGCAGGTAGTGTACGCAACTAGCATGGTTCCTTGAAGGTGCAGTAGGTAATGTACGCGACTAGCACGGTTCCTTGAAGGTGGCGTTGGTAGTGTACGCAACTAGCATGGTTCCTTGATGGTGGCGCAGGTAGTGTACGCAACTAGCATGGTTTCTTGAAGGTGGCGCAGGTAGTGTACGCAACTAGCATGGTTCCTTGAAGGTGGCGCAGGTAGTGTACGCAACTAGCACGGTTCCTTGAAGGTGGCGCAGGTAGTGTACGCAAATAGCATAGTTCCTTGAAGGTGGCGCAGGTAGTGTACGCAACTAGCATGGTTCCTTGAAGGTGCAGTAGGTAATGTACGCGACTAGCACGGTTCCTTGAAGGTGGCGTAGGTAGTGTACGCAACTAGCATGGTTCCTTGAAGGTGGCGTAGGTAGTGTACGCAACTAGCATGGTTCCTTGAAGGTGGCGCAGGTAGTGTACGCAACTAGCATGGTTCCTTGAAGGTGGCGTAGGTAGTGTACGCAACTAGCATGGTTCCTTGAAGGTGGCGCAGGTAGTGTACGCAACTAGCATGGTTCCTTGAAGGTGGCGTTGGTAGTGTACGCAACTAGCATGGTTCCTTGAAGGTGGCGCAGGTAGTGTACGCAACTAGCATGGTTCCTTGAAGGAGGCGTAGGTAATGTACGCAACTAGCACGGTTCCTTGAAGGTGGCGCAGGTAGTGCACGCAACTAGCATGGTTCCCTGAAGGTGGCGCAGGTAGTGTACGCAACTAGCATGGTTCCTTGAAGGTGGCGCAGGTAGTGTATGCAACTAGCATGGTTCCTTGAGGGTGGCGTAGGTAATGTACGCAACTAGCATGGTTCCTTGAAGGTGGCGCAGGTAGTGTACGCAACTAGCATGGTTCCTTGAAGGTGGCGCAGGTAGTGTACGCAACTAGCATGGTTCCTTGAAGGTGGCGTACGTAGTGTACGCAACTAGCATGGTTCCTTGAAGGTGGCGCAGGTAGTGTACGCAACTAGTATGGTTCCTTGAAGGTGGCGTAGGTAGTGTACGCAACTAGCATGGTTCCTTGAAGGTGGCGCAGGTAGTGTACGCAACTAGCATGGTTCCTTGAAGGTGGCGTAGGTAGTGTACGCAACTAGCATGGGTCCTTGAGGATGGCTCAGGTAATGTACGCAACTAGCACGGTTCCTTGAAGGTGGCGCAGGTAATGTACGCAACTAGCACGGTTCCTTGAAGGTAGCGCAGGTAATGTACGCAACTAGCATGGTTCCTTGAAGGTGGCGCAGGTAGTGTACGCAATTAGCATGGTTCCTTGAAGGTGGCGTAGGTAGTGTACGCAACTAGCATGGTTCCTTGAAGGTGGCGCAGGTAGTGTACGCAACTAGCACGGTTCCTTGAAGGTGGCGTAGGTAGTGTACGCAACTAGCATGGTTCTTGAGGGTGCAGTAGGTAGTGTACGCAACTAGCACGGTTCCTTGAAGGTGGCGTAGGTAGTGTACGCAATTAGCACGGTTCCTTGAAGGAGGCGCAGGTAGTGTACGCAACTAGCATGGTTCCTTGAGGGTGGCGTAGGTAGTGTACGCAATTAGCACGGTTCCTTGAAGGTGGCGTAGGTAATGTACGCAATTAGCACGGTTCCTTGAAGGTGGCGCAGGTAATGTACGCAACTAGCACGGTTCCTTGAAGGTGGCGCAGGTAGTGTACGCAACTAGCACGGTTCCTTGAGGGTGGCGTAGGTAGTGTACGCAACTAGGATGGTTCCTTGAAGGTGGCGCAGGTAGTGTACGCAACTAGCATGGTTCCTTGAAGGTGGCGCAGGTAGTGTACGCAACTAGCATGGTTCCTTGAAGGTGGCGCAGGTGGTGTACGCAACTAGCATGGGTCCTTGAGGATGGCTCAGGTAATGTACGCAACTAGCATGGTTCCTTGAAGCTGGCGCAGGTAGTGTACGCAACTAGCACGGTTCCTTGAAGGTAGCGCAGGTAGTGTACGCAACTAGCATGGTTCCTTGAAGGTGGCGCAGGTAGTGTACGCAACTAGCATGGTTCCTTGAAGGTGGCGCAGGTAGTGTACGCAACTAGCATGGTTCTTAGAAGGTAGCGCAGGTAGTGTACGCAACTAGCATGGTTCCTTGAAGGTGGCGCAGGTAGTGTACGCAACTAGCATGGTTCCTTGAAGGTGGCGCAGGTAGTGTACGCAACTAGGATGGTTCCTTGAAGGTGGCGCAGGTAGTGTACGCAACTAGCACGGTTCCTTGAAGGTGCAGTAGGTAATGTACGCGACTAGCACGGTTCCTTGAAGGTGGCGCAGGTAGTGTACGCAACTAGCATGGTTCCTTGAAGGTGGCGCAGGTAGTGTACGCGACTAGCACGGTTCCTTGAAGGTGGCGCAGATAGTGTACGCAACTAGCACGGTTCATTGAAGGTGCAGTAGGTAATGTACGCGACTAGCACGGTTCCTTGAAGGAGGCGCAGGTAGTGTACGCAACTAGCACGGTTCATTGAAGGTGGCGCAGGTAGTGTACGCAACTAGCATGGTTCATTGAAGGTGCAGTAGGTAATGTACGCGACTAGCACGGTTCCTTGAAGGAGGCGCAGGTAGTGTACGCAACTAGCACGGTTCATTGAAGGTGGCGCAGGTAGTGTACGCAACTAGCACGGTTCATTGAAGGTGCAGTAGGTAATGTACGCGACTAGCATGGTTCCTTGAAGGTGCAGTAGGTAATGTACGCAACTAGCGCGGTTCCTTGAAGGTGGCGTAGGTAATGTACGCAACTAGCACGGTTCCTTGAAGGTGGCGAAGGTAATGTACGCAACTAGCACGGTTCCTTGAAGGTGCAGTAGGTAATGTACGCAACTAGCACGGTTCCTTGAAGGTGGTGCAGGTAATGTACGCGACTAGCACGGTTCATTGAAGGTGGCGCAGGTAATGTACGCAACTAGCATGGTTCCTTGAGGGTGGCGCAGGTAATGTACGCAACTAGCATGGTTCCTTGGGGGTGGCGCAGGTAATGTACGCAACTAGCACGGTTCCTTGAGGGTGGCGCAGGTAATGTACGCAACTAGCATGGTTCATTGAAGGTGCAGTAGGTAATGTACGCGACTAGCACGGTTCCTTGAAGATGGCGCAGGTAGTGTACGCAACTAGCACGGTTCATTGAAGGTGGCGCAGGTAATGTACGCAACTAGCACGGTTCATTGAAGGTGGCGCAGGTAGTGAACGCAACTAGCACGGTTCATTGAAGGTGGCGCAGGTAGTGTACGCAACCAGCATGGGTCCTTGAGGGTGGCGCAGGTAGTGTACGCAACTAGCACGGTTCCTTGAGGGTGGCGTAGGTAGTGTACGCAACTAGCATGGGTCCTTGAGGGTGGCGCAGGTAGTGTACGCAACTAGCACGGTTCCTTGAAGGTGGCGTAGGTAGTGTACGCAATTAGCATGGGTCCTTGAGGGTGGCGTAGGTAGTGTACGCAACTAGCACGGTTCCTTGAAGGTGGCGTAGGTAATGTACGCAACTAGCACGGTTCCTTGAAGGTGGCGCAGGTAATGTACGCAACTAGCACGGTTCCTTGAAGGTGGCGCAGGTAATGTACGCAACTAGCATGGGTCCTTGAGGGTGGCGTAGGTAGTGTACGCAACTAGCATGGTTCCTTGAAGGTGGCGCAGGTAGTGTACGCAACTAGCAAGGGTCCTTGAGGATGGCTCAGGTAATGTACGCAACTAGCACGGTTTATTGAAGGTGGCGCAGATATAGTACGCAACTAGCACTGTTCCTTGAAGGTGGCGCAGGTTATGCACGCAACTAGCATGGATCCTTGAGGGTGCAGTAGGTAGTGTACGCAACTAGCACTGTTCCTTGAAGGTGGCGTAGATAGTGTACGCAACTAGCACGGTTCCTTGAGGGTGGCGCAGGTAGTGTACGCTACTAGCATGGTTCCTTGAAGGTGGCGCAGGTAATGTACGCAACTAGCATGGGTCCTTGAAGGTGGCGCAGGTAGTGTACGCAACTAGCACGTTTCCTTGAAGGTGAGGTAGGTAGTGTACGCAACTAGCACGGTTCCTTGAAGGTGGCGCAGGTAATGTACGCAACTAGCACGGTTCCTTGAAGGTGGCGCAGGTAGTGTACGCAACTAGCACGGTTCCTTGAAGGTGGCGCAGGTAGTGTACGCAACTAGCACGGTTCCTTGAAGGTGGCGCAGGTAGTGTACGCAACTAGCACGGTTCCTTGAAGGTGGCGCAGGTAATGTACGCAACTAGCACGGTTCCTTGAAGGTGGCGCAGGTAATGTACGCAACTAGCACGGTTCATTGAAGGTGGCGCAGGTAATGTACGCAACTAGCATGGGTCCTGGAAGGAGGCGCAGATAGTGTACGCAACTAGCATGGTTCCTTGAGGGTGGCGCAGGTAGTGTACGCAACTAGCATGGGTCCTTGAGGGTGGCGCAGGTAGTGTACGCAACTAGCACGGTTCCTTGAAGGTGGCGTAGGTAGTGTACGCAACTAGCATGGGTCCATGAGGATGGCTCAGGTAATGTACGCAACTATCACGGTTCCTTGAAGGTCGCGTAGGTAGTGTACGCAACTAGCACGGTTCATTGAAGGTGGCGCAGGTAGTGTACGCAACTAGCATACTTCCTTGAAGGTGGCGCAGGTAGTGAACGCAACTAGCATGGTTCCTTGAAGGTGCAGTAGGTAATGTACGCGACTAGCACGGTTCCTTGAAGGTGGCGTAGGTAGTGTACGCAACTAGCATGGTTCCTTGAAGGTGGCGTAGGTAGTGTACGCAACTAGCATGGTTCCTTGAAGGTGGCGCAGGTAGTGTACGCAACTAGCATGGTTCCTTGATGGTGGCGCAGGTTGTGTACGCAACTAGCACGGTTCCTTGAAGGTGGCGCAGGTAGTGTACGCAACCAGCATAGTTCCTTGAAGGTGGCGCAGGTAGTGTACGCAACTAGCATGGTTCCTTGAAGGTGCAGTAGGTAATGTACGCGACTAGCACGGTTCCTTGAAGGTGGCGTAGGTAGTGTACGCAACTAGCATGGTTCCTTGAAGGTGGCGTAGGTAGTGTACGCAACTAGCATGGTTCCTTGAAAGTGGCGCAGGTAGTGTATGCAACTAGCATGGTTCCTTGAAGGTGGCGTAGGTAGTGTACGCAACTAGCATGGTTCCTTGAAGGTGGCGCAGGTAGTGTACGCAACTAGCATTGTTTCCTTGAAGGTGGCGTTGGTAGTGTACACAACTAGCATGGTTCCTTGAAGGTGGCGCAGGTAGTGTACGCAACTAGCATGGTTCCTTGAAGGAGGCGTAGGTAATGTACGCAACTAGCACGGTTCCTTGAAGGTGGCGCAGGTAGTGCACGCAACTAGCATGGTTCCTCGAAGGTGGCGCAGGTAGTGTACGCAACTAGCATGGTTCCTTGAAGGTGGCGCAGGTAGTGTACGCAACTAGCATGGTTCCTTGAGGGTGGCGTAGGTAATGTACGCAACTAGCATGGTTCCTTGAAGGTGGCGCAGGTAGTGTACGCAACTAGCATGGTTCCTTGAAGGTGGCGCAGGTAGTGTACGCAACTAGAATGGTTCCTTGAAGGTGGCGTAGGTAGTGTACGCAACTAGCATGGTTCCTTGAAGGTGGCGCAGGTAGTGTACGCAACTAGCATGGTTCCTTGAAGGTGGCGTAGGTAGTGTACGCAACTAGCATGGTTCCTTGAAGGTGGCGTAGGTAGTGTACGCAACTAGCATGGGTCCTTGAGGATGGCTCAGGTAATGTACGCAACTAGCACGGTTCCTTGAAGGTGGCGCAGGTAATGTACGCAACTAGCACGGTTCCTTGAAGGTAGCGCAGGTAATGTACGCAACTAGCATGGTTCCTTGAAGGTGGCGCAGGTAGTGTACGCAACTAGCATGGTTCCTTGAAGGTGGCGTAGGTAGTGTACGCAACTAGCATGGTTCCTTGAAGGAGGCGCAGGTAGTGTACGCAACTAGCACGGTTCCTTGAAGGTGGCGTAGGTAGTGTACGCAACTAGCATGGTTCCTTGAGGGTGCAGTAGGTAGTGTACGCAACTAGCACGGTTCCTTGAAGGTGGCGTAGGTAGTGTACGCAATTAGCACGGTTCCTTGAAGGAGGCGCAGGTAGTGTACGCAACTAGCATGGTTCCTTGAGGGTGGCGTAGGTAGTGTACGCAATTAGCACGGTTCCTTGAAGGTGGCGTAGGTAATGTACGCAATTAGCACGGTTCCTTGAAGGTGGCGCAGGTAATGTACGCAACTACCACGGTTCCTTGAAGGTGGCGCAGGTAGTGTACGCAACTAGCACGGTTCCTTGAGGGTGGCGTAGGTAGTGTACGCAACTAGCATGGTTCCTTGAAGGTGGCGCAGGTAGTGTACGCAACTAGCATGGTTCCTTGAAGGTGGCGCAGGTAGTGTACGCAACTAGCATGGTTCCTTGAAGGTGGCGCAGGTAGTGTACGAAACTAGCATGGTTCCTTGAAGGTGGCGCAGGTAATGTACGCAACTAGCATGGGTCCTTGAGGGTGGCGTAGGTAGTGTACGCAACTAGCATGGTTCCTTTAAGGAGGCGCAGGTAATGTACGCAACTAGCAAGGGTCCTTGAGGATGGCTCAGGTAATGTACGCAACTAGCACGGTTTATTGAAAGTGGCGCAGATATAGTACGCAACTAGCACTGTTCCTTGAAGGTGGCGCAGGTTATGTACGCAACTAGCATGGGTCCATGAGGATGGCTCAGGTAATGTACGCAACTAGCACGGTTCATTGAAGGTGGCGCAGGTAATGTACGACACTAGCATGGGTCCATGAGGATGGCTCAGGTAATGTACGCAACTAGCACGGTTCATTGAAGGTGGCGCAGGTAATGTACGCAACTAGCACGGTTCCTTGAGGGTGGCGTAGGTAGTGTACGCTATTAGCACGGGTCCTTGAAGGTGGCGCAGGAAGTGTACGCAACTAGCACGGTTCCTTGAGGGTGGCGTAGGTAGTGTACGCAACTAGCATGGGTCCTTGAGGGTGGCGCAGGTAGTGTACGCAACTAGCACGGGTCCTTGAAGGTGGCGCAGGTAGTGTACGCAACTAGCACGGTTCCTTGAGGGTGGCGTAGGTAGTGTACGCAACTAGCATGGGTCCTTGAGGGTGGCGCAGGTAGTGTACGCAACTAGCACGGGTCCTTGAGGGTGGCGCAGGTAGTGTACGCAACTAGCATGGGTCCTTGAGGGTGGCGCAGGTAGTGTACGCAACTAGCACGGGTCCTTGAGGGTGGCGCAGGTAGTGTACGCAACTAGCACGGTTCCTTGAAGTTGGCGTAGGTAGTGTACGCAACTAGCATGGGTCCTTGAGGGTGGCGCAGGTAGTGTACGCAACTAGCACGGTTCCTTGAGGGTGGCGTAGGTAGTGTACGCAACTAGCATGGGTCCTTGAGGGTGGCGCAGGTAGTGTACGCAACTAGCACGGTTCCTTGAAGGTGGCGTAGGTAGTGTACGCAATTAGCATGGGTCCTTGAGGGTGGCGTAGGTTG
This sequence comes from Meconema thalassinum, assembly GCA_946902985.2. NCBI lineage: Eukaryota > Metazoa > Arthropoda > Insecta > Orthoptera > Tettigoniidae > Meconema > Meconema thalassinum. Next base: position 846,162,484 of record OX336389.2, read on the forward strand.
TGTACGCACCTAGCACGGTTCCTTGAAGGTGGCGTAGGTAATGTACGCAACTAGCACGGTTCCTTGAAGGTGGCGCAGGTAATGTACGCAACTAGCACGGTTCCTTGAGGGTGGCGCAGGTAGTGTACGCAACTAGCACGGGTCCTTGAAGGTGGCGCAGGTAATGTACGCAACTAGCATGGATCCTTGAGGGTGGCGTAGGTAGTGTACGCAACTAGCACGGGTCCTTGAAGGTGGCGCAGGTAATGTACGCAACTAGCACTGTTCCTTGAAGGTGGCGCAGGTAATGTACGCAACTAGTATGGGTCCTTGAGGGTGGCGTAGGTAGTGTACGCAACTAGCATGGTTCCTTGAAGGTGGCGCAGGTAATGTACGCAACTAGCATGGGTCCTTGAGGGTGGCGTAGGTAGTGTACGCAACTAGCATGGTTCCTTGAAGGTGGCGAAGGTAATGTACGCAACTAGCAAGGGTCCTTGAGGATGGCTCAGGTAATGTACGCAACTAGCACGGTTTATTGAAGGAGGCGCAGATATAGTACGCAACTAGCACTGTTCCTTGAAGGTGGCGCAGGTTATGTACGCAACTAGCATGGGTCCATGAGGATGGCTCAGGTAATGTACGCAACTAGCACGGTTCATTGAAGGTGGCGCAGGTAATGTACGACACTAGCATGGGTCCATGAGGATGGCTCAGGTAATGTACGCAACTAGCACGGTTCATTGAAGGTGGCGCAGGTAATGTACGCAACTAGCACGGTTCATTGAAGGTGGCGCAGATAGTGTACGACACTAGCAAGGGTCCTTGAAGGTGATGCAGGTAATGTACGCAGCTAGCAAGTGTCCTTGAGGGTGGTGCAGGTAATGTACGCAACTAGCATGGGTCCATGAGGATGGCTCAGGTAATGTACGCAACTAGCACGGTTCATTGAAGGTGGCGCAGGTAATGTACGCAACTAGCATGGGTCCTTGAAGGAGGCGCAGGTAATGTACGCAACTAGCATGGGTCCTTGAGGGTGGCGCAGGTAGTGTACGCAACTAGCACGGTTCCTTGAAGGTGGCGTAGGTAGTGTACGCAACTAGCATGGGTCCTTAAGGATGGCTCAGGTAATGTACGCAACTAGCACGGTTCCTTGAAGGTCGCGTAGGTAGTGTACGCAACTAGCACGGTTCATTGAAGGTGGCGCAGGTAGTGTACGCAACTAGCGTAGTTCCTTGAAGGTGGCGCAGGTAGTGTACGCAACTAGCATGGTTCCTTGAAGGTGCAGTAGGTAATGTACGCGACTAGCACGGTTCCTTGAAGGTGGCGTAGGTAGTGTACGCAACTAGCATGGTTCCTTGATGGTGGCGCAGGTAGTGTACGCAACTAGCATGGTTTCTTGAAGGTGGCGCAGGTAGTGTACGCAACTAGCATGGTTCCTTGAAGGTGGCGCAGGTAGTGTACGCAACTAGCACGGTTCCTTGAAGGTGGCGCAGGTAGTGTACGCAACTAGCATAGTTCCTTGAAGGTGGCGCAGGTAGTGTACGCAACTAGCATGGTTCCTTGAAGGTGCAGTAGGTAATGTACGCGACTAGCACGGTTCCTTGAAGGTGGCGTAGGTAGTGTACGCAACTAGCATGGTTCCTTGAATGTGGCGTAGGTAGTGTACGCAACTAGCATGGTTCCTTGAAGGTGGCGCAGGTAGTGTACGCAACTAGCATGGTTCCTTGAAGGTGGCGTAGGTAGTGTACGCAACTAGCATGGTTCCTTGAAGGTGGCGCAGGTAGTGTACGCAACTAGCATGGTTCCTTGAAGGTGGCGTTGGTAGTGTACGCAACTAGCATGGTTCCTTGAAGGTGGCGCAGGTAGTGTACGCAACTAGCATGGTTCCTTGAAGGAGGCGTAGGTAATGTACGCAACTAGCACGGTTCCTTGAAGGTGGCGCAGGTAGTGCACGCAACTAGCATGGTTCCCTGAAGGTGGCGCAGGTAGTGTACGCAACTAGCATGGTTCCTTGAAGGTGGCGCAGGTAGTGTATGCAACTAGCATGGTTCCTTGAGGGTGGCGTAGGTAATGTACGCAACTAGCATGGTTCCTTGAAGGTGGCGCAGGTAGTGTACGCAACTAGCATGGTTCCTTGAAGGTGGCGCAGGTAGTGTACGCAACTAGCATGGTTCCTTGAAGGTGGCGTACGTAGTGTACGCAACTAGCATGGTTCCTTGAAGGTGGCGCAGGTAGTGTACGCAACTAGTATGGTTCCTTGAAGGTGGCGTAGGTAGTGTACGCAACTAGCATGGTTCCTTGAAGGTGGCGCAGGTAGTGTACGCAACTAGCATGGTTCCTTGAAGGTGGCGTAGGTAGTGTACGCAACTAGCATGGGTCCTTGAGGATGGCTCAGGTAATGTACGCAACTAGCACGGTTCCTTGAAGGTGGCGCAGGTAATGTACGCAACTAGCACGGTTCCTTGAAGGTAGCGCAGGTAATGTACGCAACTAGCATGGTTCCTTGAAGGTGGCGCAGGTAGTGTACGCAATTAGCATGGTTCCTTGAAGGTGGCGTAGGTAGTGTACGCAACTAGCATGGTTCCTTGAAGGTGGCGCAGGTAGTGTACGCAACTAGCACGGTTCCTTGAAGGTGGCGTAGGTAGTGTACGCAACTAGCATCTTTCTTGAGGGTGCAGTAGGTAGTGTACGCAACTAGCACGGTTCCTTGAAGGTGGCGTAGGTAGTGTACGCAATTAGCACGGTTCCTTGAAGGAAGCGCAGGTAGTGTACGCAACTAGCATGGTTCCTTGAGGGTGGCGTAGGTAGTGTACGCAATTAGCACGGTTCCTTGAAGGTGGCGTAGGTAATGTACGCAATTAGCACGGTTCCTTGAAGGTGGCGCAGGTAATGTACGCAACTAGCACGGTTCCTTGAAGGTGGCGCAGGTAGTGTACGCAACTAGCACGGTTCCTTGAGGGTGGCGTAGGTAGTGTACGCAACTAGGATGGTTCCTTGAAGGTGGCGCAGGTAGTGTACGCAACTAGCATGGTTCCTTGAAGGTGGCGCAGGTAGTGTACGCAACTAGCATGGTTCCTTGAAGGTGGCGCAGGTAGTGTACGCAACTAGCATGAGTCCTTGAGGATGGCTCAGGTAATGTACGCAACTAGCATGGTTCCTTGAAGGTGGCGCAGGTAGTGTACGCAACTAGCATGGTTCTTAGAAGGTAGCGCAGGTAGTGTACGCAACTAGCATGGTTCCTTGAAGGTGGCGCAGGTAGTGTACGCAACTAGCATGGTTCCTTGAAGGTGGCGCAGGTAGTGTACGCAACTAGGATGGTTCCTTGAAGGTGGCGCAGGTAGTGTACGCAACTAGCACGGTTCCTTGAAGGTGCAGTAGGTAATGTACGCGACTAGCACGGTTCCTTGAAGGTGGCGCAGGTAGTGTACGCAACTAGCATGGTTCCTTGAAGGTGGCGCAGGTAGTGTACGCGACTAGCACGGTTCCTTGAAGGTGGCGCAGATAGTGTACGCAACTAGCACGGTTCATTGAAGGTGCAGTAGGTAATGTACGCGACTAGCACGGTTCCTTGAAGGAGGCGCAGGTAGTGTACGCAACTAGCACGGTTCATTGAAGGTGGCGCAGGTAGTGTACGCAACTAGCATGGTTCATTGAAGGTGCAGTAGGTAATGTACGCGACTAGCACGGTTCCTTGAAGGAGGCGCAGGTAGTGTACGCAACTAGCACGGTTCATTGAAGGTGGCGCAGGTAGTGTACGCAACTAGCACGGTTCATTGAAGGTGCAGTAGGTAATGTACGCGACTAGCATGGTTCCTTGAAGGTGCAGTAGGTAATGTACGCAACTAGCGCGGTTCCTTGAAGGTGGCGTAGGTAATGTACGCAACTAGCACGGTTCCTTGAAGGTGGCGAAGGTAATGTACGCAACTAGCACGGTTCCTTGAAGGTGCAGTAGGTAATGTACGCAACTAGCACGGTTCCTTGAAGGTGGTGCAGGTAATTTACGCGACTAGCACGGTTCATTGAAGGTGGCGCAGGTAATGTACGCAACTAGCATGGTTCCTTGAGGGTGGCGCAGGTAATGTACGCAACTAGCATGGTTCCTTGGGGGTGGCGCAGGTAATGTACGCAACTAGCACGGTTCCCTGAGGGTGGCGCAGGTAATGTACGCAACTAGCATGGTTCATTGAAGGTGCAGTAGGTAATGTACGCGACTAGCACGGTTCCTTGAAGGTGGCGCAGGTAGTGTACGCAACTAGCACGGTTCATTGAAGGTGCAGTAGGTAATGTACGCGACTAGCATGGTTCATTGAAGGTGCAGTAGGTAATGTACGCGACTAGCATGGTTCCTTGAAGGTGCAGTAGGTAATGTACGCGACTAGCACGGTTCCTTGAAGTTGGCGCAGGTAATGTACGCGACTAGCATGGTTCCTTGAAGGTGGCGCATGTAGTGTACGCAACTAGCATGGTTCCTTGAGGGTGCAGTAGGTAATGTACGCAACTAGCACGGTTCATTGAAGGTGGCGCAGGTAATGTACGCAACTAGCACGGTTCATTGAAGGTGGCGCAGGTAGTGAACGCAACTAGCACGGTTCATTGAAGGTGGCGCAGGTAGTGTACGCAACTAGCACGGTTCCTTGAAGGTGGCGCAGGTAGTGTACGCAACTAGCACGGTTCATTGAAGGTGGCGCAGGTAATGTACGCAACTAGCACGGTTCATTGAAGGTGGCGCAGGTAGTGTACGCAACTAGCACGGTTCATTGAAGGTGCAGTAGGTAATGTACGCGACTAGCATGGTTCCTTGAAGGTGCAGTAGGTAATGTACGCGACTAGCATGGTTCCTTGAAGGTGCAGTAGGTAATGTACGCGACTAGCACGGTTCCTTGAAGTTGGCGCAGGTAATGTACGCGACTAGCATGGTTCCTTGAAGGTGGCGCATGTAGTGTACGCAACTAGCATGGTTCCTTGAGGGTGCAGTAGGTAATGTACGCAACTAGCACGGTTCATTGAAGGTGGCGTAGGTAGTGTACGCGACTAGCATGGTTCCTTGAAGGAGGCGCAGGTAGTGTACGCAACTAGCACGGTTCCTTGAAGGTGGCGCATGTAATGTACGCAACTAGCACTGTTCCTTGAAGGTGGCGTAGGTAGTGTACGCAACTAGCACGGTTCCTTGAGGGTGGCGCAGGTAGTGTACGCAACTAGCATGGGTCCTTGAGGGTGGCGTAGGTAGTGTACGCAACTAGCACGGTTCCTTGAAGGTGGCGCAGGTAATGTACGCAACTAGCACGGTTCCTTGAGGGAGGCGCAGGTAGTGTACGCAACTAGCACGGTTCCTTGAAGGTGGCGCAGGTAATCTACGCAACTACCATGGGTCCTTGAGGGTGGCGTAGGTAGTGTACGCAACTAGCGCTGTTCCTTGAAGGTGGCGTAGGTAGTGTACGCAACTAGCACGGTTCCTTGAGGGTGGCGCAGGTAGTGTACGCAACTAGCATGGTTCCTTGAAGGTGGCGCAGGTAATGTTCGCAACTAGCATGGGTCCTTGAAGGTGGCGCAGGTAGTGTACGCAACTAGCACGGTTCCTTGAAGGTGGCGTAGGTAGTGTACGCAACTAGCACGGTTCCTTGGAGGTGGCGCCGGTAATGTACGCAACTAGCACGGTTCCTTGAAGGTGGCGCAGGTAGTGTACGCAACTAGCACGGTTCCTTGAAGGTGGCGCAGGTAGTGTACGCAACTAGCACGGTCCCTTGAAGGTGGCGCAGGTAGTGTACGCAACTAGCACGGTTCCTTGAAGGTGGCGCAGGTAATGTACGCAACTAGCACGGTTCCTTGAAGGTGGCGCAGGTAATGTACGCAACTAGCACGGTTCATTGAAGGTGGCGCAGGTAATGTACGCAACTAGCATGGGTCCTTGAAGGAGGCGCAGGTAGTGTACGCAACTAGCATGGTTCATTGAGGGTGGCGCAGGTAGTGTACGCAACTAGCATGGGTCCTTGAGGGTGGCGCAGGTAGTGTACGCAACTAGCACGGTTCCTTGAAGGTGGCGTAGGTAGTGTACGCAACTAGCATGGGTCCATGAGGATGGCTAAGGTAATGTAAGCAACTAGCACGGTTCCTTGAAGGTCGCGTAGGTAGTGTACGCAACTAGCACGGTTCATTGAAGGTGGCGCAGGTAGTGTACGCAACTAGCATAGTTCCTTGAAGGTGGCGCAGGTAGTGTACGCAACTAGCATGGTTCCTTGAAGGTGCAGTAGGTAATGTACGCGACTAGCACGGTTCCTTGAAGGTGGCGTAGGTAGTGTACGCAACTAGCATGGTTCCTTGAAGGTGGCGTAGGTAGTGTACGCAACTAGCATGGTTCCTTGAAGGTGGCGCAGGTAGTGTACGCAACTAGCATGGTTCCTTGAAGGTGGCGCAGGTAGTGTACGCAACTAGCACGGTTCCTTGAAGGTGGCGCAGGTAGTGTACGCAACTAGCATAGTTCCTTGAAGGTGGCGCAGGTAGTGTACGCAACTAGCATGGCTCCTTGAAGGTGCAGTAGGTAATGTACGCGACTAGCACGGTTCCTTGAAGGTGGCGTAGGTAGTGTACGCAACTAGCATGGTTCCTTGAAGGTGGCGTAGGTAGTGTACGCAACTAGCATGGTTCCTTGAAGGTGGCGCAGGTAGTGTACGCAACTAGCATGGTTCCTTGAAGGTGGCGTAGGTAGTGTACGCAACTAGCATGGTTCCTTGAAGGTGGCGCAGGTAGTGTACGCAACTAGCATGATTCCTTGAAGGTGGCGTTGGTAGTGTACGCAACTAGCATGGTTCCTTGAAGGTGACGCAGGTAGTGTACGCAACTAGCACGGTTCCTTGAGGGTGGCGTAGGTAGTGTACGCAACTAGCATGGGTCCTTGAGGGTGGCGCAGGTAGTGTACGCAACTAGCACGGGTCCTTGAGGGTGGCGCATGTAGTGTACGCAACTAGCATGGGTCATTGAGGTTGGCGCAGGTAGTGTACGCAACTAGCACGGGTCATTGAGGGTGGCGCAGGTAGTGTACGCAACTAGCACGGTTCCTTGAAGTTGGCGTAGGTAGTGTACGCAACTAGCATGGGTCCTTGAGGGTGGCGCAGGTAGTGTACGCAACTAGCACGGTTCCTTGAGGGTGGCGTAGGTAGTGTACGCAACTAGCATGGGTCCTTGAGGGTGGCGCAGGTAGTGTACGCAACTAGCACGGTTCCTTGATGGTGGCGTAGGTAGTGTACGCAATTAGCATGGGTCCTTGAGGGTGGCGTAGGTAGTGTACGCAACTAGCACGGTTCCTTGAAGGTGGCGTAGGTAATGTACGCAACTAGCACGGTTCCTTGAAGGTGGCGCAGGTAATGTACGCAACTAGCACGGTTCCTTGAGGGTGGCGTAGGTAGTGTACGCAACTAGCACGGGTCCTTGAAGGTGGCGCAGGTAATGTACGCAACTAGCATGGATCCTTGAAGGTGGCGTAGGTAGTGTACGCAACTAGCACGGGTCCTTGAAGGTGGCGCAGGTAATGTACGCAACTAGCACTGTTCCTTGAAGGTGGCGCAGGTAATGTACGCAACTAGCATGGGTCCTTGAGGGTGGCGTAGGTAGTGTACGCAACTAGCTTGGTTCCTTGAAGGTGGCGCAGGTAATGTACGCAACTAGCATGGGTCCTTGAGGGTGGCGTAGGTAGTGTACGCAACTAGCATGGTTCCTTGAAGGTGGCGCAGGTAATGTACGCAACTAGCAAGGGTCCTTGAGGATGGCTCAGGTAATGTATGCAACTAGCACGGTTTATTGAAGGTGGCGCAGATATAGTACGCAACTAGCACTGTTCCTTGAAGGTGGCGCAGGTTATGTACGCAACTAGCATGGGTCCATGAGGATGGCTCAGGTAATGTACGCAACTAGCACGGTTCATTGAAGGTGGCGCAGGTAATGTACGACACTAGCATGGGTCCATGAGGATGGCTCAGGTAATGTACGCAACTAGCACGGTTCATTGAAGGTGGCGCAGGTAATGTACGCAACTAGCACGGTTCATTGATGGTGGCGCAGATAGTGTACGACACTAGCAAGGGTCCTTGAAGGTGGTGCAGGTAATGTACGCAACTAGCAAGGGTCCTTGAGGGTGGTGCAGGTAATGTACGCAACTAGCATGGGTCCATGAGGATGGCTCAGGTAATGTACACAACTAGCACGGTTCATTGAAGGTGGCGCAGGTAATGTACGCATCTAGCATGGGTCCTTGAAGGAGGCGCAGGTAATGTACGCAACTAGCATGGGTCCTTGAGGGTGGCGCAGGTAGTGTACGCAACTAGCACGGTTCCTTGAAGGTGGCGTAGGTAGTGTACGCAACTAGCATGGGCCCTTAAGGATGGCTCAGGTAATGTACGCAACTAGCACGGTTCCTTGAAGGTCGCGTAGGTAGTGTACGCAACTAGCACGGTTCATTGAAGGTGGCGCAGGTAGTGTACGCAACTAGCATAGTTCCTTGAAGGTGGCGCAGGTAGTGTACCCAACTAGCATGGTTCCTTGAAGGTGCAGTAGGTAATGTACGCGACTAGCACGGTTCCTTGAAGGTGGCGTAGGTAGTGTACGCAACTAGCATGGTTCCTTGAAGGTGGCGTAGTTAGTGTACGCAACTAGCATGTTTCCTTGAAGGTGGCGCAGTTAGTGTACGCAACTAGCATGGTTCCTTGAAGGTGGCGCAGGTAGTGTACGCAACTAGCACGGTTCCTTGAAGGTGGCGCAGGTAGTGTACGCAACTAGCATAGTTCCTTGAAGGTGGCGCAGGTAGTGTACGCAACTAGCATGGTTCCTTGAAGGTGCAGTAGGTAATGTACGCGACTAGCACGGTTCCTTGAAGGTGGCGTAGGTAGTGTACGCAACTAGCATGGTTCCTTGAAGGTGGCGTAGGTAGTGTACGCAACTAGCATGGTTCCTTGAAGGTGGCGCAGGTAGTGTACGCAACTAGAATGGTTCCTTGAAGGTGCCGTAGGTAGTGTACGCAACTAGCATGGTTCCTTGAAGGTGGCGCAGGTAGTGTACGCAACTAGCATGGTTCCTTGAAGGTGGCGTTGGTAGTGTACGCAACTAGCATGGTTCCTTGAAGGTGGCGCAGGTAGTGTACGCAACTAGCATGGTTCCTTGAAGGAGGCGTAGGTAATGTACGCAACTAACACGGTTCCTTGAAGGTGGCGCAGGTAGTGCACGCAACTAGCATGGTTCCTTGAAGGTGGCGCAGGTAGTGTACGCAACTAGCATGGTTCCTTGAAGGTGGCGCAGGTAGTGTACGCAACTAGCATGGTTCTTTGAGGGTGGCGTAGGTAATGTACGCAACTAGCATGGTTCCTTGAAGGTGGCGCAGGTAGTGTACGCAACTAGCATGGTTCCTTGAAGGTGGCGCAGGTAGTGTACGCAACTAGCATGGTTCCTTGAAGGTGGCGTACGTAGTGTACGCAACTAGCATGGTTCCTTGAAGGTGGCGCAGGTAGTGTACGCAACGAGCATGGTTCCTTGAAGGTGGCGTAGGTAGTGTACGCAACTAGCATGGTTCCTTGAAGGTGGCGCAGGTAGTGTACGCAACTAGCATGGTTCCTTGAAGGTGGCGTAGGTAGTGTACGCAACTAGCATGGGTCCTTGAGGATGGCTCAGGTAATGTACGCAACTAGCACGGTTCTTTGAAGGTGGCGCAGGTAATGTACGCAACTAGCACGGTTCCTTGAAGGTAGCGCAGGTAGTGTACGCAACTAGCATGGTTCCTTGAAGGTGGCGCAGGTAGTGTACGCAATTAGCATGGTTCCTTGAAGTTGGCGTAGGTAGTGTACGCAACTAGCATGGTTCCTTGAAGGTGGCGCAGGTAGTGTACGCAACTAGCACGGTTCCTTGAAGGTGGCGTAGGTAGTGTACGCAACTAGCATGGTACCTTGAGGATGCAGTAGGTAGTGTACGCAACTAGCACGGTTCCTTGAAGGTGGCGTAGGTAGTGTACGCAATTAGCACGGTTCCTTGAAGGAGGCGCAGGTAGTGTACGCAACTAGCATGGTTCCTTGAAGGTGGCGCAGGTAATGTACGCAACTAGCACGGTTCCTTGAAGGTGGCGCAGGTAGTGTACGCAACTAGCACGGTTCCTTGAGGGTGGCGTAGGTAGTGTACGCAACTAGCATGGTTCCTTGAAGGTGGCGCAGGTAGTGTACGCAACTAGCATGGTTCCTTGAAGGTGGCGCAGGTAGTGTACGCAACTAGCATGGTTCCTTGAAGGTGGCGCAGGTAGTGTACGCAACTAGCATGGGTCCTTGAGGATGGCTCAGGTAATGTACGCAACTAGCATGGTTCCTTGAAGGTGGCGCAGGTAGTGTACGCAACTAGCACGGTTCCTTGAAGGTAGCGCAGGTAGTGTACGCAACTAGCATGGTTCCTTGAAGGTGGCGCAGATAGTGTACGCAACTAGCATGGTTCCTTGAAGGTGGCGCAGGTAGTGTACGCAACTAGCATGGTTCTAAGAAGGTAGCGCAGGTAGTGTACGCAACTAGCATGGTTCCTTGAAGGTGTCGCAGGTAGTGTACGCAACTAGCATGGTTCCTTGAAGGTGGCGCAGGTAGTGTACGCAACTAGCACGGTTCCTTGAAGGTGCAGTAGGTAATGTACGCGACTAGCACGGTTCCTTGAAGGTGGCGCAGGTAGTGTACGCAACTAGCATGGTTCCTTGAAGGTGGCGCAGGTAGTGTACGCGACTAGCACGGTTCCTTGAAGGTGGCGCAGGTAGTGTACGCAACTAGCACGGTTCATTGAAGGTGCAGTAGGTAATGTACGCGACTAGCACGGTTCCTTGAAGGAGGCGCAGGTAGTGTACGCAACTAGCACGGTTCATTGAAGGTGGCGCAGGTAGTGTACGCAACTAGCACGGTTCATTGAAGGTGCAGTAGGTAATGTACGCGACTAGCATGGTTCCTTGAAGGTGCAGTAGGTAATGTACAAGACTAGCATGGTTCCTTGAAGGTGCAGTAGGTAATGTACGCAACTAGCACGGTTCCTTGAAGGTGGCGTAGGTAATGTACGCAACTAGCACGGTTCCTTGAAGGTGGCGAAGGTAATGTACGCAACTAGCACGGTACCTTGAAGGTGCAGTAGGTAATGTACGCAACTAGCACGGTTCCTTGAAGGTGGTGCAGGTAATGTACGCGACTAGCACGGTTCATTGAAGGTGGCGCAGGTAATGTACGCAACTAGCATGGTTCCTTGAGGGTGGCGCAGGTAATGTACGCAACTAGCATGGTTCCTTGGGGGTGGCGCAGGTAATGTACGCAACTAGCACGGTTCCTTGAGGGTGGCGCAGGTAATGTACGCAACTAGCATGGTTCATTGAAGATGCAGTAGGTAATGTACGCGACTAGCACGGTTCCTTGAAGGTGGCGCAGGTAGTGTACGCAACCAGCACGGTTCCTTGAAGGTGGCGCAGGTAATGTACGCAACTAGCACGGTTCCTTGAAGGTGGCGCAGGTAGTGTACGCAACTAGCATGGTTCCTTGAAGGTGGCGCAGGTAGTGTACGCAACTAGCACGGTTCCTTGAAGGTGGCGCAGGTAGTGTACGCAACTAGCACGGTTCATTGAAGGTGGCGCAGGTAATGTACGCAACTAGCACGATTCATTGAAGGTGGCGCAGGTAGTGTACGCAACTAGCACGGTTCATTGAAGGTGCAGTAGGTAATGTACGCGACTAGCATGGTTCCTTGAAGGTGCAGTAGGTAATGTACGCGACTAGCATGGTTCCTTGAAGGTGCAGTAGGTAATGTACGCGACTAGCACGGTTCCTTGAAGGTGGCGCGGGTAATGTACGCGACTAGCATGGTTCCTTGAAGGTGGCGCAGGTAGTGTACGCAACTAGCATGGTTCCTTGAGGGTGCAGTAGGTAATGTACGCAACTAGCACGGTTCATTGAAGGTGGCGTAGGTAGTGTACGCGACTAGCATGGTTCCTTGAAGGACGCGCAGGTAGTGTACGCAACTAGCACGGTTCCTTGAAGGTGGCGCATGTAATGTACGCAACTAGCACTGTTCCTTGAAGGTGGCGTAGGTAGTGTACGCAACTAGCACGGTTCCTTGAGGGTGGCGCAAGTAGTGTACGCAACTAGCATGGGTCCTTGAGGGTGGCGTAGGTAGTGTACGCAACTAGCGCGGTTCCTTGAAGGTGGCGCAGGTAATGTACGCAACTAGCACGGTTCCTTGAGGGTGGCGCAGGTAGTGTACGCAACTAGCACGGTTCGTTGAAGGTGGCGCAGGTAATCTACGCAACTAGCATGGGTCCTTGAGGGTGGCGTAGGTAGTGTACGCAACTAGCACTGTTCCTTGAAGGTGGCGTAGGTAGTGTACGCAACTAGCACGGTTCCTTGAGGGTGGCGCAGGTAGTGTACGCAACTAGCATGGTTCCTTGAAGGTGGCGCAGGTAATGTACGCAACTAGCATGGGTCCTTGAAAGTGGCGCAGGTAGTGTACGCAACTAGCACGGTTCCTTGAAGGTGGCGTAGGTAGTTTACGCAACTAGCACGGTTCCTTGAAGGTGGCGCAGGTAATGTACGCAACTAGCACGGTTCCTTGAAGGTGGCGCAGGTAGTGTACGCAACTAGCACGGTTCCTTGAAGGTGGCGCAGGTAGTGTACGCAACTAGCACGGTTCCTTGAAGGTGGCGCAGGTAGTGTACGCAACTAGCACGGTTCCTTGAAGGTGGCGCAGGTAATGTACGCAACTAGCACGGTTCCTTGAAGGTGGCGCAGGTAATGTACGCAACTAGCACGGTTCATTGAAGGTGGCGCAGGTAATGTACGCAACTAGCATGGGTCCTTGAAGGAGGCGCAGGTAGTGTACGCAACTAGCATGGTTCCTTGAGGGTGGCGCAGGTAGTGTACGCAACTAGCATGGGTCCTTGAGGGTGGCGCAGGTAGTGTACGCAACTAGCACGGTTCCTTGAAGGTGGCGTAGGTAGTGTACGCAACTAGCATGGGTCCATGAGGATGGCTCAGGTAATGTACGCAACTAGCACGGTTCCTTGAAGGTCGCGTAGGTAGTGTACGCAACTAGCACGGTTCATTGAAGGTGGCGCAGGTAGTGTACGCAACTAGCATACTTCCTTGAAGGTGGCGCAGGTAGTGTACGCAACTAGCATGGTTCCTTGAAGGTGCAGTAGGTAATGTACGCGACTAGCACGGTTCCTTGAAGTTGGCGTAGGTAGTGTACGCAACTAGCATGGTTCCTTGAAGGTGGCGTAGGTAGTGTACGCAACTAGCATGGTTCCTTGAAGGTGGCGCAGGTAGTGTACGCAACTAGCATGGTTCCTTGAAGGTGGCGTAGGTAGTGTACGCAACTAGCATGGTTCCTTGAAGGTGGCGCAGGTAGTGTACGCAACTAGCATTGTTTCCTTGAAGGTGGCGTTGGTAGTGTACGCAACTAGCATGGTTCCTTGAAGGTGGCGCAGGTAGTGTACGCAACTAGCATGGTTCCTTGAAGGAGGCGTAGGTAATGTACGCAACTAGCACGGTTCCTTGCAGGTGGCGCAGGTAGTGCACGCAACTAGCATGGTTCCTCGAAGGTGGCGCAGGTAGTGTACGCAACTAGCATGGTTCCATGAAGGTGGCGCAGGTAGTGTACGCAACTAGCATGGTTCCTTGAGGGTGGCGTAGGTAATGTACGCAACTAGCATGGTTCCTTGAAGGTGGCGCAGGTAGTGTACGCAACTAGCATGGTTCCTTGAAGGTGGCGCAGGTAGTGTACGCAACTAGCATGGTTCCTTGAAGGTGGCGTAGGTAGTGTACGCAACTAGCATGGTTCCTTGAAGGTGGCGCAGGTATTGTACGCAACTAGCATGGTTCCTTGAAGGTGGCGTAGGTAGTGTACGCAACTAGCATGGTTACTTAAAGGTGGCGCAGGTATTGTACGCAACTAGCATGGTTCCTTGAAGGTGGCGTAGGTAGTGTACGCAAATAACATGGGTCCTTGAGGATGGCTCAGGTAATGTACGCAACTAGCACGGTTCCTTGAAGGTGGCGCAGGTAATGTACGCAACTAGCACGGTTCCTTGAAGGTAGCGCAGGTAATGTACGCAACTAGCATGGTTCCTTGAAGGTGGCGCAGGTAGTGTACGCAACTAGCATGGTTCCTTGAAGGTGGCGTAGGTAGTGTACGCAACTAGCATGGTTCCTTGAAGGAGGCGCAGGTAGTGTACGCAACTAGCACGGTTCCTTGAAGGTGGCGTAGGTAGTGTACGCAACTAGCATGGTTCCTTGAGGGTGCAGTAGGTAGTGTACGCAACTAGCACGGTTCCTTGAAGGTGGCGTAGGTAGTGTACGCAATTAGCACGGTTCCTTGAAGGAAGCGCAGGTAGTGTACGCAACTAGCATGGTTCCTTGAGGGTGGCGTAGGTAGTGTACGCAATTAGCACGGTTCCTTGAAGGTGGCGTAGGTAATGTACGCAATTAGCACGGTTCCTTGAAGGTGGCGCAGGTAATGTACGCAACTAGCACGGTTCCTTGAAGGTGGCGCAGGTAGTGTACGCAACTAGCACGGTTCCTTGAGGGTGGCGTAGGTAGTGTACGCAACTAGCATGGTTCCTTGAAGGTGGCGCAGGTAGTGTACGCAACTAGCATGGTTCCTTGAAGGTGGCGCAGGTAGTGTACGCAACTAGCATGGTTCCTTGAAGGTGGCGCAGGTAGTGTACGCAACTAGCATGGTTCCTTGAAGGTGGCGCAGGTAATGTACGCAACTAGCATGGGTCCTTGAGGGTGGCGTACGTAGTGTACGCAACTAGCATGGTTCCTTGAAGGTGGCGCAGGTAATGTACGCAACTAGCAAGGCTCCTTGAGGATGGCTCAGGTAATGTACGCAACTAGCACGGTTTATTGAAGGTGGCGCAGATATAGTACGCAACTAGCACTGTTCCTTGTAGGTGGCGCAGGATATGTACGCAACTAGCATGGGTCCATGAGGATGGCTCAGGTAATGTACGCAACTAGCACGGTTCATTGAAGGTGGCGCAGGTAATGTACGACACTAGCATGGGTCCATGAGGATGGCTCAGGTAATGTACGCAACTAGCACGGTTCATTGAAGGTGGCGCAGGTAATGTACGCAACTAGCACGGTTCCTTGAGGGTGGCGTAGGTAGTGTACGCAATTAGCACGGGTCCTTGAAGGTGGCGCAGGTAGTGTACGCAACTAGCACGGTTCCTTGAGGGTGGCGTAGGTAGTGTACGCAACTAGCATGGGTCCTTGAGGGTGGCGCAGGTAGTGTACGCAACTAGCACGGGTCCTTGAAGGTGGCGCAGGTAGTGTACGCAACTAGCACGGTTCCTTGAGGGTGGCGTAGGTAGTGTACGCAACTAGCATGGGTCCTTGAGGGTGGCGCAGGTAGTGTACGCAACTAGCACGGGTCCTTGAGGGTGGCGCAGGTAGTGTACGCAACTAGCATGGGTCCTTGAGGGTGGCGCAGGTAGTGTACGCAACTAGCACGGGTCCTTGAGGGTGGCGCAGGTAGTGTACGCAACTAGCACGGTTCCTAAGTTGGCGTAGGTAGTGTACGCAACTAGCATGGGTCCTTGAGGGTGGCGCAGGTAGTGTACGCAACTAGCACGGTTCCTTGCGGGTGGCGTAGGTAGTGTACGCAACTAGCATGGGTCCTTGAGGGTGGCGCAGGTAGTGTACGCAACTAGCACGGTTCCTTGAAGGTGGCGTAGGTAGTGTACGCAATTAGCATGGGTCCTTGAGGGTGGCGTAGGTTGTGTACGCAACTAGCACGGTTCCTTGAAGGTGGCGTAGGTAATGTACGCAACTAGCACGGTTCCTTGAAGGTGGCGCAGGTAATGTACGCAACTAGCACGGTTCCTTGAGGGTGGCGTAGGTAGTGTACGCAACTAGCACGGGTCCTTGAAGGTGGCGCAGGTAATGTACGCAACTAGCATGGATCCTTGAGGGTGGCGTAGGTAGTGTACGCAACTAGCACGGGTCCTTGAAGGTGGCGCCGGTAATGTACGCAACTAGCACTGTTCCTTGAAGGTGGCGCAGATAATGTACGCAACTAGTATGGGTCCTTGAGGGTGGCGTAGGTAGTGTACGCAACTAGCATGGTTCCTTGAAGGTGGCGCAGGTAATGTACGCAACTAGCATGGGTCCTTGAGGGTGGCGTAGGTAGTGTACGCAACTAGCATGGTTCCTTGAAGGTGGCGCAGGTAATGTACGCAACTAGCAAGGGTCCTTGAGGATGGCTCAGGTAATGTACGCAACTAGCACGGTTTATTGAAGGTGGCGCAGATATAGTACGCAACTAGCACTGTTCCCTGAAGGTGGCGCAGGTTATGTACGCAACTAGCATGGGTCCATGAGGATGGCTCAGGTAATGTACGCAACTAGCACGGTTCATTGAAGGTGGCGCAGGTAATGTACGACACTAGCATGGGTCCATGAGGATGGCTCAGGTAATGTACGCAACTAGCACGGTTCCTTGAAGGTGGCGCAGGTAATGTACGCAACTAGCACGGTTCCTTGAAGGTGGCGCAGGTAGTGTACGCAACTAGCACGGTTCCTTGAAGGTGGCGCAGGTAGTGTACGCAACTAGCACGGTTCCTTGAAGGTGGCGCAGGTAGTGTACGCAACTAGCACGGTTCCTTGAAGGTGGCGCAGGTAATGTACGCAACTAGCACGGTTCCTTGAAGGTGGCGCAGGTAATGTACGCAACTAGCACGGTTCATTGAAGGTGGCGCAGGTAATGTACGCAACTAGCATGGGTCCTTGAAGGAGGCGCAGGTAGTGTACGCAACTAGCATGGTTCCTTGAGGGTGGCGCAGGTAGTGTACGCAACTAGCATGGGTCCTTGAGGGTGGCGCAGGTAGTGTACGCAACTAGCACGGTTCCTTGAAGGTGGCGTAGGTAGTGTACGCAACTAGCATGGGTCCATGAGGATGGCTCAGGTAATGTACGCAACTAACACGGTTCCTTGAAGGTCGCGTAGGTAGTGTACGCAACTAGCATGGTTCATTGAAGGTGGCGCAGGTAGTGTACGCAACTAGCATACTTCCTTGAAGGTGGCGCAGGTAGTGTACGCAACTAGCATGGTTCCTTGAAGGTGCAGTAGGTAATGTACGCGACTAGCACGGTTCCTTGAAGGTGGCGTAGGTAGTGTACGCAACTAGCATGGTTCCTTGAAGGTGGCGTAGGTAGTGTACGCAACTAGCATGGTTCCTTGAAGGTGGCGCAGGTAGTGTACGCAACTAGCATGGTTCCTTGATGGTGGCGCAGGTTGTGTACGCAACTAGCACGGTTCCATGAAGGTGGCGCAGGTAGTGTGCGCAACTAGCATAGTTCCTTGAAGGTGGCGCAGGTAGTGTACGCAACTAGCATGGTTCCTTGAAGGTGCAGTAGGTAATGTACGCGACTAGCACGGTTCCTTGAAGGTGGCGTAGGTAGTGTACGCAATTAGCATGGTTCCTTGAAGGTGGCGTAGGTAGTGTACGCAACTAGCATGGTTCCATGAAGGTGGCGCAGGTAGTGTACGCAACTAGCATGGTTCCTTGAAGGTGGCGTAGGTAGTGTACGCAACTAGCATGGTTCCTTGAAGGTGGCGCAGGTAGTGTACGCAACTAGCATTGTTTCCTTGAAGGTGGCGTTGGTAGTGTACGCAACTAGCATGGTTCCTTGAAGGTGGCGCAGGTAGTGTACGCAACTAGCATGGTTCCTTGAAGGAGGCGTAGGTAATGTACGCAACTAGCACGGTTCCTTGCAGGTGGCGCAGGTAGTGCACGCAACTAGCATGGTTCCTCGAAGGTGGCGCAGGTAGTGTACGCAACTAGCATGGTTCCTTGAAGGTGGCGCAGGTAGTGTACGCAACTAGCATGGTTCCTTGAGGGTGGCGTAGGTAATGTACGCAACTAGCATGGTTCCTTGAAGGTGGCGCAGGTAGTGTACGCAACTAGCATGGTTCCTTGAAGGTGGCGCAGGTAGTGTACGCAACTAGCATGGTTCCTTGAAGGTGGCGTAGGTAGTGTACGCAACTAGCATGGTTCCTTGAAGGTGGCGCAGGTATTGTACGCAACTAGCATGGTTCCTTGAAGGTGGCGTAGGTAGTGTACGCAACTAGCATGGTTACTTAAAGGTGGCGCAGGTATTGTACGCAACTAGCATGGTTCCTTGAAGGTGGCGTAGGTAGTGTACGCAAATAACATGGGTCCTTGAGGATGGCTCAGGTAATGTACGCAACTAGCACGGTTCCTTGAAGGTGGCGCAGGTAATGTACGCAACTAGCACGGTTCCTTGAAGGTAGCGCAGGTAATGTACGCAACTAGCATGGTTCCTTGAAGGTGGCGCAGGTAGTGTACGCAACTAGCATGGTTCCTTGAAGGTGGCGTAGGTAGTGTACGCAACTAGCATGGTTCCTTGAAGGAGGCGCAGGTAGTGTACGCAACTAGCACGGTTCCTTGAAGGTGGCGTAGGTAGTGTACGCAACTAGCATGGTTCCTTGAGGGTGCAGTAGGTAGTGTACGCAACTAGCACGGTTCCTTGAAGGTGGCGTAGGTAGTGTACGCAATTAGCACGGTTCCTTGAAGGAGGCGCAGGTAGTGTACGCAACTAGCATGGTTCCTTGTGGGTGGCGTAGGTAGTGTACGCAATTAGCACGGTTCCTTGAAGGTGGCGTAGGTAATGTACGCAATTAGCACGGTTCCTTGAAGGTGGCGCAGGTAATGTACGCAACTAGCACGGTTCCTTGAAGGTGGCGCAGGTAGTGTACGCAACTAGCACGGTTCCTTGAGGGTGGCGTAGGTAGTGTACGCAACTAGCATGGTTCCTTGAAGGTGGCGCAGGTAGTGTACGCAACTAGCATGGTTCCTTGAAGGTGGCGCAGGTAGTGTACGCAACTAGCATGGTTCCTTGAAGGTGGCGCAGGTAGTGTACGCAACTAGCATGGTTCCTTGAAGGTGGCGCAGGTAATGTACGCAACTAGCATGGGTCCTTGAGGGTGGCGTAGGTAGTGTACGCAACTAGCATGGTTCCTTGAAGGTGGCGCAGGTAATGTACGCAACTAGCAAGGCTCCTTGAGGATGGCTCAGGTAATGTACGCAACTAGCACGGTTTATTGAAGGTGGCGCAGATATAGTACGCAACTAGCACTGTTCCTAGTAGGTGGCGCAGGTTATGTACGCAACTAGCATGGGTCCATGAGGATGGCTCAGGTAATGTACGCAACTAGCACGGTTCATTGAAGGTGGCGCAGGTAATGTACGACACTAGCATGGGTCCATGAGGATGGCTCAGGTAATGTACGCAACTAGCACGGTTCATTGAAGGTGGCGCAGGTAATGTACGCAACTAGCACGGTTCCTTGAGGGTGGCGTAGGTAGTGTACGCAATTAGCACGGGTCCTTGAAGGTGGCGCAGGTAGTGTACGCAACTAGCACGGTTCCTTGAGGGTGGCGTAGGTAGTGTACGCAACTAGCATGGGTCCTTGAGGGTGGCGCAGGTAGTGTACGCAACTAGCACGGGTCCTTGAAGGTGGCGCAGGTAGTGTACGCAACTAGCACGGTTCCTTGAGGGTGGCGTAGGTAGTGTACGCAACTAGCATGGGTCCTTGAGGGTGGCGCAGGTAGTGTACGCAACTAGCACGGGTCCTTGAGGGTGGCGCAGGTAGTGTACGCAACTAGCATGGGTCCTTGAGGGTGGCGCAGGTAGTGTACGCAACTAGCACGGGTCCTTGAGGGTGGCGCAGGTAGTGTACGCAACTAGCACGGTTCCTAAGTTGGCGTAGGTAGTGTACGCAACTAGCATGGGTCCTTGAGGGTGGCGCAGGTAGTGTACGCAA
This sequence comes from Meconema thalassinum, assembly GCA_946902985.2. NCBI lineage: Eukaryota > Metazoa > Arthropoda > Insecta > Orthoptera > Tettigoniidae > Meconema > Meconema thalassinum. Next base: position 846,182,293 of record OX336389.2, read on the forward strand.
CTAGCACGGTTCCTTGCGGGTGGCGTAGGTAGTGTACGCAACTAGCATGGGTCCTTGAGGGTGGCGCAGGTAGTGTACGCAACTAGCACGGTTCCTTGAAGGTGGCGTAGGTAGTGTACGCAATTAGCATGGGTCCTTGAGGGTGGCGTAGGTTGTGTACGCAACTAGCACGGTTCCTTGAAGGTGGCGTAGGTAATGTACGCAACTAGCACGGTTCCTTGAAGGTGGCGCAGGTAATGTACGCAACTAGCACGGTTCCTTGAGGGTGGCGTAGGTAGTGTACGCAACTAGCACGGGTCCTTGAAGGTGGCGCAGGTAATGTACGCAACTAGCATGGATCCTTGAGGGTGGCGTAGGTAGTGTACGCAACTAGCACGGGTCCTTGAAGGTGGCGCCGGTAATGTACGCAACTAGCACTGTTCCTTGAAGGTGGCGCAGATAATGTACGCAACTAGTATGGGTCCTTGAGGGTGGCGTAGGTAGTGTACGCAACTAGCATGGTTCCTTGAAGGTGGCGCAGGTAATGTACGCAACTAGCATGGGTCCTTGAGGGTGGCGTAGGTAGTGTACGCAACTAGCATGGTTCCTTGAAGGTGGCGCAGGTAATGTACGCAACTAGCAAGGGTCCTTGAGGATGGCTCAGGTAATGTACGCAACTAGCACGGTTTATTGAAGGTGGCGCAGATATAGTACGCAACTAGCACTGTTCCTTGAAGGTGGCGCAGGTTATGTACGCAACTAGCATGGGTCCATGAGGATGGCTCAGGTAATGTACGCAACTAGCACGGTTCATTGAAGGTGGCGCAGGTAATGTACGACACTAGCATGGGTCCATGAGGATGGCTCAGGTAATGTACGCAACTAGCACGGTTCATTGAAGGTGGCGCAGGTAATGTACGCAACTAGCACGGTTCATTGAAGGTGGCGCAGATAGTGTACGACACTAGCAAGGGTCCTTGAAGGTGGTGCAGGTAATGTACGCAACTAGCAAGGGTCCTTGAGGGTGGTGCAGGTAATGTACGCAACTAGCATGGGTCCATGAGGATGGCTCAGGTAATGTATGCAACTAGCACGGTTCATTGAAGGTGGCGCAGGTAATGTACGCAACTAGCATGGGTCCTTGAAGGAGGCGCAGGTAATGTACGCAACTAGCATGGGTCCTTGAGGGTGGCGCATGTAGTGTACGCAACTAGCACGGTTCCTTGAAGGTGGCGTAAGTAGTGTACGCAACTAGCATGGGTCCTTAAGGATGGCTCAGTTAATGTACCCAACTAGCACGGTTCCTTGAAGGTCGCGTAGGTAGTGTACGCAACTAGCACGGTTCATTGAAGGTGGCGCAGGTAGTGTACGCAACTAGCATAGTTCCTTGAAGGTGGCGCAGGTAGTGTACGCAACTAGCATGGTTCCTTGAAGGTGCAGTAGGTAATGTACGCGACTAGCACGGTTCCTTGAAGGTGGCGTAGGTAGTGTACGCAACTAGCATGGTTCCTTGATGGTGGCGCAGGTAGTGTACGCAACTAGCATGGTTTCTTGAAGGTGGCGCCGGTAGTGTACGCAACTAGCATGGTTCCTTGAAGGTGGCGCAGGTAGTGTACGCAACTAGCACGGTTCCTTGAAGGTGGCGCAGGTAGTGTACGCAACTAGCATAGTTCCTTGAAGGTGGCGCAGGTAGTGTACGCAACTAGCATGGTTCCTTGAAGGTGCAGTAGGTAATGTACGCGACTAGCACGGTTCCTTGAAGGTGGCGTAGGTAGTGTACGCAACTAGCATGGTTCCTTGAAGGTGGCGTAGGTAGTGTACGCAACTAGCATGGTTCCTTGAAGGTGGCGCAGGTAGTGTACGCAACTAGCATGGTTCCTTGAAGGTGGCGTAGGTAGTGTACGCAACTAGCATGGTTCCTCGAAGGTGGCGCAGGTAGTGTACGCAACTAGCATGGTTCCTTGAAGGTGGCGTTGGTAGTGTACGCAACTAGCATGGTTCCTTGAAGGTGGCGCAGGTAGTGTACGCAACTAGCATGGTTCCTTGAAGGAGCCGTAGGTAATGTACGCAACTAGCACGGTTCCTTGAAGGTGGCGCAGGTAGTGCACGCAACTAGCATGGTTCCTTGAAGGTGGCGCAGGTAGTGTACGCAACTAGCATGGTTCCGTGAAGGTGGCGCAGGTAGTGTATGCAACTAGCATGGTTCCTTGAGGGTGGCGTAGGTAATGTACGCAACTAGCATGGTTCCTTGAAGGTGGCGCAGGTAGTGTACGCAACTAGCATGGTTCCTTGAAGGTGGCGCAGGTAGTGTACGCAACTAGCATGGTTCCTTGAAGGTGGCGTACGTAGTGTACGCAACTAGCATGGTTCCTTGAAGGTGGCGCAGGTAGTGTACGCAACTAGTATGGTTCTTTGAAGGTGGCGTAGGTAGTGTACGCAACTAGCATGGTTCCTTGAAGGTGACGCAGGTAGTGTACGCAACTAGCATGGTTCCTTGAAGGTGGCGTAGGTAGTGTACGCAACTAGCATGGGTCCTTGAGAATGGCTTAGGTAATGTACGCAACTAGCACGGTTCCTTGAAGGTGGCGCAGGTAATGTACGCAACTAGCACGGTTCCTTGAAGGTAGCGCAGGTAATGTACGCAACTAGCATGTTTCCTTGAAGGTGGCGCAGTTAGTGTACGCAATTAGCATGGTTCCTTGAAGGTGGCGTAGGTAGTGTACGCAACTAGCATGGTTCCTTGAAGGTGGCGCAGGTAGTGTACGCAACTAGCACGGTTCTTTGAAGGTGGCGTAGGTAGTGTACGCAACTAGCATGGTTCCTTGAAGGTGCAGTAGGTAATGTACGCGACTAGCACGGTTCCTTGAAGGTGGCGTAGGTAGTGTACGCAACTAGCATGGTTCCTTGAAGGTGGCGTAGGTAGTGTACGCAACTAGCATGGTTCCTTGAAGGTGGCGCAGGTAGTGTACGCAACTAGCACGGTTCATTGAAGGTGGCGCAGGTAATGTACGCAACTAGCACGATTCATTGAAGGTGGCGCAGGTAGTGTACGCAACTAGCACGGTTCATTGAAGGTGCAGTAGGTAATGTACGCGACTAGCATGGTTCCTTGAAGGTGCAGTAGGTAATGTACGCGACTAGCATGGTTCCTTGAAGGTGCAGTAGGTAATGTACGCGACTAGCACGGTTCCTTGAAGGTGGCGCGGGTAATGTACGCGACTAGCATGGTTCCTTGAAGGTGGCGCAGGTAGTGTACGCAACTAGCATGGTTCCTTGAGGGTGCAGTAGGTAATGTACGCAACTAGCACGGTTCATTGAAGGTGGCGTAGGTAGTGTACGCGACTAGCATGGTTCCTTGAAGGACGCGCAGGTAGTGTACGCAACTAGCACGGTTCCTTGAAGGTGGCGCATGTAATGTACGCAACTAGCACTGTTCCTTGAAGGTGGCGTAGGTAGTGTACGCAACTAGCACGGTTCCTTGAGGGTGGCGCAAGTAGTGTACGCAACTAGCATGGGTCCTTGAGGGTGGCGTAGGTAGTGTACGCAACTAGCGCGGTTCCTTGAAGGTGGCGCAGGTAATGTACGCAACTAGCACGGTTCCTTGAGGGTGGCGCAGGTAGTGTACGCAACTAGCACGGTTCGTTGAAGGTGGCGCAGGTAATCTACGCAACTAGCATGGGTCCTTGAGGGTGGCGTAGGTAGTGTACGCAACTAGCACTGTTCCTTGAAGGTGGCGTAGGTAGTGTACGCAACTAGCACGGTTCCTTGAGGGTGGCGCAGGTAGTGTACGCAACTAGCATGGTTCCTTGAAGGTGGCGCAGGTAATGTACGCAACTAGCATGGGTCCTTGAAAGTGGCGCAGGTAGTGTACGCAACTAGCACGGTTCCTTGAAGGTGGCGTAGGTAGTTTACGCAACTAGCACGGTTCCTTGAAGGTGGCGCAGGTAATGTACGCAACTAGCACGGTTCCTTGAAGGTGGCGCAGGTAGTGTACGCAACTAGCACGGTTCCTTGAAGGTGGCGCAGGTAGTGTACGCAACTAGCACGGTTCCTTGAAGGTGGCGCAGGTAGTGTACGCAACTAGCACGGTTCCTTGAAGGTGGCGCAGGTAATGTACGCAACTAGCACGGTTCCTTGAAGGTGGCGCAGGTAATGTACGCAACTAGCACGGTTCATTGAAGGTGGCGCAGGTAATGTACGCAACTAGCATGGGTCCTTGAAGGAGGCGCAGGTAGTGTACGCAACTAGCATGGTTCCTTGAGGGTGGCGCAGGTAGTGTACGCAACTAGCACGGTTCCTTGAAGGTGGCGCAGGTAGTGTACGCAACTAGCACGGTTCCTTGAAGGTGGCGCAGGTAATGTACGCAACTAGCACGGTTCCTTGAAGGTGGCGCAGGTAATGTACGCAACTAGCACGGTTCATTGAAGGTGGCGCAGGTAATGTACGCAACTAGCATGGGTCCTTGAAGGAGGCGCAGGTAGTGTACGCAACTAGCATGGTTCCTTGAGGGTGGCGCAGGTAGTGTACGCAACTAGCATGGGTCCTTGAGGGTGGCGCAGGTAGTGTACGCAACTAGCACGGTTCCTTGAAGGTGGCGTAGGTAGTGTACGCAACTAGCATGGGTCCATGAGGATGGCTCAGGTAATGTACGCAACTAGCACGGTTCCTTGAAGGTCGCGTAGGTAGTGTACGCAACTAGCACGGTTCATTGAAGGTGGCGCAGGTAGTGTACGCAACTAGCATACTTCCTTGAAGGTGGCGCAGGTAGTGTACGCAACTAGCATGGTTCCTTGAAGGTGCAGTAGGTAATGTACGCGACTAGCACGGTTCCTTGAAGTTGGCGTAGGTAGTGTACGCAACTAGCATGGTTCCTTGAAGGTGGCGTAGGTAGTGTACGCAACTAGCATGGTTCCTTGAAGGTGGCGCAGGTAGTGTACGCAACTAGCATGGTTCCTTGAAGGAGGCGTAGGTAATGTACGCAACTAGCACGGTTCCTTGCAGGTGGCGCAGGTAGTGCACGCAACTAGCATGGTTCCTCGAAGGTGGCGCAGGTAGTGTACGCAACTAGCATGGTTCCATGAAGGTGGCGCAGGTAGTGTACGCAACTAGCATGGTTCCTTGAGGGTGGCGTAGGTAATGTACGCAACTAGCATGGTTCCTTGAAGGTGGCGCAGGTAGTGTACGCAACTAGCATGGTTCCTTGAAGGTGGCGCAGGTAGTGTACGCAACTAGCATGGTTCCTTGAAGGTGGCGTAGGTAGTGTACGCAACTAGCATGGTTCCTTGAAGGTGGCGCAGGTATTGTACGCAACTAGCATGGTTCCTTGAAGGTGGCGTAGGTAGTGTACGCAACTAGCATGGTTACTTAAAGGTGGCGCAGGTATTGTACGCAACTAGCATGGTTCCTTGAAGGTGGCGTAGGTAGTGTACGCAAATAACATGGGTCCTTGAGGATGGCTCAGGTAATGTACGCAACTAGCACGGTTCCTTGAAGGTGGCGCAGGTAATGTACGCAACTAGCACGGTTCCTTGAAGGTAGCGCAGGTAATGTACGCAACTAGCATGGTTCCTTGAAGGTGGCGCAGGTAGTGTACGCAACTAGCATGGTTCCTTGAAGGTGGCGTAGGTAGTGTACGCAACTAGCATGGTTCCTTGAAGGAGGCGCAGGTAGTGTACGCAACTAGCACGGTTCCTTGAAGGTGGCGTAGGTAGTGTACGCAACTAGCATGGTTCCTTGAGGGTGCAGTAGGTAGTGTACGCAACTAGCACGGTTCCTTGAAGGTGGCGTAGGTAGTGTACGCAATTAGCACGGTTCCTTGAAGGAAGCGCAGGTAGTGTACGCAACTAGCATGGTTCCTTGAGGGTGGCGTAGGTAGTGTACGCAATTAGCACGGTTCCTTGAAGGTGGCGTAGGTAATGTACGCAATTAGCACGGTTCCTTGAAGGTGGCGCAGGTAATGTACGCAACTAGCACGGTTCCTTGAAGGTGGCGCAGGTAGTGTACGCAACTAGCACGGTTCCTTGAGGGTGGCGTAGGTAGTGTACGCAACTAGCATGGTTCCTTGAAGGTGGCGCAGGTAGTGTACGCAACTAGCATGGTTCCTTGAAGGTGGCGCAGGTAGTGTACGCAACTAGCATGGTTCCTTGAAGGTGGCGCAGGTAGTGTACGCAACTAGCATGGTTCCTTGAAGGTGGCGCAGGTAATGTACGCAACTAGCATGGGTCCTTGAGGGTGGCGTACGTAGTGTACGCAACTAGCATGGTTCCTTGAAGGTGGCGCAGGTAATGTACGCAACTAGCAAGGCTCCTTGAGGATGGCTCAGGTAATGTACGCAACTAGCACGGTTTATTGAAGGTGGCGCAGATATAGTACGCAACTAGCACTGTTCCTTGTAGGTGGCGCAGGATATGTACGCAACTAGCATGGGTCCATGAGGATGGCTCAGGTAATGTACGCAACTAGCACGGTTCATTGAAGGTGGCGCAGGTAATGTACGACACTAGCATGGGTCCATGAGGATGGCTCAGGTAATGTACGCAACTAGCACGGTTCATTGAAGGTGGCGCAGGTAATGTACGCAACTAGCACGGTTCCTTGAGGGTGGCGTAGGTAGTGTACGCAATTAGCACGGGTCCTTGAAGGTGGCGCAGGTAGTGTACGCAACTAGCACGGTTCCTTGAGGGTGGCGTAGGTAGTGTACGCAACTAGCATGGGTCCTTGAGGGTGGCGCAGGTAGTGTACGCAACTAGCACGGGTCCTTGAAGGTGGCGCAGGTAGTGTACGCAACTAGCACGGTTCCTTGAGGGTGGCGTAGGTAGTGTACGCAACTAGCATGGGTCCTTGAGGGTGGCGCAGGTAGTGTACGCAACTAGCACGGGTCCTTGAGGGTGGCGCAGGTAGTGTACGCAACTAGCATGGGTCCTTGAGGGTGGCGCAGGTAGTGTACGCAACTAGCACGGGTCCTTGAGGGTGGCGCAGGTAGTGTACGCAACTAGCACGGTTCCTAAGTTGGCGTAGGTAGTGTACGCAACTAGCATGGGTCCTTGAGGGTGGCGCAGGTAGTGTACGCAACTAGCACGGTTCCTTGCGGGTGGCGTAGGTAGTGTACGCAACTAGCATGGGTCCTTGAGGGTGGCGCAGGTAGTGTACGCAACTAGCACGGTTCCTTGAAGGTGGCGTAGGTAGTGTACGCAATTAGCATGGGTCCTTGAGGGTGGCGTAGGTTGTGTACGCAACTAGCACGGTTCCTTGAAGGTGGCGTAGGTAATGTACGCAACTAGCACGGTTCCTTGAAGGTGGCGCAGGTAATGTACGCAACTAGCACGGTTCCTTGAGGGTGGCGTAGGTAGTGTACGCAACTAGCACGGGTCCTTGAAGGTGGCGCAGGTAATGTACGCAACTAGCATGGATCCTTGAGGGTGGCGTAGGTAGTGTACGCAACTAGCACGGGTCCTTGAAGGTGGCGCCGGTAATGTACGCAACTAGCACTGTTCCTTGAAGGTGGCGCAGATAATGTACGCAACTAGTATGGGTCCTTGAGGGTGGCGTAGGTAGTGTACGCAACTAGCATGGTTCCTTGAAGGTGGCGCAGGTAATGTACGCAACTAGCATGGGTCCTTGAGGGTGGCGTAGGTAGTGTACGCAACTAGCATGGTTCCTTGAAGGTGGCGCAGGTAATGTACGCAACTAGCAAGGGTCCTTGAGGATGGCTCAGGTAATGTACGCAACTAGCACGGTTTATTGAAGGTGGCGCAGATATAGTACGCAACTAGCACTGTTCCCTGAAGGTGGCGCAGGTTATGTACGCAACTAGCATGGGTCCATGAGGATGGCTCAGGTAATGTACGCAACTAGCACGGTTCATTGAAGGTGGCGCAGGTAATGTACGACACTAGCATGGGTCCATGAGGATGGCTCAGGTAATGTACGCAACTAGCACGGTTCCTTGAAGGTGGCGCAGGTAATGTACGCAACTAGCACGGTTCCTTGAAGGTGGCGCAGGTAGTGTACGCAACTAGCACGGTTCCTTGAAGGTGGCGCAGGTAGTGTACGCAACTAGCACGGTTCCTTGAAGGTGGCGCAGGTAGTGTACGCAACTAGCACGGTTCCTTGAAGGTGGCGCAGGTAATGTACGCAACTAGCACGGTTCCTTGAAGGTGGCGCAGGTAATGTACGCAACTAGCACGGTTCATTGAAGGTGGCGCAGGTAATGTACGCAACTAGCATGGGTCCTTGAAGGAGGCGCAGGTAGTGTACGCAACTAGCATGGTTCCTTGAGGGTGGCGCAGGTAGTGTACGCAACTAGCATGGGTCCTTGAGGGTGGCGCAGGTAGTGTACGCAACTAGCACGGTTCCTTGAAGGTGGCGTAGGTAGTGTACGCAACTAGCATGGGTCCATGAGGATGGCTCAGGTAATGTACGCAACTAACACGGTTCCTTGAAGGTCGCGTAGGTAGTGTACGCAACTAGCATGGTTCATTGAAGGTGGCGCAGGTAGTGTACGCAACTAGCATACTTCCTTGAAGGTGGCGCAGGTAGTGTACGCAACTAGCATGGTTCCTTGAAGGTGCAGTAGGTAATGTACGCGACTAGCACGGTTCCTTGAAGGTGGCGTAGGTAGTGTACGCAACTAGCATGGTTCCTTGAAGGTGGCGTAGGTAGTGTACGCAACTAGCATGGTTCCTTGAAGGTGGCGCAGGTAGTGTACGCAACTAGCATGGTTCCTTGATGGTGGCGCAGGTTGTGTACGCAACTAGCACGGTTCCATGAAGGTGGCGCAGGTAGTGTGCGCAACTAGCATAGTTCCTTGAAGGTGGCGCAGGTAGTGTACGCAACTAGCATGGTTCCTTGAAGGTGCAGTAGGTAATGTACGCGACTAGCACGGTTCCTTGAAGGTGGCGTAGGTAGTGTACGCAATTAGCATGGTTCCTTGAAGGTGGCGTAGGTAGTGTACGCAACTAGCATGGTTCCTTGAAGGTGGCGCAGGTAGTGTACGCAACTAGCATGGTTCCTTGAAGGTGGCGTAGGTAGTGTACGCAACTAGCATGGTTCCTTGAAGGTGGCGCAGGTAGTGTACGCAACTAGCATTGTTTCCTTGAAGGTGGCGTTGGTAGTGTACGCAACTAGCATGGTTCCTTGAAGGTGGCGCAGGTAGTGTACGCAACTAGCATGGTTCCTTGAAGGAGGCGTAGGTAATGTACGCAACTAGCACGGTTCCTTGCAGGTGGCGCAGGTAGTGCACGCAACTAGCATGGTTCCTCGAAGGTGGCGCAGGTAGTGTACGCAACTAGCATGGTTCCTTGAAGGTGGCGCAGGTAGTGTACGCAACTAGCATGGTTCCTTGAGGGTGGCGTAGGTAATGTACGCAACTAGCATGGTTCCTTGAAGGTGGCGCAGGTAGTGTACGCAACTAGCATGGTTCCTTGAAGGTGGCGCAGGTAGTGTACGCAACTAGCATGGTTCCTTGAAGGTGGCGTAGGTAGTGTACGCAACTAGCATGGTTCCTTGAAGGTGGCGCAGGTATTGTACGCAACTAGCATGGTTCCTTGAAGGTGGCGTAGGTAGTGTACGCAACTAGCATGGTTACTTAAAGGTGGCGCAGGTATTGTACGCAACTAGCATGGTTCCTTGAAGGTGGCGTAGGTAGTGTACGCAAATAACATGGGTCCTTGAGGATGGCTCAGGTAATGTACGCAACTAGCACGGTTCCTTGAAGGTGGCGCAGGTAATGTACGCAACTAGCACGGTTCCTTGAAGGTAGCGCAGGTAATGTACGCAACTAGCATGGTTCCTTGAAGGTGGCGCAGGTAGTGTACGCAACTAGCATGGTTCCTTGAAGGTGGCGTAGGTAGTGTACGCAACTAGCATGGTTCCTTGAAGGAGGCGCAGGTAGTGTACGCAACTAGCACGGTTCCTTGAAGGTGGCGTAGGTAGTGTACGCAACTAGCATGGTTCCTTGAGGGTGCAGTAGGTAGTGTACGCAACTAGCACGGTTCCTTGAAGGTGGCGTAGGTAGTGTACGCAATTAGCACGGTTCCTTGAAGGAGGCGCAGGTAGTGTACGCAACTAGCATGGTTCCTTGTGGGTGGCGTAGGTAGTGTACGCAATTAGCACGGTTCCTTGAAGGTGGCGTAGGTAATGTACGCAATTAGCACGGTTCCTTGAAGGTGGCGCAGGTAATGTACGCAACTAGCACGGTTCCTTGAAGGTGGCGCAGGTAGTGTACGCAACTAGCACGGTTCCTTGAGGGTGGCGTAGGTAGTGTACGCAACTAGCATGGTTCCTTGAAGGTGGCGCAGGTAGTGTACGCAACTAGCATGGTTCCTTGAAGGTGGCGCAGGTAGTGTACGCAACTAGCATGGTTCCTTGAAGGTGGCGCAGGTAGTGTACGCAACTAGCATGGTTCCTTGAAGGTGGCGCAGGTAATGTACGCAACTAGCATGGGTCCTTGAGGGTGGCGTAGGTAGTGTACGCAACTAGCATGGTTCCTTGAAGGTGGCGCAGGTAATGTACGCAACTAGCAAGGCTCCTTGAGGATGGCTCAGGTAATGTACGCAACTAGCACGGTTTATTGAAGGTGGCGCAGATATAGTACGCAACTAGCACTGTTCCTAGTAGGTGGCGCAGGTTATGTACGCAACTAGCATGGGTCCATGAGGATGGCTCAGGTAATGTACGCAACTAGCACGGTTCATTGAAGGTGGCGCAGGTAATGTACGACACTAGCATGGGTCCATGAGGATGGCTCAGGTAATGTACGCAACTAGCACGGTTCATTGAAGGTGGCGCAGGTAATGTACGCAACTAGCACGGTTCCTTGAGGGTGGCGTAGGTAGTGTACGCAATTAGCACGGGTCCTTGAAGGTGGCGCAGGTAGTGTACGCAACTAGCACGGTTCCTTGAGGGTGGCGTAGGTAGTGTACGCAACTAGCATGGGTCCTTGAGGGTGGCGCAGGTAGTGTACGCAACTAGCACGGGTCCTTGAAGGTGGCGCAGGTAGTGTACGCAACTAGCACGGTTCCTTGAGGGTGGCGTAGGTAGTGTACGCAACTAGCATGGGTCCTTGAGGGTGGCGCAGGTAGTGTACGCAACTAGCACGGGTCCTTGAGGGTGGCGCAGGTAGTGTACGCAACTAGCATGGGTCCTTGAGGGTGGCGCAGGTAGTGTACGCAACTAGCACGGGTCCTTGAGGGTGGCGCAGGTAGTGTACGCAACTAGCACGGTTCCTAAGTTGGCGTAGGTAGTGTACGCAACTAGCATGGGTCCTTGAGGGTGGCGCAGGTAGTGTACGCAACTAGCACGGTTCCTTGCGGGTGGCGTAGGTAGTGTACGCAACTAGCATGGGTCCTTGAGGGTGGCGCAGGTAGTGTACGCAACTAGCACGGTTCCTTGAAGGTGGCGTAGGTAGTGTACGCAATTAGCATGGGTCCTTGAGGGTGGCGTAGGTTGTGTACGCAACTAGCACGGTTCCTTGAAGGTGGCGTAGGTAATGTACGCAACTAGCACGGTTCCTTGAAGGTGGCGCAGGTAATGTACGCAACTAGCACGGTTCCTTGAGGGTGGCGTAGGTAGTGTACGCAACTAGCACGGGTCCTTGAAGGTGGCGCCGGTAATGTACGCAACTAGCACTGTTCCTTGAAGGTGGCGCAGATAATGTACGCAACTAGTATGGGTCCTTGAGGGTGGCGTAGGTAGTGTACGCAACTAGCATGGTTCCTTGAAGGTGGCGCAGGTAATGTACGCAACTAGCATGGGTCCTTGAGGGTGGCGTAGGTAGTGTACGCAACTAGCATGGTTCCTTGAAGGTGGCGCAGGTAATGTACGCAACTAGCAAGGGTCCTTGAGGATGGCTCAGGTAATGTACGCAACTAGCACGGTTTATTGAAGGTGGCGCAGATATAGTACGCAACTAGCACTGTTCCTTGAAGGTGGCGCAGGTTATGTACGCAACTAGCATGGGTCCATGAGGATGGCTCAGGTAATGTACGCAACTAGCACGGTTCATTGAAGGTGGCGCAGGTAATGTACGACACTAGCATGGGTCCATGAGGATGGCTCAGGTAATGTACGCAACTAGCACGGTTCATTGAAGGTGGCGCAGGTAATGTACGCAACTAGCACGGTTCATTGAAGGTGGCGCAGATAGTGTACGACACTAGCAAGGGTCCTTGAAGGTGGTGCAGGTAATGTACGCAACTAGCAAGGGTCCTTGAGGGTGGTGCAGGTAATGTACGCAACTAGCATGGGTCCATGAGGATGGCTCAGGTAATGTATGCAACTAGCACGGTTCATTGAAGGTGGCGCAGGTAATGTACGCAACTAGCATGGGTCCTTGAAGGAGGCGCAGGTAATGTACGCAACTAGCATGGGTCCTTGAGGGTGGCGCATGTAGTGTACGCAACTAGCACGGTTCCTTGAAGGTGGCGTAAGTAGTGTACGCAACTAGCATGGGTCCTTAAGGATGGCTCAGTTAATGTACCCAACTAGCACGGTTCCTTGAAGGTCGCGTAGGTAGTGTACGCAACTAGCACGGTTCATTGAAGGTGGCGCAGGTAGTGTACGCAACTAGCATAGTTCCTTGAAGGTGGCGCAGGTAGTGTACGCAACTAGCATGGTTCCTTGAAGGTGCAGTAGGTAATGTACGCGACTAGCACGGTTCCTTGAAGGTGGCGTAGGTAGTGTACGCAACTAGCATGGTTCCTTGATGGTGGCGCAGGTAGTGTACGCAACTAGCATGGTTTCTTGAAGGTGGCGCCGGTAGTGTACGCAACTAGCATGGTTCCTTGAAGGTGGCGCAGGTAGTGTACGCAACTAGCACGGTTCCTTGAAGGTGGCGCAGGTAGTGTACGCAACTAGCATAGTTCCTTGAAGGTGGCGCAGGTAGTGTACGCAACTAGCATGGTTCCTTGAAGGTGCAGTAGGTAATGTACGCGACTAGCACGGTTCCTTGAAGGTGGCGTAGGTAGTGTACGCAACTAGCATGGTTCCTTGAAGGTGGCGTAGGTAGTGTACGCAACTAGCATGGTTCCTTGAAGGTGGCGCAGGTAGTGTACGCAACTAGCATGGTTCCTTGAAGGTGGCGTAGGTAGTGTACGCAACTAGCATGGTTCCTCGAAGGTGGCGCAGGTAGTGTACGCAACTAGCATGGTTCCTTGAAGGTGGCGTTGGTAGTGTACGCAACTAGCATGGTTCCTTGAAGGTGGCGCAGGTAGTGTACGCAACTAGCATGGTTCCTTGAAGGAGCCGTAGGTAATGTACGCAACTAGCACGGTTCCTTGAAGGTGGCGCAGGTAGTGCACGCAACTAGCATGGTTCCTTGAAGGTGGCGCAGGTAGTGTACGCAACTAGCATGGTTCCGTGAAGGTGGCGCAGGTAGTGTATGCAACTAGCATGGTTCCTTGAGGGTGGCGTAGGTAATGTACGCAACTAGCATGGTTCCTTGAAGGTGGCGCAGGTAGTGTACGCAACTAGCATGGTTCCTTGAAGGTGGCGCAGGTAGTGTACGCAACTAGCATGGTTCCTTGAAGGTGGCGTACGTAGTGTACGCAACTAGCATGGTTCCTTGAAGGTGGCGCAGGTAGTGTACGCAACTAGTATGGTTCTTTGAAGGTGGCGTAGGTAGTGTACGCAACTAGCATGGTTCCTTGAAGGTGACGCAGGTAGTGTACGCAACTAGCATGGTTCCTTGAAGGTGGCGTAGGTAGTGTACGCAACTAGCATGGGTCCTTGAGAATGGCTTAGGTAATGTACGCAACTAGCACGGTTCCTTGAAGGTGGCGCAGGTAATGTACGCAACTAGCACGGTTCCTTGAAGGTAGCGCAGGTAATGTACGCAACTAGCATGTTTCCTTGAAGGTGGCGCAGTTAGTGTACGCAATTAGCATGGTTCCTTGAAGGTGGCGTAGGTAGTGTACGCAACTAGCATGGTTCCTTGAAGGTGGCGCAGGTAGTGTACGCAACTAGCACGGTTCTTTGAAGGTGGCGTAGGTAGTGTACGCAACTAGCATGGTTCCTTGAAGGTGCAGTAGGTAATGTACGCGACTAGCACGGTTCCTTGAAGGTGGCGTAGGTAGTGTACGCAACTAGCATGGTTCCTTGAAGGTGGCGTAGGTAGTGTACGCAACTAGCATGGTTCCTTGAAGGTGGCGCAGGTAGTGTACGCAACTAGCACGGTTCCTTGAAGGTGGCGTAGGTAGTGTACGCAATTAGCACGGTTCCTTGAAGGAGGCGCAGGTAGTGTACGCAACTAGCATGGTTCCTTGAGGGTGGCGTAGGTAGTGTACGCAATTAGCACGGTTCCTTGAAGGTGGCGTAGGTAATGTACGCAATTAGCACGGTTCCTTGAAGGTGGCGCAGGTTATGTACGCAACTAGCACGGTTCCTTGAAGGTGGCGCAGGTAGTGTACGCAACTAGCACGGTTCCTTGAGGGTGGCGTAGGTAGTGTACGCAACTAGCATGGTTCCTTGAAGGTGTCGCAGGTAGTGTACGCAACTAGCATGGTTCCTTGAAGGTGGCGCAGGTAGTGTACGCAACTAGCATGGTTCCTTGAAGGTGGCGCAGGTAGTGTACGCAACTAGCATGGGTCCTTGAGGATGGCTCAGGTAATGTACGCAACTAGCATGGTTCCTTGAAGCTGGCGCAGGAAGTGTACGCAACTAGCACGGTTCCTTGAAGGTAGCGCAGGTAGTGTACGCAACTAGCATGGTTCCTTGAAGGTGGCGCAGGTAGTGTACGCAACTAGCATGGTTCCTTGAAGGTGGCGCAGGTAGTGTACGCAACTAGCATGGTTCCTAGAAGGTAGCGCAGGTAGTGTACGCAACTAGCATGGTTCCTTGAAGGTGGCGCAGGTAGTGTACGCAACTAGCATGGTTCCTTGAAGGTGGCGCAGGTAGTGTACGCAACGAGCATGGTTCCTTGAAGGTGGCGCAGGTAGTGTACGCAACTAGCACGGTTCCTTGAAGGTGCAGTAGGTAATGTACGCGACTAGCACGGTTCCTTGAAGGTGGCGCAGGTAGTGTACGCAACTAGCATGGTTCCTTGAAGGTGGCGCAGGTAGTGTACGCGACTAGCACGGTTCCTTGAAGGTGGCGCAGGTAGGGTACGCAACTAGCACGGTTCATTGAAGGTGCAGTAGGTAATGTACGCGACTAGCACGGTTCCTTGAAGGAGGCGCAGGTAGTGTACGAAACTAGCACGGTTCATTGAAGGTGGCGCAGGTAGTGTACGCAACTAGCATGGTTCATTGAAGGTGCAGTATGTAATGTACGCGACTAGCACGGTTCCTTGAAGGAGGCGCAGGTAGTGTACGCAACTAGCACGGTTCATTGAAGGTGGCGCAGGTAGTGTACGCAACTAGCACGGTTCATTGAAGCTGCAGTAGGTAATGTACGCGACTAGCATGGTTCCTTGAAGGTGCAGTAGGTAATGTACGCAACTAGCGCGGTTCCTTGAAGGTGGCGTAGGTAATGTACGCAACTAGCACGGTTCCTTGAAGGTGGCGAAGGTAATGTACGCAACTAGCACGGTTCCTTGAAGGTGCAGTAGGTAATGTACGCAACTAGCACGGTTCCTTGAAGGTGGTGCAGGAAATGTACGCGACTAGCACGGTTCATTGAAGGTGGCGCAGGTAATGTACGCAACTAGCATGGTTCCTTGAGGGTGGCGCAGGTAATGTACGCAACTAGCATGGTTCCTTGGGGGTGGCGCAGGTAATGTACGCAACTAGCACGGTTCCTTGAGGGTGGCGCAGGTAATGTACGCAACTAGCATGGTTCATTGAAGGTGCAGTAGGTAATGTACGCGACTAGCACGGTTCCTTGAAGGTGGCGCAGGTAGTGTACGCAACTAGCACGTTTCCTTGAAGGTGGCACAGGTAATGTACGCAACTAGCACGGTTCCTTGAAGGTGGCGCAGGTAGTGTACGCAACTAGCATGGTTCCTTGAAGGTGGCGCAGGTAGTGTACGCAACTAGCACGGTTCCTTGAAGGTGGCGCAGGTAGTGTACGCAAATAGCACGGTTCATTGAAGGTGGCGCAGGTAATGTACGCAACTAGCACGGTTCATTGAAGGTGGCGCAGGTAGTGTACGCAACTAGCACGGTTCATTGAAGGTGCAGTAGGTAATGTACGCGACTAGCATGGTTCCTTGAAGGTGCAGTAGGTAATGTACGCGACTAGCATGGTTCCTTGAAGGTGCAGTAGGTAATGTACGCGACTAGCACGGTTCCTTGAAGGTGGCGCAGGTAATGTACGCGACTAGCATGGTTCCTTGAAGGTGGCGCAGGTAGTGTACGCAACTAGCATGGTTCCTTGAGGGTGCAGTAGGTAATGTACGCAACTAGCACGGTTCATTAAAGGTGGCGTAGGTAGTGTACGCGACTAGCATGGTTCCTTTAAGGAGACGCAGGTAGTGTACGCAACTAGCACGGTTCCTTGAAGGTGGCGCATGTAATGTACGCAACTAGCACTGTTCCTTGAAGGTGGCGTAGGTAGTGTACGCAACTAGCACGGTTCCTTGAGGGTGGCGCAGGTATTGTACGCAACTAGCATGGGTCCTTGAGGGTGGCGTAGGTAGTGTACGCAACTAGCACGGTTCCTTGAAGGTGGCGCAGGTAATGTACGCAACTAGCACGGTTCCTTGAGGGAGGCGCAGGTAGTGTACGCAACTAGCACGGTTCCTTGAAGGTGGCGCAGGTAATCTACGCAACTAGCATGGGTCCTTGAGGGTGGCGTAGGTAGTGTACGCAACTAGCACTGTTCCTTGAAGGTGGCGTAGGTAGTGTACGCAACTAGCACGGTTCCTTGAGGGTGGCGCAGGTAGTGTACGCAACTAGCACGGTTCCTTGAAGGTGGCGCAGGTAATGTACGCAACTAGCACGGTTCCTTGAAGGTGGCGCAGGTAGTGTACGCAACTAGCACGGTTCCTTGAAGGTGGCGCAGGTAGTGTACGCAACTAGCACGGTTCCTTGAATGTGGCGCAGGTAGTGTACGCAACTAGCACGGTTCCTTGAAGGTGGCGCAGGTAATGTACGCAACTAGCACGGTTCCTTGAAGGTGGCGCAGGTAATGTACGCAACTAGCACGGTTCATTGAAGGTGGCGCAGGTAATGTACGCAACTAGCATGGGTCCTTGAAGGAGGCGCAGGTAGTGTACGCAACTAGCATGGTTCCTTGAGGGTGGCGCAGGTAGTGTACGCAACTAGCATGGGTCCTTGAGGGTGGCGCAGGTAGTGTACGCAACTAGCACGGTTCCTTGAAGGTGGCGTAGGTAGTGTACGCAACTAGCATGGGTCCATGAGGATGGCTAAGGTAATGTAAGCAACTAGCACGGTTCCTTGAAGGTCGCGTAGGTAGTGTACGCAACTAGCACGGTTCATTGAAGGTGGCGCAGGTAGTGTACGCAACTAGCATAGTTCCTTGAAGGTGGCGCAGGTAGTGTACGCAACTAGCATGGTTCCTTGAAGGTGCACTAGGTAATTTACGCGACTAGCACGGTTCCTTGAAGGTGGCGTAGGTAGTGTACGCAACTAGCATGGTTCCTTGAAGGTGGCGTAGGTAGTGTACGCAACTAGCATGGTTCCTTGAAGGTGGCGCAGGTAGTGTACGCAACTAGCATGGTTCCTTGAAGGTGGCGCAGGTAGTGTACGCAACTAGCACGGTTCCTTGAAGGTGGCGCAGGTAGTGTACGCAACTAGCATAGTTCCTTGAAGGTGGCGCAGGTAGTGTACGCAACTAGCATGGTTCCTTGAAGGTGGCGCAGGTAGTGTACGCAACTAGCATGGTTCCTTGAAGGAGGCGTAGGTAATGTACGCAACTAGCACGGTTCCTTGAAGGTGGCGCAGGTAGTGCACGCAACTAGCATGGTTCCTTGAAGGTGGCGCAGGTAGTGTACGCAACTAGCATGGTTCCTTGAATGTGGCGCAGGTAGTGAACGCAACTAGCATGGTTCCTTGAGGGTGGCGTAGGTAATGTACGCAACTAGCATGGTTCCTTGAAGGTGGCGCAGGTAGTGTACGCAACTAGCATGGTTCCTTGAAGGTGGCGTAGGTAGTGTACGCAACTAGCATGGGTCCTTGAGGATGGCTCAGGTAATGTACGCAACTAGCATGGTTCCTTGAAGGTGGCGTAGGTAGTGTACGCAACTAGCATGATTCCTTGAAGGTGCCGTAGGTAGTGTACGCAACTAGCATGGGTCCTTGAGGATGGCTCAGGTAATGTACGCAACTAGCATGGTACCTTGAAGGTGCCGTAGGTAGTGTACGCAACTAGCATGGTTCCTTGATGGTGCCGTAGGTCGTGTACGCAACTAGCATGGGTCCTTGAGGATGGCTCAGGTAATGTACGCAACTAGCACGGTTCCTTGAAGGTGGCGCAGGTAATGTACGCAACTAGCACGGTTCCTTGAAGGTAGCGCAGGTAATGTACGCAACTAGCATGGTTCCTTGAAGGTGGCGCAGGTAGTGTACGCAACTAGCATGGTTCCTTGAAGGTGGCGTAGTTAGTGTACGCAACTAGCATGGTTCCTTGAAGGTGGCGCAGGTAGTGTACGCAACTAGCACGGTTCCTTGCAGGTGGCGTAGGTAGTGTACGCAACTAGCATGGTTCCTTGAGGGTGCAGTAGGTAGTGTACGCAATTAGCACGGTTCCTTGTATGTGGCGTAGGTAATGTACGCAATTAGCACGGTTCCTTGAAGGAGGCGCAGGTAGTGTACGCAACTAGCATGGTTCCTTGAGGGTGGCGTAGGTAGTGTACGCAATTAGCACGGTTCCTTGTATGTGGCGTAGGTAATGTACGCAATTAGCACGGTTCCTTGAAGGTGGCGCAGGTAATGTACGCAACTAGCACGGTTCCTTGAAGGTGGCGCAGGTAGTGTACGCAACTAGCACGGTTCCTTGAGGGTGGCGTAGGTAGTGTACGCAACTAGCATGGTTCCTTGAAGGTGGCGCAGGTAGTGTACGCAACTAGCATGGTTCCTTGAAGGTGGCGCAGGTAGTGAACGCAACTAGCATGGTTCCTTGAAGGTGGCGCAGGTAGTGTACGCAACTAGCATGGTTCCTTGAATGTGGCGTAGGTAGTGTACGCAACTAGCATGGTTCCTTGAAGGTGGCGCAGGTAGTGTACGCAACTAGCATGGTTCCTTGAGGGTGGTGCAGGTAATGTACGCAATTAGCACGGTTCCTTGAAGGTGTCGCAGGTAGTGTACGCAATTAGCATGGGTCCTTGAGGGTGGCGTAGGTAGTGTACGCAATTAGCATGGGTCCTTGAAGGAGGCGCAGGTAGTGTACGCAATTAGCACGTTTCCTTGAAGGTGGCGCAGGTAGTGTACGCAACTAGCACGGTTCCTTGAAGGTGGCGCAGGTAATGTACGCAACTAGCACGGTTCCTTGAAGGTGGCGCAGGTAATGTACGCGACTAGCACGGTTCCTTGAGGGTGGTGCCGGTAATATACGCGACTAGCACGGTTCCTTGAGGGTGGTGCAGGTAGTGTACGCAACTAGCATGGTTCCTTGAAGGTAGCGCAGGTAGTGGACGCAACTAGCACTGTTCCTTGAAGGTGGCGTAGGTAGTGTACGCAACTAGCACGGTTCCTTGAAGGTGGCGTAGGTAGTGTCCGCAACTAGCACGGTTTCTTGAAGGTGGCGCAGGTAATGTACGCAACTAGCACGGTTCCTTGAAGGTGGCGCAGGTAATGTACGCGACTAGCACGGTTCCTTGAGGGTGGTGCAGGTAATGTACGCGACTAGCACGGTTCCTTGAAGGTGGCGCAAGTAGTGTACGCAACTAGCATGGTTCCTTGAGGGTGGAGTAGGTAGTGTACGCAACTAGCATGGGTCCTTGAGGGTGGCGCAGGTACTGTACGCAACTAGCACGGTTCCTTGAAGGTGGCGTAGGTAGTGTACGCAATTAGCATGGGTCCTTGAGGGTGGCGTAGGTAGTGTACGCAACTAGCATGGGTCCTTGAGGATGGTTCAGGTAACGTACGCAACTAGAACGGTTCCTTGAAGGTGGCGTAGGTAATGTACGCAACTAGCACGGTTCCTTGAAGGTGGCGCAGGTAATGTACGCAACTAGCACGGTTCCTTGAGGGAGGCGTAGGTAGTGTACGCAACTAGCACGGGTCCTTGAAGGTGGCGCAGGTAATGTACGCAACTAGCATGGATCCTTGAGGGTGGCGTAGGTAGTGTACGCAACTAGCACGGGTCCTTGAGGGTGGCGCAGGTAGTGTACGCAACTAGCACGGTTCCTTGAAGGTGGCGTAGGTAGTGTACGCAACTAGCACGGTTCCTTGAAGGTGGCGCAGGTAATGTACGCAACTAGCACGGGTCCTTGAAGGTGGCGCAGGTAATGTACGCAACTAGCATGGATCCTTGAGGGTGGCGTAGGTAGTGTACCTAACTAGCACGGGTCCTTGAGGGTGGCGCAGGTAGTGTACGCAACTAGCACGGTTCCTTGAAGGTGGCGTAGGTAGTGTACGCAACTAGCACGGTTCCTTGAAGGTGGCTCAGGTAATGTACGCAACTAGCACGGTTCCTTGAAGGTGGCGCAGGTAATGTACGCAACTAGCACGGTTCCTTGAGGGTGGCGTAGGTAGTGTACGCAACTAGCACGGGTCCTTGAAGGTGGCGCAGGTAGTGTACGCAACTAGCACGGTTCCTTGAGGGTGGCGTAGGTAGTGTACGCAACTAGCATGGGTCCTTGAGGGTGGCGCAGGTAGTGTACGCAACTAGCACGGGTCCTTGAAGGTGGCGCAGGTAGTGTACGTAACTAGCACGGTTCCTTGAGGGTGGCGTAGGTAGTGTACGCAACTAGCATGGGTCCTTGAGGGTGGCGCAGGTAGTGTACGCAACTAGCACGAATTCTTGAGGGTGGCGCAGGTAGTGTACGCAACTAGCATGGGTCCTTGAGGGTGGCGCAGGTAGTGTACGCAACTAGCACGGGTCCTTGAGGGTGGCGCAGGTAATGTACGCAACTAGCACGGTTCCTTGAAGGTGGCGTAGGTAGTGTACGCAACTAGCATGGGTCCTTGAGGGTGGCGCAGGTAGTGTACGCAACTAGCACGGTTCCTTGAGGGTGGCGTAGGTAGTGTACGCAACTAACATGGGTCCTTGAGGGTGGCGCAGGTAGTGTACGCAACTAGCACGGTTCCTTGAAGGTGGCGTAGGTAGTGTACGCAATTAGCATGGGTCCTTGAGGGTGGCGTAGGTAGTGTACGCAACTAGCACGGTTCCTTGAAGGTGGCGTAGGTAATGTACGCAACTAGCACGGTTCCTTGAAGGTGGCGCAGGTAATGTACGCAACTAGCACGGTTCCTTGAGGGTGGCGTAGGTAGTGTACGCAACTAGCACGGGTCCTTGAAGGTGGCGCAGGTAATGTACGCAACTAGCATGGATCCTTGAGGGTGGCGTAGGTAGTGTACGCAACTAGCACGGGTCCTTGAAGGTGGCACAGGTAATGTACGCAACTAGCACTGTTCCTTGAAGGTGGCGCAGGTAATGTACGCAACTAGCATGGGTCCTTGAGGGTGGCGTAGGTAGTGTACGCAACTAGCATGGTTCCTTGAAGGTGGCGCAGGTAGTGTACGCAACTAGCAAGGGTCCTTGAGGATGGCTCAGGTAATGTACGCAACTAGCACGGTTTATTGAAGGTGGCGCAGATATAGTACGCAACTAGCACTGTTCCTTGAAGGTGGCGCAGGTTATGCACGCAACTAGCATGGGTCCATGAGGATGGCTCAGGTAATGTACGCAACTAGCACGGTTCATTGAAGGTGGCGCAGGTAATGTACGACACTAGCATGGGTCCATGAGGATGGCTCAGGTAATGTACGCAACTAGCACGGTTCATTGAAGGTGGCGCAGGTAATGTACGCAACTAGCACGGTTCATTGAAGGTGGCGCAGATAGTGTACGACACAAGCAAGGGTCCTTGAAGGTGGTGCAGGTAATGTACGCAACTAGCAAGGTTCCTTGAGGGTGGTGCAGGTAATGTACGCAACTAGCATGGGTCCATGAGGATGGCTCAGGTAATGTACGCAACTAGCATGGTTCCTTGAAGGTGGCGCAGGTAGTGTACGCAACTAGCATGGTACCTTAAAGGTGGCGCAGGTGGTGTACGCAACTAGCATGGTTCCTTGAAGGTGGCGTAGGTAGTGTACGCAACTAGCATGGGTCCTTGATGATGGCTCAGGTAATGTACGCAACTAGCATGGTTCCTTGAAGGTGGCGTAGGTAGTGTACGCAACTAGCATGGTTCCTTGAGGATGGCTCAGGTAATGTACGCAACTAGCATGGTACCTTGAAGGTGCCGTAGGTAGTGTACGCAACTAGCATGGTTCCTTGAAGGTGCCGTAGGTAGTGTACGCAACTAGCATGGGTCCTTGAGGATGGCTCAGGTAATGTACGCAACTAGCACGGTTCCTTGAAGGTGGCGCAGGTAATGTACGCAACTAGCACGGTTCCTTGAAGGTAGCGCAGGTAGTGTACGCAACTAGCACGGTTCCTTGAGGGTGGCGTAGGTAGTGTACGCAACTAGCATGGTTCCTTGAAGGTGGCGCAGGTAGTGTACGCAACTAGCATGGTTCCTTGAAGGTGGCGCAGGTAGTGTACGCAACTAGTATGGTTCCTTGAAGGTGGCGCAGGTAGTGTACGCAACTAGCATGGTTCCTTGAAGGTGGCGTAGGTAGTGTACGCAACTAGCATGGTTCCTTGAAGGTGGCGCAGGTAGTGTACGCAACTAGCATGGTTCCTTGAGGGTGGTGCAGGTAATGTACGCAATTAGCACGGTTCCTTGAAGGTGGCGCAGGTAGTGTACGCAATTAGCATGGGTCCTTGAGGTTGGCGTAGGTAGTGTACGCAATTAGCATGGGTCCTTGAAGGAGGCGCAGGTAGTGTACGCAATTAGCACGGTTCCTTGAAGGTGGCGCAGGTAGTGTACGCAACTAGCACGGTTCCTTGAAGGTGGCGCAGGTAATGTACGCAACTAGCACGGTTCCTTGAAGGTGGCGCAGGTAATGTACGCGACTAGCACGGTTCCTTGAGGGTGGTGCCGGTAATGTACGCGACTAGCACGGTTCCTTGAGGGTGGTGCAGGTAGTGTACGCAACTAGCATGGTTCCTTGAAGGTAGCGCAGGTAGTGGACGCAACTAGCACTGTTCCTTGAAGGTGGCGTAGGTAGTGTACGCAACTAGCACGGTTCCTTGAAGGTGGCGTAGGTAGTGTCCGCAACTAGCACGGTTCCTTGAAGGTGGCGCAGGTAATGTACGCAACTAGCACGGTTCCTTGAAGGTGGCGCAGGTAATGTACGCGACTAGCACGGTTCCTTGAGGGTGGTGCAGGTAATGTACGCGACTAGCACGGTTCCTTGAAGGTGGCGCAGGTAGTGTACGCAACTAGCATGGTTCCTTGAGGGTGGAGTAGGTAGTGTACGCAACTAGCATGGGTCCTTGAGGGTGGCGCAGGTACTGTACGCAACTAGCACGGTTCCTTGAAGGTGGCGTAGGTAGTGTACGCAATTAGCATGGGTCCTTGAGGGTGGCGTAGGTAGTGTACGCAACTAGCATGGGTCCTTGAGGATGGCTCAGGTAATGTACGCAACTAGCACGGTTCCTTGAAGGTGGCGTAGGTAATGTACGCAACTAGCACGGTTCCTTGAAGGTAGCGCAGGTAATGTACGCAACTAGCACGGTTCCTTGAGGGTGGCGTAGGTAGTGTACGCAACTAGCACGGGTCCTTGAAGGTGGCGCAGGTAATGTACGCAACTAGCATGGATCCTTGAGGGTGGCGTAGGTAGTGTACGCAACTAGCACGGGTCCTTGATGGTGGCGCAGGTAGTGTACGCAACTAGCACGGTTCCTTGAAGGTGGCGTAGGTAGTGTACGCAACTAGCACGGTTCCTTGAAGGTGGCGCAGTTAATGTACGCAACTAGCACGGGTCCTTGAAAGTGGCGGAGGTAATGTACGCAACTAGCATGGATCCTTGAGGGTGGCGTAGGTCGTGTACGCAACTAGCATGGGTCCTTGAGGGTGGCGCAGGTAGTGTACGCAACTAGCACGGGTCCTTGAAGGTGGCGCAGGTAGTGTACGCAACTAGCACGGTTCCTTGAGGGTGGCGTAGGTAGTGTACGCAACTAGCATGGGTCCTTGAGGGTGGCGTAGGTAGTGTACGCAACTAGCACGGTTCCTTGAAGGTGGCTCAGGTAATGTACGCAACTAGCACGGTTCCTTGAAGGTGGCGCAGGTAATGTACGCAACTAGCACGGTTCCTTGAGGGTGGCGTAGGTAGTGTACGCAACTAGCACGGGTCCTTGAAGGTGGCGCAGGTAGTGTACGCAACTAGCACGGTTCCTTGAGGGTGGCGTAGGTAGTGTACGCAACTAGCATGGGTCCTTGAGGGTGGCGCAGGTAGTGTACGCAACTAGCACGGGTCCTTGAAGGTGGCGCAGGTAGTGTACGCAACTAGCACGGTTCCTTGAGGGTGGCGTAGGTAGTGTACGCAACTAGCATGGGTCCTTGAGGGTGGCGCAGGTAGTGTACGCAACTAGCACGGGTTCTTGAGGGTGGCGCAGGTAGTGTACGCAACTAGCATGGGTCCTTGAGGGTGGCGCAGGTAGTGTACGCAACTAGCACGGGTCCTTGAGGGTGGCGCAGGTAATGTACGCAACTAGCACGGTTCCTTGAAGGTGGCGTAGGTAGTGTACGCAACTAGCATGGGTCCTTGAGGGTGGCGCAGGTAGTGTTCGCAACTAGCACGGTTCCTTGAAGGTGGCGTAGGTAGTGTACGCAATTAGCATGGGTCCTTGAGGGTGGCGTAGGTAGTATACGCAACTAGCACGGTTCCTTGAAGGTGGCGTAGGTAATGTACGCAACTAGCACGGTTCCTTGAAGGTGGCGCAGGTAATGTACGCAACTAGCACGGTTCCTTGAAGGTGGCGTAAGTAATGTACGCAACTAGCACGGTTCCTTGAAGGTGGCGCAGGTAATGTACGCAACTAGCACGGTTCCTTGAGGGTGGCGTAGGTAGTGTACGCAACTAGCACGGGTCCTTGAAGGTGGCGCAGGTAATGTACGCAACTTGCATGGATCCTTGAGGGTGGCGTAGGTAGTGTACGCAACTAGCACGGGTCCTTGAGGGTGGCGCAGGTAGTGTACGCAACTAGCACGGTTCCTTGAAGGTGGCGTAGGTAGTGTACGCAACTAGCACGGTTCCTTGAAGGTGGCGCAGGTAATGTACGCAACTAGCACGGGTCCTTGAAGGTGGCGCAGGTAATGTACGCAACTAGCATGGATCCTTGAGGGTGGCGTAGGTAGTGTACGCAACTAGCACGGGTCCTTGAGGGTGGCGCAATTAGTGTACGCAACTAGCACGGTTCCTTGAAGGTGGCGTAGGTAGTGTACGCAACTAGCACGGTTCCATGAAGGTGGCTCAGGTAATGTACGCAACTAGCACGGTTCCTTGAAGGTGGCGCAGGTAATGTACGCAACTAGCACGGTTCCTTGAGGGTGGCGTAGGTAGTGTACGCAACTAGCACGGGTCCTTGAAGGTGGCGCAGGTAGTGTACGCAACTAGCACGGTTCCTTGAGGGTGGCGTAGGTAGTGTACGCAACTAGCATGGGTCCTTGAGGGTGGCGCAGGTAGTGTACGCAACTAGCACGGGTCCTTGATGGTGGCGCAGGTAGTGTACGCAACTAGCACGGTTCCTTGAGGGTGGCGTAGGTAGTGTACGCAACTAGCATGGGTCCTTGAGGGTGGCGCAGGTAGTGTACGCAACTAGCACGGGTTCTTGAGGGTGGCGCAGGTAGTGTACGCAACAAGCATGGGTCCTTGAGGGTGGCGCAGGTAGTTTACGCAACTAGCACGGGTCCTTGAGGGTGGCGCAGGTAATGTACGCAACTAGCACGGTTCCTTGAAGGTGGCGTAGGTAGTGTACGCAACTAGCATGGGTCCTTGAGGGTGGCGCAGGTAGTGTACGCAACTAGCACGGTTCCTTGAGGGTGGCGTAGGTAGTGTACGCAACTAGCATGGGTCCTTGAGGGTGGCGCAGGTAGTGTACGCAACTAGCACGGTTCCTTGAAGGTGGCGTAGGTAGTGTACGCAATTAGCATGGGTCCTTGAGGGTGGCGTAGGTAGTGTACGCAACTAGCACGGTTCCTTGAAGGTGGCGTAGGTAATGTACGCAACTAGCACGGTTCCTTGAAGGTGGCGCAGGTAATGTACGCAACTAGCACGGTTCCTTGAGGGTGGCGTAGGTAGTGTACGCAACTAGCACGGGTCCTTGAAGGTGGCGCAGGTAATGTACGCAACTAGCATGGATCCTTGAGGGTGGCGTAGGTAGTGTACGCAACTAGCACGGGTCCTTGAAGGTGGCACAGTTAATGTACGCAACTAGCACTGTTCCTTGAAGGTGGCGCAGGTAATGTACGCAACTAGCATGGGTCCTTGAGGGTGGCGTAGGTAGTGTACGCAACTAGCATGGTTCCTTGAAGGTGGCGCAGGTAGTGTACGCAACTAGCAAGGGTCCTTGAGGATGGCTCAGGTAATGTACGCAACTAGCACGGTTTATTGAAGGTGGCGCAGATATAGTACGCAACTAGCACTGTTCCTTGAAGGTGGCGCAGGTTATGCACGCAACTAGCATGGGTCCATGAGGATGGTTCAGGTAATGTACGCAACTAGCACGGTTCATTGAAGGTGGCGCAGGTAATGTACGACACTAGCATGGGTCCATGAGGATGGCTCAGGTAATGTACGCAACTAGCACGGTTCATTGAAGGTGGCGCAGGTAATGTACGCAACTAGCACGGTTCATTGAAGGTGGCGCAGATAGTGTACGACACTAGCAAGGGTCCTTGAAGGTGGTGCAGGTAATGTACGCAACTAGCAAGGTTCCTTGAGGGTGGTGCAGGTAATGTACGCAACTAGCATGGGTCCATGAGGATGGCTCAGGTAATGTACGCAACTAGCACGGTTCATTGAAGGTGGCGCAGATAATGTACGCAACTAGCATGGGTCCTTGAAGGAGGCGCAGGTAATGTACGCGACTAGCACGGTTCCTTGAAGGAGGCGCAGGTAATGTACGCGACTAGCACGGTTCCTTGAAGGAGGCGCAGGTAATGTACGCAACTAGCATGGTTCCTTGAAGGTGCAGTAGGTAGTTTACGCAACTAGCACGGTTCATGGAAGGTGGCGCAGGTAATGTACGCAACTAGCAAGGGTCCTTGAGGGTGGTGCAGGTAATGTACGCAACTAGCATGGGTCCATGAGGATGGCTCAGGTAATGTACGCAACTAGCACGGTTCATTGAAGGTGGCGCAGGTAGTGTACGCAACTAGCATGGTTCCTTGAAGGTGCAGTAGGTAGTGTACGCAACTAGCACGGTTCCTTGAAGGTGGCGCAGGTAGTGTACGCAACTAGCATGGTTCCTTGAAGGTGCAGTAGGTAGTGTACGCAACTAGCACGGTTCATTGAAGGTGGCGCAGGTAATGTACGCAACTAGCACGGTTCCTTGAAGGTGGCGCATGTAATGTACGCAACTAGCACGGTTCATTGAAGGTGGCGCAGGTAATGTACGCAACTAGCACGGTTCCTTGAAGGTGCAGTAGGTAGTGTACGCAACTAGCATGGTTCCTTGAAGGTGGTGCAGGTAATGTACGCAACTAGCACGGTTCCTTGAAGGTGCAGTAGGTAGTGTACGCAACTAGCATGGTTCCTTGAAGGTGGCGCAGGTAATGTACGCAACTAGCACGGTTCCTTGAAGGTGCAGTAGGTAGTGTACGCAACTAGCACGGTTGCTTGAAGGTGGCGCAGGTAATGTACGCAACTAGCATGGGTCCATGAGGATGGCTCAGGTAATGTACGCAACTAGCACGGTTCATTGAAGGTGGCGCAGATATAGTACGCAACTAGCACGGTTGCTTGAAGGTGGCGCAGGTAATGTACGACACTAGCAAGGGTCCTTGAAGGTGGTGCAGGTAATGTACGCAACTAGCAAGGGTCCTTGAGGGTGGTGCAGGTAATGTACGCAACTAGCAAGGTTCATTGATGGTGGCGCAAGTAATATAGACTACGCAACAGCAAGCATTTAGGGCTCCGAGACCGAAAATAAACACTCTACATTATAACTCTGTCAGCTGCCGTATGGTATTGACATTTAGCCGGAAATTCCAAGTCAGTCATCACCCCTCTGCCTCTTGAACTATCCATGTTCGCATAGTTGATGTCATAATACTCTGCGTTGCAATATCACAGCCCATGTGCGTCTGTGCCTGGTTAGCTTTGTCTCTGGCCACATGGCGAGGCGGGAACTGTCAATCCCATTCTGGCAGCTCACAGAGTAGGCTATATAGTCTAATATAGGCCTGCCTTAAGTTGTGCACCCAGTCATCAATAAATTGATTTCCATCCAGGGGCGGCTCCTGACTTTATTTTTAGGGCGAGCCAGATGATATTATTGTTTCATCTTAAATATTGTTTTATATTTGACATTCGTTGTTGCCAATATTCCCATTATCATCATTCCACACAACACAACATTTGAAACAAGTTTAAACAAATTTGCACGTATTCAAAACTGTAGCCTACTCACATGGCTCCTTATCTGCAAAACCTATTCTCCTCTCCTGTGCTTGGATGAAGTAAATTTATCAATCACTTTGATTGATGACGTCCATATTTTTATTTTCTAACTTTGTGTTCAGAAGAAGAAAATATATTATTTGTTAATAGCCTAATAGACTACAAATCCCACTTTCCTATGCTAATGTCGCACACAATCAGCATATTAAATAACTACGTACTTCCACAAAAGTTACACACATTAATTTATAGAAATTAACTTCATCCACGGAACTCACACTTATACTGTACTTGGAGCACCAGACAGCAGGAAATGTATAAATAGTCTATAGTTTTTTCTAATGTCAGTAAGCTGCGAACAATGGCTGAATAC
Source organism: Meconema thalassinum (assembly GCA_946902985.2). NCBI lineage: Eukaryota > Metazoa > Arthropoda > Insecta > Orthoptera > Tettigoniidae > Meconema > Meconema thalassinum. The sequence goes on from OX336389.2 coordinate 846,211,216, forward strand.
CTTTTTAAAGGTGTGGGGTGGGGTGGAGCCTTCTGCCGTAATGCGATTTGACAGAGACAGAAGCAGGAAGTGAAATGGGGACAATTTCTATTTCGCTTCAAAGCAATGCTATGGGCCCATTCTGTTCGCCCTTGCAGAGAGAGAAACATTCCTTCATAGTACAGAGGAATTACCGTGCAAGACAGTGCTATATCCACTGTTTGCTCACCCGGCCCATCAAGCCATATACTTTACATGGGACTTTCTGTAGAGTGGCCCTCGCTATGACAATACACCGTACGAGACTGTCAGAATCATGAGCTAGGGATGAGTTATGTAGGCCTATATTGAATTCATTTTAGAGATTCTAGATGATAAAACCACACATTTTAAATAGAATATCTGAAATTTAAAGTAATTTTTAACGACTTCATTAAACAAATTTTGAGCAATTAACTACGCATAACGACCATGGGAGGGCACGGCCCTTTTGGCCATTAACGACGCACCGCCCCTGTTTCCATCTATGGCAGCAACCAATGGATAGCCTACAAGGTATCAGATGAAGTACGCGCGGGACAGTCGAGTCAATCTATACGCCATTGAATCCGCGATTTTTTCCAGTCTCCTAAGACGCCATGGATCTGCTTATAGCGCAAAAAACCTGGTTGTCCTGGGATCATTGACCGGCCCCAATATTGTAGCCGTGCGCGTTTGATCACTCACCCCGATCACGACTGCGATGGAAAGCTGCAGCAAGTCGAGAGGTCGGAGACTTGAATCCCGGCAAGGACAGTGGCTACTCTGAATATGGTTTTTCCACACTCCCTCCAGGTAAATGCCAGGATAATATACCACCTTATTTCAAGTACCGGGGCACCTACCCCATCCCCGACCCAAGTAATTACAGCTACACACACTACTACAGATCACAGAAACAGAGGCAATCAGACAAATTCATAATACACCCAAATGCACGGGTCTGGGAACTAGGAGACAGTTTAACTTAGGCGGCTGGTTAGAGGCTAGTGGGCGGAGCTTGTGGTATCGCCCAGCAGCGAATGCAGGGTCGGTTAGCTTCCATGGAAAATGGCGTCCCTAATTATCGCACGTTATTCTTAAATTCATCAACTCTCTATTTTGAATTATTCTGTTTTCTTAGTGTTTCTGTATTTTACTCTCCCGTCTGTTTAGATAGTGAGCCGTCCCGATGTTATAGAAGTAAGTATAGGCTTACTAGGTTCCCGTCAGAGTCTCCCTACGCCAGCTAATCCGCCTAGTCATAGACATAGAGTACCGTATACTAAAACTGCTTAGATGCGCTGTTGAGAAGACGTAGAGATGGTTGTAAATGAAAAGGGACAATCGTAGATAGCATTCTCATGGTTTTAAGCCCGATAATCAAGAAGATATAAAATATTGTAGGCTCTCTCCTTATCTGTTTCTCTGACCATCTCGTGGTGTAGAGGCTAGCATTCTTGACTGTCGCCCCGGAGGTCCGGGTACGATTCTCCGCTCTCTGAGGGCTAGAACGGGGTAGCCTACACTCACTCAGCCTCGTGACTCATGAGGCGAAACTGAGAAAAAGTGGGTTTGATTTCCACATCAGCCATCCTGGAAGTGATTACCCGTGGTTGTCCACTTCTACTCCAGACCAATGCCGGGATGGTAGGCTACCTAACTTGAAGCCACGGCCTCCTCCTTCCCAATCCTCGCCTGAATTACAAATAGGTACACACACTAATACAACTATCACAATAACACAGGCTATCAGAAAAAATATCAACACACATCCAAGGACACGGGGCTAAATGACCACAATGTCCAAACATCTCAGACGAAATAGGCTAAATAATCTTGTGAATGTTAGAAATTTATTAATTTCTTTCAACTTGCGTTTTTAGTCACCCTAGGATATCGAAGTTTTTCCCTGAAGGGGATACTTAGCGTGCCAGTAATTCTAATGATAGGCCTATACTTAAGCAGCTACAAAAGGACAACCAACAGTCTGAAATTCGAGAAGAATAGCTAGTCTAATTGTGGAGGTAGAGAAGACGTAGTCTAAAGTTCGATAGAGTAGGCCTACTAAGGAAAAAGATGCTGAGCATCCTCAGGGATTATGATACAGAGGGAAGGCTGCTACAGGCAATCTATGTTGGTAATCGGGATGCAGTGAGAGTTGATGACAGGGTGAGTTCTTGGTTTAATGTTGTTACAGGAGTGAGGCAACGCTGCAATCTTTCACCACTAATGTTTATTATATATAGCCTATAGGCCTATGTGCCATTTACTGAAGGGAATAAAATGGCCGAGTGGGATTCAATTAGGTGGAAATCAGATAAGCAGACTGGCTTATGCTGATGACGTGTAATGACAGACTAGGTCGAAAGCATACAAACCAACATGTTAGAACTTGAACAGAAATACAGCGAATAGGCCTATGGTAGGCCTATGAAAATCAGCATTTTCAAAAACTAAGTTGAGGTTGGTAGGGAAGAAACACAAGAAAACAGAATGCCAGCTAGGAGGAATAAATTGGAGCAGGTGGACCACTTTATGTTCATAGACTGTGTTTTCTCTCAGGATGGTAGGCCTAGTATGGGGAAAGAAATAGAGTCGAGGTGCAGTAAAGACAATGCTGTGAAGTCTCAGTTGCGATCTGTAGAATTCTGCTGCAAGAAAGAAGTTAGTGTAGTGACGAAACACTCCCTACATCGCTCAGTAATTAGACCAACCTTGCTGTATGGAAGCGAGAGCTTGGTAGATTCAGGATAGGCCTAAGTTATCTGATAGGCCTACATAAGCTAGAGATAACTGATATGAGGGTAGCATGAATGATTGCTGGGACAAGTAGTGGGAGCATTCTCGTAATGAGGAGATAAAGGCTAAATTAGAAATGAACACGCTGGATGAAGCTGTTCGTATGAGCCGATTCAGATGGTGGGATCATGTGTAGAGAATGGGGCAGGAAAGATTACCTAAGAGGTTAATGAGTTCAGATGTAGAGGATAAGAGAAGCAGAGGTAATTGAGGTGCAGAGGGGATTGTCAGATTCGGTGTTGAACGATTTCAAAGTGACAGGTTTAGAAGCAGAGGAGGCCTCAGTGCTATCTCTTAATATGAGATCATGGAGGCGACTTGTTGGCAAACAGAGGCTTGCAGACTAGACTGGACCCTGAAAGGCAAAACAGTTTCAAATGAAAATGTATGTAGGCTATGTAGCCTAAAATGCTTGATAGCTTGGCCTACATTTTTGAGGAAACTTACGAGAATATGCCAAATGTGTTCGAAGGTAATTACGTCCATGCTCTCATTATCAGATATGTGTGATGAATACTATAGCCTATAAAGTTACAGTGAAATGTAAAATCGGAAATAAACTGAAATCCTCTCTATTTTGGAATATTGTAAAGGCTAGGTCCCGTCTAATATGGACGACCAGTATTAGATCTTCGTATTGTGGTTTCTTTTCTCGAATAAAACAGAAACTACCGTATCCAAAATGGAAACAGAAACAGACCACCTCTGTTCAGAATGGAAATAGACTACGGTAATATTAGGCCACTTAAAAAAAAGTTACGACAAAAGCAGCATTTTATAGACTAATTGAATAGTGGCATCGGTGGCGTAGTTGGTAGCATGCTGAACTGCTGTGCCCAAGATAACGGGTTTAACCCGGCCGAAGTCGTTGGATTTTTTAAGAGCGTTAAAATCCCTTCCTTCGGAGGGGAAGTAAAGCCGGCGGTCCCATGTCATAGATTTATGGCTTGTAAAAGATCCTTCCACAGACTAAATTTTTGTGAAGCTACATTTCTAGGTTAGATTTCGTTGGAACGCTCTATCAAAGTTCAGGGGCGTGGTGGCTCAGTGGTCTAGCTGTATGCCCCTCACCAAGGCGGTCCGGGTTCGATTCCCGGTCAATGCATGTGAGGTTTTCGAAGTGAAATGCCATGTCCTGTGGTTCGGATTCCACGTAAAAAGGAGGTCCCGTGGCTCATAATCACAAGATTCACGGTCACGTAAAACTACAATCTTCCTTCCTTTTCTATCAAAGTTCCAACGTTCACCACTAGGTATCATTGACATCTGGTAGCGAAAGTAGGAACCACTTGAAATTGAACGGAACTTGTAGTTCACCCTATGGGTGTCTGCTAGAAGCAGCTACAGCCTCTGGCGAGCCGAACATGTTCTCTGACACTCCCGACACTAAAAGCCATACGATAAATAAATAAATAAATAAATAAATAAATCCTCCCTATATTATTCTGCTAAGGTCCCATTCCGGTTTCGTACCGAAAATAAGGTCCTGTTAACACCAACCTACACATAAGTTATGGGTTACCTACAGGTTCCGCATAACCCCCCATGTGTGCCCGAAACGCACTCACTTCCTCTTTAAATGCCTCACAATTAAATAAATACCTTAAAAAAGTACATTAACATTGGGAGCACCGTAACCTGGCGAGCCTGCCGCAAGAGCGCAAGGCAGCGCGGCGTACTTCCAGGCGAGCTTGCCGCTAGAGCGCAGGGCAGCGTGGCGGCGGCAGCCATCTGGCGGGAACGCGGCGTACTGCTAGCTGAGAAGTCTCTCAGCAGATGGCTCCGGTGTGGTCTCGCCAAGACTTTCTCTAGGGTTCAATCCATTGCAAATGTAAAAATTGCTGTAGAAGAAACTCCCGAGCAAACAATAACCTATGAATTCGTTGCAACATGGAATATTGTCTACAAAGAGGTGCTGTGACAAGTAACTTACAAAACATTGTTCTACATAATTCATTGTGTTCTTCTCATGTAAGCTTACGTATGCCATTTAACAACAATAAATACATTTTTCAATATTTAAAACTTCGCTCTCCCACATTCTTACCTACTACCCCATAAACCTACATTCACTTTGCGAAAGCTTGCACGGACCCACTAGTAAATAATAGGCTAATTGAGTATGCTAACTTATATTTTCAAAGAAAGTTCGAAAGTAACTTATGTATGAAATAATAACAATAATAACTGAGTTATAATAACAATTATAGTAATATTATTGTTAATAATAATAGTAATAATAATAATAATAATAGACTAATAATAATAATAGTAATAATAATGTCTCGGGTCTCTACGAAGAAACCAATCTCCTCACTCCGCACTCTCAAATTGACCTATGTCTTTCTTTAGGAGGCTTTTTAGTTGTTACAAATTACCACATGGTGTCTTGTTATTGGTAATTCTGTTTTTCACTGGTGATCCATTGCTAACTACAGTACGTGAGAGAGTTTTGCCTACTGGCCCGCTAAGTAGGCTATCCACTTCCGACTGACACAAAGATAGGGTACTTTGACCTGGGAATATAACAAGAATGAATGTTTGACAAATTCGTTATCAAATGATAATTGCCTGCTCTACATATTAAGTTTCTGTAGTTGTTAGTTCATTTTAGAAGCTTGTGTTGGACGTGTCTGATAACCACTGTTTCTCTGGCGCCTGTAGAAATGTGTGTACAGGCCGGACGTTTGTTTTAGACGATTGAAGAATCTTAATGTAAGGCCTGGAGGCGAGTTGTTACAGAATCTGTCTTGTTGTATGCTGTCACATGAGGTCAGATGATTGACAAAGCTATCTCACACTACCGCTGAGGTACAGTCATTGGCAAGTATAATGGCGTTCTGTTCATAACTATATAACGTGTAGGCCTACATCCGCGTCACACAATACTTCAACGAGGACTGTATTGTCTGTAGTCTACGGTAGTGTCGTCACGTGCTCAAGTCTGGAATTCCATTACATCAGACCGGTGGTGACAAAAATGTGAGGCGAGAAGGCTAGAGAGTGATTGTGTACAGGCTCACCCGCAAGCTTCAAGGTCAAGGGCAATCGTCTAAAACAAACGTCCGGCTTGTAGCTGTAGGCTATTGGGGACAGGGATGTGGCAGTTGGCTTGAGACATGAAATAGCCTAAGTTACTATTCCGGTATTTGCCTAAAGGGAATGTGGAATAAACAGGGGAAAATCGCATCTGGAATAGCCACTGTCGGCGCCGGGATTTGAACTTCTGATCTCCGGACTTGCTGCAGCTCGTAGCGATCAATTTAACGCGCACGGCTATAACGCGGGCTCCGTGATGAAAAAACAAGTAGTTCCGTGAAGAACTAAAGCCTATTTTCATAGCCTATATTCTACTTATGTTACTTGCCTCTATCAACATACAAAATTTCAGTTTGATTGCTGTAATAGATTCGTAGATATTGAGAACCGTCTAATATTTCGGTTTGTCGCCATGTTGGATATTTAAATATGTAGGTCTTCGAGTTATGTACCATTAGGTCTATATGAAGATTATTGTGTACGTGTAGTATTCAATCTTCAATCGCATGATTAGGACACAAGAAGTAAAAACGAGATTTTAAAATTTCGCACAGCAGCCATCTTGTGATTATGAAACCAATTGAAATAAGTTAAATGGCAGTGGAGTAACATTTGTATAGGCTACGCATTTACCGTACCAAGTTTCACTGCACTCGGATGGTAAAATAGCCAGAAACGTCTAGACTATATAAATATTTATACATCGCGTCGCCGCTATGTTGGATTTGTGCCCACCAGGTTATTGAAAGCCCTATAGGTGAACTTATGTCCATAGCCTCCACGAATATAAAAAATCATTTTGATTGCTGTAAATGTTTCGTAGATATTGAGTACCGCGTAAATATTTCGGATGGTCGCCATGTTGGATTGTTATATTTATAGGCCATAGAGTTATGTATCATTAAAGGAAAAATATTGCGTTGGTTCATTGTTCAAACTTTCACTAAGATCGCATGATTACGTCACAAGAAATGAAAACTTAATTTTAAAATTTTGCACAGCCGCCACCTTCAGGTTATGTAAACAATTGAACTAAATTAGATGCCAGTGCATTACAATATGTATTAACATTTACTGTACCATATTTCACTGCGCTCAGATGGTTTAATCGTGAGAAAAGTCTATTAAAATGTTTCAATTTCGCTTGGCCGCCATGTTCGATTTGTACTTCGCAGGTTTTTAAAAGATCCTAGTGCATTGCAATTTGTACAAACATTTGCTGTTACTTACAAAGTTTCATTGCGTCTAGAAGGTTAAATCGCGAGAAAAGTCTATTTAAAAGTCTCAAATTTGCTCGGCCGCCCTGTTAGTTTTGTAGTCACAAGGGATTTGAAAGTCTCATAGGTGAACTTCGAGTAGTGCCCTTTATCAGCGTACAAAATTTCAGGGTGATATCGATAACAGTTTCGGAGATATTGAATGCTGGTGAAATATTTTGCACAGCCGCCATGCTAGATTGGTGTGACGTAATAACATTTGAAGGGCACGGTTGGGGTCGGCCGATATGGTGCTATGAGCTCACCGAATTTCATTGAAATCGCTCTGGCCGTTTAGAAGTTATCAGAGGGACACACACACACAAACACACACACATACCCACACACATACACACACACGGATAAAAGGTGATTTCATTAGCCTATTTTTTTCATAAAGTGAAAATAGGCTAAAATGTGATGTAAAAAAGGGCACTAGGCTGCAGTAAAGTGATCATGTGAACGATAGCCTATTGAATTACACGATAAACAAAGAGGAAGTGTGAGAACGACAACGTTGATATTCCGGTGTGGCCGAGAGCACTGATGCGGTACCTTCTGCCTCGCTGGCATCGGAAGAGCGTGAGTTCGAATCCCACCTCAGTGGACCTGAAAGTGGTTTGTGTCCCATTTTCACCAACTAACAAGTGCCGGGACGGTTCCTGCCAATAGGTACACGGCCGATTTCTGTCCAATACCCCTTCCCTGACCCGTCCTGAAAAGGCCATTGACTGCTTTAATAATTTAACAAAAATGGATTTCGTAGTTGGAAGCCGAGAGAATGTAAGAAATATAACCACAGAATACGGTATAGGCCTAGGCTACTTATTGTATTGTTTCTCGGCAAGCGTTCTTAGCTCTAGGTCCAGAGGTCCGGGTTCGATCCCCAGCTCTGCCAAAAACGCAATTTCGGTCTGAGGGCTGGAACAGGTTACACTCAGCCTCATGAGGCAAAACTGAGAAAAGGTGGATTCGATTCCCATTTCAGCCATCCTGAAAGGGGGTTTCCTTGGTTCCCCACTTTCATTTCAGGCAATTGGCGGGATGGTTCGTAACTGAAGGCCACGGCTGCCTCCTTCCCAATATTCGCCTGAATTAAATATCACACACTACCACAGACACCAGAATAGCACAGGTTATCAGAGAGTTTATTTGTATAGGCTACAGTACATATTGTACCCTTCAAACCTGGCCCTCTTCTTGGGACGCCCTCAGTCCACTTGCTTATTTACAGTATAGGCTTACTACCATCCTAGGACTGGGGAAAATGAAATCACTGGGGCATACAGTAACTACAATCACACGCCTGGGTATCTTAACAAAAATATGAATTTATTAACAAAGACTAACTACTACAAATTAATTATGATATTAATAACTACAGTATGTCTCCCTTTTTTTAAGAATGGGTAAAACTAATGTACCCATTCATGGCTAGCTCGACGGTTCGGGGCGTAGTGCGTTCAATCCTCAAGTACAACACATAGGCTATAGGCTATCCAGGATATGAGCATGTAGGTCAACAATCTACAATAACAACTATCACATCTCTACTAAAATGAAATATTTACTTTCAAAACATGGCACAAACAGAAATTACATTTACTGTACAACACAACATATCAAAATAATAAATTTAACGCTTCAAAATTTATTATTATTATTATTATAAAAATATAAAATGAATTCCAATTTAACTTGTCTCACTTCTTCATCAATTACTGTATTAATATAGAACTCTTCACAGATATAGTTCATTAATGTAAAACTTCATTCTCATATGTTAAAATCAAAATTAATCATTATCTTCAAATCATTAAAATTCATCAATATTCGTGTAACTTCTCACAATTAAAATCCTTCAATATTTAATCAATCTATTTGAACTTCTTACCATTTATTCGTATTCTCACAATTTAATTCATTAAATCCATTTATTCTCTCAATTTAATTCAATTATTATTTTTTCTCATTAATTCATTTATTCTCTCACAAGTTAGGGTTCAGAATCATCCTTTCTCTCCTCTACAAATCACAAGTATAAGTAGGGTCTACTCATCGTCACCATGCATCAATTAGCCTACTCAGTTTTCCTGTGGGCAAATAGCCTACATCCACTGATATCAATTTCTACAATTTTCGGCTACCCGCACGCATATTTAGACTGGGACCGACACAAACACGTTCACCAACAGCTGGCATGTTGTGTTTGTTTATTATTATAATAATAATAATTATTATTATTATTATTATTACTACTACTATTATTACCGGGTGAGTTAGCTGTGGTCGTTACGGCATGACTGCTGGCAGTCGCTCACATCCGGGAGGCGAGGAGGTTCGAATCCCCCCGCCGGCAACCTTGAAGATGGTCTTCTGTGGTTTCCCATCTTCCTACCAGGCAAATGCCGGGGTTGGTCCCTAACTATAGGCCACAGCCGCTACCTTCCAACTCCTCGCCTTTACATTTAAATTTTCGTCCCCAGACAACACTCCACACGCGACGGTACTAGTAGCTCACCCATTGGGTGTCCGCTTCGAAGCTGCTACAAATCTGGCGTGCCGAACATGTCCTCGGACACTCCCGGCACTAAAAGCCATACGCTATATATATATATATATTATTGGCAATGGCAATTTTTGACTTATTCAAAGATGTTTTTCGGGAATTATAGCCCCTGTTTAACAAACAACTGATTGTCATCATTCTTAAAATCATATCTCAAATCATACAGTGATTCATGAAATTGTAACTTTAATTGCAAGTGCCTTTTAATGGGTCCAGTTCGCTGCCCTTACTTTAGTCGACCCTTTGACGAGCCAGAACAATTTATGACAGTCTAGCCACTCCCACTTTACAAATGGCTGACACTTATCAATAGAGACCTTTTCTTCTCTCTCACTTCTACAACCCCTGTCTCCTTCCAAGACAAATCTCTCTTACTACTTCAAATTACGTGACCAATTTGCGAGGGCAATGCTCCCGCTAACACTGGGATAATTATACAGATTATCCGAAAGATTTTCATTCAGTTTTTCCTGAATTATCAAGCCCTATTTTTAATTCCTTAGCCTAATTATCGGCTTTTTAATTAATTAATTCATTCATTAAAGGTTGAGGTTATCGAACCACGGATTACCCCTTAGGGATGTTAAGAGCCCGGTCACATTTCCAACTTAGTGGAGGACCATACTCATGCTTCTCTCACAAGGAAGCGAAATACATTGTTGCCGGGGCTTGGATTCGAACCGCGGTCCCCAACTGGACAAAACTTCATTACGTGCTCCTGGCACTATTATAGGATGCTCCACATGGCATCTAATTGCTGGGTGCTCACTGGCACATTCACTTGGTGCTCGTTAGCACCATACCCAGTCACCTGTATACACAACAGCGTGAAACACATTACCTAGAGCTTACCTACCCAATATCGACGAATACCCTGACACAATTAACGATCTCCTAATCATCCGTGCTCTAAAACGTCCTTTACACTTTATACGAATATCTGGCTTCTACTATTTAAAAGCTAAAATCAGCTGCAATCTCAATTCAACTTGGAAACCTTTCCATAATCGCATTTATAACATTCCGGTCAACTTGTTCAATAACATCTTAAACATCACAATTAATTTCATCTGGCCCATTCTAACACATTCTTCAATTAATATGGTATTTTGACTTATTTTGTCGGTCCCGTCCCTACTCTGACTTTAATTAACTTACATGGATATAACATTCTTATTAACTCCGGGTTCCCCTTACGATTACATAATATAATATGTTTTATACGTTGATGCATGGCACGATCTCTACATCACATAATAAAAATTGCAGTACTTACGCCATTTACGCCTCTGGCGGGTGAACTCAGTGGTAAAACATTTTACCCATCATGCGGTGCTTTAGTCTTCCATCTTCATCAAATTAGAAATATTACCACTTAATTTTCTGATACACTTGCCTTCTTGAATACACATAGCGGAAGCCTTATAAAATTCACATTTACACTTTTATGGTTACCCTTTTACACTAAAATATTATATTTTAAACAACAATTTTATATTACACCTTTTAACACTGGAAAACACTCTTTATATTTGTCTTCATATTCCTGCCTGGTCTCATGATTGCAGGTGAATTTCCTCCCCCTCGGCGATAGAATCGTGCATCTGCTACTAGGCGAAGATCCCTGATAAGACTCGTTCTCCCTCAGTGAAAGTCTATCTGGTGATTCCTATCTCGAACGTATTCCTTCCATAGCCTGCTTCATTAATATGCAGCTATTCAATAAATCCGATAAATTCCTCTGACATAGCCGTACCCTTGCGATGATAATGTTATACTAATTAGCTCGCGGCTACTTGGTTAGGCATAAAATCGTTCTATCGTGAATGTCTACTTCCTTAACATTTGCGTAAGTTGTTCCTAAGTCCATTGCTGCCTGTGTTAGCCTGCTTCATTGATATGCAGCTATTCACTACGCATACTCGAACTTCTTCACGCAGAAGTCTACTTTGCCTGACGCGACGTGTGTTATTTACGTGCTCGGCGCTGTCCACACTAATTACATCTGCAATTTACTCACACGTAAATTATCGCGAATGTAGCCTGCTCACTTATTATTACCATTATGCGCGTTCACTCGACACTTCGTTTTCGCGTTTACTTTGGATCGCGACACGGTATACATTTTCCAAAAATTTGCCAAAATAGAAGATGAGCTGGATTGCGAAATCTTCTGGTCACCCAGCTAAAAGAAACCACTGGAAGAAATGCTTGGCAAATAGGGTAAAAACAACTGGCTACAGCTGTACTAGGTTCAAAATTCTTCATCGACAATCTAACGAAAAATGATAAACAAATACCTCTCGGGCGTGGATTAAATTTAATAGGCTCAAAAAAGAAAATCGTGTACGTAGTACAACTTTTGTGAATTAATATAATTCAAAATCCGATGTAAAATAGGATCGAACCAACAAAAAACTCGTGTTCATAATTTAATTCCACTCATCAAAGTTACAAGTGCTGATGCATAAAATATTTATGTCCACATGAAGAAATAGAACATCAACCTCGTGTTCGTAACTAAACTTAAAATGTTGGAAAAAATTAAAGTTCTCAAATGCATCCACATTCTCAGTCAGGTATTCCTGCACTAAATCAGAACATAATTGGAGTCCCCCCAAAAAAAATTAATCCATCAAAACTGTGCTAATTTTTAAAAAGTTCTGTTCCTTTGGATTGATCTGTGCTAATTGCAAAAACAAATTTTTACTCTTTACAGGTGGGAATCTCCGTCATCCCTTCCTATCGCAAATTGTTCCAATTCAACTCAATAGTTTCAGGAGAAATTATATGTGACGATCGTAGTGCTATTTACAGAATTAATATTCAGTCATTTCACTATAAGTATTATTTACAATTTAAATCACGGGAGTTTCACTTCCATCTAGACTCCTCAATGATTAATTTTTACTATGTCTTATTGAAGATGCAACTTACCTTAACGCTATGCTTTTATTCAAATTCTTGGCTTACATGGCCGTTCAATTAAGCCTAGCACATGTGTTTTGTTTCGAATTCGGTGAAATAATTAATAAGGTTTAAGTTAACATTTGCTAGAGCGGACGCATATCAATTCTATCTGTTTCTTTGTGAAACTCACTTTAATACCACCATTTATGAGTTTGAGCAATTTTCTTTCGGTATACGACGAATAGTAATAAATTTCACACTATTACCATACTATTGACATTCAACATTGACCCGGTCTTTTTAGAGATCCAGTTTTGGATAACCCTTACAGGGCTATATTTTACATTAATCTCACTCCAATCTCAAACAACAATGATTCCTCTACTACAATACCTCGATATAGAAATGTGTCTACATACACGACAATACAATTCACAATAAATACAGATCATCAAATATTTTTCAATTATTTATAACAATTATGTGCGCTTACAAATTATACATATGACATTTCGTGTCTGACAAAGTTTCAAAGTTCTCTTTCGCAAATGTTAACTTCAATAGTTAATATTTATTTACAGTCTTTCGTCTACTTCTCTTCTGATCATTACATTCCTATAAGTAAAATGTAAATCCACAACCTGCTTCCAGTCTCCGACCGGGTCAGGAATGGAATGAATGAAGCCCCCATCTAACGGCGAGGATATGAACTGTGCCGGCTGCCGAGGCCTGACGCACTCCTCTGGGGCAATGATTAAATGAATGACAGATGAAATGAAATGATAGTGGAGAGTGTTGCTGGAATGAAATGTTGACAGGGAAAACCGGAGTACCCGGAGAAAAACCTGTCTGCCTCCGTTTTGTCCAGCACAGATCTCACATGGAGTGACCGGGATTTGAACCACGGACTCAGCGGTGAGAGGCTGGCGTGCTGCCGCCTAAGCCACGGAGGCTTAACATTCCTATAAGTAATTAAGTTAATTATTTGATCGATTACAGTTGTTCATTGTGCTTTATCATCATTTCATTCTTGAATCATATCTCACGTAAGCTTTATAAAAATAAATTATTACCAAATTATTTTTACGACATTTTTATAGAAGTTAATTACAAACAATTATCAGTCACTTTAAACTAGTTTCAGTCGCGTTATCGCAGATTGCAAATACTGCCGAAGTACAAATAGCGATCTGCTGGCGCAGATAAGCAGTAAAAGTGGACAACAAAGTCCGAAAGCTTATATATGATCTACAAACAACTACGATTAAATAAAATATTTAATCGGAGTCTAGAGTAAACCCTAATAATTATTAATTAAATTCCATATAAATTTAACGTTAATTAAATTGCGACGATAAAAATAATTTACGATGGTAAGTACATTTCCAAAAAGACTATAACCATCAAACGAATCCGGACCTGAAATCGACTCAAATGCAAAACAGCAAGACAGACAAATTCCAAGAAAAATGGTCGCCTCAAGGCTCCCAATTTACTCATGCCAAGACTACATAATCTGAGACGTCTTCAAACCTTGAGAGTTGAAATCTTCTTCCGATGAAGGAAATACGGGAAGAATACAGTATTTAGCATTCCTGGTTTGGCCATCCCTCATGGCCTCAACTCTCCTGGTCCTCAGCTGGCTATCAGGTCCCAACACTCCTCGGGCACCGAACTCGGCTCTTCTGGGTAGGCTAGCAAAGCCCCTAATCTGCTTCTATCTTGCTAAGATGTAACGGAGATGGCCTCGATGTTTCTACTCTCATGATTACAGTATTGCAGTTCTAGGTAGCCTAATCTCAGAATTTGCTTGTCCGTCAACACTTGCCGGTCGTTAAGTTGCTTCGGATTCTCCATAATCTCTCATTGCAGTATTCCCATAATCAAATTACTTCCTCATGACGATACTATCGTGGGAATCAATCATATTTCTTCCCCTCGCTGCCATTGCCAATAATAATTCCATTATCAGTCGAAGTTCATCTATGTTCCTTTTTGAATAACCCTCGTAGGTAAAAATGGCCCAATATGTCGAAGCTATCAGCTTCGCTGTCAAGTTTTGCAGGTACTGTTCACTACCGTCAACACGAACTTGTCAAAGATAGTTAATAGGGATGTAGCCTGAGAAAGTTCGCGCCAGATAGTGCTCGTGTAGTACTGGGTAAGCGCAAAGCGATCGTCCTATGTTTCCCCCAGTCAGCTGCGAGGAATGTCTCGATTGTGACCGAGTTTTCTAAGCTAAAGTAAATTATATCTTCTCTAATTTTACTCCAAGACTATATTAATTAATTCTATAGGTATATCCTCTAATATATTATGAACGATTTTCAGCGTTTAAGCGTTAAACAGCTGCAAAATGAGCTACGGACTAAGGGTGCTAAAACTAGTGGGAGGAAGGAAGAATTAATAGGCTACAGCGGTAATAACAAAATTCTAACACGCTTTATTATTCAAATAATGAATAGGAGTCAGAATGCTTGAGTATTGTAGGCCTATATTGATACATTTATCTCCATAAGGCTTAAATCATAAATAGAGATTTCCCGGTCAATGCATGTGAGTTTTTCAAAGTGAAATGCCATGCCCTGTTGTTCGGATTCTACGTAAAGAGGAGGTCCCGTGGCTCATGATCTCCAGATTAACGGCCACGTAAAACTACAATGTTCCTTTTATAAAAAGAGATTTAAATATTCACTTGCTCCCCTTGCTTCGATTCATGTCTTTTATTTTTGGTTGATAGCTTACTGTCATGTTTTAAGGTAAACATAATCAAAGAAAGTTGATACCGGTATTATATACCTCAAAATGCATCGCAACGTTTGGTTCTTATGTAATTTCGTCAATTTCTTAATACGAATCGTTTCCGTACCCCTTGGAAACGACTTATTTAAAAAGTTTGAGAATCCCTGCTTTAGGGCCACGAACTGTTTCCATTCATCTGGCTAACTTATGTCTCAAGAATGTAGAAGTCAGTCGCTACCGGTACTACATTCTCCGTCGAGCAGATGGAAGTTGACGATTAATTCTGATTTCAAGAAACCAACCATAATACGTTAATATGTTAATGTTGTGACATTTATTCTTGAAGTATTTGTCCGAGTATTGATGCCTTTGAAAATGGGAGTCACAAATGTTACATTCACTTCTTCCTGTATATTGACGATTTCTTCCCGTACCGTAGGCCTACTTCAATGGAGATAATTTATGCAGATCCGATATTGTAGGTTTATTGTTGTAAACTAGCAATTTTCTTGTGTGCGGCCTCTTCCTTATTTTGGCTGTGTTCGTGGTCCACGGAAAAAGCGATGGAACAGTGCCCGGTTTTAATCTTGCTCTCTCACCTTCAAATACAAACGCATAAATTCAGTGGTTGTTATCGAAATGTCTAATCAGTTTATAGGTAGGAATTATTTCCCTTTGTAAATCACGCTTGCCCAACACAGTTTTCGTGAAGTCATCGAGTTGAAAATGATGGGAACACACTTTAATATGTTCGGTCAGATTTTCTTCACCGAAGAAAATTGGTGACACGAAAATGGGCTGCCCTGATTTTTGCAAAGAGGAACACTGCAATAGCTCGGCATAGTCACGAAAATAGCACAACTTAAATTCGTGGATATTAGCGGCATGAGAACACAGGAGACAAATGAAGAGCGCCTTGCGCTTACCCAGTACAACAGCAGTGCGCTCTATCGGTGCTAGTTCTATACATCCCTATTGTCTCAATTGTCAGTGCGTTGGTATTTGAACGTAATCATATGCAATCACAGCAAACGAAATGCACTAAATATTAGCCACATTACAGCACGGACTTCGTTTTGCTTGTACCTCGAACACTCGTACAGGATCCGATACGTTTAGACACGGTGACCACACTCTGCACGCGTAATGAGATTCACACCACAAGATCCACTGAACAAGTGTATCGCCTGTCCACTTGACAACCCCTCTCGCGAACATCTGCCAGGCGACACTCCGCTGTCTTCACGCCCTCCACATGTACTGCTCCTCATTGGCCAAGTAAAAATATAGTTCGTATTCTCCTCATATTTACTGCAATTATCCGTGGAAAATCTTCGGTAAGCTGGTAAAACATTACACGTGCTGATTTCAGTCATCCGGGTTACATAATGGCGATCAACCTGATTCTGTAATGTGCCACAGAAAATTAAAAACACCTCGTCCATTTGCAGTGACGTGGCGCTGTCTCACCACCTCGTTTGACCTTGGCTGACGCTCTGGCAGTTCAACCTGTCAATGCTCAGCAGCCTTTTCCTTATGTTTCGGTTTATAACATTTCAAGGGCTGTCCAAACCCCTGCGTTCCATTATTCCCGCATAATACGCGCGGGCATGTTTAAAAATATTTTCCTCGTAATTCAGGCTCAAAATAACACTGGTTTCGTTGCTGGATGATACAAGCCACTTTACAGGTTCTGTCTCACAGAAAATGCAGGTTCAGAACCGAACTTTGATAACTCGTTCGTGTAATGTACTTTACTTGACATTTTGTGAATTGTTTACTGTACTTGTTCACTTATTATTATACTTTGCATTGTCTACGGCGCGTCTTACGGAGCGCTAAGTGTCGCAGGTTCGCCTCTTGATATTTGTGAACTGTGTGTTATACTTTGCTTTGTTAATAGCGTGCCCTACGGAGCACGAAGTGTCGCAGCTTCGCCCCCTGACATTTGTGAACTGTGTGTTAACTTCTCCTCGCGGCCGGCTTTTATAGTTTCTGGCTCGAAACTTAGTCCGCTGTATCCCTCGGGAGCTCAATTTCTTTAGAAATTACATTATTTTCTTCCTGGCATAATTTTTCCACGTATAATTTCGTCTGGATCACGAATATGTTCTTCGTATGATTATCCGGTCGGCCAATTATTTTATAAAGAATGTTTAAATCATAGCGTGGGGACGCTATTTTACAGAAATTCCCTGCCAAACGTCCGCTGGCACACCACATTAGTGCTCTTCCACGTTACTTCTTAATTATGCATGGATTAGAATCTTTCATCTCAGCTTAATTAGCTGACTAATTTTCTCTTCCAAACGATGCTTTCCATCTAATTCTCCAGTTGCTCAATCTTGAAATGTGCATACTGGATGGGCGATAACCTTCCCCCTCTCTTGAAATTTCTTTGTTTCAGCTCTCGCTCCAGCGTCACAGAGGTGATTCCCTGCAGCGAATATAGTCCGCTTTGAGTGACACTAATGTTTTTTAGAGACAGTCTGCCACGCCTACAAGTTAGGGTCATTTACAAACTGGCAATTCGTTGGATTTTGCATGTCTTAAGCTTGTACGATGGCTTAGTTACACTGAACATGCACTATTTGGCTCATATTCTTCCTTAATTTTATTCGCAATGCCCCATAAACTGTTCTATTACCATTAAATGCTGGGTGCTTCCAATTTGCATACTTATTTATGTGCCTCAGGTCTTAGCTCATCCCTAACTAAGCCTTGGTTCACATCCCATCTGTTCTGCTTTAATGTGCATTTATTTGAGGGTTCCAAATTCATATGCAGTCAGTTAAGCCTCCAAGGGTACACTAAATAGAAACTTCTCCTGAAAAAATGATAAATTCATCACGACCCGACGCCCTCATAAGGATGCATCCTCGGGTCAATGGCTAAAAATCATGCCGTCCAATAAAGAAATATTGCACAATATTACACCCCGTTCTTTAATACAAAAACAAGATTATAACTTTGACACGACTTTATAATAAGTGTCACTTTCAATCATGTGCAAGGCATTTACATAATGTTTTCGTTTCCTTTTCGGGTTTCGCTTTCGTTTTCGGCGAATGATAATGTGAGCTAGGAATGACTATCTAGATTTTTATGTTCATTTCTAGCCAAAGCAATTGGCTAGTCATGAACTTACGTTGGGTGTTGGTGACGCCAGGCAACATAAAAATCACACTACTTAAATATACAAATTCATGACGTGCTCTACCCTTATCTGTATGAATCTATAGACTAGATAAAGCAAGTAATGTTCACCCTGCACAAATCGTGGATGCCTTATGGACATAGACTACACTCGCGGATACATTGCATCAAACACACCAAATGTTTCATAACGAGTCACCTTTACATAACACAAAAACACACTATCGGTCGACCGCAGTCCCGAAGTTACTCTAAATACAGAAATCCACACAAATAGTCTATTTTTACACAAAGAATACAACATGCATTAAAACGCATGACAGACTACTACTACTACTACTTGTGCCTGAGTCAAATACTCCAAGAGCACCGAGTAACCTTTCAACGTAGTATATCACACAACGATCACACCCCATGGACCTGAACAAATCTTAACATGAAAATTTCAATAGACCAGGGTTAACGATTACAAAAATGTAAACAAACATTAATTCAAAAAAGAATCCAGCTGATTAACCTCAGCAATTTGTTACGTAACAACAATGGCAAATGCACGGCCAAAACAGCGATTTTCCTCGTAGACAACTCTACTTATTAAAATGTTCACGTTCAACAGCAGATTTAACATTATAACAGTGACATAAGCCATTGCAATTTCTTGCAAGAATGCTACAGAAAGCTCTTCTTCAAGACTCGAAGAAAATAAATAGGAGACCTTTGATACCACCTGTAATGACTCGTCACATGGAAGGCTGCCTTTGCAAATGCCCCAGCGAACGATCACCATCCAAACCTACCTCGGGAAACCATTCCATACAAAGTCACTCGTGGGAATCAAACCTCCACATCACAAACATATAACCTAACTTGGCACATCTCCCAACACAAATATCGCGTTCAGGAATGGGCTATCCCCAATCATCCCAACGGGCCCTTCCAAAATCAGCAATCAGCGTAAGACTTTTCTTACCCGAGCTCACATACTCCAATAAACACCCGAAATCACTGTCTGCCTTATCTAATCAAATCACAATGGATACGCATCCATATAATCCTATCTTTCTAAGCCTAGCGTAAACTTTACGTCGGATGATGGGTGCTAATGACCGCAATCCTATCCAATGCTAAATCTCTCTCTAAACATAAAAATGAAAGTTTGTCTGTTTTTTTTTTCTTCTGAATTTCCACGGAAACTTGCGTTATTAACGCGTTTCAGGCTGTTTTATGACCATTGCGCGCAAAAGCAAAATTTTTGTCTGTCTGTGTACAAATTTGTACGCTTTTAACTCGAGAACGGCTGGGTGGATCGACGAAAAATTTGGTACAGATACCCATCAGAGGCACGACACTAATCATTGATGTAACTCTTCTCCGTGCCTGTCATAAAAGAGGAGCTACCCCCTTATAAGACATGCTGAAATAGGCGTAATAGGACGATACAAAGCTCATATTCAGTCCCTTAATGTGAGAAACAAAACTCAGGGAAAAGCACTTTTTAAGGACCTTAAATCAGCAATTTCTGAGATATTCCCAGAAAACTAATTTCACTTTTAACTAATAACGGAATACAAGCCCTCATCAGCTCTCACTACCATCACTCGTTCATACTTCTTAACGGAGCTCGGTGATAGACGAGTGAGTCACACGCACAAGGGAACTACGAGATAGGAAAGATATTTCACCACCTTTCACTCTAACTTGATTCATTGCGTAATGTGTAGACAGTAGAAACTGACAGGCAGCACAAGCTGATCACTGACAAAATATTTGTATGGAGGATAAGAACGATAAGATGAGTGAAAGACTCCACTCTTAGGCCAAGTACTGCTCGAGTCCAAGCTCTGTGAACTTTAGAGAAATGTTGATCGCTGACGATGAGGAGAGATGTTGGGGATAGTCTTGTGTAGTTCGCGAACGAACTAGTTCGGAAGAGCGGGTCCCACAGACGAACTACCGAACTAGTTCCCAGATCCCTCGCTTGTTAGTTCGTTCGATCCTTTTAACAGCGCGAGAGCGCGGGACCGCCGTAGCTCGTCACCTCGTCACATCACCACTCATTGCACAATCACATGCGCTTTGGTTTGTTCAGTCAGTTAGTTCGGTGCAGTTGATTGGGTGTATCTATTGTTAGTTGCAAGATTGTCAAGTTTTGGCGCGGTGCGGCGAATGTTGAATGTTGGTTTATAATACAGTAATAACATCATAACACACTACTAGTGCTAACACGCTAACAGGTAATAACTACCTAATATTTGTAATGTAATACAGTGGCGGTTCATAAATTGAAGTTACTGATAGTTAACTGATTTAGATGTGGGGATAATTCCACGGTTTTATTTAACTTGGTCATACGGGATTATTTGAAAATATCTCCAATTATTTAGAAAATTGGCGAACTATATTTCACTTCGGCAGGAAAATTCTCAGAAATTTGGCTGAAAGATTCAACTATCAGCATCTTTGAAAGCACAAACTGTCCTTATGGCAGGTGGTTAATAAAGAGACCACTATCCCATAAAGGGTTATTAATATTGGTAATATTGCTTGTGCGGCATAGCCTACTTAACCTGTACCCAATAGTAGAAGTATTTTTGTTACCATATATAATGGTATTTTTATTTACTAAAATAAACGTATTTAGAATATTATATGAGTAATATTTCTTCAAACGGAAATTTAATCCGGCAAATGAAAACAAAACACGCTTTCATCCAATTAACAATTGAAAGACAAAATAAAGAATTTAAAAAATTAACAAATCCATTTAAAAATTAAAATACTACGAGTACGCTCACAATGTATGTAAAGTAAAAACAAGTAGTTCCGTGAAGAACTATACAGCCTATGTTCATATATCCTACTTATGTTAACTGCCACTATCAACATACGAAATTTCAGTTTGATTGCTCTAATAGATTCGTAGATATTGAGAACCGACTTAATATTTCGGATGGTCGCCATGTTGGATTTTATATATGTAGGTCCTAGAGTTATGTACTGTTACATGAAGATTATTGTGTACGTGTAGCATTCAAATTTCAATCGCATGGTTTGGACACAAGAAGTAACAAGGAGATTTTAAAATTTCGCACAGCTGCCATCTTGTGGTTATGGAAACAATTGAAATAAATTAGATGCCATTGGATTAACTTTCGTATAAGGATTTATTGTACCAAGTTTCACTGCACTCGGATGGTTAAATTGCGAGAAACGTCCATGTGAATATTTATACTTCGCATCGCCGCCATGTTGGATTTATGATCACCAGGTTATTTAAAGTCCTATAGGTGAACTTAAGTTCATAGCCCCTATGAACATAAAAAACTTCAGTTTGATTCCTATAATAGATTCGTAGACATTCAGAGCCGTCTAAATATTTCGGATGGTCGCCACGTTGAATTGTTAAATGTATAGGGCATAGATTCATGTACCATTACAGGAAAATTATTGCGTAGGTTCATTATTCAAACTTTCACTTCGATCGCATGATTACGACACAAGAAATAAAAACTTAATTTTAAAATTCGCACAGCCGCCATCTTGAGGATATGTAAACAATTGAACTAAGTTAGATACCAGAGCATTATAATGTGTGTAAACATTTCCTGTACCAGATTTCATTACATTAAATCGCGAGTAAAGTCTATTTAAAATTTTCAAATTCGCTTGTCGCCATGTTCGTTTTGTAGTTATCCGGTTTTTGAAAGTCTTATAGATGAACTTCCAGTAGTGCCCTTTATCTCCGTACAAAATTTCAGGGTGATACCGCTAATAGTTTCAGAGATATAGAATGCCGGGGAAATATTTCGCACATCCGCCATCTTGTGGTTATGTAAACAATTGAACGAAGTTAGATGTCGGAGCATTACAATGTGTATAAACATATACTGTACCAAGTTTTATTGCGTTTGGATGGTTAAATCGCGAGAAACGTCTATTTAAAAGTCGCAAATTCGCGTGGCCGCCATGTTGGTTTTGTAGTAACCAGGTTTTCAAAAGTCACATAGGTGAACTTGTAGTTGTTCCCTTTATCACCGTAATAAATTCCAGGGTGATATCGGGAATAGTTTCGTAGATATTGAATGCTGGTGAAATATTTCGCACAGCCGCCATGTTGGATTAGTGAGACATAGCAAAATTTGAAGGGCACGGTCGGGGTCGCCCGGAATAGTGCTATGAACTTACCGAGTTTCATTGAAATCTCTCCAGCCGTTTAGAATTTATTAGGGACACACACACACACACACACACCTCACACACACATACACACACACGCACACACACGGACGAAAGGTGATCTCATAAGCTTATTTTTTTCAAAATTCGAAATAGGCTAATAAGAACAGAATAGCTGAATATGCCATTTTACATTTTGTGTAAATTAGGCTACTGATTTATTTTCCCATTTGATGTTTAATTACCCAAAATACGGGTAATAACCCAGGCATTGACTGCACTGATCGTTATAAAGAAACTGCTATAACAAGCAAAAGAGCGCGTGCAGTAGCAGTAGCAAGGCGAGCGAACGATCTGTCTTTCAGTGCTCGTGATGGGAACTAACGAACTAGAAGAGCGACCTAGTTCGCTAAGGAGCTGCGAAAGTGCGAACTAAACTGATCGCTCCCAGCCGCGAACTACTACGCGCACCAGTGCCTGACGAGTAATGAGTGGTGACAGACTGCTATAAAAAACGAGGAGTGCGTGCAGTAGCAAGGCGAGCGAACGATCTGTCTTCGAGATGGGAACTAACGAACTAAAAGAGCGAACTAGTTCGCTAAGGAGCTGCAAACTAAACTGATCGCTCCCAGCCGCGAACTATTATGCGCAAGACTAGTTGGGGGTTCCCAGTCCGTGCGTAGTAACAGAACGAAATACATTGGCCGGTCACCCACTCACTCATTTACAACACCTTATACCACACTGGTTTAGGCAACGGCCCTATGTTAGCAGTTTTGGAATACACATAAATTCCACAACACGGCGGGCTGTTGACAGGCCCTTCACTTCCCGCCTCCACATTTTAAGGCCCTAAATTTAACAGTGTCTTTGACATTCCCAGAAAACATAATTCACTGTGCTAAACTGATGAAGGAATGACAAGCCCCTAACCATTGCAACAGTAGCTCATTTGATAACATCTGACTATTAACGCCGAGGACCGTTTAAAGAACGGGTACTTCTGCTAGTAGGGCCTATCTTAATAAAACACACCAGGTCTACTAAAATTCACTACGGCGATAACAAATCACCCTCCCTGAGTTGTAACTACTCTTACAAACAACTGATTGGTCCAGAGGCGTAGCAAGAGGGGCGAGGGGGAGGGGGGGGGGGTCAGTCGGGCCGGTCCACCCTCCCCCAATATAAATCCATACATTGGAGTGGGCATAAGCTTTTATATTTTCTTACAGCTCAAACAAATTTAGAACCAAAAACGAAATGTTAGATACAGTAAAGGCGTTGACAAAGACTGTACTAACAATCTCTGCACGGCCAGTCATCATTTCCGTGTCTGCACTGCTTGGAGGAGCTGAAATAACAGGGTAGCAATTAGTCGATTGTTTTCACGACAATGGTCGATGTCGGTACGTATCGATTATTGCTCGTAAATATATGTTGTTTAGCCGATATTTCCATTGCAAGGTAATCGCAAAATTCAAAATGCGGCGCGAAAGTGTAATAAAACATATTCAATATTTTTCGGTAAATTGAGATTTTTTCGCATTTATCGCATTGATGGGAATAATTCGCCGGAGTCCTTAGTTGTCGCACATTCAGTTTCGCAAATTCTGGGTGTGCATAGTCATGATGGTTGCCAAATGGTTGAGAAAGCGAGAAAAAATGTGAAGTTCGCATTTGTCGCAATTGCGATTTCCCCGTATCTCTACTTATTAACATTGCTGAATATTGTGATATTGCTGACACTTGGACTGCTGTCGTGATAAAGTAGCTTTTTCTGCAAACAGCCCATGCACAAGTTCTGGCTCTGCCATGGAAATGTTTAACACTCGTATGAGGGTTTAAATAGGATGCACTTAAATGTCATGAAGAAAACTGAGAAGAGAAGTGGATTTGAATACCATCCTTGGGCCATCCTAGAAATTGTATTCTGTGGTTTCCCACTTCAACTTCAGACAAATGCCGGAATGGTGTGTTTGTGTCTTCAGTCTTTGGACTGGTTTGATGCAGCTCTCCATGGCTCCCTGTCCTGGGGCTATCATTTCATTTCTACATGACTATCAACACCCTTCATCGGAGGCAATCGGTTTAACTTTGGTCTACCTTTACAGTTCTTGACCTCCTCAACTAAGTTTACCATTCCTGGGTGCCTTAGGACGTATCCTACCAACCTCTATCTCTTCTCTTCATTAGCTCACATGCATTCCCGGTCAATCCATGTGAGATTTTCGAAGTGAAATGCCATGTCCTGTGGTTCGGATTCCACGTAAAAAGGAGGTCCCGTGGCTCATAATCACAAGATTCACGGTCACGTAAATCTACAATCTTCCTTCCTTCCTTTCATTAGCTCTCACCAGAAACATCTCTCCTTCCCCTCTCATTTCAATACCTCTTCATTTGTTAATCTACACCTCTAATTTCCATCATTCTCCTGTAACACTACATTTGAAATGCTTCTGTTCTCCTCTTTTCTGCCGCCCCAACAGTCCAAGATTTACTTTCATAGAGTGCCACGCTCAGACAAAGGCGTTCAAAAATGACTTTCTAATACATAAATCTATAATTTGATATAAACAATTTATTTTCTGTTGAAAAGATTTCCTTGCCTGTGCTAACAGACGTTTTAATATCCTCCTTACTTCGTCTATGCCTAATTTGCTTCCCAAGTAGCAGTAGTCTCCTACTCCCTTTGGTACCTCTCCTGCCAATTCGATGTCAATAGAGGTTTCTCATTTCTACTGTCTGCATTCTATTATTTATGTTTTACATTTATTGATTTTCGTAATTAACTCTTTCCTCAAGATAGTTCATACCTTCAAACTAGAGATACGGGAAAATCGCTATTGCGATGGATGCGAGTTTCACTTTCTTTTCTCGTTTTCTCAAGTGTTTGGTAACTATTATGACTGTGTAAACCCGGAATTTGTGAAACTGGATGTGCGACGGGGTGCGATGGCTGGGGGTCCTTGCGAATTATTCCGATAAATGCGAAAAGTGCTCAAGTTACCAAAAAAAAAGTTGATTATGTTTTATTACATTATCGTGTCGCACTTTCAAATTTGCGATTTCCTTGTAATGGAAATATTGGCTACATAATCGATATTTACGAGTGGTGATCGATATGTGTGAGCATCGATTATTGTCGTGGAGACATCGATTACGGTAGTGAAATAAATTTGAAAATGGCTGCTGTTATTGCTGCATGACTAAAGATACGAGAAAATAGCATTTTGAAATTGATTTTGTAGCACATTTATTTTGAAATATAACATTTTGGAGCATTTTGAATTTTAAATATTAGCATTTTGTAGCATTTAAAAGTTCGTCACTTCACCAGGTACGATAAAAATGTAACAGGTTCAAAATAAATAAATAAATAAATAAATAAATATGCACGGAAACTAATTCAAACATACGAAGGATTGGATATATGGGTGCTTCTGATAAAGGGCATAAGCATTTGATATAATAATGTGAATCGTACATTTACTTAACTTCAGGTAAATACCATACAACGAATAATTAACTCAACAATGAAATGTACAATTACTCTCTCATTATTCATGATCGCATGATTACCAGTCACATAAAACTAAAAGCATCCTTCCTTCATTATTCATTCCCTTTTCAATGAGGGCCAGGGATGAGGTGCATTGAATGTCTATTTGCCTGGTGGTTTAATGGCAAAATGGCACTTCTTGAATCCAACCTCATAAGTCAAGTTATTAAATGAAATGAATGGAACTTGGCAAAGAGTTTGTAGGGAAAACACACAAAAGGATTTCATAGATGTCTTACAGAATTTGAACCAATTCGTCCTCTGAGTCCAGGACAGCCCGGTATTGTTGTCATTCCACCTGCCATTCGGTAAATTTCGTAAGACAAGCATTGTCGCCTAATCACAGTTCACTTTTTTCTAACAATCGGCACCTTGGTATCAGTGAAGTAATACAACTCTCCGCCAGCCCTCGACATTCTCTCCATCTCGCTTGTGGAAAAACACCAGCAGCTCAGGGTAATGTGACTTGGTACACAACACCTGATATTGTTGATTGCATAATGAGACCACATGACCTTTGGATCTCTTCAGCATAGCTCAGGTGCCCTCATCTCGTGTCATACAACCAACCGACAGCACTTGAACTCGATCGTGCCAAGTGGCCCGGCTGAAGCCTTTATTTTCGGAGATTTCGCATTTCTGAAAAATATTTGGTGTCAATTTTCTACTTTTCTTTAATACTGAGATATTGGGATTTTAGTACTTCTAACACTTCTAAATGAGTGTTGAAGATAGGCTATTGTTATAATGATTAAATAAATATTAAAGAAGACCAATGACCATGTAGTCAGGTCTGTTTATCATCATCTGGGCCAATGACCAAGTAGTCAGGTCTGTTTATCATCATCATCTGGGCCAATGACCATGCAGTCAGGTCTGTTTATAATAATCATCATCATCATCTGGGCCAATGACCATTTAGTCAGGTCTGTTTATCATCATCATCTGGGCCAATGACCATGTAGTCAGGTCTGCTTATCATCTTCTGTATCATCATCATCTATTAGACTGTGGTGTGTGAGTGTGTCTGGTGGCAGTTGCATGTTTATTAGATATAGTTCATTGTTTCATTAGACTGTGATGTGTGAGGGTGCATGTGAGTGTGCCTGGTGACGGACTGTTTTAGTGGTAGTACTTGTTGTTGGAACTTAAGTAATTTTTCGTTAGTAGAATTTTGGTATTTAATTGTTAGTAGAAGGTTAGTATTTTTGTTAGTAGAATTGCTCTTTACTTATTCTGAAAGGGAGTAGCAGCCTTTCAGAATAAATCAGTTCTTTACTTGTCTTATAGACGGTTAAGATATTGATAATATAAGCCAACTAATGGCTACACTGCGTTCTGCTGCACGGCTGAAAGCAACGGGAAACAACAGCCGTAATGCTATTCCCGAGGATATGCACCTCTCTATGCATAATTACTTGTGATGATGGTCTCCTCCCTTGTAAAATTTAAATCCGGAGGTAAACTAGTCCCCCGTTCGGATCTCTGGGTGGGGACTACTCGAGAGGGGGTTAACATCACGGAAGTGACAAAGAGGAAATCTGACATTCTACGGATAGGAGCGTGGAATGTTAGAAGTCTGCTAGGAGATGGAAGGTTAGAAAACTTAGAAAGGGAAATGGATAGGTTGAGGTTGGATTTGGTTGGGATTAGTGAAATGCGCAGGCAGGAAGAACAGGACTTTTGGTCAGGTGACTATAGGGTCATTAGCACTAAATCAAACAATGGCCAAGCAGGGGTTGGTCTCATATTGAGTAGGAAACTTGGGCAGCAGGTGGAATATTATGAGCAATATAGTGAACGGATTATTGTAGCAAAAATCAATTCTAAACCTACGTGCACCACAGTGGTACAAGTCTATATGCCTACCAGTCAAGCTGATGAAGATGTTGAAATGGTTTACGAAGAAATAGATGAAATTCTGAGGTATATCAAGGGTGATGAATAAGTTATAGTAATGGGAGATTGGAATGCTGTGGTAGGAAAAGGCAGAGAAGGGAAGATAGTAGGAGATTTCGGATTAGGTGAAAGGAATGATCTAGGAAGCAGGCTGATGGAATTCTGCACCGAGCATGAGTTGGTCATAGCTAACACCTTATTCAATAACAACAATCGAAGAATGTACACATGGATGAGACCAGGAGATACAGGGCGTTACCAAATCGACTTCATTATGGTCAAGCAGCGGTTTCGAAACCAGATTTTGGATTGCAAAACATATCCTGGTGCTGACATAAACTCTGACCACAATCTGGTTGTTATGAAATGCAGATTAAATTTGAAGAAACTGAAGAAAATTCAAAAGCCAAAAAGGTGGGCAATAGACAGGCTGAAAGAGAAGGATGTAAACGAAAGATTCAAGAAGAGTATAAAGGAAGGACTAATGAAAACCCTAAACCAACTTCAATTGCAGACGAATGGGCACTTTCGAAGAATGAAATACCAAAATCCGCAGAAGAAAACATTGGTAGGAAAGAAAGAATAGGTAAAAAACCATGGATCACTCAGGATATACTAGAATTGATAGATGAAAGGCGGAAACACAAGAATGTAAGAGATGAAAAGGAGAAAGCAGAATACAGACGTCTGAGAAATGAGGTTAACAAGAAGTGCAAGGAAGCGAAAGAAGAATGGTTGAAAGAGAAATGTGCAGGTATAGAAAATAGTCTGAAATTAGGAAAAGTAGACACAGCTTATCGAAGGATTAAGAATACTTTTGGGGAAAAGAAGACTAAGTGCTGTAATATTAAGGACACAAATGGAAAGCCTCTAACAGAGAGGGAAGAAAAGGTTGAGAGATGGAAAGCTTACATAGAGTGTTTGTATAAGGGAAAGGAGATTGAGAATCATGTAATGGAAAAGGAGGAGGAAATTGATGAGGATGCAAAAGGAGATTTAATATTGAAATCAGAATTTGACAGAGCATTGGAGGACTTAAGCAGGAACAAAGCATCAGGTAAAGATGCTATACCGATTGAGTTGCTACGCTGCATAGGAGATGAAGGTCTGATCAGGTTATTTCACTTGGTGTGTAGGATTTATGAGACAGGTGAGGTACCCTCTGATTTCAAGAAGAATGTTATTATCCCTATACCAAAGAAAGTGGGAGCTGACAGATGTGAAGATTACCGTACAATCAGCTTGATTACTCATGCTTCAAAAATCCTGTCTAGAATAATTTACAAGGGGATGGAAAGCCAGATAGAAACGGAGTTGGGTGAAGACCAGTTTGGTTTCAGGAGAAATGTACGAACAAGGGATGCTGTACTAAGTCTTAGGTTGATTTTGGAAGGTAGAATAAGTAAAAATAAGAGAACGCTCATGGCATTTGTAGACTTAGAAAAGGCTTTTGATAACGTTGATTGGACTAAATTGTTTGACATTTTGAAATCTATTGAAATAAAGTACAGGGATAGGAGGGCGATATACAATATATACAGAAACCAGACAGCAGTCATTCGAGCTGAAGGACATGGGAGAGAAGCTGGTATTCAGAAAGGTGTAAGGCAAGGTTGCAACTTTTCACCCGTACTTTTCAATCTTTACATTGAACAAGCAATGAAGGAAATTGGAGAAAACTTTAAAGTGGGAGTGAAGATTCAAGGAGAAATAATTTCAACTCTGAGATTTGCTGATGACATCGTCATCTTGGCCGAAACTCCTGAGGATTTGAATGAGTTTTTGAATGATATGGACTCCGTCTTACGGAATGAATACATGATGAAAATTAATAAATGTAAAACAAAAATACTGGAATGCAGCCGAAATAAATCAGAAACCTGTATGGACATCAAATTGACAGGTGAAAAGCTGAAGGAAGTGGGAGACTTCTGTTATTTAGGAAGCAAAATAACCAGTGATGGACGAAGCAAGGAGGATATAAAAAGTAGGTTGGCTCAGGCAAGGAATGCCTTTCTACAAAAAAGGAATCTGTTGACATCGAATATAGATTTAGGTATTAGGAAGTCATTTTTGAAAGCCTTTGTCTGGAGCGTGGCGCTCTATGGAAGTGAAACTTGGACTATTGGTGCAGCAGAAAAGAGGAGAATTGAAGCATTTGAAATGTGGTGTTACAGGAGAATGATGAAGATCAGATGGGTAGATAGGGTGACAAACGAAGAGGTATTAAGACGAGTTGGAGAGGAGAGATGTTTCTGGCGACTGCTAATGAAGAGAAGAGATAGGTTAGTAGGACTCATACTAAGATACCCAAGAATAGGAAGCTTAGTTATGGAAGGAAGGGTTGAGGACAAGAACTGTAGGGGTAGACCAAAGTTAGAATATGTTAAACAGATTGCTTCGGATGTAGGGTGTGGTAGCTATGTAGAGATGAAACGATTAGCTCAAGACAGGGAGACATGGAGAGCTGCATCAAGCCAGTCAAAAGACTGAAGACTCAAACAACAACAATTAGGATTGTGACGTAGGGAGATTTTCCAAGAACAGTAGGTGCCTCAGTACTGGGGATACAACCAGGTGATAATAACAAAAGTCTACCAAGAAATTCGGAGATTGCCAATTAGCAAGATACCTCTCTGGAGGGGGCCAGTTATAGCTTGCCAGCTTACACTCTCTCGTCAGCTTTTAACTTCCATTTCCTGGAAATAACAGTGTTACAATGTCCCAGGGTACAATACTGGCGCTGCGCGGTTGATTGTCGCCACTGTCGGGATTTACGATGGTTGTGCGTCTGTGTGAGAGGAGAGATACAGTTTGTAAGTGGTCTAGTCTTTCCGTTTGGCCAAGATACCCAGAGGATTAAGGGACTTCTTGGAACTCAACTGACGTCACTCACTCACGCTCGCGACCCGCTCGCCGGATCGTCTGGTGGTGAACAATGACTCACCTACTGGCGCTGTCCCACAGCACTAAACCATTTCTTATTTAAAGTTAAAATTTACAATTTTCAAGTTTTTTTGAATTCTACATAAAATTCTAAAGAAAATGAGTTCAAACTCGGACTTCTTACTTCTTAAACTGTCGTTTATTACATGTCATTTATGATTGTATTGCAACTACTAGTTTTAACATTTGAAACAAATAAAGAAAACTTGAAAAACTGAGGAATAGAAAATAACTAAATTGCAATTTGAAAAAGTCTTGACTCTCCTAATAAAGATATCTCCAAAGATCGAATTTTGTTTTGTCGTGTGGTCTCCTGAGAGGCCAAGTGCAGGTCTTTCTAGTCGATGCCCGTGGGCGACCTGCACGTCGGGATGAGAGATCGAATGAATGAAGATGAATGAAACTGGGGAAGGAAGCAGCCGTGGCCTGTCAGAAGGTAAAGCTCGATGAAAGATAAAAAGTACTTTTATTTAGTTTTGTACAGCAGTAGAGTTACAATAGAGTGTGTCGTGGGGCTCGATCTCAGGACCCGTCTCCAAGCTCGCGGTAATAAATTCATTGAAGTGAGCAATCAAATTAAAGCTAAGAAAAAGGGTAAAACAGTGAAACACGTCTAAAATGTAATAACTATGCCTACTGTATGTAATTCATGATCGTAAAAGAACCAATATGTAATAGTATTAAGGAATCATATTATCCAGTCGAAACTAGACGTTAACAATTGGTTCAGCATGTCAGATGGTAAATTCGTCACCGCACGATTATCTATTGTGTGTTCATGAATCACGAGTAGAGTTACTCAGGGTCCAATGGTCTTTGAGTCAACCCAGGTCACGAGTTGAACTTTGCACTGGGAGCGACCGCCTGTCAATGTCTGACCACGGCCACCAGGTTGCAGCATTAAGCTGGGCAGTTTTGCTAGAGTAACCTGTCTCCGCCCATTTCGCTGGAGAAGGGGATTTATCGAAGTCCAATTTATGAGAGTGTGGAATATCCCTATATAACGCCGGAAAATTTCACCATACATCCAGTGTATGGGCACGAAAATTGTATTGTTAAAATAGTCACTGGTATTTCCTATGTTCCAGAAAATTGTGACAAACGTATTTTAAAGGTTGATAATTCTTTGTGGATTCCTATAAGGAGAAACAGGTATATTTACGTAGCCAGCATAGAAACCCAAGTGACATGTATGTGCGAGGACAATGTATCAGATAAGACACTAATAGGATCAGGTATAATCTCCCTCAGTCAAAAGTGTAGCATCTACCGTTCTCAGGTAAATATATTAGGGGTAGGAGAGGTATGTAGTTCATGATTGTAAAAGAACCAACATGTAATAGTTTGAAGGAATCATATTATCCAGTCGAAAAAAAGAATTTGTACCAAACATAGTGTTAGAGTATAACTGTTGTGGAGAGATAGGGAGCAACCTCAAATTAGTGATATATCGGTTCTCAAACCAGTTTCAATAAGTAATTTGTTAAGTCATGTAAACGACTTGAGGTTCGCTTCCCCTAAGACAGAGGACGTCGAGAAGTTAATCAATGAACAAGAACGGCAACTTCACGACAATATAAACAGGAGACATTTCAATATTTTTCAGTATGTGATATATGGGATAATCATCGTAATAATAGTAATTATATTTTGTATGTTTTGTAATTTTTGTAAGTGCGATTGGTGGTGGAACCCAATCAAGAAATATTGGAATTCCAAGAGTAATTGTTGCGCAAAGATTTGCATCACTCAAAACGTGATAACTAAAACAGGGAAGTCTAAGACCTCAGATGAGAGTCTAATAAAAAGGGTAACAGTAAAACATGACTAAAATGTAATAACTATATACTGTATGTAGTTCATGATTGTAAAAGAACCAACATGTAATAGTTTGAAGGAATCATATTATCCAGTCGAAGTTAGACGTTAAGAAATATTTGGTTCAGCATATCAGATGCTCAATTCATCACCGCACGATTATATATTATGTGTTCATGAATCACGAGTAGAGTTAGTCAGGGTCCAATGCTAGTTACAAGGCATGGTGTTTGAGTCACCCCAGGTCACGAGTTGAACCTTGAACTGGGAGCGACCGCCTGTCAATGTCTGATCACGGCCGCTAGGTAGCAGCATTGAGCAGGGCAGTTTTGCTAGTCACCTGTCTCCGTCCATTTCGCTGGAGAAGGGGATTTATGGAAGTCCAATTTATGAGAGTAGGGAATATCCCTATATAAGACCGGGATTCCTTAGGAACGAGGTCAATTGGTCATTAGGTCATTCATAGTAAATTGTGATCATTGTGGTCCTTACTGGTCAGACGACCATGTCAAGTCATTCATCAGCGATCAATCAGAGCAGGTCAAACCTGATTGATCAATCATCTTCATAGATGGTTCTGTTTCATCGTCAAGTCAGCTTTTTGGGACTAATATCCACGAGTGTTAATACTGCAGAAGAAGGCCTGAGTAGCTACGCAGAGACGAACTGGCCATGCTGAAGGAGGGTACAACTCATAACTGTGAATTTGTATATATATCGGAACAGGGTGCCACATGTTAATAAGCCTGCATGTACGGGCAACGAATCATTGCAGTTGTCATTTCCCGGCAGGGGCGGATCCAGACACTGATCTTGAGGTGGGGGGTGGGGGGTGGTGGCGGTCATGATATCTGTCCTCAAAATGGAGGGGGGGGGGGGTGTAATATACCATAATGCATATTTAAAAGTTAACAATAAACATTGAATTATTTGCGTATACTTTTACCAAAATGTCATTTTTTTCGAAATGTGAAATTTTTCGTAACTTTCCTACTTTCTGTGTGGTCACTAAACAATATTTTGTTTGCTCATACCTACCTATTCTTACGTACACTCTATCAGTATTGGACTGGCCCTCAGAGCCCTCGACGAGAGCGGGAGAGTAGGGGCCTTACCATCGCCCCCTCTCCCCCAGTGACTTGCTCCAATTTTTACGCTGAAAAATATTTTTATGCGGAGTTTACTGACACGGGGATCGCACGCATTGAAATACTGTGATCGTAATGAGCCCCCTTCGGAACTTACCCCCCCCCCTTCCCCCATTTTTAGATACAATATAATAAGCTGATGTTAGAGGCCTACTCGCACAAGGGTCGAGGAAATTAATTTTAAGGCCCCGAGGCCCCTTGATGCCTCAGATGCCTTGAATGGTCCGAGGGGGGATCAAAAGTCCCCCAGACTTTGTCCCCTTTGGGAGTAGCCCTCCCTCTCTTAAGTTGTAAACAAAGACGTAGAATATCTTACCTAGCTAATAACTGGGGTCACAGGCCTCTTTGCGCAAGGGCCTAAGGGTGGCTCTTGGCACTCATAGTCTCCTGGCCCGAGGCCTCGATGGGAACTCCCGTTCTTCCCAAATGGCCAGTCCGACACTGCACTCTAATTTATCATTTGCCATGCCAATAATATCGCTGGAGCGCTTTCGTGAAGATAGACTCTTAATTTTATTCCAAACGCTATCATACCAGGTTCATAGTTTATAGTTACTGTATTAATGTAATTAAAGGGTAGGAGAGTAAAATCAGAGTTATATAGTTTGCTGACTGACAACCGTAAAAAAATAATTATATAGGCTACCTTAGACAATAGCTTGAAGATTAAATGAAAACCCGGCTCGAGGCCCGAGGAATTTTAGTCGATCGACGAGAAAAAGATCGTTAAAGACACGATTTAATCAGCTTTACGGGAGTTTAAAACCATATTTAACCTTTATTTTAGGGGTATAGGTTGAGCGAAATAATAAGGCTACCCGAAATTATGACAGGTACATGTGTATTGCTAATTGTACGTAAATATTACAAATACAGCAATTTTGATCATAAAAACAATTTTAAGCTACAAACTCTAGTCGCCGTTTTTTTTTTTTTTTTTTGCGTACCAATCAACCACGCGAGATGGGTCAACATAAACATCGTAGTGGACGTGCAACAAAGCAAGTCCGTTTAATCGTTCATCGGACATAGTTCACCGCAACCACGTCTTCAGCCTTCTCAAAGAAGAATATGACCTCTCCGATGAAGCGGCGCTGACGGGTAAAGTAGCATAAATTTTGAGACATCGATGAATATTGGGGTACAACTCTTTAACGCAGGCAATTAAAGCTTCCATAGCTTTATTTGGGATGGTTGGCCCCGATTCAAGCTCCCGGGACCACTTTGCCTTCCACATACGAAGTTCAGCCTGTAGAAGCCTTGCCGCAGACGCGGCAGAAGGTTGATAGAGAAGTTTGAAGTACTTTGCAGCGATTGTGTCCACATCCGCTGACGTCCATGATGATATTGGCATAATTGCTGATAGGCTGTGTAACTCTTGCGTTGCTTTAGGGAAGCGAGTGTTTAGGTCTTCTAGGACGTAGTCTAAAATGGGTATGAAAACGGCCCGACGATAGTAGTCTTCTACGGTTGACGCTGGATGATTTTCGTTGGTCTTTTGCCGTTGTGCGATGCGTGGGAGCAGAAGTTCGGTTCCAAGTTGTTTTGCCAGAGCTTCTGCTTCTTGGAAGAGCTCAGCAAATTGTGTTTCGCACTCATCGCGCCTCTTGCTCAACACAGTAATAGTGTCGTCTAGCGCATCCTGGGCTTCCTTCAGTCTATTTGCCCTTCTTTGAAACAAAATGCTGAGTGTTTTAGTGTCTCCAAGGATTTCTGACAAGCAAATGACGGTAACTCTAAAATCACTCTCACAAAGAGCAGCTATGAGCGTTTTTGCCTTAGAAGCACTTTCTGAGTCTTTCCATAAAGTAATCGAGTCTAAACTCTCAACTATGTTCGGGAGTAAAGAGCGAAATCGTACAAAACCGTCGTGCCGTTCGATCCACCGCTCCTCACAAAGTCCACATAAAAGTTCACCTGGAGTTGCTTTAAATACATAGGAGCGTTTTGAGGACGAATCAATGAACGTAATAGTGGCCTTCATAACTCCTATTGCATTTCGCACGGCGACGACTTTCGAGGACTTCGAAATAGACAAATTCAGAGCGTGGTTATAACAAGGGCACCTAACGGCATGCTCTGCTTCGGTTTGTACCTCGGCGACAGCACCACAAGCTTCTGACGCCATCATAGCGCACCCGTCAATACCAACGCCAACGCACCGACATAGGACAAGACTGTGATGCTTGAGAATACTCAACACAGTTTTATCCACGTCTCTGCTGGTTACGGTAGGCTCTAGGACTCCTTTGGTTTCTTGTTTCTTGCTGGTTCTCTCCTTGGTTTGCATTTTCCTTTTCTCCTCGATAGTTCTTTCATCTGGTTCTTCATCTCCTGTTTGTTGGTCGTATTCAACATGTTCTGCTGCATTTTTCTTCTTTTCCTTGATAGTAGGCTCTGCAACTTGTTTCTTGGCTTTATTTTTGGCTTGAAATTTTCTCTTTGAATCCTCCTTAGTTTCTTCTCCATCTTTATCTCTTGCTTGGGATTTTTTCTTCGGTTTCTGCTTTCTTTGGTTCTTTTCCTTCCTGTAGCTCTCGCTCGGTTTCTGTTTCCGTCACGCTGTTTGCTTTTTCAATATTGTCATCATTTAGCATCTCTTCTCCAATTTTCGGATTTGGCGAATCTTGCGCTAGCCCTTCAATATTAATTTTATTTCTCATTCCATCGACATTCCCTTCGTTTCGGGCGATATCTTCCTGTTCGGATACAGGGATTTCGTCTTTTTTTCTTCCTTTTCCTTTTCCTTTAATCACGTATTTTCCCTTTAAACGGTTGTGCACTGTTTCTCGGAGCTTTATAAAGCTTGTGAAGTCTTCATAAAATTTACCTCGATAGACATATCTCAGGCGCGGGTGGAGCGGTCCGAAGGGGATTGTTCGTTTGTACTCGGCTCCGTTCGGACAGGCGGCGCGGCGGCTGCGCTGCGCTCATTCATTCATTCATTCATTCATTCGTTTATTTGCAATTGGGGGTGTGTCCCCCGGTGGCAAATTAGATATACATAACAAATAAATAACTGTACATAACAATTCACTAACAATTAAACTGGAGTATTTACACAAATAGTCAGTCTTTTCTTAAACACACCTATATGTTTGGGAAAAGGCTCTAAGACTGCGGCAGGTAGAGAGTTCCAATTATCAATGGCACGGTTTACGAAAGAATATTTACCATAATTTGTTCGCTGTGGTCGGCCCTTAACTTTGAAAGGATGATCGCTCCTACCCATGTCAGTAGACTTTTCCATACGTTTGCTAAGCTCACCCCATGCTGGTTGATTTGTATACGTGTTGTACATAGCGCAGAGTCTAGATTTCATCCTTCTAGCCTCAAGTGATTCCCACCCACGTTTCTTTAAAATACGGCTCAAACTGCTCCTGGGATTAGTCACTGAGCACAAATCTAGCGGCCTTTTTTTGTACCATTTCCAACTCATTTATGAGCCCTACTTGATATGGATCCCAAACCGCCGAGGTGTATTCCAGAATAGGTCTTACAAGTGACAAATATCCTAATTCTTTAGCAGAGGTACTACTTCCTTTTAATACCCTCATTACAAAGTGCAGGGATTTGTAAGCTTTAGAAACTACACATCCTATATGACTACTCCATTTCATATCATTTCTTACGTGAACGCCCAAATATTTGCAAGAATCTTCTTCTACAAGTATTTCCGAGCCAAGGTTATATTGAAAATCTTGCCTTCGCACTTTCCCTATTTTTATTAGACTACATTTTCTTGTGTTTATTTTCATTTTATTTTTAATCGCCCACTTATAGACCAGGTTCAGGTCATCTTGAAGTACTGCAGTGTCTTGTGAGTCATGTATCTTTCGATATATTACACAATCATCCGCAAACAATCGACAGTCACTGCGAATCCCATTTGGTAAGTCATTTATAAACGCCAAATATAACAAAGTTCCGATTACGCTGCTCTGAGGGATACCCGACGTTACGGTAATTTCATCCGAGAATCGGCCTTCAACTTTCACTTTCTGGGAACGACCCGTCAAAAATTCTTAGATCCATAAAATTACTCTTCTATCAATCTTCGTCGAAGCTAATTTATGGAGTAGCATGTCATGCGGCACGACATCAAATGCCTTCGCAAAATCTATAACTACGGCGTCGACTGAAACTCCATCATCTAACGATTCGCTAATATCTTGAAAAAGTGATAGCATCGGACTCTCGCATGAGTAACCTTTCCGAAATCCATGTTGCCTATCATTAAACCATGATAAAGTTTCCCACTGTTCCCTCAAGTAGTCGCAAATGAGATGCTCCATCTGTTTACAAACGTTGAACGTAAGACTAACCGGCCTGTAGTTGCCCAATTTAAGTCTGCTCCCTCCCTTAAATATCGGGACTACCGTAGCTCTTTTCCAGTCATCCGGGATTTGTGCATTGTTTATGGACACATTAAACATCACCCCTAAGTATCGTGCCACGGCCCTACCTCCTAGTTTAAGTACTTCACTAACAATATTATCAGGACCCTTCGATATATTGTAACGTAATTTTTGTATTAGCTTTACAATTGCTGACTGGTTTATTTGGAGAAGTGGAGCCCCTAATTCACCGTTAAGGTCCAACACACAGCTATTGGATTTATTGAACACACTACCATAAAACTCATTTAATTCATTAGCAATGGCCTGCTTCTCAGTAATTAATTTACCGTCACCGCACATTATCATCGACAAATTATTTGAATTTCCCTTTCTTCTCCTAACATAACTGAATTTTTTTTGTCCACCCATCGCCTCCCGAACCAAGTAAACCTTGCATATAATTGTCATGAGCAGCCCTCTTTTTTAAGACGAGCTCTCTTGATAAGGACTTAAATTTCAACATATACTTGTCACTATCATGTCTTTTATTGTATAATTTCCTAATTTTCCGTTTAAGACTCCTGATTTCCCGTGTGTAATACTCAGGATCTGGGTTTTGTTTCAGTAATTTAAATGGAACAAATTTATCAATAGCGCTATTTAAAATTTTCAAAAAGTTAGTCCACAGGATATTAATGTGATTTCCTTCCGATGCCCATCCTACAAATAGCTCATTCAAATACCCCTGAAACTTGCCCTGATCCGCCCTGCGATACTGGAATATGATCTTTTTTGCTACTTCAGAGTCTAATTTTGTAATGTCACCGTATCTAATATTTAATTCAACCCCAGAATGGTCACTAATTCCTGGTACTTTCAGACAGTTAATATACAGCTCTACAGGCCTTACGAGATAAACATCTAAGGTATTATTGCCTCTAGTTGGGAAGTCAACTACTTGGGAAAATCCCCCCTCCCTTAAGAATTTGTTTGCAGCGCTCTAAGCTTGACCACAGCTAGTTGACTCACCAGTGTGTCGAGAAGCGAAAAGTTATCTTTCGGTGCTCTATACGCCCCTATCACCAGAAGAGGGAATTTATTCCCTTTATCCGAAATGTGTACACATAACATTTCATGATCCGTATCAGCCCACTTTAAGAAACTAGCTATATTTTTGCGCACACAAATAAATAGCCCACCACCTCGCTTCCCCCGATCCCTTCTGTACATTTCGTAGGTCCCTTGAATTATTTAATTACTATTTATATCCTCATATAACCAAGATTCAGTAGCAATAACTATTTCTGGAGAATACGTCTCTACAAGATTCCAAAATTCAATTAATTTATTTCCTGAACTCTGACAATTAACCTGCAGTAATCCTAGAGTCTTACCTCCGCAGCAAATATCCCGAAGTAGCTCATTCTGTTCCCGTCGGCTGGCAACCTCTGGACCTGCTCCTCCTCACAATGGCTGGCACGAACCGATGACCCTGTCATGTAGGCTCCCAAGATTGAAAGCACCCCGTCAATTTAAATGCAGCCCATCTCGGGCGAAGTCACGGCCACCAATGCAGCAGTCAGCATCTACGTACACTAATCCCAGTTGTGCACAAACCCAGTCCATGCGGTCATTTAATCTTAACCCGCCTTAACGGAACATCTCCCCGCCGAACAATGCCACTCATTATAATTTTTGCATTTCTAAACTTGCTTTTAGCTTTTCTGCCTAGTTCGTAGAGCTCCCCCATGATGTAATCAGCTGTAGCCCTCTTCTTCAAATCGTTCATCCCAACATGGAGCAACAACACTTTAACTTTGTCACAGTCCTCTACATTTGCTTCTTCCACTTGTTGGGCAAGCTGGTCAATTTTAATCCCCGGGTATCACCGCACTTTCGCACCTGATTTCCTCGAGATATTCGCACTCCATCCTATCATAGAATCACTCATTATTATAACGTCATCCTCAGTTTGCTCCTGCACGCCCTCTTCCACACTGATCCCAGTAGAAAGCCGTTCAGTCACATCCTTCACCGTTTCCTCTGATTCACGAAGCTTTGCTCTAAGTTCCTGTATTATTTGATCCCTTGCTTTGATTTGCACCCTCAAGGAGCCCTGCGTATCACATACTTTACAAAACCAATTCCCGACATGACAATCCTCCTTCTTGACCTTAATACAGCCGAAGTGAAACCATTTCTCACATAGTCCACACTGAACACCGTTCTTCAATGTTTTACTGCACGTCGAACACTTTAAAGCTGCCACTGGATCATTTGCCTGATTCACATTTGGAGTAACAGGGCCTGGATTCACTTCCACTCCACCAATAACTAACAACGCAGCTATCACTAGGGCTATAAACCACAAGTTACTAGGTCCCGTACGCACACACAAACACTGGAAATCCCGACTACCCTTCGCATACCACAGTCCGATCCTCGCGCGATAACACTCCAGAGAACAACCCATTTCAGCACACCTGAGAACTCGGGAAAAACACGACCTTTCACCCTGGTTCCCGGGGCTCATCATCCACATACTCACGTCAGGCCAAACATCACCGCTCGGCTGGCCTCACGAGACCTACCTTATCTGTCCCACACAACCAGGTCACGACATGTTACAGTAGTAATGATCACTCGAGATCGTCTCCAGCCGAGCTGCTATCACTTCCAGTGTCACTGTCACTGTCTCCTGGGCACAAGTTTATGATAGACTCTTTAATATTTTCCACTTCTAGTCCTTCGTTTATCCATTCCTCTTCTGTTGTCTTCTTTGCATTGGTTGCGTACTTCCTCCACAGCTCTGGTGTCACTACCATCACAGCATCGGTAAAAAGCTTTTCGACATCTTGAAT
Source organism: Meconema thalassinum (assembly GCA_946902985.2). Taxonomy (NCBI): domain Eukaryota; kingdom Metazoa; phylum Arthropoda; class Insecta; order Orthoptera; family Tettigoniidae; genus Meconema; species Meconema thalassinum. The sequence continues at coordinate 846,252,434 of OX336389.2, forward strand.
TTTAAATGTATGGTTTCTTTCTTGAACATACGATATTATGTAGGCCCCTACTATTCCAATTGCATTGTACTGACAATGATGTGGAGGAAGTCGAATAACCTTATGTTCCATTTCTGCCGTTTTGCTGTCAATAATGTAAGTAGCATGTCGTGGCTTTTGCATCTTGACTGTCTTGTAAAGTTCAGGTTTTCTCAAATATCTGGGAAAACACACGCCTCTCTTTTGCAGCCAACTCGCCATTGCGCATTTCGTTGAGTTTGAGGTTGGACTTGTATCCGTAACTCTAGAGTGGTGGCTAGCATTGTCCATTATGACAGTACTGCCATCTGGCAATACGGGAATCAATGTGATAAAAAAAACAGTTTTCATATACCTGGCCATCCATTTCATTGTGATAGTCATTGGTCTTTTTGGATTGAAAAATTAAGGAAAAAACATCATGACTGCGGTATTAATATAAAGAACGTTCTGAACTGAAACGTGTGAATAATGCCATAATAGTAGTATTCTGATAACTGGTAATTGAAAATCTGAGCGACAGAGAAAAATATAGACACTGGCACAGCTGTGAGCTGCCTCAAAACAAAGCAACGAAGGGCGGAATTCAGACAGACATGAACAGTCTCAAGATGTTTGTCCTAAGCTAAAAATGAACCCTGAAGTACTTAGAATCAGAACAAGTAGTTCCGTGAAGAACTATATAGCCTATTTTCATATGGTATCCTTTATTAAAAAATCCATGTTGGATTGTTCTGTATGTAGGCGATAGAGTTATGCACCGTTAGATGGAGATTATTGCGTAGGTTCATTGTTCAAACGTTCACTTCGATCGCATGATTAGGACACAAGAAATAGAAACTCAATTTTAAAATTTCGTACGGCCGCCATCTTGGGGTTATGAAACAATTCAATTTAATTAGATGCCAGTAGATTTTGTATGGACATTTACCGTACCAAGTTTCACTGCGCTCGGATAATTAAATCGCGAATCAATTCCATTTAAATGCTTTAAATTTGCTTGGCCGCCATGTTGGTATTGTGCTCAGCAGGTTATTGAAAGTCCAATAGGCGAACTTATATTGATAGCATCTATCAGCATACAAAATTTCAAATTGATTGCTGCAATGGATTCGGAGATATTAAGAACCGTCTAAATATTTCGGATGGTTGCAATGATGGATTGTTATATTTGTAGGACATACAGTTATGTACCATTAGATGCAAATTATTGCGTAGGTTCATTATTCAAACTTTCACTTCGATCGCATGATTAGGCCACAAGAATAAAATTTTAAAATTTCGCACAGCCGCCATCTTGAGATTATGAAAACAATTGAACTAAATTAGATGTCAGTAGATTAGAATTTGTATAAACATTTACCGTTTCAAGTTTCACTGCACTCGGTTGATTAAATCGCGTGAAATATCCACTAAAATGTTTCAACTTCGCTTGGCCACCATGTTCGCATTGTACTTAACAGGTTTTAAAAAGACACATGGGTAAACTTGTAGTAGTACTCTTTATCACTGTACAATATTTCAGGGTGATATCTGTTACCGTTGCGGAGATATAGAATGCAAGTGAAATAGGCTATTTCGCGAGGCCTGCATGTTGAATTGGTGATACGTATCAAAATTTGATAGGCACAGTCGAGGTTGGACGAGGTAGTAGTATGTGCTTACCGAGTTTCATTGAAATCGCTCCGGGCGTTTAGATTTCATTATTTCATTAGTGGGGGGGGGGGGGGGCACACACACCTGAACAAAAGGTGATCTCATAAACCTTTTTTTTTTCATAAGTGAAAATAGGCTAAAGTATATGAACTCCTGCAGTAATAGATGAGGACCTAATGGGCCCCCTCCAAATTAAAATCCAGGGTACGCTACTGATGGGTACTGATTTTTACTCCCATAGCCTACTTAATTTACAAGTTACTCTCTACGCAAATGCAAAAATATGTGTAGGTGATCTCACATCATTATTTACGACGTATTGTTATAACCTGGGATTCATACAGGGTATAACCACCCCCTATCAGCCCCCTTTCACCACTCTTCACCCCATTTTACGCCTAAACCATAAAGGAACCAACAACAGCAAACCATCTAACCATCTCAGTCATACCCAACCTTAGCAAACTACTTCCTCGCACATAGCACAAGAAATGTGTCGACTTTGTGCCGACTTGACATTGTACGCAACATCGAACATTGACCTTTCTAAGTAGCACAAGGAATGTGCTAGCTTTTCTAACACACCCCATAAATACTCCGCTATTCCAGGACAAGGGGTCTCTCTCCGCCACTCGACGCTGAACCACGCCGAAGTGCCGTCCATCGACAGACAGACCAGCATTTTGGGTGAGTGTGTACATTTTGGGTTTTATCCTGCACAATCCTTTATAAAAGTCCAAACCTCTGAACTTATAATCATCACATCCATCATTGTAGTTTGCACTTCGCTAACTTTAACTAGCGAGTTTTTACGCAGTCCACACTAAACAGTAATTAAATCATTTACATTCTTTAAAATTACTCTGTCGTATTTCTTGCATCCTTGTCTGTACGCCGGTCATCAACCAGTGAATCCTACTCCGTTGCGCCGCAGTGCCCGATCAAGGCGTGGCCGTTGTCTCTATAACCTAGTAAACTGCCGTCAGCATTAAGCAGCCGGCACTTCCTGCCAGCAGCCTGTCTGCGCTTTCTTTTCAGATAGCACTATATCTATCCAACACTACACGTAACACACACGTCTTGTCCTGTAAACAATTACAACCATCCTTCGGAGGAAATCACCCCCAACTGAGCTAACAACCCCAGGACAAAACAGTATTATGGCACGTCAACATCTATCATTAAAAAAATTATAATAGCTCAAATCAAAAATAATCATCAAAATATCTACAAAAACAATCATTCCCGTCGCCACTCAACCCCAATCCAAAAATCAAATGATTTAAAATATGGTACCCATTCCTTCTCCGGCAGAACCGTCATCGGTACATGCCCCTACAGGTATTCCATGTCAACCACCATGTCCAGCGTGGTCAACTGCATCACTTCCTGGATGGCAATCAACATGGCACCAAGATGTTCACTTTTCTTGGTGATGTAGGGTGGACTGTGGATTATACTTATAAGTATTATTATAAAACAGGACCACAACATACAGTTTGTGTGACCCTAATCGCGTTCACTTTATCCCGAACGTCCCGAGTGATACTGCCTTCCGTGGCTTTGAACACACGATATACTCGAATACACTGGTCTTTTCTCGACAGATTTTACCTTCATGAAATGTACATAAAGTGTTTATACAACTGTGATTTAAATTTTCACTAACTTTACGTGTTCAATCTATAACTGTGGGCAAGACGGTTATCAGCCCTTATGAAGTATACTACCGCTCTGTCTAGCACTGGCCATCTAGCATTGGTAACAGTTTAGACTATATCGATTAGCCCAGGCCACGCCAACGCGAGAAATTAGTGCTTACACGCGCTGGCGCCACACCGAGCAGAACGGGTGCATTTCCCCTCCCTCCCCTATTTCCTCCTCGTGTAGTGTCGGTAGCACAGTCAGACTTGAAGTATTGTACCCGATACCTAGTTGAGGCTATCGGCTACGCCAGCTGACATTAAGCCGTAGTTGAGATTTATGGGAAAAGTTGTAAAGATAGCGCTCAAATCGAGTCGAGAGGAATATTAGGAAATGACGTAGAAGGCCAAGGATCAAGAAGGCACTGCCAGTCAAGTAGATGGAATTATGGGAGGAATATTGCAGTTTTATTAAGATCTAAATGGAACATAGTATTTAATCATCTCAGAAGAGAAGAGATAACAAGCATTATATATGGTAATAACTTGAAGAAAGACAGATAATCCCTTAAGTTATTGTATAACTTAATAGCCGAGATGAAGGTGGTCGAGATTATATTTGTGACGCACGACCGTAGTAGGTGGGGGAGAATCACGTGACCGCGCCAGGTAGGAGCTGGTCAATGCAGTTTAGTGACATCAGTCGAGTTCAGCCAGCGAGCTGAGTAGTACACATTCGCAGAGCGTACGGTCAAGTCGAGCGGTGAACAGCACTTGTTACGTAAAGCGAAGGCGACAGTATTACTTAACCAAGCAGAGAGCAGGAAGTAGGTCATTGAGCCAAGGCGAGCAACGCAGGGCAGACGGCGAGAGGACCGGTTCCGATGCAAGCTGTACGGGCCGTGTACGGAGGAGAAAAGCCGGGGTTCAGAACAGCATTGTAATACGAGTTTGAGAACTTTATTTCGAGCTGCATTTTATAACGCAGAACAGTATAGCAAAGCGGCATGGCGAGGCCGGCTTTAAGCATAGTTCATTCTGAAACAATGCAGTAGATCAGAGCGGGCTAGTTCCGACTTTTATACGCAGGCAACATTAAAGAAGCTGAACTTCATTTCAACATTCAGTTACAACATTGAGTTGGGACTTGTATTCAGTAATAGAATTGTGCAGGCAGATAGTTACAATATACTGCAATTATGAACTTAGATATTCAAATTACATTACGACTATGCATTTCATAACGGAATATGTAGAGCGACCATGGGGTCCAAACAACATTAACGCTTTTAAGCAAATGAACTGTTACAATTATATGCACTTATGAACATTGGCACGTGCATTAATTGAATTCTTTTTCATGAATTATCATAAAATACCGAGTACGAACACAGCTACAGGGTGTTTCAAAAAAAAACTTATACACTCTCATAAATAAAATTTATTTTCTACAAGTGAGACTTAACCGCTGTGGAGATTGAACTTTTAACAAGCAAACCGAACATTATATGGGACAGTGGCGTAACATAGAAGAAGAATATGGGGTACGCTGCTTTTATGAACTTTTACGTAAGATTTTGGACAGTATCCATTATGGATAACATGCAGTTCATCATGTCGGAGTAAACGAAGACAGAGACGCGATGGCACCACGGAGCGATGGATTCGATTCCTGAAGAAGAGGAGGTCTAACAGCTGATTCACTTGGGATATGAAGGCGATCGTTACCGCGTGGGTGAAACGATATTCACGTCGATCTTTCGAGAAATTTATTACACACAAGAATAATCGACGATCTTTGAAATATAATAACAGCTGATATGAGAAGGTACTGTAAGAGTTATGACTTTCTAATATGATATTTTCATGAACACTGGGCATACATGTATATATTTTTCTATTGGAGTTATACGATTATTTAAACATGGCTTAGACATTATTTGCTCCAAGTTTTGCTAGAATATGGCGTTACCATATGATATGGCAGGCACCATTATACGAAATTCTCACCATTGGTTGGCTTTATTAAGCAGATGTTTGGTCTTTTAGACATTTTCCAGTAAGGATAGTTTTCTTGGACAGTTATTTTTTGTGGCGAGTATTTCGAACTCGTGATCTGCAATTGGATTATTTAAATCACTTCGTCAGTTCATTGCATACTAGCGAGTGTGTATTATTCATCAGTAGGGATTTTTTCCATTGGATTGTTTGGAGATATTAAGATGTTATTCACTCAAGTGAATGAATATCGCTTTTATGTGACAACTAGAGACTTGTTGATTCCAATCTGGTACATTCACTCATGAGACGACGAGATGGGGCCTTTCGTATTTATACGATCGTGTGGTGGTTACTCATCTTACTTGCCATTGAGGAACTCATTTTTATCATCCGAGTGTACTTGAGATTGTAAGAGGATCAAACAAGGAACTACTAGTCACATATCAGTCGAATTTTGTTAAATAAATTAAAAATACATGTCAGCAGGGTTACATTTTGTAATTCTTGTTTGCCAATCCAATATTTTGTTGCTATACTCTTTTGAGAGTACTTTCAGTTAACAGCTGATACAGTTGATGCTTTTGATAATTTTTATGATTGAATTTGATACCTTTGAGAAGGATTTAAAGTAATTAAATCTTATAAGATGAATCATTAATGGTCAGATTTATTTTAAGGCAGATCAGTATTGCATATTTTGATGTGAGAGATTATAGCACATTGGTGTTTTTCTGTGAAGTGAATTATGAGAATTTTAAGAGAATTTATGCTATTTGAAAGCAGATCTTGAATTTGATTACGATTACTAAGGTAATATATTTTTCCTAACTGTTTAAGAAGTTGTCTAGATGTGATCAGATTAATTACAGTTATTGGAGATTGTGTGCGTTGATAATTTGAAGCCAGTTATGTATTTTTGTAGATCATGCAACGTGATTAAGTGAAGTTTGTGATAGGCATTTTGTGGAAGTTGCCAAGTGGAAGTTGCAATATTGCTAATGTATTTTGAAGCAGACATGAGGTTGTCGAACTCAGTCTAGCATTATTTTTGAGATTCATGCTGTGCGCTGAATATTTATGGAGTTTGTGGAATAATTGTGGTATTCAAATGTGATATTTGATAAAGTGAAAATATATAATGTAATTGTGGATAGTGAGATCCAACGTGAATTTGTCAAGGCAATAATATTTTTTTTGGCATGATAATTAAATACGAGATATAACTTGGAAGTGTTAAAACTGTAAGACAACGTTCTATAACCCATATTAAACAGTTTGTTAGGAAATTAAACAAATAAATAATGTTGATAATACAAGATTTTCTGATAATAATAATTAATGAAATAATAATCTGAAATTTAAGCATATTAATGATCTGACCTAATGAAATAAAAATCAGAATGACTAAATGAAATAAAAATCAGAATGACTAGATGAAATAATACAATTCTAAATAACCAGATGAATAAAATTTAAATAAATTGATAAATTAAATTTTGGAATAGATCAATGAATTAAATAAATGGATGAATTAAAGATTGAATAAATAAGCTGACTTAAATAAATGAATAGATGATTGAATAGATGATGAATAACTGAATTAGAAGGTGATAATTAACTAAAGAAGCTGATGATTAATAAATTTAAATGGATTTAAATAAATTTATTTGAGAAATGATTTGAAGAATTGCAACTTGTGTTGATGAATTAAACAATTAATTTTGATGATGATGATAATTATAACCAATGAATAGTGGATTTTCTGTGATTCACAAACAAGCAATTATTAATGACAGTGTAAATAGTGTAAATTAGTTATTCGATGTTTAGGAGCATTTTACTAACATATTCAGCATTTGAATAATGCCATGCAAGCCATAAATTATGTGATATTTAAAATATGTGATTATAATATGTGTGTTTAGACAGATTAATAATATTTTTTACATCCACATTCATGATGTTAATTTAAAGAGAAGTTAGGTCTCAGTTATCTCGAATGTCAGTGACGCAAAGACATAGTGCTACGGTGATCCTGAGAACCCAAGAGAACTTTAGAAATTTTTCCTATTTTATGTGGATTAAATACACTTTGAGTAGAATGGAGATGGTTCGATTTTCTGGACAATGACAATTTAACGTTGGCATTCGACCATGCTCTCAGGTAGGATGAGTGTTTAATATGTCTGTCTGACTATCAAAGTTGAATAAATTTGTTTTTATCTTAGTTGTGATCTGATGATGATGTGATTTTCCTTTTTCTTTCCTTGTCTTAATTAAGGCTTAACCAGGAAGGATGTGGTTTGCTAGGGCTTCAGTTGATGGCGCCCATTGATATTTGTATTTTTTAAATTAAATTTAAACCCGTAACGGCCCTGGAGATACTTTATCTTGTGTTACCCTCTGCTTTTGAGATATTTCAACTGAGTTTCCGACACATTCCTTATTTGATTAGGTGTTCATTTAACTCCGCTCTGTCCTGGAAATCCAGGAATGCGATGTAATAGCAGATGGGTCATCGCATCCCCAGGACGAACGGGTACAGTATGAGCAATGGATCGCTGACCTCGCCTTCATAAAAGACATCACGGGGTATATAAATGAGTTAAATATCTCGTTGCAAGGCAAAAATAAATTAATCAGTGCTATGTGTGACCGTATTGAAAGTTTCAAATTGCAGCTTGTGCTTTTTAAAAGTGAACTTCAAGAAGTAAATTGGTACAATTTTCCCTCTATAAAATCCTTGAATTTAAGTACTTATGAACACATCAGTGAGTACACAAAAGAGGTACATTCATTGTATAAAGAATTTGAAGTTAGGTTTGAAGAAACAAACAAGTAAAACTGGCACTCAAAAATTTTATGTCGCCTTTTTCGGTGCGCCCAGAGGATGCCCCATCAAGTTTCCATGTTAAGCAGATAAAACCACAGTGCGATTCAATTTTGACAGACCACTATTACCATTACAATGGTGATTTGATTTCATTTTATAAAGGCGTTGAGAAACAAGAATTCCTGAGGATTCATGCCCTTGCCCTGAAATTTGTTGCTATGTTCGGAACAACGTTCGCTTGTGAACAAATCTTTTCAGTTTTGAATATTAACAAAACAAAAACAAGGCAAGTTTGTCGGACGCTTCCTTGGAATACTTGGGATTGCATCTGCCAAAACGATTGTTCCAAATATTGGAAAATTAGTGGCTTCAAATCGATCCCAAAGATAATGAAAATTAGTGAAAAATCAGGAGCGCATTAAAACTATTATTTCTCTCTGTACACAAAATGGACATTATCATTATTAATATTCATCGTTTTCATACCGGTACGCCGCCTGACGCGCGCTGATTTGCCCAGCCCCATTCACCAAACAACAACACGACTCTCGCGTCTCTACGCACTGCCACTACGTGTTCCTCTCCTACAACAGAGCACCGGTGCTTTTGGTGGTGCCGGCCGGTGCTCGCAAAGCACCTGAGTTGGCGTTGCCTGAATTAACCCGCTTATCTGGTTCCATGCTTATGCTTGCGGGCAACAATTCTTGACAGGCTCACTAAACTGCGTAGTCGGTTGACTTTCTACATTCGCTACTCTGTCAGGTTACCCAATTCGCCCGACCCAAGTCCTTCACAGTAACATTTTCACAACTTTTAGTTCAAAGTAATATTGCGGGTTGCTTCCCGTCTTAGAAGAATCTCAGCTCCTAACTGAATGTAATCCACTGACTGTGTTCTTCCAATTATTCACTTTATTTATCTTACCTTTGAAAAACTTCAAAATTTTACCTGATTTCATAGCTCAGAGTGGCGTCAGGGCGAATAAAGTAATAGGTGGTGGAACTTCCATATGACTCAATGGATAAGATGAAGTAGTTCTAAATGTCAACACCACGAGCCGCGCCAAGCGTATGGTCTCAGCAGGTGACGGCAAGTCAAGCAGTGATGCATTACCGCGCGCAAATTGTACTTACAATACAAGTACGTTTTAACTGTAAAATTAAATCAAGGCCCTTCTGAGAGGCATTTTGGACAAGGTATATATATATGTTTCGGAAAAATATATCACAGTTTTAATCAAATGATCTGTTTTTTTTATGGATCAACCATCTTAGGACTAAAGGATTAACATGCATAAAATCCTCAATTTATGTTTACACGCATGTAAAATTCATTTTTAATGTAAACATTATGTAAAATTTTCAAACAGTCTGGAATTTCAAAAAAAAGAATGGAGTTTGATGATTCATTCACTGATTTGTCCAGATCATTATAGAGAATGTTGTGAAGCACAATCATACTTATTACCTAATTTTTGAAGTAACTGAACAAAGTTTTCATAAAAATTGTATTTTTTTTACTATATATTTTTTTAAAAACACCTCGTATGTATTTTGTGTTAAAGATATTTCAACAATTGAGGTTCAAAACATTCCCCAGTTCATGCTCTTTCATTTGACATATCAACAATCATTTTATCTCAATTTATATCGAAGTTATTTGGATTGAAAATCTGGAAATTGGAGGAATTTCTTAATCTGAGGAAACAAGGGTTGAAAGTTTGCAATAAGATTACTAGTTCCTCTTTTTCTCGTCTCTTGGAGGTACCGTACAGAATTTATCTGTTTGAAAACCATAGAATTTACACACTAAACCTATTGTCGAAGCCCAGCCAAACCGTTGATTTTCATAGTTAATCAGACTCATAGATGAAGTACTGTAGAAGAACTAGGGCACGCTAATGCAAATATTAAAGTCTGAAGGCAGTCTGAATCAAATATTACATAGACATACTAATTATAATAGTTACTATAACATGTGTCAGTGCATGTTGCGAGTTTAGCATTACGAGAGGGGTCAATGTTTATCTTTCTTGCACCACTAGAGCTTTCTTCTCGTTTGTGATGCTGATTTCCACAGAACCTTCGCTGTCTCTTCTTACTACTCCGAGAGTTAGAGCCAATTATGTAATAAATCACTCTCACAAACACGAGATAAACATAAACTTTGCACGTCTTCTCAAATTTGTCACATATCCATGGAAACCGCCATTTCGGTTTACCAAAGACCATGTGTAAGACAATGAGAACACACAAGTGAAGTATAATATTACTATAATTGCAGAGCAATCTGTGAGTGAGGATTGATTCTATAAACAAGTCATCTGTCACAGGAACTTAAATAGAGTGCTGTACTTCTCTCCTCATGCCACACCCATGTCAGAAAATGGGGCGCATCGCTCGCTTTAAACCCACTTTACATGCATTTCTAGTCATCGTACTCATGGAAACCATACATTTTCTGAAAGAAGAGAGTTCAGAGTAACATTTTATGCCAAAAACTAAAAATCGAACAATTGAGCCAAAAATGCTGTTTTAAACGTATATGTATACGAGGTTTAAGCAGTGACGATCATCCTACTTCTACCGACTTCTTTCGCCTCCATTTGCTTCAGTCTACATTAGTGGCGGCCGGTAATAAGGTTGCAGTGTTGCACAACGACCAGATTAATTCAAGAAAATAAATTAATACCGTAATAATACTTTAGTAATAAAAGCAGTACATTTCCTCTTATATAAATAGGAATTCATCATTCTGTTCTTTAATAATTCAGAAAATCTTATAGTAAGTTACTGTGAAGTTGTGAACTGTCTGAGAACGCGAAGCGCGCCAACCGTCTAGAAGCGCTCGTTCGTTTGGTCGTTGCCAGGCCAAAGCACCGACCAGATCCCAATAGTGAAGGGTATGGCAGAGATGCTAGACCGAGTAAGTCCTATCCCAACAGTTAACTCGGCTGGTCGTTGCCCGCTGATTGCATCAAGGGAGCCGAGGCGCGGACGGAGAAATCCTTGTAATTTTCGCGTTCTTTTTCGCCCTCGTTGTTTTGTTCTCGTGAAGGTTTTCTTGTAGACTAATTTACAATCCATTTAATCCGATAACAATGTGATGTTCTTTGAAATGCGACATTCGTGATGAATGAGGTACATCCGTTTTCCCGCGCAATTGAATACAGTTTTCTCTGATATCAAGCAGTCTTTTACCCTAACCCCCATCCCCTCTTAATGAAAATAGTGCAACACCCAGAACAATTATCTCTCAGCCGCCACTGGTCTATATACTGTACATAGGCCTACCAGTGAAAGAGGTCCTTTCTTCACAAGCTAATTATGAGGACGTTATTGGCAAAAAGCTTTCTTCCTTAAATTAATACGGTCAATGGTTAGAAATGAAATACTGTACATACGAGCAGAGAGGTGAAGAATAACAATTGTAAGCAAATTAAAGAAACTATTACACTGACAGACATTGAACCCGAACCTATAATCCTGTCAGTTAATGATGACAGTTCTGAGAAAGCAGGCGATAACGTTGTTTATTATTTGTGTGAATACCGGTACTTGATTAACACAGCAGCAAAGATCATAGTGAAATGTACTTCCTGCATTAGGTCATTGGAAAGTGATTCCGAAATATTTAATGCTGTTAGTGATGTATGTATCCTCACCATGCCGAGAGACTTTGGCGAAAGTGAATCTAAATTTATCAAATACCCGACTTTATCTTTATTTAACGTGATGAAACGTGTAAATGCAGTAGTGGAGGCAAAGTTGGAGCAAGAAGGCGCGCTGTGGGGCGATATCTTTTCAGATTGTGTGGATATGATCTGTGAACTTCCTGTGTTCCGAAAATATGTGTGCTGGTCAGAGGAGCACCTGTTATTATATTTCCTTAAGATAGTGTTACATTACATTAAATTCCGGTTCATTTTCCGGGTGAAAGAAATGCCCAGGGAACTGAGATCCAGATCGTCCTCAAAATCAGCGAGAAAAATAATGAAGATCTCCTCTGTTTAGAGGTAAGTTCTACTCTTCTTAGAAATGTATTTTAGTGTGTTCTGGACAGTATTTTAATATGTTGGCATTTCCTTGAAAATTTGTTTCTGTTATTCACAACTTGCTTCGTATTTAGTGCAATACTTCTTTTAATAAGCAACGAGCCAGACTGACTGTCCACCTGCACGTCCAGGCCAAGGAACGCTAGTACCATCTAGCGGCGGAAACGGTAAACTACCGGAGCTCCACCACATATTACTCTATTCGCACTGGTGGCGTGGACTATCGCTCGCCACGGCTCGGAATAAACTGTCTTTTCTTCCTCGCTTGATTTCACCGATTCCAATACACCCGGTACTTCCCCTAACCACGTGATATTTATTCCTTCCTTCATTGGCCCAAGAGCGTAGAGATTTATCTCAGCTTAAATGAAAGCCAATTCATATATTATAATTAAGTATGACTTATTACAACTTTGATATTTCCAATAATATTTACACTTTAACCTGTTTCTTTCCCGGATTAATTACCTAGTCTGGATTCGAATTCAGGTTCTTCTTAATTGTCTCTCAATTGACCGCTTCTGTTTTCGTCATATCATGCGATTAAGACAGGTCAGGGAAATAACCTCAGGGAATCCCAGTCAAATGGGGCACCCCCATTCTTTGAGATTTTCCATTGTCATTTCGCCCTCGGTCTGGCAATCTTAAATCAATGGACATACGTTTCTCAACATTCATATCGCTTGAGCAGGGAATACTTTCCACTGCGAGCTACATTGTTCTATAATACTGAAGGCTTGTACCACAATTTATACATCAAACGTACGTAATTCTGCCATATTAACAATGTCAAGGGACCTGCTTGCTTGCCCATAGCATTAATGTTGCAACACACGAACCCATGTACACGGGGCTAAACGAACACGATGTCCAAGCCCCTCAAATAAAACAACAACAACCATCACAACTGTATTATTTCAATTAACTGCTCAGATCGCTTATTTTAATTTGGGAGAACTGGTGCATAAAATACTAACATGAGGACTAACACTAGATGAATTTGATCCACAAATTAACTTAATGCAGTTATTTCTTAACTATGAAAGATATTTTATACAGACACTCCAGTGGGATCGCCTCATTTTACACTGCCTTCGTTTTGAGTTTCCTTCCGTCCACAAACTTTGGTGGTGCTTTCTGAGGATCCGACCAGCCTTCGGTCTGACTACCTTGGCTAATAGGCAGTGATGATTATAACTTAGCTGAGGAGTGTCTGTTCAATAGGTGCTATTTCTACTTCAAGAAAATATCCTAATTAGTTTTTCGTCCCCATGCACTGCAGTAGGTGAATACCATCGAATGCCACGTGCACTCCAGACAAAACAAGATGTTCAGTGAAGATCATATAGCCTACTTTCTCCTAAATGCATGGGTATAGTTATAATCTTTGTCCTTTTCAAGGAGTATAATTGAATGTTGGTAGCTTGTTGAAATACAACATGCTATACGGATATTAAACGTTGATTGATTGAATCCTCACGTGAATTATATATACACACACTAATATAGCCATCACAATAATACAGGTCATCAGACAAAATTCAACACTCACCCAAATACACGCAGCTGAATAGCCATGATGTCCATGCATCTCTAATGAAACAAAATCAGCTTCCTACCCAAATCCTTCCTCGTATAAAAGTACACACACTTGTAAGCCTAGAGACATCACAGTGACACAGGTTATCAGACAACTACTACACACACCCAAGTAAACGGGGCTACAAGACCATGATATCGCAAAACCCCTAAAGAATCAACAACAACAATAGACTCTACCGCGGATCAAGGTCAACGAATATTAATCGCTGTATTCGAGTGTTGAAATATGTATGTGGTGTTATAAGTAAATATTGTACCCTTGTAGAGAAACGTATAACATGACTCTTTTTCGGGGTCGTGTTCAGATCTTGTTCGTGGCTGGTTATAAAAATATATTTTGATTCTTATAATAACAAGGTGACATAGATGTATTTATATTAGGAAGAAATGAACCAAAGTAAAATAAAACATGTTGAATAACTGATCAAACAATATGAAAACAAATAAAAACACACCTCCCTTCAATTTACATCCTCTGGATCAAAATGCAAATAGACAGATATGAAATCTCAGCCAGAGAAATGCTGAAAATAAGGACATGAAATTAGTCCTGAAATCACTTCAATAATATTATGTGCGTATGTCTAGATGTAGATGCATGCTGAAAGGAATAAGTACTGTAATACGGTGATTCGCTCCCATTTGGAACATCCAGCAAGTTGCGAATCCGTATTTATATGGGTATTTAGACTGGGCGTCTGGGAAACAGTATTTTACAGTCTCGACAAAAATATAAACCGATACCGACACTCCTACCCTTCTGAAATTAATACATTAGATTTCCGCCTTGAAATTTTAACAGGGTGCACTGGGCACACAAGGAAGAAATTCCTCAAATCAATTCTTAATCAAAACTATAGCAATACATGTAACTACATTAAACATGACACGAAAGGTTGACCGATCGTCACCTTGAATAAAAACTCAACACATGAGTATGCAGATCACAACACTAATGAAAAAAAAAAAGAAATGCAAATGCCAACCGGCAATACTTACAACAACAACAAAATTTCATTTCAGCATGATACATGAATATACAGGATATACCTAACAGGCTTATCTAATTGAAACATCTTGGGTCGCAGTCCGAGCTGGCTGGCCCTCCTAATTACCAGGTCTTATCTCCAATCAGCGCATACTTGTGGAACAACTCGTCTCTTGCATGTCATTAACCCGGTGTGTTTACCAAAATCTCGAGTCAGCTCAACAGCTGCTCAAGAACGCAGAACATCACGTCTCATCCACCTAAATAAAACATATATGTGTCACCAAATACACCAAAGTAGTCTCCATTATTCTCCCTGGAATTACAAGACTCGTCGAGATTCGAACAGCACCTCCGCAGAGCACGTGTGTCGATCAATAAAATGCCACATACAGGATTTGGACACCAAAGCCAAAAATCCCAGCGCAATATGGACACTTGGACACAAAACACACAACCTGGGCATGACAAAATATATCCACACAGCAGATCAAATACATCATCATGGTGTTCAAACACCTTCCTGCCATTTATAATCATAAACTTCCTTACTCAAAGAACAGACGGTCCTCCGCAATAAAATTTGCCACAAGGCAAACACAAACGGCTTGTTTAATTAAATGTGCAAATACAAAATCTATCCTATCCCCCCAATATCTATCATTAGATTGACATTATCAAAGCCCCACTTGTCACCGAAGCCGTATCTCATGCTCTAGCGGAATGAAACATTGCTCAAAACAACTGTAGGCCTACTCGATAGTACATGAATTCCAAATTACATGATTAAAATACAAACACAAAATATCTCTACATAGTAGTCACAATGCATTACCAAACATAAATGGGTGGCGGAAACAACTAAAATAAACGCAAGATTACAATAAAAACACAAAATATATACACTGTTCCCATAAACCAAGCTACCTACGTCTACTTGAATAAATTCAATATTTGTACTCATCCATTCTGGAATAATCTTTCAGTTGACGTCACCGTGCATGGTCCAACTGTTAGTTTACTCCATCTCCGACATCATTCTACAGGAAACCATGGTCATCACTCCTTCCGTATGGCTGGTTCCAATCATCTTGATGCTTTCCTCTGGGTGGGATAAAATTGTTCAATTATTATTATTATTATTATTATTATTATTATTATCACACGCATTAGTTCCTATCTAAATTGCTGATGAGTTACTATATTCACTCACAGTCCTAAGCAATTTTTACGTCGACCTTTGCCCTAATTTACAGCATATTAGCCTCTACAACCACACGCATAAACTTAGTGACGTCTAACTTATTAAATTATACATATTTTGCAGTGAAATGTTTAAGTATTCTGGTATAATGACAAAGACCAGACAAATTTGAAAAGTCACAATGACTTCCAATTGAAATTTTACAAGTTCAAAAACATGCCCTCGGATATGCCGAAATGATAACAGTAAAATAATCTCCTCAGAGATTCAAATACAATACGTGACCATCTCCTCAGAGACACAAAATCGAATAATGTTAGCTAGCTTCAGTGGGAGTATTTATATGAAACTAGGCAGATTCTGGTGGTGGGGACACTTTCCACTATTAAAATCGAAGTAATTGGGTTACAGACTTAGGAGTTACTTTAAAATACACGTGTTACGGCACAGTTCAAAGCTCTGATCTTCGGAACTCAAATCGATCGTGCGTTAATCCGTAATCTTCTCCAAATCTAAAATCAATCATCTTTCGCGGTCTTTATGGCGTCCTAAATTCTTATTCGCTGTTTCAACTTCATGTTTTGCGCTCAATTAGTTAACTCCGCCCAGTGGGCGTATCTACAAATTGTTCATCTTTCTCAAGTGTCTCAACCCTCTCGCTTCTCCACTTCTGGACAATGACATATCTACCCTCTACGTCACGGTAGCAAGCCACGCTCACAGAACATTGATCCAGAAGTAACGGTATACAGCCTGGCCTTCTTGGTAGTCATAAATTCAATCTGCGGTCCTCTCCACTTGTGCTACGGAATTTTGGAATTTTGGGTCCTTAAGCCTTCCGTCCACCAGCTCGCTCAACTAACTGATTATTTCAACATCATACAGTACTTCAGCCTGTCTCAAATATTTTTTCCAACAGCATAAATAAAATCATGAAACATTATTATAAGAGCATATTCAATATAAAATATTTTCGATTGCAAATACACACTATATAATATGCTTAACATTATATCGTGTGAGTAGTTATAAATCAATAAACACCAAAAAAAACGAAGTAAAACAATTGAACTTGCAGGGATTTGAACCACTAACCTCCAGACTATTATCCCAGGTCGCTACCATTACGCCACGGATGCGCTACGATAATACTTGGTAAACAACTGGTTTAGTATAACTGTATCATATTTTGTGCTGAAATTAACGATTTCAGTAGCGTTTTCTGGCTTTTCTATAAACCATTTTATACTAATGATGTATAATTTCGTTCAGCACACTCCTAAAAGGATATAAACTTACGCAGTTACGGAAATATATGGCTTTACGAGCAAAAAGAACGGCCATTTTGACAACGGGACGGCACGGTCAACCCCTACGGTCACATATTCTATTAAAATATGCTAATATCCTACCGGTCACCTACTTGAGGACAGTTTAAACCTCCCTATGTACGATAAGCTGAATTGTTGAGGCCAGGCCTTGTTGAATCGTAAGTTACGGATAGTCAATAATACTTGCATGATTCATACATCCGTCATCTTGAAACTATTTGGCTGATGACCTTGTAGTTAGGGCACAAGACGCCTCCCACGTTAAGGTATATTGTTGCAAATTTGGTAGAGATCGGATGATTAGGTTAGTCGTAATTTGATTTAAGCTTAGAACATTTGGGTGGGTGCCATTTCTTTTTTGTTATGATGGCAGCGATATATAACATGACACTGAGTTGTCCCTTACTATTGCTACCTCTGTACCTAATGTGGTTCGATTTAGGTTTCGTTGTGTTTGAATTGATAGAGGGAATCGATTTGCACACATACATGGCCGCCATCTACAACCTATTGGGCTGATGACCTTGTATTTTGGTCAAAATACGCTTCCCACATGAGGGTATATTGTTGCAAAATTTGGTAGAGACCAGATGATTAGGTTAGTCGTAATTTGATTTAAGCTTTGAACATTTGGGTGGCCGCCATTACGCTTCCTCCTAGATGGCGGCGATATAAGACATGACACTGAGGTGCCCTTTGCTAGTGCTACCTCTGTACTGAACTTCGTTCAATTCGGTTCCACCGTGTTTGAATTGATGGAGGGGGGGGGGGGACAGACATGCAGAATACACACACATACACACATACTGTGCCCACCAGACAAGATTGTCAGGGGACCGCTTGACCGCAACAGCCCTCCCTACTTCCCCATCTGTCGAACCCATAACGCTGAGAGGAGTGGATGAGCATTCTCAGACTAGCCCGCACGGGACTAGTAACCTCAGGGTCTTAGCGGAGTTGTTGGACAGTTAAGAACTAGCCCAAGAAAGCACATCAATAACAACAAAGCTAATAAATGACAAGTCCAGTCTGTACCAGTATTTTGCATTGTATTGGAACCCTGACGTGACTGAGACACATATTTGGCATTTTTATGGCAACATTTC
The DNA here is from genome assembly GCA_946902985.2 of Meconema thalassinum. Lineage (NCBI taxonomy): Eukaryota > Metazoa > Arthropoda > Insecta > Orthoptera > Tettigoniidae > Meconema > Meconema thalassinum. Next base: position 846,270,870 of record OX336389.2, read on the forward strand.
AACTTGCACTACAGAGCGATGTCTCGTTGACGCGAGCTTAGGAGATTGATTCAGCAACCCGCAACGCATCTTGAAAACATGTGACTGGGAGATGTACAGTTATACGGCAAGATGGCTGCCGTGGAAGCATGGCATTGATATGCACTGTTATGAAACGCTACTGAGATTACTGAGGGGATCGACAACTGGGAATAACATCGTAACATCAGCAGAAACGATTATAAGACGTTTATGGAATTATAATTACAAATATTTTGATATCTGAAGTGTATCGCAATTATGCTGCGACGACTTCGATTGTCATATCGATTAGTGACAGAGGTATTCTGGATAGAGTTTTGTCCAGCTGCTTGTAACTCGGCCTGGAGAGAGACACTTCGTCATGTTGAATACCCGCGGGGGTACTAGCTCGTTAACTTGACCAAAAGCAAGCATTCTAAGTGGCATTTTGTACTTAGTGCGGTGTGTGAAGTCCGGTACGGTATAGTTCGTCTTGGCTTATTCCAGCAAGACACGGGCGCTATACACATGGGGCGATCCGTTAACCCATCGTGTGAACTTAGTGATATATCAAAGTGAGGACAGTGCACTTTGCTTTTCGCATGGATGTTTCTGTAATAATACTGCCATCACGGAAAGACATATAAAATACCCAGTGGCTAATCGGTACTACAATATGAGTATGAATACTATAGAGGAAGGAATAATGTACCAGATTACAACAAGAATGGCAATGAAGTGCTAAATACTGAGTAGGAATGCGACACACTAGCAGAATTGAACATTTAGAGCAGATCTAAACTGAATAATGGATTTCTCTAGCAGAAGGCTATTCAAGAGAAGATTGAAGGCAATCTTTACTTATTGATACTGAGACAATTACTTCTACTAATATGGATTTCCAAGGAGAAAGGAAGGAGGCATCAATTTCTCTTCGCTATCAAGCAAGCCTAGTCAGATTCGATATGATGGACATTGCAGTGCGGACAGCTGTTTTCGAGCCAAGGAGAGTGGGGTTCAACTTCGTGCAGTCTCGGCAAGTACTATAACTACTCAGCGCAATGGATGAGGATTCGATCCCGACCAGGGATGTTTGTTCCAACATTCATCATTCGTTCCATGGTGTAGTTTCATCCGATTTTCGTAATAGGAGAACCCAATGTTGGATTTGTTGATGTGGAACTGAATTAATTCTTTTACAGTTATAAATTTATAATATCTTGTGTGATATATTTGTGTACAATGAAATTATAAGGAAATGAAGTATTAGTGTGATATGAAGCTCACATATGTAATAAAATATTTTTCGTCATAACCAGAATAACATTTTGAGAGCTTATGGATGCAATTATTTGAGCATATAATTATAACATTACTACTGGTTTTATGAAGTAGACTATAACACTTCGACATTTGTGTCCATTATGAAGCATAGTATTTGAGGATATTTGTATAAGCGTCTATGAATTTTTGCGAATGTGTGGAATATTATTGACAGCTTTAGAGAGCTATTCTTTGCATTGGATTATTTAACGATTGTGTTAATGAGTTTTTGAAGCTATTTCTGACATAGATGGATGATCAGGATTGAATTAAGATGAATTTAGGAATCTCACTTGGAGATTGATTGTCGTATTTGTTACGAATTTTCAGTGTTATACAAGCTATTGAGCAATTGCTGACTTTTTCATTGAGGTAGCCTATAGTTGGACGTGAATTACAGTCACGAATATTGTTACTAGAAGGCTAGTAATTGGATAAAACCACCATTCAGAAATATCATATCCGTTTAAAAACAAATTATCTACAATAAATTTTTAATAGTGACACATATTTTCAGTGGAAAACTACATTCTGAAAAACATGAAATAATTTTTGTAACGTAGAAGGAATATGTGAAATATTAATTGAAAGTAATGGAAGTATGAATTTGAAAAAACACAGATGTTGATTGAAAAATTAAATGATATATGATGCATTTGATTAACTTTACTGATTTTCGAATATGACCGATTATGTCAATGAACAGATTTGAAACACAAAGTCAGTGGAATAATAGATAGTATTGGCGTAATTCGATACACGAATTTATCTGTAAATTTCTGTAAATATGTTAATATTATAAAATTGCTAGGGTATTTCTATATAATAACTTGTAAAATGTTTAATGATGTATAGGAACGTTCAGATTTGAACTTGATTCATTGCTGCAGTACATATCTGCCAGATTTGAGGCAATTTGAATATTTATCTATCGTTTGCTACGATTCATTATGATCTAATTTTTGTTCGGTGGATAGAGATCGACACTGCTACATATTTTTCATTTAAAAAACTGGTCACTCAATTTTAAATTTTACAAATGACTTGGTGATTTATATTAGAAACAGAATGTGCTAGGAGGACCAGTGGACAGTTTTTGTGAATGCTTAGCCTAAGACCCGAGATTTATTTTAAGAGTTTTCGAAGTCATTTTGTGCTGTTTTTCATTTTTGTTAGTTTGCCACTGGCATCTTCTTATCGCATTGTTTTATATTGAGGTATCCTTATCCCAGGTTGATCCCAGTTGGTAGAATTTTGGGGATTATTTCAGCCGGGTACTTCCAGATTCTACGATCCAGGTCTTCCATCAGATATCAACAGGTAAGACCATGTGGATACGGGTACAATTCTAAAATTATTTTCGTATGCTTATAAAAAATAACAAACCCTAACCTACTTCCGAGGGTAAAATCGGCCAATCCGCAAAGCTATGTAAAGAAAAAATAAACCAACCATAAACTGAATTTAAATCACACCCTCGTGAAGTCCTATTACAAAAATACAAAAAGCAAGCTAAGGGAATAACACGTAAATAAAACCCTAAGCAATTACAGAAATTAATTAATAATCCGAATAGTCACATCCCTGAATCTACGGCAAAACAAGTTATTTTAAGCGTCGACAATTTTAAAAAAATATCAATTTACATTTACCAGCTACAATAAGTATAATCCAAGTTACGTTGGTTTTATCCCTTACATTTAACGATAAATTACTGAAATCTATTTAGGCCTATTTGAAAATTAGTCGTAGGCGTGACTCGCCTACCCAAAGAAAAACAACAAAGCTTATGTACAATTGGATTACTAACAAAAAAGAAATATTAAAGACATAAATGTTGGACCCAGGTACTGAGCCCTAATTCACCCCAGCGCTAGTTATATGAACAAAGCCGAGGATCGAACTGACCTGCCAACCTTTCGATGTATGAAATGGAAATTGGAAATAGGAACTTATTTTATTTACGGATATGTTTTGGGAAGTGAATGGAATCATTTGGAAATGTTTTCGGAAAATTTTGGACTATCTTGAAATATTTGGATTTGGAAATTTTGTAGAGAATGATAAATTAACCAAGGGAGAGTCAGATCTTTTGAAACTGGAATATGACCATGGCTTCAAGTTAGCACTTTCAAGACCGGTTTTGGTTAGCCGAGTCGGCAATATCAAATTATGCACACGACCCGACAATAAGAGGCTAGGACAGGTAGAGTTTTTTACAATAAACCTACAGCCAATCAGAAAAGATCATATAATTTGTGTGGGAACTGCTAATACACTACATTTGCTTTTATAAAGCGAGATTAACACTTCCACAGATCAAGAACAGTAAATGAAATTTATTTGGAAGGATAGAATTGTATATTTTTGGCCAGGTGAAGAGAAAATAGTGATATTCTGTATAAATGGACCTGACGCGAGGCTAGGACTTGATTCAGTCTGGCACGCGCGCGAAACGCACCGAGAGTGAGGTGACTCCTACTGATATTGTTGAAGAGAGCGGACCTGTTTGGAAAAGTGTTCCGTAATAACGCTATAGCAACGAAGAGTGCGACCAGGAGACTTCACTGGACTGCAGGAGACGCAGCGAAAGCCGAGGAAAGGAAAGTGATCTCGATAAAACAACGAAAGTGATATTCAGCATTTGAAAGAAGCAACTTTTAAAATCACAGCGCAGAGAGAAAAAGATTGCATTTATACAAACTGTATTATACATTCAGCAAGTAGCTTCACCAGTTATAAGCTACTACATTATCTCAGCACCACTACTGCAAACTTACAGAAGCATATTTTTTCTACAATTCACCATGCTTACGATCTCGAGTCAGGGGGGAACTTTGTATTCTGCTATCACTAAGAAGAATACGATGAATCACTAAATCATGGAAGGAGGATAATCTACACTATGGAGCGGGAAATTCAGAGTTGATCATGAGGTCCTTGGATCGACGTCACCACCACTGCTCATCCATCATACAGTATTCTGAATTCCAGCAACTCTACTCAAATGTCCACTACGATCTTGGAGAGATATAAGCCAGAGATGCCCAAAGTTACTTTAATGACGAGGTGCAGAAGAAAGAAGAAGATGGAAAGCGGAGTTCAGTGTTCCGGGTTCCAGCATCTAGGCTATCAAGAGCCGAGAAGAGACAAGTTTGCTGTGTGGCGAAGCGGGGAACAGGTGTTCACCAGCCAGGCAGGAACGAGTCGATCAGCTGGCAGCCACGTTTCATGCAGGGCTCGACTCAGAAGCACGACCGACACGAGTCAACCCAGGGGAGGAACATTGAAGCCATTGGACGAGGTATTTCCTAAGCAGACCGTCATAAAGGTACAGAATTGACTGTTCCATTATCTCTGTAGCTAGTAGTAGTATTTGTAGGAATTTGAAGGGTGACCAATTCATATTTTGTACATTTTCTTTCGTATAACTCATAATATTATTTTGCCTATTTTAGAGATTTTTAGTTAACTTTTCATACACGTCAACGTGTGTAGTTTTAGACGTGATTTCATAAGCATTTGAAATTTAGATATGTCATTTAACTTTTATTCAGGAACGTCAGTTTCAACCAAACAAGCAAGGTGAATAGACGTGTAGTGAAGTGTAAGGAAGAATGGGAATCGCTATTCAGCAGTACCGGGCGGTCATCGGCCGCTGGCAGGCTAGAGTGAAGTGCGATTTCGGTGTCGGGAAAGTTATAGTGGGCAACGTCACTGAACAGATGGGGGTTTTGGCGATGGGGATGGTAGCGCTGGTTGTGGCGACGCTACTATTAATTGGAGGAGTGGAGTCAAACCCAGGGCCTGGTCAGCTAGGATGGCAAGATATAGAAAAAATAAGGGAAATTGTAAAGGAAGTGTCACAAAATGACCAGATCCGGGACATTCTTCGAGAGCAATGTAAGGAATTCAAGGAGATGAAGGCATGTATAAGAGAAGAGATTGGAATAGTGACAGAAAGGCTGACCGAGAATAGTAGAGAGATAAAAGACCTAAGAGAAAAGGTGAAGATATTAGAGGTGGAGGTAAATGAATTAAGGAAGACCAAGCTGGTTGAGAGAAAGAAAAACGTCTTCATTTACGGAATAAAGGAAGATGCCAACGAAAGCACCGAGGATCTAACATCCAAGGTGCTCCGAGTGATTAGTGAAGGCATGCGGATCAACATTGGAGTTTCAGAGATTGACAATGTGACCAGGATAGGGCGGGGAAAGTGTCATTAGTTTCTTCGCTGATGGCTCACAGAATTCTGGCGAACACAAAGAACCTGAAAGGGGAGAGGATATGGGTAAGGAGAGAAATGAGTAAAGAAGAGGCAAGCGAGCAACGGACCTTGCAGCTTCATTTAAGGAAGGCAAGGAACTCGGGTCTCAAGGCTTATGTTAAACGCAATAGACTGGCGGTTAGCGGCAACAACTGGGATCGGGTTTCGGCATTGGCACAACTCCAGGATATGGAGAAGCAACAGCAACAGGAGACAGTTAGACCTAGCAACCAGGTGGAAGAAGCTGTCGGTTCAGAGGGAAGTGCGGTGGTGATTCAACAGAGAGCATCGACCTCCAAGTCCAATACGGAAGTGGCGCGTGCAGGAACGACTAACGTCAGCGCCAGGAACACCGGACAAGTGCGTGGTTTGCAGAAAGGTGAGAATGTCAAACAAGGAGTTACTAGTCTAAAAGAAATTTGGGGCAAGAACACCTTGACAGAGCAGTTTAATGTGGAGAAGGAGGTCATTTCTTCTCCAGGTGGCAGTATACTAGAGCTAGAGAAAGCTAGAGTTACTAGAAGTAAAGTCACCACCAGCGAAGCGGGTAGGGATAAAAATAACTAAACTGGAATATTGCTAGCGTAAATATAGAGGTTTTTTTTAATAAGAGAGGGAACGATGTAGTTTTGACCCTAATAGAAGATATGCAGGTTGTAGGATTTGTTGAGAGTTGGCTCCCTGCAGGTTGCGAGGTTAAAATAGATGGCTTCAATATATACACAAAACCTAAGATTAGGAAAGCTCGTATCGGTAGGTTCCCGGGGGGAATTTTTGTTTTAATTAAAGAAGAGGTGAGGGAATTATCAGAATTTATTAGTTCAGAACTGGAAGAAGTAGTGTGGGTAAAAGCAGATATTTGGGGGAGGGGGAAAGGAACGGTATGTTTCGGCTTTGTCTACAACCCTCCGGAGAATTCCCCGTATGCAAGAGAAAGCTTTTTTGATGAGTTAGCTATTGAAATAAACAGAATTCAAAATATATATGAAGAGGCAGAGATTGCGCTTTTAGGGGACTTCAATGCGAGGGTTGCTGACAGAAAGCCCCTTTACTGCAAGGGGGTTGCCGAGGCCGTATGTGGGGATAGGCACATCAAAGACAAGGAATGTAACAAGAACGGAGAAAAGATTTTGGAACTATGTGGTGCAGAAGAGCTATATATATTAAATGGTGTCTGTGAGGAGGATGAAGGAGGTAACCTGACATATATAACAGAGATTGGAGGAAGTGTAATAGACTTAGCAATATGTTCCAGATGAGCACTAGCCCTAATTAAGAGGTTCACTGTTGAAGAATGGGGGGAATCACACCACCTACCAATTGTCGTCAACATGCAGGGAGCGGTGACAAAATCAAAATCAAAAGGGAACCCACAAGTTAAAGCTAAAGAGAGAAAAGTAAATAGATTCAGATGGAGGGAGGAAAACTGCAGAGAGTTCTAGAACTACTTCCAGGGAGAACATTTTGAGTTGATAAAGTTTAATGATCAGTAATGATGAAATTGAAGGGGTAATACGTATGACTGAGAATGCAATTATGATGGCCGGGCGGAAAATGCTCGTGAAGGCTAGGGGAAAAGTAGGGAGAATTAATGGATGGTACGATGAATCTTGTAGAAGGAAGAAAACCGAAGTTATTAGGGCACTGAAGTTATACAAGAGAGGAGGGGATGATACGATGAGAGTAGAATTTTGTCGTCAAAGGAAACAATATAGGGAACTGCTCAGTAAAATGAAAGATGAATGGCAGGGTAAGGAAGCAACAGCACTAAATAAGGATTCTAAAGCTAACGACTCTAGGAAAGTGTGGAGCAGGATACATTCTTACTGTAGGGGGCGCAGAAGTGGTGGGGGAGCCCTATTAGTGATGAAGTATGGATTTCATATTATGAGAATCTGTTAAATGCTGAAGATAATTGGAGGAAGAGAGATGAGTTTGGCGTCCCGAGGGGGCTGGAGGCCGTTCTGCCTATGCTGGACCAAGTCGTATCGATAGAGGAAATTAAGGAAGTAATGGCAAAAAGTAAAGGAGGGAAGCCAGGTGCTATTTCGGGGATAACGAATGAATTTTGGCAAGAGTTGAGTAACAATAGGTTCATGATGGACAGCTTGGTAAAAATCTTTAACAAGATTTTTGAAGGAGGTTGATTTCCGAGGGCGTGGCAGGAGGGGATAATTTGTCCAATATATAAGAAGCGTGGGGACAAACTAGACCCAGGCAACTATAGAGGCATAACTTTGCTTGATCATTTGAGCAAAATGTACACCGGGGTCTTATCCAAGCGTTTAATAGCATGGGCAGAGGGCTGTTCGGTGTTCTCGATACTCCAGACAGGGTTCAGAAAAGGGATGAGGACCAGTGACAATATAATGGTGGTGGAAACGGTGATGGACAAGTACATAAGAAGGAAAAGAGGTAAGCTGTATATCACAGCTATGGATTTGGAGAAGGCGTTTGATTCAGTGAGCAGGGGAGCTGTCATGGCTAAACTGAAAAAAATCGGGATGTCACATAAAATGATAAGAGCAATTGAGAATGTGTATTCCGAAGTGAAATGAAAATCCACAGCCTGCTTCCAGTCTCCGACCGGGTCAGGAATGGAATGAATGAAGCCCCCATCTAGCAGCGAGGATATGAACTGTGCCGGCTGCCGAGGCCTGACGCACTCCTCTGGGGCAATGATTAAATGAATGACAGATGAAATGAAATGATAGTGGAGAGTGTTGCTGGAATGAAATTTTGACAGGGAAAACCGGAGTACCCGGAGACAAACCTGTCTGCCTCCGTTTTGTCCAGCACAGATCTCACATGGAGTGACCGGGATTTGAACCACGGACCCAGCGGTGAGAGGCCAGCGTGCTGCCGCCTAAGCCACGGAGGCTCCTGTATTCCGAAGTGAAATGTGCAATTAAAACTAAAGATGATGTAATAAAGGAGAGATAAAGTCTAATATAGGATTAAAACAGGGATGCAAATTATCCCTGGTGCTTTTTTTTTGCTATTTATCAACGATATTTTCCATTCAAAGGACTTTGAGCAACGGTCCAACCCTTGCTTGGGCAATTATGATATCCCGGGCCTAGCTTTTGCTGATGACATCCTTCTGCTTGCTTTAACACCCTATAATATGCAATATAGTATTGACGAGATTGTGAAATACTGTGAGGACTGGAACTTAAAAATTAACCTGAGTAAGACCAAACTTACGGTCTGCAAAAAGGGAGTTAAACTGGCTAAGAATGAAAAGTGGGTCATGTATGGGTCACAGTTAGAGACGGTGAAAAACTTGAGTATCTAGGGACGATAATGGCGAGCAATGGAATATGGACCGAACAAATTAAAAGGGCAAAATCGAAAGGGCTAATGGCATTGGCGAGTGTTAAAGTGTTAGAGCGTAAATTACCGAATCTTGACTACAAAGTGTATAAGAATGTGTTAAACGCACTCATCGTTTCAAGAGCACTTTATGGAGTGGAAGTATGGGGTTTAGAGGAAGGAACGAAAGATAATTTGCTATGATAATTTTGGGGTTGCCTAGTTGCACGGCGAATTGTGGAGCGAGAATGTTGTGTGAGGATGTAAGCATTAGAAAACATATCATAAAAAGGTCATAAAGTCTTAGATTCGTTTAAAAGCAGGTGGAGGGCATCAGCAAGAGGGCTACTTGGTGGATGGGGTAAGAAGTGTACTGGAAAGATTAGGAATGGGTTATCTATAGGGTAGGGACTTACAAAGAGAGGAAGGTAGGGTGTGTAAAAAGTGTGTAGAAGGGTTAATGACGTGGAGTTGCAGGTGCTAAGAGAAGAGTGCACCAGTAGGAGTTCTGCGAAATAAGGAACTTTATGAGCATAAAGCCTCAATGTCTAATGAAAAGAGAAATGAGCGGGATAATTTGGTGGTTAATGGGGGTGTATAAGAACAAAGCGTTGAGAGAAGTAGGAAAAGAGGACATTTGCCTGTTTTGTGGGAAGGTTATGGGTGCAGCGCACCTGATCAGGGAATGCAAGGAAATTAAAACGATAAGAGCAAAGTTTGTAGACAAATCAGATCTAAACAGAATAGAAAATGAAAATGAGTATTACACTTTAGTAAAATTACTAAAAAGGGAATGGGGGAAAGCAGGTCAATTAGCAAAATATGTTAATACCATCAGGGCAATGTGGAATAAGAAAGCGTCGGATGAGATTCAGAACAAAGATGCATGTAAATTAAGCATTCAAGTACAGAAGATGGCTTCCTAAGCTATAAATCTTGTTAAAGCCTAGGAGAGCCTATCTGTATTAACTAGGTATACGATTACTACAGTACATCCACATATTGCTGTCTGTAGATTTTTCCTGTGAGTTTGATGTTTTTTTTCCTTACTACAAAACTTATCAGACTCTTACAGTCAGTAAGGGCTCGATAGGGAAATAAAAGTAATTCTTTCTGTGATGTGTCTCCCATGGAGAACTGTCAAAAAATGAAGAACACTGTGTCCACATTTATGATTAAGAAAGAACTTTGTGCAGGTCTCCATCAGAAAAGTTGCCCAGTGATATTGTGAATGAAGATAACCTACTGCAAAGCATTATTAAGTTTTGAAATAACTAGGAAGCTATGAAATGCCGAATGAACATATGGTTTAATTATCTAATGCCGTACTCTAAATTTATGTTATCTATGTATGTCACGATATGATTCTCTGAGTTAAAGTGACAATTAACAAGTAGATTTGGTTTAAATGAACAGATTTGGGCCCTTTCCCAAACTAAACTAAACTTATTCAGGAACGTTTTTAATATACTCACTTTAAGCGAAAACTGTTCTAAGAAGGGGAATGCTCCGATCGATACACTTGCGTTATAAGCAATGTAAATGCGTTAAGATCGCTAGAATACATCGTTATTCAAGCTAAGAACTATTGTAAAATACTATAATGCTGTCATTAACAATTTAATATGTCTAAACATTTTGCAACATTTTTAAATGTTATAAACTAGAACATTGAACACGAATTATTCCAATTAAGGAATTTTGACATTATGTGACGTTAATCTAGTCATGGATAATTCATGTAACAATTATATGTATCAGAGAAGATCACATTTTGACAATGAAAATCAGGTGATGCCTATAAATAGCAACAATTATTTAGCAACAATTTTGCTACAACGAAATGAAGACCAGGAGACATGGAGGTCTACCTGAAGTCAATGATGTATAACACACGCTCTTATATGAATGTTTCATTCATTAATGTTTATGAGAAGCGGAAAGACGAAAAGTATTGTTATTAACTTTGTAAAGACGAGCGGATTACTACTATATTGAAGCAGATACTCAAGTATAACGTGGAATTACTGTATGTTGAAGAGGTTCGTTATTGAAATGCATTATTGAAAGTTACGTGGAACATGTTACAAGGTATACAGTTATGAACAAATATATTGGTGAAATAATGAGCACGAGGATATTAAATTTAGAGAAGTGAAGGTTAGGAGTGTTTCATGAACCGTATACACTGCTAGTGTTACGTAGTAGGATCACTAATTCTTCTACACGTATGTAGGAAGATGGGTTTTTGTTTTTGAGGGAATGCCGTGCAGTATTTTGTGAAAGCTATTGTGATAAGGAGAAAGAGGGAGTTGTGTTGTATTTGGAAGCGTATTTGACGCCATGATAAGGTATTGTTCACGTATATGAAACGTAAATGAGTATTGCCGTTGGAGCAATGAATTACGACAGTGTGTTGAGAAAATAGCTGACATTTAGGAGTGTATTTATGTGTTGTTCATGTCAGTAAGCGTTAATATTACATCCACGACGTTTCTCATGTAACTGTGTAGTTCCGTCTCGATCTTTGGTGTAACCATTATTTATTATTCATTGATATATCTACTCAGAACTATAACTAGCTTTATTGTTCGTTATTAATAGTTCAAATGGAATATGACAAATAACCCAGTGATACTTGAATTTATCGTTTGTGAGAACCAGTGTTGAGAAGGATTGTTTTTGTAACGGGAGCGCTAGTAGATTGACAAGATCACGTCAGATCTAGTTCAAATTAGAATGCCGCGCTGGACGTGTGTATTTCAGCTATGTAAATAAGTTATTAATTTAATAATTACTATTATTATTATATTTTTATTCACGTGTGTATGATATAGATGTATATTGTAGGGTTTTTTCGTTATGTAAAATACCTTATTAAGACGAACAGCTGATCGCAGATCAAGGTACATTCATAAACAAGTCACAGTATGACTACTAAGTTTTGATATTCGATGTTTACATTCGAAGTTTAATGTTTTCGCAACGCAATTCTTTATGAATATGCAAATTTAAGGTCTAGAGTGTTTATCTACCAACTTAATAATTTTAATCTTGCATTTTAACATTTTTTAAGGTGATAGGGATTTTTATTGTTGTATATTTTTTTCGGAAATAAATCCCAGGCACTTGTTTTAGGTTTGCCTGTTTGTTTTATAGAAACTGATCATCTTTTCATTTCGCAATCGCCGTGCGATAATACTGCCAGTTAGTTACTAGAACTCACTTAGTCTCAACTTCTCCGTTCACGTCCGAGATCCGAGATTCTCGTACTACCATCTTATTATGGAATTAGTATTGCTAGTAAATGTGTAACTAATTTGTAGTGTTATTGTAGTCCGTATGCGTCCAGGGTTTCCTAGTCATTCGCCCAGTAGGGAAGTGTTGATGTATCTAGCTGGGTATCGACGTCCTTACAATCCTTTACCATCTCAGCGGATATGGGTGGTGGCTAATGCGAGATTCGGGCGCAGTACCAACAACAACAAATGAAACAAAATATTATACACTCCTATGTTTACGCACTTTGCGCCCTCCATGCACGAATCATTGGCTCTTTGCAAATGATCGTCATCTGCGTGCATGTGTGATTAGGTTGGCGAAAGCGTGATCATAATCACGGCTAACGTCGCTTATTGTCAAAATCTGAGCCTCCCAGGATTCGCTTCAGAAATTGCAATTGTTGATTCAAAAAGTGTCAGCTCGATCTATGATGTATTTAGTAAATCACCCACGGGTGAAAGTCGAAGATTTTGAAAAATTATTAATACAGTCGATTAATTAATTAATTGTTTGTTTACTTTTGAAAAATAAAAAAAATATTTCATGATTATTATTCATCTTATTTAATTCTTTTATTTATCCCTCGTAGTTATTTAAGTGTAGCATCATAATCAAATATTGTCAAACAGACCTTAAATATTCAACTCGAGAAGCAAAAACTCTGTCTCGTTTAACACAATAATACCATTTAGCAAATACCGCTCAAAATATAGTACACGTCAGTCGTCCAGTAACACGTGTTTTAGTAACACCCTATGCGGCCAACTAGCGCTCGTATGGTTCCATCATGGCCAACAGTGGAGAAACTATCATATTTTGCCTGGAATATACAATCTCACTATGAGCGACCAATGTCTGCTTCATGGAATACAATTAACTATCATACAATAACATCACCCTAGTCTGATACAATACGGCCTGTAGAAAGCTTCATTAAATGGCTACCATCTATCAGCTGTTCATGGCTCTTAGAAGGATGGCATGAATATTCTCAAATGCTTATGCTTATTTACCGTAGCAATTGTGGCATGAATTCATGTATTACATTTTAATATGCAGTTCACTACCAAAAAAGAATTTAACATTCTTCTGATACAATTTCTAAAGCATTCGCTATATTCATATAGTGAGCGTGAATGAGATGTAAATAAACAACCTTTCAATCCCTCGCAGGCACGAGCTGCCGCACATAATCCAAGGTCTACACTTGGCTATCCACAGCCTTGCGAATACGTCACGCTGACAAAAGACAAGCAAGCTGCTGCCCGGTCAAACACAATATGTTCTATTCTGCATTAAATCCAACACACGTAGATGTCCCCTCGTAGTGAGGCAAGATCAGAGGTCTGGCAAAAATAACTCAATAGCAAACAACACTGAAACGGAGATGCTTCACTGGTCAACTTTGACCATATATTATAAATTGATGCCAGGGAGGTTCCTACAATGTTCATTAAATACATGTTTTCGTCTGAACTATCATTTAATGATCGTGCCTTGCCAAAGATTATGTTGTTGAAGATAAAACACCTATACGTTTCCTTGGTGTTATAAAATGATACGCCGGCTTTTCAATATTGCATTGTGCTCCCAATGCTAATAAAACACTTCACTGTACATATTCAGCCATAAATTAGACCGTCTTTCGTCTAATAAAAACAACTAAGAAATATAACTGTCTACAGGTAAACATCCTATCCAGTCCAACTGTGTGTCTTTGGGTTCAAGTAATTTCTACAACTATTCTACCCACAATTCTACCGTACACAAGGATCTGCATAACTTACATTGCCGTCGCTGAAGTTTTTATGGAAAATAGTCCCGGGTTCGAACCATGCCTTGGTTCCCCGACCATTTTGTGCGACGTTTCCTTCTCCTCATGGTATTAATTGGTTAGGATTTCCACATTGTTATGGTATCTACTCCTGCATTTTCCTCGCCATGAGGACTGTAGTGGTTACCATGCGGTCATTGGTCTCCATTAATGTGGATATTTGACGCACTGACGTTAATGTAATTATATGGAAATCTACCCTGATTCGACACTTTGCGGATCCATTAAAATTGCCCATACATCCGCCCCATAAGTCATCGATGCTTCTGCACCGTATACTCCTCACAGAATCTAGTACTTTGGCAATTTCACTAGTTATAATTTTGATGGTTCGGTCGAATTTATAATTCACCAACTTATAGTTAAGCAAGTCACTGTTTTATTAGATTACGAATAGTTCTGAAGATATTGAAATGTTTGATAGTTTTATATACCTTTTCACTGCATCACGTGCTAATTCTTACTGTACTCCTGACCTTCACAAAAATCACTCGTAGGTCATGAATGGAGAAACACAATAATATCACTGTCTCTTTTTCACTGTTTTACTCCACTATAACAAGTGGGCCCCTAAATATTCGGGCATTAACTCACACTGATGCTTTTAGCAATGTTCACGATCCCATGTAAAATGTGGTACGATATCAAGACGTGATATTATAACACTTTAACTGTCAAGCACATAAAGCTCTCAAACTGATAATGGCGTCTGCCTTCTTCTCCGACCGCATGGTGCATACGATGAAGGTCGTTCCATGACTATTTAATAAGATTGTTAATTATCTCCTGTATTATTTCGGTCACCATCTTATGAAATTATCGTCGAAAATTCTCGCTTTTAAATATCATCACAATTTTATATCCAATAATCTCATTAATTTATCATCTTCAAAATAGTTCAGTGACTTCCTCCAACATTCCAAGGTATAAATAGGTATGCTTGAGTTAGGTTCCCAGTTTGGCATATCCTACCTTTAAATTTCCGTTGAATCATCCCAAGAAAGTTAAACTTCAATCCATCGAAAAGTTTTTATGGACAATGAGCCTTACGGTCTCAATACACACTCACAGACACCCAGACAGACACACAATTTTTTGGCCCGGTGTTGATCTCATAAGTCTACTTTCATTTTTTTGCAAAAATCAAAAGTAGGCTAAAAATGTGTTTGTACCATATCCAATCGCTGCACGCTACCCTGCTGACATATAACCGCCGCAAAATTATTTCATCTTCTGACATTCGCTAAATACTCTACCTCTGACACCCTCATCTCTTCATGTCACAGATCGAAACTAGGGTTAAAGTGTAAGATATTACAATGAAGAATGATGTTCCTCATTTAATTATCCATAAGTTTGTTGATTCTATGGTTTATCACCACCAAACAACAACAATCATAAATTAATAAAATGTGATCTTCATAATCATTTTTCCTGTGTATAGCGATAACCTGAGCTAGTTGAATAACAGATTTTGATGAATTTCACGTTTTCACTCTAAATGACGAGGAATGATATAGTCGTTTGCTTACTGTGCGAAAGATCGGGGGATCAATTTTCTGTGCGGTGCTCAGAATTTAAGGGTGTTTAAAAGCAAGAGCCCCGAGTCAAAGCATCTACTATCGGATTTTTTATTATGGATACTAGAGTTTAGGCCTTAATTACAAGCAAACCAACAGACCTATTGAAAATCTAGTTATGTCAATATTTTCCTTGTTTAATTCTGCGTTTGACTACATAAGCCAATTATTCTCAAGTGCAATAATTTTTTTAATTTGTGGTTGTTTGAAAAATTGTCTGGGTTTTGGCGTCTTTTGTAGGAACCGCTCACTTAAAACTATATACATGGAATACTACTTGGCTGAGGGTAATGAAAATGTTATATGTTATAGGCACAAGTATTGGTAGTGCAAATATCAAGTTTGATTTTTTTTCAACAACCCAATAAAAAGTTCTTATACTTTTTCTGACGTACCGTTTTCTCCGCCCAGGATAAACGTACAGCAGGAAACATGGTCTCATTTTGAAGCTCTCATTCGTGATTATCGGAAACTACGACCACTGTAAACGTACAGTGTGATGACGAATTTATGAGGAGTAATATTAATGGAAGGTTTTGTGCGTTCTGGCCCGTGCGATGAAAAGCGGGCGAGCCGGTGAATTCGAGTGCAGCGTTGCCGAGTACCCTCGTCCCGGGCAGTTGTGTAATGGAATGCGAGTGACTTGGCTAATGTCTACATACTATTTTCAGTCTTCCTGTTTACTGCATATTGGCCACATCACATCACTTCAAGAGGCCTCCGAGACCACCATTGTCGTTGCTGAAACCTGACATTATATCTTGGATAACATCAAAGGATGTATCGCTACCACTTGGAGTTGGCAATTACAACAGGCTGACTAAATCAGAGCTGATTGTCTTTGCCAGGCGTTAATTTCAAACTCCAGTGAAAAAGCTGGAACAACTAACCAAACGACTTCGACCGGATGTAAAGCTTGTTTGGTTACCAGTGGCTCATTGCGAGCTCAATCCAATCGAACTTATTTGAGCTTACGTTAAAGGTAAAATAGCAAAAACAAATATGGCTAACATATTACAAATTGGTAGAAGTATGGAAGCAATGAATGTTTTATGCTGAGAAACCTTGCGTACCGTTACTCCCGAACTCTGGAAACAATGTATTAAACACGCTAAACGAATTGAAGACCACTACTGGGAGAAAGATGGACTGTCTGAAAATGTCCCTCATTTCGAGCCAGTCATAATTAACATGAATTACAGCAGTTCTGATTCATCGGAACAGAGCGATTCTTCAGACGAAGAATACTGACTGAATTAAATATTGTAGAGATATGTAAATAATGTAAATAGCCTATGTAAAAATTGTATATTATGACATTTCCAAATTAGGAAGCAAACCATTTTTAAACCTGCCATTGAAGGTCCAAAGCCTATGTGAAAAAGGCGATGGAAAATGAAATTTGTACGAGGTAAGAAAATAAAAGGTTGAAAGTAAACTTAAAGCAGTGTTTGTTCGTTCGTTGCGAGCCGCGACGACTGCAACATAACGCGGAAACGCTGCACCGGATATCACAATTCCGCTCGCTTTTAAACGCAAGGGCCAGAACGCACAAAACCTCCCTTTAATACTACTCTTCATAAATTCGTCATCACACTGTACGTTTACAGTGGTCGTAGTTTCCGATAATCACGAATGAGAGCTTCAAAATGAGACCAAGTTTCCTGCTGTACGTTTATCCTGGGCAGAGAAAACGGTACGTCAGAAAAAGTATAAGAACTTTTTATTGGGTTGTTGAAAAAAAATCAAACTTGATATTTGCACTACCAATACTTGTGCCTATAACATATAAATTTCTCATTACCCTCAGCCAAGTAGTATTCCATGTATATAGTTTTAAGTGAGCGGTTCCTTCAAAAGACGTCAAAAACCCTGACAATTTTTCCAACAACCACAAATAAAAAAATAATTATTACACTTAAGAAAAAAATGGCTTATGTAGTCTAACGCAGAATTAAACAAGGAAAATATTGATATAACTTGTTTTTCAATAGGTCGGTTGGTTTGCTTGTAATTGTGGCCTAAAATCGAGTATCCATAATAAAAAATTCGATAGTAGGCCTATAGGCCCTATGATCGTCCGCAGGAAAAAAGATCGTGGTGACTCCACGTCTCTTTTAGTCTACCTAAGCAATTAGAATACTGTTGTATATTAATAATATTTAGTCTCATGGTGAAGTGGTTAGAGAAATTGGATGCCACCTTGGAGACCCG
Source organism: Meconema thalassinum (assembly GCA_946902985.2). Lineage (NCBI taxonomy): Eukaryota > Metazoa > Arthropoda > Insecta > Orthoptera > Tettigoniidae > Meconema > Meconema thalassinum. Next base: position 846,288,685 of record OX336389.2, read on the forward strand.
GCTTCGATTTGCAGCTCTATTCAGAAATTCAATTCCTGTGTGGGGTTCTGGAACGGTATCGTTGACATGCAAGCAGGCTGATGGGTCAAGAAGGGCAAAATGTCTGAGTTGCCCACTTCAATATTTCTAAATAGTAATAACAAATGCTCTAGCATTGTTAATGATCACTGTGCTGATTAGTCTGCATGGAAAACTTTTGAGTTTCAAGAAATTGAGCTCACTACTGACTGCTCGTCCTGATAATAATGTACCACTTATGGCGGACACTGACTTCGCCAAAGGAGTGACAAGGAAGAAAAAAAATCCTCCAGACCGCTCCAACCTACAGGTCCCCCGTGACTCAAGCAGAAGGAAAAACCTTCCTGTCCTGTCCTCAGAGTGTGGAGGGCAGACAACAAAAATGTTTTAATTACTATTTTACTTGGGGACCTGTGCGAGAAATCTCGCATGTTCATTAACCACCCGCCCAGCTTTACTGTTATGCGGGCTTCTATAAATATGTTTATTTGTTTAATCGCACTTCTTAAACAAATTGTCGATACTTATTATATCAAGAGTGTGATTCGTCTGTGTTGCGGGTAGCCTACTTCTGTTTGGTTATTCCTTTCAATGCACAATGTGTTGTGTGCGCCCCATGTGTAAAGACTACCCGCCTGACGCTAGTGTTTTGCGGGCTGGACGCGACACAGTTCTGCCATGGGCTATCGTCTTGTTTATATATTTGAACACACTAAATACAGTAAATACTGTATATTTCCGTTGACTTTTCAAGAAATGCAAGATTCTCCCTGTCCTAGTGAGACGATTTGGAAGATTTTGGCTTCTGCTCTTTCTTCTGACTCCTTCTGGTTCAGGAGCTTGAGTTTTTTGTCGAATGAAATTAGCGTTTTGTATATTATTATAATTATATTACTATTAGCATTACAGTGATAGCACCTACAGGTAGGCAACCCATATGTGTAAATGCCCCCTCGTGGCCCGTCAACAGGATCCGCGCCTGATATTAGGCGACTTGAGCGTGCAAATCGTGACAGGGAATTTCGCAGACAGGAGGGTAAAAGGAGCATTGAGACCAAGGTTACATAAATACTACATTGAGACTGCTAGGGACGATAGGAAAATAATGTTTCTTTTCTCCGGGGTAAGAGGAGGAGCGTAACAGCCGTCCCATTACTGTTGACTCCGCATGCTATTTATTCTAGATAGTAGGTCTATAGTGGCAGATGGGGAGGATGAACTGTTTGAGGCTTTCTGCCTGTCCCAGCACAAGGTGTTCTACCAGGCATAATCTCAGAGGTAACCTAAGGAACATACAAAGGTTAAGGTAGCGAGCAAGGGCCAGATTGCTTGTGAGTAAAAACCTGGCGAATCGATGAAAGCCACAGAATATAGGATGGAAAGTCCACGTAGGCCTAATTGTTCGTTGTAATCAATCAACTATTAAAACAAGATGTTCAGATAAGAACATATAGCCTACTTTCTCCTAAATTCCTGGGTATTGTTATAACTCTTTGTCCTTTTCAAGGAGTATCATTGAATATTCGTTGTAGTAGCTTATTGAAATACAACTTGTTATACGGATATTAAACATGAATATGAGATGCCCTTTGCTAGTGCTAACTCTGTACAAAATGTCGTTCAATTCGGTTTCACAGTGTTTGAATTGATATGGTGAATCTATTTGCACACAAACAAGGCTGCTATCAGCAAACTATTTGGCTGATGACCTTGTAGTTCAGTCAAAAGATGCTTCCTACAAAAGGGTATGTTGTTGCAAAATTTGGTAGAGATCAGATGATTAGGTTGGTCGTAATTTGATTTAAGCTTTTAACATTTGGGTGGTCGCCATTACGTTTCCGTCAAGATGGCGACGATATAAAACATGACACTGAGTTGCCTTTTGCGAGTGTTCTCTGATCCAAATTTCGCTCAATTCGGTTTTACCGTGTTTGAATTGATGGGGGAATCGATTTGGACACATACATGGCCACCATCTGCAAACTATTGGGCTCATGACCTTGTAGTTTTGTCAAAAGATGCTTCCCACAAAACGGTTTGTTGTTGCAAAATTTGGTAGAGATCAGATGATTAGGTTGGTCGTAATTTGATTTAAGCTTTTAAAATTTGGGTGGCCGCCATTACGTTTCCGTCAAGATGGCGGCGATATAAAACATGACACTGAGGTGTCCTTTGCTAGAGCTACCTCTGTACTAAATTTCGTTCAATTCGGTTTCACCGTGTTCTAATTGATACGGGTGGGGGGACAGACAGACATGCAGAGTACACACACACTCACACACACACAGACTGACACACAATTTTTGGCCCTGTAGTGATCTCATTTTGCAAAAATCGAAAGTAGGCTAAAAATAGTTGGTGGATTTAGAACATAACAATCACTGTTTTATCTCTATTGGTATAATTTTTGGAGTTAGGCCTACAGTGAAAACGATAGGTCTATATAGGCCAGGCTGTTCCAGCCGAGCAGCTCGCCCGTGAGCAGCTGAGTACTCGCCGTCTTGTGTGAGTAAACCTGCAATATGCAATACAGCTCTGCCGTTACTAAGCAGTGGCTACATCAAGATTGGCAGGAAGTGCATGGACTTGTACTATGACCTTCGCTATCACCCCCAGTCTCTCTCCAACCGTGCTCCGAGCATTACTGCTGAGTACTCGCGAGTACGCATACTCAAACTCGAGGATTTGGAACAGCCTGATATAGGCTATAAATTATGTGACTAAAGTTCAAGAAGGGGCGGGTGAGGTTAGATTGAAGTTATGGTTCCCCATGTGACAGCTCTAAGCCTGCTTCCTTAAAACTAACATTATTCCCATTGACTGAGTTACCCAGCAGTTTCATTTTCTAGGCACTTGTACAGTAGGCTACATTCATTAGATCTGTCACCTGGGCCAGTTTGGTCAGACCGTTTTTAATTAGACTATTTTTCTTGCTCATACAATTAACACCTCGATCATATGGTGATTCAGAAATAATGTATTTCTTCATATCAATAAGATGTTCAATGAATTACTCGTAGTCTACTTTCCTTGATATTTGCTAGTTCATCTGCTTCAAATTTTCAAAGTACCGTACCAATAAGGCTATATTATATTGAAACAAATGTTATGTTAATAATAACACCTGAATATCATCTCTTTACTGTTCACTCTCATTTGTTCTTTGGCTACTACGCGACGAACGGTAGCCGTGCTCGTTATATCGTGCACCACGCCCGCAAGGACATTTGCAGCAAGTCCGGAGATCGCAGGTTCGAATCACGGGGATGACAGAAGCTACCCTTACTGTAATAATAATTATAATAATAATATTGTTATTGGTTGTAGGCTACGTCCCATCTAACTACTGAGGTATTTAGAGACTCTGGGGTGCCGGAATTTTGCCATGAAGGGGATCTTTAAGGTGACAGTAAATCCACTGACATGGCCCCCTCGCATTTGCGCACCCTCAAATGCCAACTGACTGCGCAAGGATCTGATCCTGCAACCTTGGGAACAGTGGACGAGAACTTTACCGCTGCGCTACGCAGACAGGCAGCTTTCCTGAGTGTGGTTTTCCCCGTTTCTTTTCCACACTCCCTCCAGGAAAATGCCGGGACAGTACCTAACTTCAAGTCCCGGGGCGCCCACCGCATCCCTGTCCCTGATACAGTTACAAGCACTACTACAGTCATCACAGCAATAAGCTTACAGGTTATCAGTCAAGTTCAACATACACCCAACTACAGTACATGGGGCTGACGACCATGATGTCTCAAGCCCCTCAAATGAATTAACAACAACTCTCTGGTTACTGATGCCCAATTCTTGCCCTTCTACAACAATTACCCATACCAGCTGGCAGAGGCTAGAGCTAAGTGTAATGATCAAAAAATGTGTCTCGGGAGATCTAGCTCTTGAAAATATGATGGTGGTATTCTAGTAGTGGTTGTAGTAACAGTATATTTTTCCTTTGTAACTTTGTTTGACTATTAATCTTTATATTTTTATGTGATTGTATGTCGCATATCATACAATTAAGTTTAAGAGAAGAACGGTAAGCATTAACTTAAATACTGTAGTTCCCGTTTTCAACGGGGTCGGGGATAACATTGAATGAAAGTCTATGTGGCGGGTGGTTTTAATGGCCGGGTGCCCTTCCTGACGCCAACCTCAGGAGAGGAGTTAACGAGAGATGAAATGAATAAAGATGAATGAAACTGGGCAAGGATGTGGAAGGAAGTGGCCGTGGTCTATCAGAAAGTACCGTCCCAGCATTTGCCTGGAGTTGGGAATGGGAAACCACGGAAAACCATTTCAAGGACGACCGACGGTGGGGCTCGAACTCACGTCTACCGAGTCCGCAGAGAGCTTGGCCCCGTGGCCTAGCGCTGTCCTTTAGCGAGCGTAGCTACCGCTGTCGGTAAAGAATAATAAAAAAAATACAGCATTCGCTGCTGTAGCATACAACCACCCCTTTATATTTGAAGTACCATATTGGAAAGCTTTTTATTTGCTGGCCCCCACAATAATAGACTATGACCTCCATCCCCTGGGCCCTACCAAATGATAGTCTAGTCAAACTAACCAGTGATCCAATGGTGTGGTAACCACCGGCGATGAGGATTAATGGAAAACTAATAAACGAGAGCAAAACAGGGAAAGTATTGAAAGAGATACAAATTTGAGTGGTATGGTAGGCCTAGTTATGGAATGTGAATGTTCCACTTTTCATCACTTCTAAATAGCCTACATCTAGTCTACTTAAATATTGGTTGCTCCACACGGTTCTGTCATATCACACTGAATGCGTGGAATAGCACCGTTCCCACATTTTCTTAAATAAATGAATGGACTTTCAGGAAATTACGGAGCAAAATAATAATAATAGTAATAATAATAATAATAATAATAATAATAATAATAATCTTATATATTAAAATAAATGGCAAGCCTCCGTGGCTTAGGCGGCAGCACGTCGGCCTCTCACCGCTGGGTCCGTGGTTCAAATCCCGGTCACTCCATGTGAGATCTGTGCTGGACAAAACGGAGGCAGACAGGTTTTTCTCCGGGTACTCCGGTTTTCCCTGTCAAAATTTCATTCCAGCAACACTCTCCACTATCATTTCATTTCATCTGTCATGCATATCATTGCCCCAGAGGAGTGCGTCAGGCCTCGGCAGCCGGCACAGTTCATATCCTCGCCGCTAGATGGGGGCTTCATTCATTCCATTCCTGACCCGGTCGGAGACTGGAAGCAGGCTGTGGATTTTCATTTTCTTTTTCATTAAAATAATTGGGAAGAAATTTCATTTTTAATGAATCTGAAATTTCTTGCAAAGTAATTGTGCTACGACAACGTTTGTTGGTTTTCGGCAAAATACACATTACGCATTATCCATTCAGCCCCAACTTACTTGATTCTGTCTTCCGTGTATAATTGCGAATATTTATTTAGTAGCGGTAACAATTCCCTGGTAGGGTAGTACGCGTCTAAACATCTATACGATACCACAGCAAAACATATGAGTTATTGGCGTTATCTTCACCATTGTTCTCAGGAATGTGGCTGTCTCGAGTGTCAAAGTGGACAGCAAGCAGTAAGCCTCAGTCCTTCCACGGCGGCTGAACACGGTAAGCGCTCATTTTGTTCTCACTTTTTTAGCACTGTAATGTTAATCAAGGGGCCTGGATCTTCAGTAAATTCCAGGGTAACCAGGGTAAGTGGTTCAAATCTATATATACGCCTATAAAAATATATATAGTTTAACTGGTTCATACAAGCTGTGATTTGCTATGATATTTCAAGCGTTGTAAAGTTTTGAAGCCCTTGCACATACAAACTGTCAGTTGTGTAACTCTTCAGTCGGTCAACCCGAATCTGTCCAATGACTGGGTGGGGTACAATGTATAGTCTATAATATATGTTTTGTTTGTCTACCCCTTATTATTCCCGTTTTCAACGGGGTCGGGGATGAGATGCGATGAAATTCTATGCGGCGAATGGTTTTTACGGCCGGTTGCCCTTCCTCTCGCCAACCTCATGAGAGGAGTTAATGAGAGATGAAATGAATGGAAATGAATGAAACTGGGCAAGGATGTGGTAGGAAGCGGCCATGGCCTGTCAGAATGTACCGTCCCAGCATTTGCCTGGAGTTGAAAATGGGGAAACCACGGAAAACCATTTCAAGGACTGCCGACGGTGGGGCTCGAATCCACGTCTACCAAGTCCGCAGAGAGCGCTTTAGCGAGCGTAGCTACCGCTGTCGGTAATGTATATAATAGACTATAGCCTATATTAATAGTAAAATCATTGTACCCCGCCCAGTCATTGGGCAAATTTGTGTTGACCAAGCGAAGAGTTACAACTGACAACTTCAAGGGTTAGTCATTAGTAGCAATGAGCTGAGACGCGACACGTTTTCCGGAAAATAATCATAGTCTACCTACGGCGTTATTTATACATATGCTATATTGTTAAAGTAATTACTACCATACTTGAATTACTAGTAGGTCTAATTAAATTATGTGTAAACTTAGTATTCTAACTTTGTTAATGCCTTGTAGTGAATGTGATAAGTTAAATATTTCTAGTATCTGCTCTCCGATATTCGAAAGAAGACGAAGGAACCTCTGCTCACTTTCAGTAAGATTGTTCCTTTTTTTTTATTGATGTGTAACATCTTTCCGCTCGGTTGCTGGATAGTTTTGTGGGAGTGATTTTGAAAATTGGGGACGGAAGTGAATCGGGCGGAAGTGGATCGAACGGAAGTGGATCGGACGGAAGTGAAGACGCACTGCCAGCTGGATGTACAATTGAAAATGTGTGTATTGGAAACAAGGCAGTGTGTGCTCTGTAGCGTGAGAATGTTATGGTAATACAGTAGGCAGTGCATTTAGCAGGCACTGGTTTGACGACCACAGTGGCAAATGTTTTACCGACTTTCATTTGTCATTGAGCAGTTTATGAAGCTTCACGTTCAAGGTTGAATATCACATGGGGTAGGACAAAGACGACAAATGCCATTTAAGTAAGCGGCATTATTGTCAAGCTGTGGGTGAGTAGTCAAATATTAAATGCATAACAGAATGTTGTTATATGAGTGGAATAAAAGCTGTATTTTCATCATATGTGAGACTAGGTCATTTCCTGATTGTAGGAAGCCATGTTTTGATTGTTTACGACGAACTGTATGAGAGCCTTGAGAATAATGATTGTTATAGTTACTGAGGAATGTGCTCACAGTACTTGAGAGTACTGTCGACATTGTGTGTCACTTTGTTATTATGAATTATTCATGTAAAAGGAAGGAAGGAAGCTTGTAGTTTTGCGTGTCCGTTAATCTCACGATCATGATCCACGGTACCTCCCTTTTACGTGGAATGCGAACCACAGGACATGGCATTTCAATTCGAAAACCTCACATGTATTGACCGGGAATCAAACCCGGTCTACCTTGGTGAGAGACTAACAGCTTGACCGCTGCGCCACAAATGTGACAGTAGCATATCTCCAATTCAATCTATACATTCATCATAGTACCAGTATGAAAATGGAGTGTAAATTAACATTTTAAGAATGCCCCAGCTGTGTAGTATACGAGTAGGATAACATGTCAGATGTTACACATCATATGCGACTACTGTAAGGCTCGTATCTTTTTTTTTAGGTCTAATGACAACCAACATAGAGGCCATCAGCCCCATGACTTTGTGTGTGTACAATTATTCTAAGGCCGAAGTTCAGAAAGCACGGGATGTGGCACATTCTCCAAAATTTGTTTGCGTTAGCTGTCACATGCATCAAGAATGCTTTTAGAAATGTATTTAGCTCCTGCTCATGAAGTGTGTGCAGCTTTTTCTTGTACGCAAAATTGTTGCACTGTGGATATGTCCTCAGACAAAATCGAGGAAGACATAACTTCCTTACTGCACAGAAACTGTGTTCTCACTCTTCTCGGTAGCATGAGCTTGCTTTCTTTACTTTCCAACCACCACTAAACAGCCACTTCTTTGAATACCGTAGAAATTTATCTTCATGGATTTTAAAGCGCTGCATGGCTACTGAAGATTCTGCATAACGAATCAGTTTTCTGAATGATGCTTCCTGTCATCTTCATTGAAGGAAAGGAAAAAAATACATGTTATTATTATTATTATTATTATTATTATTATTATTATTATTATTCTTCTATGAGTCTCTCATCAGCGGTAGTTACGCTCGCTACGGTGCAGTGCTAAGCCAAGCTGTCTGCAGACTCGTTTCACATTTTCATATCCAGGTAAATGCCGGGACGGTTCCTTCTAATAAGCCACGGCCGCTTTCTTCCAACTCCTTTCCCAGTTTCATTCATTCTCATGAATTTCATCTCTCGTTATCTCCTCTCGAGCAGTTCTCTTCAGGAAGGGCATCCGTTCGTAAAAACCACTGCCGCATTGAGCTCAATTGCATCTCATCCCCTAATCCGTTGAAACGGGAATATCAAATTATTATTTAGTAATCTATTTCGACTGACCTTGCTGTATGAATGTGAGATATGAGTAGATGCAGAATATCTGAAACATGGGATAGAAGTAACTGATATGAGGGTAACATGAATGATTGCTGGGACAAATAGATGGTAGCAATGGAAGGAAGGCACTCCTAGATAATGAAGAGCTAAAAGCTAAGTTAGAAATGAACACGCTAGATGAAGCTGTTCGTATGAGTCGACTCAGATAGTGGGGTCATGAGATGAAAATGGGGGAGTAGAGATTAACTCAGAGGTCAATGAGTTCGGCCGTAGAGGGTAAGACAAGCAGAGGTAGACCTAGGAGGCAATGGTTTGATTGAGTGTTGAACGATTTCAAAGTGAGAGGTGTAGAATCAGAGGAGGCCGCAGTGCTAACTGCTAATAGGGATTATGGAGGCGACTAAGCATTCACTTTTGAGACAGACATAACAAACCCTGCATCTTAACTAGCACGACTTATTCTACCCTCCCCCGCTCAACGAGTCACGAATAGGAAGAGGGGCCGCTAACACTTTGAATACTACTGTAGATTTCTCCAAGAGTAGGATACTCATTTATTTTTAAAACTAATTACACCATTGAATTAGTATAATAAAAATCTGGCATGCTCATGGGAGAGATAAGTAACGTTGTGTTTTTAGAAAACCAAGTTGGTGTCTCAATGATTAACAAACTACAGTAGGTTACCGGTAGCAGAAAATACGTGAACGTTATTCTATGAGCTCCTTAGCACCATTCACAAAAGTGAAAACTGTAGCCTTTTGCCAGCCTCTCGTGTAACTGTGCTCCAGGTGATAAATATCATACAGAGGGTAATTAAATAGATATACGAGAAAATAGCACATTCAAATTTGAATTTTTTAGCACTTAAAGTTTGGAAAATAGCACATTGAATTTAAAAATTGAGCATTTTGTAGCATTAAAGGATAGTCACCATGTATGATGCCCGGCTCCATGGCTAATTGGTTAGCGTGCTAGGCTTTGGCCCGAAGGGTCCCGGGTTCGATTCCTGGTCGGGCCATCAGGGATTTTTAGCCTACTTCTCACATTTTGCAAAAATGAGGAAAAAGTAGTCTTATGAGATCGATCCGGGAAAATGTGTGTCTGTCTGTCTGTCTGTCCTTCTGTCCTGCTGTCTATCAACTCCTAAACGGCTGGAGCAATCGAAATAAAATTTGGTAGGAGTAGAGATCTATACCTGAATATCTCACGGCCATATTTGAAAATGATGTCAGTGCTACCAACTGCTGAAAAATCGCAATTGAAATTTGAGCTCCATGTTGGATATCTTGGAAGGTATGAATGGGAGCTATTTCAAAATCGGCACACATATAGATAATAATATTGCAGTTTAATTTCCAGAAGACCATACATGGCAGTGTTGCCAAAATGATTATAAGCCTACTGATAGGTCCAATATTTAAATGCATATAACTTCTACACTATCAATTGGAATTCAACCAAATTTCGTATGTTGTATGTGTACATAACCAGATATGACTGAACGTATTCTTATGAACCACCAGTGCTGCCAACTGTTAAAAAATGCTCTTAATTTCTATTATTCAAATACCAATATATATGAGAAAGTATGCAAGCCGACAGCTTTAAACTATGCACACCTATAGTACCTGACATTCTATATTAATTTGGAGTAACTTATATACGTCAGTGCTACCAACATGATTCTAAGCCTGCTGAGAGGTCCAACTTTAAATACATGTAACTTCCATACTATCATTTGGATTTAAACCAAATTTCGTATGTGCTATGTGTACCATAACAGCTATGACTATGCATATTCTTAAGAGCAACCAGGGCTGCCAACTGTTAATAAATGCTGTCTCCATTTTCGTTACCCTAATATCAATATATCAGAAAGAATGCAAGCCAATAGCTCTAAACTTTGCACACGTATAGTACCTGTAATTCTAGATTACTTTGGAGTAACTAATATTCGTCAGTGCTGCCAACATGATTCTAAGCCTGCTGATAGGTCCAATTTTAAAATGCATGTAACTTCTATACTAACTAATGGATTTCATTCAAAATTGGCGCAACAATAGATCATATTATTTCAGATTATATCTGACCAATACATGCATGACACTGTTGCCAACATGATTTTACGCGCGCTGTTAGATCCAATGTTTAACTGCATGTAACGTCCATGCTATTCATTGGACTCAAACTAAATTTTGTATTCTGTACCTTAAGAGATGGAACTAAGAATATATTCAGTCGCCAGGGCTGCCAACTGTAGTGCTCTATTAGGCTACATTATGCCAGGTATACAGTATTTCGAACTAATTAGAAATTTCGATATTACCAATTTAATTTCGTCATTATTCTAGATAGATCCATATCGATTAATCATTGGCATGAATCTTTAATTTTAAGAACTAATTAGAAATTTCGATATTACCAACTTAATTTCGTCATTATTCTTGATAGGTCCATATCGATTAATCATTGGCATAAATCTTAAATTTTAAGAAAAGTAGGCTCTTTAGTTCGTCACGGAACTTCTTGTTATCTCCTGGGATTAATTCCCGTGGCTTGGAGACTGTGTAGAGTATATCCTATGTGACGTCTACATCATCACTTTATCCTCATTACGGCGCGCAGGTCGCCCACGGGCGTCAACTAGATTGTCTTGAAAGTGGCCTCTCAGGAGGCCGCGCGAATAAGAAAAAAACAGGTAGACTATGATAAAAAATTGAACAGGTTGAAAATTAATAAGCACAGAAACTAATTCAAACATGCTCAGGATTGGATAATGGGTGCTTCTGATAAATAGCGTAAATTAAGCATTACCGTAATAAAATGAATGTGATTCGGACGAATCAAGTGAAAACCTTAAAAACGTAATAAAAATTCGATTCCTCACGCCATTGTTCTGTAGGTGCCGGCCCCGTGACGATAGGGTAGTGCGACTGCCTCTCAACCGGAGGCCCCGGGTTCGATTCCTGGCTCTGTCAGGGATTTTAGAAACTGACGTTAGGGCTGGAACGGGGTGCACTCAGCCTCGTGACTACAATTGAGTAGCTGTCTGGCAGTGAGGCAGCGCCCCGGTCACGAAAACCAAGATTAACGGCCGACGGGATCCCATGCGCTGACCACACGTCACCCCAGTATCTGCAGGCCAAATGGCTGGGCAGTGGTCTCTAGGCCCTTCATGGGCTGTAGTGCCACACGAGTTTTTTTTATTTTTCGGTAAGTAGGCAGTACTGTTAACAATGCTTTAAAGAATGCCCAACAGACGGCAGCATACTGAAGACAAGCGAAACGCTATCACCATACCAGTTTTAAATGGCTGCCCCGCTTCCGGCTTGTACCAACGGAGAGCAACGTTCTGTCATACGTTTCTGAGCAGTGAAGGTATGAATCCTACTGAAATCCATCAGCGAATGAAGGTCCAGTATGTCATGGCACGCTAATCACTGCAGCAAATGTGCGAGTGGAGTAGGAAGTTCAGAAGCCGCGCGACTTCTGTGGCAGACACTCCCCGCCCTGACCAGGCACACCGCGTTGTGACACCAGAGTCTAATGCAGCCAACGAGCTTTAAAGATACTTTTTTTTTTTTTTTTTTTTTTTTAGCGTATGGCTTTTAGTGCCGGGAGTGTCCGTGGACATGTTCGGCTCGCCAGTTTTTGTAGCTGCTTCGAGACGGACACCCAATGGGTGAGCTACAAGTACCGTTGGGGAGGGAAGGAGGGAAGTTGGAATGTAAGGACGAGGAGTTGGAAGGTAGCGGCTGTGGCCTATAGTTAGGGACCAACCCCGGCATTTGCCTGGAAGGAAGATGGGAAACCACAGAAGACCATCTTCAAGGTTGCCAGCGGGGGGGGATTCGAACCTCCTCGCCTCCCGGATGTGAGTGACTGCCATCAGTCATGCCGTAACCACCACGGCTAACTCACCCGGTTTAAAGATACTATAGAGAGGCTAAGGGACCGTTCACAGCGCTCTTAGCGGAAGATATTGGTAAGAACGTCCGCCATGTTTTCCGGAGTCATCGAGTCAAAACATTCAGTTAGCTGATTGCGAGGAAAGAGTTCAGTGAATTGTGATTTCTATTGTCATTTGTGTTACTAGGTTGAAATCTACTGCATATTAATTTCCGCAGCGATGCCTGCTGTATGTTCAACGTACGGATGTACTAATCGAAGCAATAAAACAACGGATAAGTTATATCCTATTTTACATAAGAATAGCCTAAATGTGCTACCAATGTACTTCACTGCACGGATACAGTAAGGATGTTACTAGCAATTTTCCAGAACATCTGGTGTCCATTGCTTTCTAGTAATGTCTGATACAGGCCTGTAGGTATACGATATATATTGGTACTGGTACCGTAACAGAAGGAATTGTTTCTGTTCCAGATTCCCGTTGAAAAGTACAGAAACATCCCAATGCCTTAGAATTCAAAGCTTCATTTCGGAAATGCTTAATTGTTCAAATTGATCCTTCCCCTAAAGCTAATGTGATGACAGATGATAGTCTAATCCTAAGTCCTCCCATTATGCCGCCAATTGTAATTAATGTTGATGTAGGCCTAAGTGAACTTGACTATGTAGAGTGTTTTGAAACCCTTTCGATTTTCAGTGATCAAGTGGTAGAATATGTTGCAGGTACTGTTGTACGAAATGTATAGAAGAAAATCAAATGTGTGGAATGCTTAGGTGTTCTACTGACAATTAATAATGACGCAAAGTGTGGTCTCATAAAGTGCAAAGATGTGGGCAACTCATTGTATAGTACATCCGATGACTTGAAATATTTGTGTAAGATAGCAGAATGTGTTTTCAGGCCTACAGCACTATTGTTGTAACTTGAAACTATTCTGAATGTTTAAGAAGTGATTGGACTTCATCATTTGTCGTAAATATGTTTCTTATTAATGTTCCAACAGGCCCTGGTCTGATACTTCAACATATGGCATAGCTCCTCCCCCTTTCCCTTGACTCCAGGGAAAATGGCGGACACAGTTTCAAGTAGCTTCAGTCTTGCGGCGCTCCTGCCTCTCTATAGTAATGTTTAAGCTCGTTGAATGCTGCAGTTGACGCCATTGTGATAGACAATCGCAGTAAATCTCAACATGATATAATAATAATGGCATTGGTTTTACGCCCCTTTTAACTACTACTGCTTTGAGAGAAGCCTGGGTGCCGGAATTTTGCTCGAAAGGGGATCTTTAAAGTGCCAGTAAATCTACTGACACGGCTCCCTCGAATTTGCGGACTGTCAAATGCCAGCTGACTGCGCCAGGATTCGATCCTGAAACCTTGGACACAGCAGACGAGAACGTTACCGCTGAGCCACACAGCCAGCCAAATCTCAACATGACTCATGACTAGAGCTGGGATTTTTATGTAATATCAAGTGGCATAATATGTACATAAATATGTAACAAAAAGCACCAAATTATGTAGCAAAATATGTAGATTGGTCAAAATATGTAATATCATATAATTAATAATATAAACTTACCATTTTGTCAGTTACAACACACTAAACACGCTTTATATTACATTTTGTAGCACAGTGAACAATTAAGTATTTTTTCAATGTTCTTTGGAGTCATATTATATGAATATATCACACACATATTGAATAGAAACTTATTATTTTCATAACTCAAAGCACGTTTATCCATTAAATTTTGTAGCACAGTGAACTATTAAGTATTTTTCGATATTCTCTGGTGTCATAGAAAGGCGTTTGTCACTTAGGATGTTCTTACATGCAGAGAAAGATCTTTCAACATCACATGATGTAACTGGAGCAAATTTTAGGAGGTGGAACTTTTGCTGGAGAAATGTCCTCGGGAGGATCAACGTCATCTCCATTTAGAATTCGGCACACACTGTGAAATGTTGAATAATCAGATTTCTCTTCAACACTTTTTGCAATTTACTCAATACACTTACACCAGTTTCCCCATGCACAACACTTATCATCCTATCGTCCTCTCAAATACCTGTCACTCATAATTACCTTAATCCCCCTGTTGAGAGGACAGACAATAGCCCCACATTTAGTGTGAAACTTCAATTCAGCAATTTATTTCATATAAAAACAGGAAAACTCTGAAATACGGTATGTAATTTTATGTAATATCACTAAGAATATGTAGAATACCCACAAATATGAAAAAATATGTAAAATATGTAATTACATAGAAATCCCAGCTCTACTTATGACTCAGCACATCACATTATTCATGACTTCATTAAGTTTCATAAAGTGTTTGCAAGGCGGGCGCCACGGCAGTTCAATTCAGAACTGAAAGAGTGGTGCGTTGAGGCCTGCAAAGACATTTTGCGACTTTTTGAAGCAAAAGATGATAGCTTCGTTGCGAGAATCGTTACAGGAGATGAAACTTAGGCATAGGCCTACTACCACCAACCCGAAACTAAGAGAGCAAGCAAGGAATTGCGCCATTCATCATCACAAAACGCAAAGAGGTTCCGGAAAGAGCCATCTGCAGGGTAGGTTATGCTGACACTTTTTTGGGGGATGAACGAGGCGTTATCTTGGAACATTGCACGCCTAGGGAAAAAATCATCACCAGTGTGTCACATTTCGATTTGTTGAAATATCATCTTCGGCCTGCGATCAAATGAAAATGACGTGGTCTTCTGACTGCAGGTGTCATTTTGCAACATGCCATTGCTCCGCCTCATACTGCCCGTGCTACAATTGCAACCATCAACTTTGATACTCTTCCACATTCCCCATACTCTCCAGACCTCGACCCGTGTGATTACCACATGTTTGGACCACTCAAAGAGGCGATGGGAGAGAATTCATTCCGATGTGGAGGTGCACCAGGTGGTGTACGAGTGGCTGCGCACACGACCATAAGATTATTTTCCAGAGGAATCCGTGTACTTCCTACGCGCTGGAGGAGGTGTGTTGAACGCCAGTGAGACTATGTCGAAAAATGACACATTCGTGTTGCAATTTTGTTAAATAGATTAAATTGCAAAAAATGTTTGAGGTTTTCACTTGACTCTCCCTAGTAGGCTACATTGAGTAAACTTACGGTAATACAATGCAATGGATAATTAACTAATAATAATTAAATGTATGGCTACCCCTTATTGTCCCCGTTTCAACGGCCAGGGATGAGTTGCGATGAATTTCTATTTGTTGCGTGGTTTTATGGCCAAATGCACTTCTTGACTCAAACCTTGTAAGATGAGTTATAAAGAGAAGAAATGAACAGAACTTGGCAAAGAATTGGCAGGAAGCAGCTATGGCCTTGAAAATGTGAAACCATAGAAAACCATTTCATGGATATCTGACAGCGTTTGAACCTACTCATATACCGAGTCCAGTGCAGCCTGGCATTATAGTCATTCCACTAACTGCTACCGCACGGTAAACTTAATAAGGCAATCATTGCAGTCTGGCCACAGCTTGCTTTATTCTAACTATCGGCATTTTGATATCGGTGAACTAATAGCCTACTATTTTCCACCGGTCCTCCACGTTCTCTCCTTCTCGCTCACTGTACCAATAACACCAGCAGCTCAGGGTAATTCAAGTTGCTGCGCTATTGTTGATTGTGTAAAGAAGGCATTCTCAACCTTGTGCTCGCTCTTTAAATGAAATTAGGTGCTCTCGCCATACGAGCACAAACACCCTGGGATCCATTCTTCAATTCAAATTTTGTTCCACGAATGGGAATAATACAAATTTTGACTGACAGAAATTTTATCATTAGGTGAATTAACACTCTTTCTGTTTGCCATCTCTTGAAGAATGCAGTACATTTGCATTTGTCTATTGGCACAGGCTATAGTCAAATGTGGCTTTTCACCGCTGTCTCAGTCTCACTCATGGCTGTGATTATATGGAAGCTACTGAGGTATGAGTGGTGCTTAGTAATAACTAGAGCTGGGATTTTTATGTAATATCAAGTGGCATAATATGTACATAAATATGTAACAAAAAGCACCAAAATATGTAGCAAAATATGTAGATTGGGCAAAATATGTAATATCATATAATTAATATAAACTTACCATTTTGTCAGTTACAACACACTAAACACGCTTTATATTACATTTTGTAGCACAGTGAATAATTAAGTATTTTTCAATGTTCTTTGGAGTCATATTATATGAATATAACACACACATATTCAATAGAAACTTATTATTTTCATAACTCAAAGCACGTTTATCCATTAAATTTTGTAGCACAGTGAACAATTAAGTATTTTTCAATGTTCTTTGGAGTCATATTATATGAATATATCACATACATATTCAATAGAAACTTATTATTTTCATAACTCAAAGCACGTTTATTCATTAAATTTTGTAGCACAGTGTTCTCTGGGGTCATAGAAAGGCGTTTGTCACTTAGGATGTTCTTATATGCAGAGAAAGATCTTTCAACATCACATGATGTAACTGGGGCAAATTTTGGGAGAGGAATTTTCGCTGGAGAAATGTCCTCGGGAGGATCAACGTCATCTCCATTTAGAATTCGGGACACACTGTGAAATGTTGAATAATCAGATTTCTCTTCAACATTTTTTTGCAATTTACTCAATACACTTGCACCAGTTTCCCCATGCACAGCACTTATCATCCTCTCAAATACCTGCCACTCATAATTACCTTAATCCCCCTGTAGAGAGGACAGACAACAGCCCCACATTTAGTGTGAAACTTCAATTCAGCAATTTATATCACATAAAAACAGAAAAACTCTGAAATATGTAATTTTATGTAATATCACTAAGAATATGTAGAATACCCACAAATATGAAAAAATATGTAAAATATGTAATTACATAGAAATCCCAGCTGTAGTAATGACATTCTTCACTGAGTCAGAATCCTATGAGTAGAACCATTCACAGCATCCACAGGCACTGACTGTGTCCTGAATGTCATTACTAAGCACCATCCATACAT
Organism: Meconema thalassinum; assembly: GCA_946902985.2. Lineage (NCBI taxonomy): Eukaryota > Metazoa > Arthropoda > Insecta > Orthoptera > Tettigoniidae > Meconema > Meconema thalassinum. Next base: position 846,306,138 of record OX336389.2, read on the forward strand.
CAGTAGCATCCATCTAATCACAGCCATGAGTGAGACTGAGACATCGGTGAAAAAGCCACATTTTACTCTAGCCTGTGCCAACAGACAAATGCAAATGTACTGCATTCATCAAGAGATGGCAATCAGGCCTCCACACATAGCAAGAGATTTAAAAGCCATTTCATTGCCCCCAATGCAGCTTTTATAAACTAGTGATGACAAACCTGGGAACTATGTTACGCATCATTCATGTTAATTCCCAAGACGTCAAATGATCACAGTTTGTCAATCTCAAAAGTTTTATTTTGTCGAGTGAAACACAATATTTGTATTAAACCGAAAAGTTCTGCTTAATGAACGCATACAGTAAAACCTCCAAAATGGGACGTGTAGAGAGGACTTCCAATTAACTGCACACTCTAGTTAGTTATTGCTGTTTTAAGGGGCGGAACTACGAGGTCATCTGCCCCTAACTGCAGACTCTCCCCATAAGAGAAAATAAAGAAAATAAATCAGAACTTCAAACCTTGCAACCAATGGAAACATGCAATTACAGATATAGGCTACCTATGTGCGAATTTTGATTGACAATCTGTAAAACAATAGACTATCCAAATCATTATTCAAGGAGAAATCACTGGACGACATGAAACATAGCCTATAGCTTACACATTGTAGAAAATACCTGTATCATATTAACAATGCTCAAATACGGCGAGTAATCAGTGCCTACTCATATCATGAAAAGTACTTTTCAATTTTATTTATTGCGGCCAAGGACAAGAAATGAGAGGACGACACTATATAAACCAGTATTAATGTTTACCACTTATTATTCCCGTTTTCCAACGGGGTCGGGGATGAGATGCGATGAAAGTCTTTGTGGCAGATTTTTTTACGGCCGGATGCCCTTCCTGAAGCCAACCTCATGAGAGGAGTCAATGAGAGCTGAAATGAATGAAGATGAATGAAACTGGACAAGGATGTGGAGGGATGCTGCCGTGGCCTGTCAGAAGGTACCGTCCCAGCATTTGCCTGGAGTTGAAAATGGGAAAACCATTTCAAGGACTGCCGACGGTTGGCCTCGACCCCACGCCTGCCAAGTCCGCAGAGAGCTTGGACCCATGGCCTGGTACTGCGCTTTAGCGAGCGTAGCTACCACTGCCGGTTTACACGATATAAACCAGTCAATAGATAAATAAGGATTTACTATGCCAAGCAGTCTATGACTGCGCTCGGTTGATTAAGTCGTCAGCAAATAGTATTTAAATATTTGAACTTCGCGTAGCCACCATGTTGGTCTGTGCTTATTAGCCTGTGTTTCTTAAAGTCACATATGTGACCTCGATTTAGAGCCTTCTATCAATATAAAAAATTAGGGTTGATTGCTGCAATAGTTTCGGAATATTGAGTAACAGTGAAATAGATCGTGTGGCTACCATATTGGATCGGTAACACTTATTGAAATGTGAAAGGCACAGCCAGTGTCGGACGGGGTGGTAGTAAGTCGTTGCCAAGTGTCACTGAAAATGCTCCAGCCAATCAAAATTTATTAGGGGCACACACTCATACACGCATAAAGGAAGATGTCAGAAATATATGCTTCATATGATAACAGGCGAAAGTATCTCAATTTTAAATTCCTGCATCAAAAGAATTAAGTAGATGAATAAACATAATAGCCTATAAGTCGTCACTACACTACCCACAACCTGTATTCAGCAAACAAATTCCTTCTTGCCAGAACTATACCAGATGCCGAACCTATTTGTATTTTCCTGATTTGCTTCACTTTTCAGCAAAAAAAAAAAGGTCTAAGCACCTCATTTGCATGAATGCCAACATAACAATTTCTAATTTTTGAACATAACATTTCTGTTCTTCGACAAATTTCACCTTTCTCTTTGTACTGTATTTCCATGATTTTTTAGACTTACAGTAATTCCTGGAACTCGGAAGAGGAGCATAAAGTATCGACGAATTTCCGCCAGCGGATTCAATTCAGCACCATGGCCTTGCTATCCATTCGGGTCTTCTCTCCCATCTGCGTCCCCACTCCATTTTCAAGTGTTCTACGGCCTGCCTCCATGTATCATGCCTTACATAGCCTATTCCAGATTGAGGTTTGTCTCGTGATGTTGTTCATGTCCATGCACACCCTATGCCCGATTCACCCCCCACTTCTTGCGGTGCCCCTCAATGTCAGTAGAGTCGGGCTAAGTGGCGCTCTTAGTGGTTGGTCTTCAAACTCCATGATAGAGGGTTCGATCCCAGCTTATACCGATGCCATTTAGGGGTGTTAAAATTCAACAAACTCGTGTCAGTTAATTTACTGGCATTTCAAAGAACCGCTACAAGGACGAACATTCGTTTGTCTGGCGTCTCTGAAGCCCCAGCAGTTTGCTTTAGCCTAATCATAGACCATAATATTTATAATTACGATGTCGATGGGAATTTGATTGTGTTCCAAAGTTCCTCGTTTGGGATAAGTACCAAATGCGGATTTCCAGCTATTAGGTCGTGGTAGTATAATCCATCAAGATGTTAACCGGGAGTTAATATGTCTAACGTGCCCAGGACCCGAACCTGAGACCTTTCGATTTCCGAACCTTTACCCATACCAACCTGTACCTCGTTCCGTAGTGGCTAGCATTCTTGGCTGTCACCGCGGAGGCCCGGGTTCGATTCCCGGCTCTGCCAAGAAATTTAATTCTGATCTGAGGGCTGGAACGTGGTAGGCCTACACTCAACCTCATGAGGCAAAACTCAGAAGAGGCGGGTTCAATTCCTACCTCAGTCATCCTGGAAATAGTTCTCCATTGTTTCCCACTTCTACTCCAGGCAAATGCTAGGATGGTACCTAACATAAGGGCACGGCCGCTTCCTACCTAAATCCTACCTCAATTACAATTACAGATAATAGTACAGGCATCACAATGACACAGGTTTTCAGACAAATTCTACACACACCGTAGTACACGGGGTTACATCACACCTAAGAGAATCAACAACAATCATAGACTACAAATAGGCCAATACCAGAAAGTTTAGAGATATTTAGGCTTTAGTGTGAAAGTGTAGGCTATGTTGTTGTTAACTTCGTATCAGAATTGCGAAGTAACGCAGTTACTAAGTTACGAGTAGTTACAGTTACTTACAACGGTATTTTCATTTATCGTATGGCTTTTAGTGCCGGGAGTGTCCGAGGACATGCTCGGCTCGCCTGAGTCTGTAGCTGTTCCCAGCGGACACCCTTAAGGTGAGCTACAAGTTCCGTTCAATTTCAAGTAGTTCCAACTTTCGCTACTATATATCAATGATACCTAGTGGTGAACGTTGGAAATTTGATAGAGCGTTCTGACGAAATCTAACCTAACAATTTAGCTTCACACAAATTTAGTCTGTGGAAGGGTCTTTTACATACCATAAATCTATGACATGGGACCGCCGGCTTTACTTCCCCTCCGAAGGAAGGCATACTGAAAGATTTTTAACTCTCTTAAAAAATCCGACGACTTCGGCCGGGTTTGAACCCGCTATCTTGGGCACAGCAGTTCAGTATGCTACCAACTACGCCACCGAAGCCGCTACTTACAACGGTAACGAGCTCCCAGCTCAGCTTCACCCACGGACTCTGCGAGGGATCAGCGGCGTAATTAGGTTGCTGTGCCGTTATTGTGGTTTCTGTAGTACTGTGTATTGTAATGCAAGTGAGGATTGGGGAGAATGCGGCCGTGGTCTAAGTTAGGCACCATCCCGGCATTTGCCTGGGGTAGAAGTGGGAAACCACGGAAAACCACTTCCAGGATGGCTGAGATGGGAATCGAACCGATCTCTTCTCAGTTTTGCCTCAGTAGGCTGTGTGGACCCCGTTCCAGCCCTCAGACCAGAATTAAATTTCTTGGCAGAGCCGTGGATCGAACCCGGACCTCTGGAGTGACAGCCAAGAACACTAGCCACTACCCAACGAGGCGGACTGTCGTAACTAGAATTTGCATTTGGAGGGGAATGAGCTGAGTCAATATTACTAATATAACCTGCGTTCCCTCCTTGATTTCATTAGCATTTCATACATTACATTTACAAATGCTCGACAATTAATAATTTTGTTGATATTAAGTTATAAAGTCCAGTCTTCTTAGCGAAATCGTCTGCCCCTTTGTATTTTCTGACATTGTACACATATTAATGATCTACACAAATGTTTGGTGCTTTTCAGTCGGTTAACACGAATGTACCCAAATAAGTTAGGTTATACCCTAATCCTGAAAAACAAAATGCATGAGATTAATAAATACACTTGGATGGCCTGTAATTCTATAGCATATATATAAAAGAAACCAACATGGCGTCTATGCGATACAATTCACCGGTTCTCAATATCTCCGAAACTATTAAAGCAATGCATATGAAATTTTGTATGGGCTTAGAGGACTGTTGGTCTATGTAAACACATAGGGCTTATATGTGACTTTACAAATCCTGACAAACTCAAAAACATCATGGCGGCCTAGTGATTTTCAAATATTTAAATGAACTTTTGTGGCGATATAATCACCCGAGTTCAATCAAACTTGGCACAGCGAATCTTTATTCAGAGCTTAATGTGGAGACATGTAATGATGTTCAGTTGTTAAAAAAAATCAAGATATATCAGTTGGAAATTTTAAAATTTCTTTTCCTTTTTTTAAAATTTGTCGTGGGCCTATCTTATTCAGACGATTGAAAATATGATTCGTATGATGGGCAATAACAGCCATTGTATAATGATACTAAATTCTGCAGCTTACTTTTCGGTAATGCTAGAAACCGTGCACTTGACTTTTTCAAAAATTAATTCCCGTGGTTCATTACAGAAAGATGCCATCTCGTGGGAGGAGTCTTAATCAACGATATTGAAAGCTATATATTTTAGCACATAACTTCTCATTGTTGAAGGCATAGGTCATGAACCAAAAGCTATTTAGTACATCGTATGGAAAATCCTTTTAATAGGCAGGAGAGTTTTAATGGAAAAGACCAGTGTTGTATATGAAAATAGGCTAATTAGTTTTTCACGGAACTACTTGTTTCGGAGTGTCTACGGATAAGCCGAAACATGTTTTTGCTTATCCCTTTGAGCACTGACGGTACTTTAAAGTACCATAACATTTGAAGTCGTATTTAAAAGTAGTGGTTGCTAATATGAACCACTTATGGCCTGGCGGTACTTCTCAGTACCTTACCAAAGCATCCCAAATATGCTACATACACCGTTTCCCAGAACTGCCTCCAGAACTCAGCACTGCAATATTGCATGTTCACATTCCTTAGTACGGTTTCAAGTGCACGAACTAAGACATATTTCTGTGTGTTATTCTGCAATGAAGCAACAATTTATTCAACCCCTATTGTGTATTATTGTCATGAAAGCAAATACATCACCTCAAATCTTGCCTCAAACACTGATGTTTATTTTCAGTACCAATAAACTACTTGGTACTCCTAAGTACCGCCAGGGCTCTCTGGGAAGTTGGCAAGGAAACAATTGTTGAGGTAATGTTTAGGCGGGAAGTTTATCACGGAAGTATTCCAGGATCGCGGTTCGGCGCCCTAGTTGTCTGCTTTTGACTATGCGTTACATGCAACTCAAGTACATTTAATACATGTTTTTTAGCACTTCTTACCTGTTTTCCTCCAGTTTCCCCCAAATAATGAATACGGCTCACTCTTAACTGTATTTCACTTCACTTCAAGAATTATTCTGTCAAGTGGCTTACTTCTTAAATTCAGGAACGTTGCACTACTGCCCGTGTGGCTCACGTCAATATTCCTTAAAGGTGGCCTTAAAAACTTTTGCAGAAGAACCGCGGAGAGAGAATTGTCAATACACACTACACATTTTGTGTGCTCGGAGAACGTGTCAGTTAAAATATTTGTGAAATTTGACACTAAATATTTTTGAGTCATGAATGTACGGCTGTTGTGACAAAGTGAGAAATTGTTTCCAACAGATAAATAAAAGAAGCTTTGGGATATCTGAATCCCCCTCTGTCTTGAAAATGTATTGAACTAAATGGCAGGCTTGAATTTGCTGGAGCTGATATTTTCTCTAAGCAACCTTCACAGTCTGTTCTCTCTTCTGCCACTCTTACAAGAAATCCCGCTACCATTGCAATTGAAATGGAAGATAGAGACGCTGGCTTTTCTGAAAACAAAAATAGATTTTAATGCTAAAATGTCAATCATAATGTTTTATTTCAATGAACTTAATATAGGCTATATTCCCCATATTCTTACCTTGAACAGGGCTTTCAAGAATCTCCAAGACATGTGCCGGAAGCTGGGGTGTTTCTTTAGCATTGGCTGGGTTTTGCACCTTCCGCGATATTTTAGGCTTCAGAAACTTGGTCAAGGCGCCTGTTACGACTGCATCTTCCCTCAGCTCCATATTCCCATTTCTAGAAGATGCGATAATTCCTGTGCTAAGTGTTGACTCGATGGCATGCAGGCATGATCTCACGTCCATCATGTCATTGCTACCTCCCTTATTTCTCGGGTGACTGAAGAGCAGTTCTACATCGTCACTTGAGAGATTCCGCGTAAGCACATAATGGAAGCCGATACTGATTAGAAATCGCATGCAGGACACGGTTGATGAAGTTGTTAGCACCAAAGCTTGATAAGTTTCCTTTGTAAGTCTCATCCTTTTGTCGGGATAACTTTGTATCTGTGACAGGTAAGGCAGAAATTCATTGGTCAGCCATGAAAGTCTCTCATCATTAACTTCGTAGGCCACGGTATATATAGTACTTCTAGCATTGTTTGCATGATAAAGTGTGAGCTATGAATGCCCACAAGGTTAGAAGATATAAATAATGTTCTTCTAGAGGAAATAGCCTACCTGATGTAGACATTGCTGATCGATTGCGAGCTCTGTACAATGTTGATCGCAAGTCCCAAAGGCGAAAGCTGAGACTTTTCTGGGGAATGTTAGATATTCTATTCTTAAATTCTTACATTATTTATCGCGAACTCTTTGGTACAATTTCAGTGTTAAAATACAGAAGGTCGGTAGCTCAATGACCTGCGGCCATGGAGAACCGTAAATCCAACAAGAGGTCATAAATGCTCCGCATGCTACCAACTACGCCACCGAAGACGCCTGTCAACGAGAGTAAAAACTGCTTTGTTGAATACCATGACATACACGTGTAGCAATGACTTCTTGGGCTCAAACACTTCTGAATCTAACTGCCCTTCTGGTTTCAGAGTATATTAATTTTCTTCTTTTCATATTTATGCAACGTGTATATTTCTTGATAGGCCTATTTATTTCTGATAAAAATAAATGTATTGTATATAACATTTTCGTTTTCGTAGTCAGTTTACCTTCCAGGAAGGTTTTTCCCACGGACCCGCCGAGGGATCCCACCTTTACCGCCTCTACGGGCAGTGTCCTGGAGCTTGACATCGAGTCGTGGGATACAACTGGGGAGACGGGACTAGCACCTCGTCCAGGTGGCCGCACCTGTAACGCGAACAGGGGCCTTATGAGGGATGGGATGGGATGTGAAGAATGGCAGGGATAGACAAGGAAGGGGGAAGGAGGCGGCTATTGCCTGACGGCAGTTACCATCCCGGCATTTGCCCGAAGACGAAGTGGGAAACCACGGATAACCACTTCGAGGATGGCTGAGGTGGGAATCGAACCCCTCAACTCACTTGGACCACCCGAGGCTGAGTGGACCCCGTTCCAGTCCTCATACCACTTTTAAATCTCGTGGCAGAGCCAGGAATCGAACCTCGGACCTCCGGTGGGGGAAGGCTAAGCACGCAGACCAATACACCATGGAGGCAGCTATCACCCACAGAACCAAATATATCTTAACTTTGGTAAATATCTACGAAAGAATAAGAATTTGGGTCCTATTCTAAACACGAAGTCAGTGAATTCCCTGTTGCCTGTAGAGGACTGACGGTACTTACAAGTACCACCTAAAAACTTATACTTAGGTATAAGTAAGAGTTTTGAAAAAAATTATGTGTTCAAACTGAAGCATATAAAGGCTTATGAAATTTTAAAATTACATTATTTAACAATTTTTAAAGGTTCAGGGCTCAAAGGGTTATTTCGAACTCTCTTACACTGAGCGAAGATTCTGGGAAATCGCGTTGTGACATTTGGCGGGTTCACCCCGATAGTCGCGTAACTTTAGTTCACAACAAGAACGATACAAAACGTGATATGCTAAGTTCCACTAAATAATCCAATTATTGTCGGCTTAGCCGCGTCACATCAAAGGGCAGCGCGCGCTGAAGTTACAGCAAGCTAAGTGGTAGTCAGAACCGCGGTACGTAGGCCTAATAACATGCATTCGCCTCTATCGGCTTGATAAGTAAACATGGTGTAGAACGAGCAAAACACATTGCGTAATATTGAAATGTACAGAGGAAAGAAAGTTTGTGGCTAGCCAGCCATCGCAGGCATTTGAACAATATTTTAATAACACTGTAATGCTATTTGTTTTACGTCCCTTTTAACATCTGCGGCCTTTAGAGACGCCGGGGTGGTGGACATTTGCCCTGAAGGGGATCTTTATCGTGCCAGTAAATCTACTGACATGGCTCCCTCGCATTTGCGCACCCTCAAATGCCAGCTGACTGCGCTTGGAATCGATCCTGCAACCTTGGGCTTTGCAGGCGAGAACGTTACCGCTCACAATCAGCCACGCAGCCAGGCAACAAAATTTTAAGGAATGGTGCTTGAGAGGAGGGTTACGTCTCAGAACTCACGAGATAAAAATAGTAACAAATAGTATCCAAACTCACGACTACAAACTAGTATCCGAATTAACATTCTAATCAGTCTCAAAACTCATGACTCCGGAGAGCACGTGCCTGTGATGACCACAGGAAATATGAGCTGTATGGTGACTCACACTGTCCTTCAACCCATGTTTGTCCACCCAGTTTTAGGATGGGATTTCGTTTGTATTCTTTTAACAGGAATTATCAACCTACCAAAGGCCAAATTCTCCAAGTATAACTCAGTCTTTCTGTTGGTGACATCAAGCAGGCCTTAAATGTTTCATTGGAATCATGGAGGTCGTTATTTTGTGTTTGGGTACTGTACCCGTATTACCTACCATTACCTGTTGAAATCCCTCGATGACAGCTGGATCGTAGAACCTGAAAATCTCTGGCTAGAAAAAAAACCAAGTCCTACCAACAAGTAAAGGGATAATAGGGTAACCAGTAATCCTAACTGGTGACATTAAGAATGACCATGGCTCAAAGAAAATAACTAGCTCAAAGAACACAAGATTCCTCCAGAAAGGAATGTCTCAAGAGGGCGGTATACCCTTGAAATACCTAGAGATGCTCTTCTTTACGCGACTTTCCATCACCTCAATAAAGAATCACGCAATAATTTAAAATCAGAAAAAGAACAAAATGTATTCATTGAATAAACATGATTAAAAAAACACTGTCGTCAAAACGACCAATTATTAATTCACAAAAGCCATGGGTTAACATCAAGGAATGTAGCATGTGGTTCACCAACAAAATGAGGTGTCCACTATTGGAAAGATATTCCAATTTCCTAGCATGAATTAATTATAAATGATCCCATGAAAAGAACTGGAATTATTGGATTCACTTCGCATAAGACTGTTATCATAATCATGGCAAATCGCAGTTATAATTATTTATAATCGCCATAATTATTAATCGTTATACGCTTAAGATAATGTTGAATTATTAAATATTATTTACATATTTTACAAATTTATACATTTAATTTAGAACAATCTAAATCATTCTTTTCACTGACTTGGTTCACGACATTCGCATCTGTTAATGTTATTATCCATGTGGTTTATATCATTCCTGTTCAATTCAACTGAGCGATCATGCTTAGCAGAATGTTTTGTTAAATTCAATATTTAATAAATATATATCATAGTTCTCATATAATTGCTGTGGCATTGTAATCCAAACTTCAATTGTACTATTAAATTGATTATCCGCTCAATCGTATCAATATTCATCAGGAAGGCCTATTCTAATATTAATGAACAGCTGATTATGTCACCTGGGACATATTATTGTAACCATACTTGGGTTAAATTCACCAAACATCTGGTGTGAGACTTCACAAAGTCTTATCATGGTTGGCACTACCTGGCTCGATCTTCAACATGACAACGCTTCAAAAAGCACAATAACTAACACTCACAACCATTAGCACTATCAATAGATATGCCTGATATATAACATACATGCACCCTTAATCGGTGTCTAACAACTTTATTTTACTGTTTCATTAATCAACTAAATTCGTGCTTAGAAAAATTCTTAAAACTATAGCACGTCACTGAAATTCATTATTGTGGGTTTCAAAAATATACCACAAAATCAAGAAAACTTGCCTTACAATTATATAGTACAGTATGTGTTATCATTAAATCATTTGACTTGTAGTAAGTCCTCCCTGGGATTTACATCGCAAAAATGTGGATGTTCTTGAAATACACTGTTGTATTTCAGCAAACTATTGCATTAATTGGTATTACAGTATTTAATTTATTCAACTACTAAATTCATTAGTCAGTATATTATAATTATTACTTACACTCAGTATATGAGGCTGTAAAATGTCAAGATTGATCCTCCCCAAAACTGAGATCGCCCCTGACTTCAATGAACTCGAAAATACCGATAGATAACACCTACACCATGAATCCCGGTTAACTACTGAGGTTAAGCGACTGTTGATTCATTAGGGAAATCTACCAATAAAGTCATGCTCACAAAAGCTAAGTGCTTTCTCTAAATAATTGAGAAAAAGAATCAAAGTCTCTCGAGATATCTGACTTCAAATAACTTCCTAATATCAAAGTGATATCAGGAAAACAAAGTTCCTCATCTAAGAAATTGTTAACTTGAACGTAAGTGCAAATCTAAGTGTGCACTAGACACTAGAAAGAGACTATTAGTGTTCCTAACGCTGCTCAAAGTAAGCGCAACTAATAAAGTTCTTCCCCTATATGTGGTCTTCACGACAATGAGAATATGTATATCAAGTTAAATACTGAAAGTTAAATTTACAAAGCTAATATAACAGAAAGGATGTATTCATTATGTAAACCAAAATCCTGGTTGAATAGAAGGTCAGTTCCGAAACAGACATCGAACCTGGGCCTTTGCTCATCCATTTACACTACTAAAAGAAAAATATGGTAATTGCGGTTGCTTAGAAATGCCCCACTAAGCTATCGTAATAAGCTGACGGTCCAGTACCTTGCGTAGATTCTTGTAGAGGTGCAAAAAGGATACATGCTTGTCCTGCTAGTCTCCAGGCTACAACAAGACGAAGTATTCCTCTTCTCCAATGCTTGTTCTCGAACCAAGGAACCATCCATGCTCGTACTGCAGCTGGTCGGCCCCCACGTTCCACATCGGCCTAGCGAAAGTTCCCCGCACTCGATTAAAGGAACACGTCTTTCCCGGATAAAGTTCGTCAGTTTGTTACGGCGTGTAAGCAAACGCGAGCAACCACTAATTAGTTTCATCTTCGAAATGGTCACCGAACTCCTGCAATGCATCTTGTACACCTTGCAGTTGTATGGAGTTCGCCTCCCGACATCATGGTACAGAAAGTAGGTCGCACGATGCTCTCGCTAGTGCTTTAAATTTAGTGTTCCCATCGCGTTTAGCCTGCCATAATAGCAGATACAAAAGTCATTTCAAATATTCCCTCCGACGTCTCGCTTGAAAATATGTCGTTCATTGAGGGTATAAGGCACTTGGAAAAGTCTTTCTGTTATTGGGCTATGTTCCCAAAAGTTTTTAAACACCGCCGTATTCCAGTGATATTACACGAAATGGCGGTTCGAAGTAAGGACACTAGACGGACAGATCACTCCGCGCGTCCTGCCATTAGAAGTTTGTGCACGTCCATAAATATAAGCACATAATGGGCTGAACATAGTGTTCAAATCCCATTTCAGAAGCCTATCGATAATATTAAATGATGCACGATCATTCTAAGTCCACGTGATACACTCACAGGCCTTGTAATATGCGTCTTAACGAAATACACTCCACCTCGCGATTACAATGTTCCCGAACCAGGTCTGAACTAGAAGTCCCTTCCCGGCATGCTTGCTATGATGAGGAAGACAACCATCTCCCCCACCCTTGAAGTCACGTATCAATGATGATCGCTACAGGTGGGAGTAAATACATATAGTTCCGTGGATCATCTTCATTTACTCAAATATGAAGGGTACATAGGAAGAATGAACATTGTCACAAAAAGCAAATTTTACAGGAGAGACATTTTTAAGTTTGAACACTACTACACAAAATACTAAGAAGGTAATTCTTTGTGTGTAAGTGTCTACATAATTGTCACATATTTGTGCATCATATCCATCAAAAAGATGATTCTAAGTCGACAATTACTCTAGTAATACACTTTTCTATTAATTAGTGTCAGGACTATGTGCGTTTTTCCCCTGGATTCTCCTAAAAGAATGGGTGCATTCATGATATTACAAAGTTTATTTCTCAAATATAGCATTAATACTACTTTAATAAATGTATTTAAGATAGTTTAGAGAGTATGTTACATTTTTTTTAATTTAAAAATTTTTTAAATGAAGAAAATGAAATTAATACAAATTCAAAATAAAAACTTTATACTCAATTATACTCTTAATGTGTTAAGATTACTTCAAATATATACACATTAAAATGTATCCATTGATGTCTTGTTAAGGAAGGTTCAATTTGTAAAATTTTGGCCTTCAATTTCAAAAATTAAAATAATTGGTACACAGAATAAACAATAATTTGAACAACAATAATTTGAACATTTTTATAACTGAATATGGTAATACACATAAAACGTAATAAACACTGTAATATTTCTACATCCTTCTGTGTAATGGTCGATTTCAGTTAAGCCCCTTACCACAGTATGTTTTCAAAGATCACTATCTTCGTCGACTGCTTGGTTCTTAGTTGACTCTTTCACGACAGGTAGGCGACTAAAGAATTCCTGTGCGTCATCTCGGCAAAACGTCTTCAGTACCGTACTTGAAGGTCCTTGTACTTCTCTTTAGGCAAAGGAATTGGTCCTAAATATGCTAGCGCAACTTCGTGTTGGCCATGTGGGAAGTTCTTACGCCCTGTTGCTGTAACAACAGTGGAATTGAAGAGTCCATTGTATGTTTCACGGTGTTCAACTGTCTGTGGATATCTGGGTGTAATTCGAAGTTCCAAGATGGGGCGTGTTGCAGCAGGAAATGCTTTCTTATACATCGGTGTTAGAAAGTTACCCCAGGACTTGAACATATCAGTTTTACACTCAACTACCTCGAAAGGAGAAGGTTTCACTCGAGCACTTCTAATTCCAGTCATCTGGGGATTCTGCTGGAGATTTCTTTTGGATTAGACCCATGTTTTTGTCACACTCCATGTAGGAATGTCCTCTTATTGGGAATGTGACAAATACTTGGTCAAAGCGATTCATTGTAAAGGTTGCGGACAGAATTATCTAAGTAGTTTGTTATGAAATGATGTAGCATTTAAACTACGTCGTCTGCTCCCTTTTTGCCCACTGTCTGATCGTAAGTGTAAAACACCGACATACCAGTTGCTAAAACATGTACATTGAATACATAAAATAAAAGTTGCCTACGATAATAGGCCTCACTGGTTGATATGTTTGGTAATGGGAGATTTCTACCAAAATCTATAGCTATCGCCTCGTGCGTTGCATCTTTTCTAGCTTCTCTTCTTGCGTTTCTCTTCCTTTTGTAGAACCAGTCAGCTCTAACTTTGTGCAGTTTCATTCCGTCATGCAGTTTTTTCAAATCTTCTTCTAACTTCCTTATTTCCTCCAGATTAGATGTTTTAACCTTAGCCTTTTCAATGTTACTAGGTGATGCTTTCTGTTCATCGCATGTACTACACGTGTCAGTTCGGAGATACCCAAAAGATATGTTATATTTTGTGACAAATGTTTCTCTGAATGTCTCATAAGAAATTTGAACACTCGGATAGCGTTCCAGAAACATGACCAGCAGCTTTTTCACATTCAGGTCTTCAGGTAGGTACACTTTTCCTGTATCCTGGAAACTGTAATGAGATTTGCGCCCCTTAAGAGAACTGAGAAACGTAGCCATTGCTTCATACGTTTCCTCAGGAAGTTAACTTTTACCTCTGTTCTCATGTTTTCCCCTTTTGTCAATCGGGGAATGTCCTGTTGTAGCTAGGGACGATTTAATTGTGTGTAAACGGCGGGCAGTTACACCGAAAAAGGACAAGATTGCTTTAAAACAAACATTAATTTCTTCGAGTGTCCCATCACGCACGACATGAACTTTATACACATAAGAAAAATCATGCAGGCGGGTCTCTTGTGCTGGCAGCCGTGGTCGCCTTCGGTTTACAGGAATGACGGAAATAAATCCCGCCAAGTACGAGTTCTGGGCATTTCAATCACCTAACTTATTAAAATCATTTATGAGCTTATTCCTTTCATTAGAAGTGACCCGCGTAAAACATTGCAAGCGTTTGCAGTCACAGTCTTCACCAGATTCGTATGTAGTATCTCGTAACCTTTTCATCACACTTTTCACACTACCGTATTTACGTTTCTTCTTTGTAGAAGTTCCTATACTCGCAACTTGAGTCTCCTCATCACTTGAATTGTACACATCAGTATCCATCACAGCATCCATCGTACTACATAGTACATACAATGTTATTGTAACACACCACACAACAAAGAAACAGAACAAGTCACCTGACATAACCAACTGCAATGGCGGCCACACGCGCATGCGCATTGCAGCAGCTGGTGGACACAGTTCGTTTTAATGTAGTCCCGCGCGAACATTGTTCGTTTTTCCTCTGTGTACCATTTCTAATTCACTGCATATCTTGGACATCGTTCAATGTTTCACTGTGATATTTCACGTGTTCAAAGCTTCGATACTAAGCTAACTAATGGGACTAATAACTCACTTTCGGATTTTTTGGACAATGTTCGTTTTTCCTCTGTACCCTTCATATGCATATAAAATAGCTTTCTGCTAGAGAAATGTGTATTCTGACACATACAGAACCTCGTATTTGGCTCTAAATAACTTTTAATCTACATAAATCCTTCTCAGGAGCAGCAATCGATGCGAGATATGTCGAAACTGACTGGATTATTAATCGCTATATCTTCAGTTATCTCTCGGAAATGATCGGTGGCGAGACATACTTTCCCGAGCGAAACTCCTCCTACCATATGGCAGCTGTGGAGAGTGACTTTGCGGGAAAGCTCAACAGCTTCACGCCGCATCACGTAACTGTACTCACAAATGTACTTAAAAGCCTTAAAATAACGGTACCTTTTCCCTCAGATGTCTCAAATAAAAGTCACCTTAGCTTTTATTTACGCCATTCTAGGTATTCTCGACATATGTATCGTTATTTTGTCAATACTTAAACTATTTTCTTTGCATATCTTTTAAGGTTTTTAGAATAATGACTTCTCTGTCATGGTAATCTCGTTCTTGTTATGTCCAGATGGAATGCGTGGCAACTCAGTAGTTCAATTTCTTCTCGAAATTGCTTTACCTTTATCTCGATCAGGGGTTCTTTCTGAACTCCTACCTTCTCTACTGGTGCTAGGTTGTGATTTATCTATCACTTCATCCTTTATATCCTTAGATTTTCTTTGTCCATCCTCTGTGGACTTATCTCGCCCTCTTTTGAGCTTTTCTTGTTGCCTTTTTCTATCGTACTCCTCAATCCTATAATTGTTGTAACTCGAGTACCCTTGGTTCTGTCTGTTATCTCTATTATACGGTGTTTCTCGTTGATCGTTTCTTTTCCGGTTGTAATCTCTCCGATAGAAATTTCTGTCGTCGTAGCGACGTTGCCATGGCCTGTCACGATAGTCCCTACGTTGATTTTCCCATATTCTATCATTCTGATAGTTGTTTCTAATAGGACCCAATCTGTTATCATTTCTTTGTTCAGGTCGGTCTGTCGGTTGAGTACGATTCATCAGTACCGTATTGACAGTCTTCGACTCTTGCCTGGCATTTTTAACAAGGGTTGGTTGCGTCATTAGACTCATATGATCTAACCGACGTAACAAGTCGTCCATTGACGCTAAAGTCGTGACTCTAGACGAGATAATAGATCTTCTTACTTCGGAAGGAAGTTGACGGGAGATCGCTTCTATAAGCTGACCCTGTGTCGAAGGTGGCTGTAGAAAACGGAGCTATTGCCAGCTGATATGCGAAAGTACTCAGCGTAGCTGGTCGGTCCCGTGTTGGAGTATTTCCGTGAATAAATCTCCGATCTAATATTCTGCTGGACCTCGATGGACCACAATCTCTGTATAAATGCATCCGAGAATTGCTCAAAATCATCGAATGTATATCTGAAAGCCCTGTACCACTGTAACTGTGCATCTGAGAGAAATATTTCCACTACACGTAGTTCACGATCACGTGGTACATGTGGTTCTATGAAATAATCACGTAATCCTTTTATGAACACGATAGGTGTCGTGCCGTCTAGGTTATTGAACTTTATAGCTTTGTCTTCAAAGTTCCTTATTATAGTTACATTCGACGTCCTATCTGCCAATCTTGTTATGTAACTACCCATGCCTGCGTTGGGGTTTGGAGAACTGAACTCCTCCCTGCGTGGTTGAATCGGATTCAAATGCTCGATCAGACTAGGTTGAATGGTGGATTCAGTATTGGGAGATTCCTGCACAACGGATTCCCTCCTATCATGTACTATCGGTTCAGGTTCATCAACGACAACTCTAAAGTCAGAATTCAAAAGCACTCGCAATTGATCCTTTAAAATATCTAAAATGATATGCCCCCCTAAGTTTATATTCTCAAGTCACTTTCTAATCTCGTTGATTTCGGAAATTTTCGTCTCCCTTACTTCATTCGACTCGACTTGGCCCTGACCAATCTTAACCTCTACGGCTTTTATGTGTTTCTCTAAACCAAAGACATTATCTACCTGCTAGTTTGAATTGCATCCAATCTTTTGTTAGGTCCCCCCTAACATCTTTTATGTCTTTGTTAGTTGTTGAAAGGTGCGAGTTTATTTTCTAATTCAGACTTCAAACCTTTAAAACAGTCTTCATTAATTTTGATGATGTCCTTTCTAAAAGTGACAATATTTTCTTTTATGATGCCTTTAAGATCAATGTCAAAGTCGTCTCTGAGGAGCTTTGTGTGATCCTTAACTTGAGTTTGCAGTGTACACATGTCACCCTACAATTGCTCCAGACTGTTCTGAGTTTTAGTGATGTCATGGGTAAACTGCAACTGTAATGCCTCTAGATTTTCTTTACTTTCTTTCTTACTCTTCTCAAAGTCTAACTTGATTTCAACACGAAAGTCCCTATTTGATTTTTCTAACTCAATCAATTTTACCTTCGTTTGATTTTGACTTGATTTGATTTTACGGACCTCTAATTCCATCTTAATTTGGCTTGACTCTATTTGATTAACATCATTTTGAATATTTTTAACCTGAGTCTGAATCATTTTGACTGGATTCTATTAAGCCAACATCAGTCCTGTGATCATTGATTTGTGCTTGCATAAGCCTAACATTTGTTCTAATATCTTTCACAGTTGTCTCTATTTCTTTCTGACTTGCTTGCATTAATATTTGACTAGTTTGAACATTATAATATAATGTTATTGGTTTTACGTCCATTTTAACTACACTGGCTTTTAGAGACGCCGGGGTGCCGGAATTTTGCCCCGAAGGGGATCTTTAACGTGCCAGTAAATCTACGGACACGGCTCCCTCGCATTTGCGCACCCTCCAATGCCAGCTGACTGCGCCAGGATACGAACCTGCAACCTTGGGTCCAGCAAGCGAGAACGTTGCCCCTGAGCCACGTAGCCAGCCAGTTTGAACATTACTAAGATTAGTTTGAGCATTACTAATATTAGTCTCCATAGATTCCTGGCTAGTTTGAACATTACTAATATTAGTCTCCATAGATTCCTAGCTAGTCTGCAATAACTTTTGGCTAATTTGAACTAAACCAACATTTGCTTGAACTGTACTGATATCCGGATGTGTCTTTTTTACATAATCTTGGATATCTTCTATATTTGACTCAACATTGTTGACTTTATTTTCTACTCTTTTAGAGCTATCCCTAAGTTCTTTAGAACCATCCCTAAGTTCTCTCAAAGAAGATTGCATAGCAACAATCTCCCCACGGATTCTTTCAGCGACTCCATCCTTTATTAACCCTTGCTTTTGGGTAACAGCTTCAGACATACTGTCTAAAGTAGATTTAGTTTTAAGTTTAATATTTTCCAGGTCCTGGTTGAGATGATCCATTTTATCCTGTATCATCTCAAACATTTTCTTAAAGTCCCCAACAGTCACAGTTTAATTATATGCCATAATTCACAATACACTCACAGAAGATAAGAACACTACATAATAAAGCATAGCAAGAACACCTACAAACAACCACCTTTTGCCATAAATGCATACTTTCATTCTCTAGCATTACTTTAAAATAATCTTAAGTCTATACACGACGTGTCCAATTTGATTCTGGAATCCCCTATATACAAGCACGTGATGGTTTATATCAGTGATGGTCCATGATTCTACCATTACAAACATTTAAACTTACTAAAGATGCTTCTACATTAATGATAATATCAGAAATTATAATCAGCCGGAAACAAATGGAACAAATCACTGACAAAAACGTGTGGCACCACTTCAATACAATTAATACAAACATTGATAATGGTTGCAATACCACTTGTATATCAAGTAGCTCGAGTATCCTCGTAATTGCTTTGTTCTATAAGAATTCCAATAATTTGTGCCAAAAATATTGGTTCACCATTATCCAATCACCTTGATTCACTACCACAAAAGAAACACGATGTTCCAATTCGTGCCCTGTGTAGCATGATCATAAAACTGATTTCCACTCTGGTATTCCAGTTTTATTCGAGGCAGAAATTTAGGCAGTCCAGTTACTGGTTTTCGATCTGGTATTCCAGTTTTATTCGTGCCCAAACGTTGAAAGCCAACTTACTGTACCCGTATTACCTACCATTACCTGTTGAAATCCCTCAATGACAGCTGGATCGTAGAACCTGAAAATCCCCGGCTAGAAAAAACCAAGTCCTACCAACAAGTAAAGGGATAATAGGGTAACCAGTAATCCTAAAAGGTGGCATTAAGAATGACCATGGCTCAAAGAAAGTAACTAGCTCAAGGAATGCATGATTCCCCCAGAAAGGAATGTCTCAAGAGGGTGGTATACCCTAGAAATACCTAGCGATGGCCTTCTTAACGCGACCTTCAATCACCTCTATAAAGCATCACGCAATAATTTAAAATCAGAAAAAGAACAACATCAAGGAATGTAGCACGTGGTTCACCAACAAATTGAGGTGTCCACTATTGGAAAGATATTCCAATTTCCTAGCATGAATTAATTATTTGATGATGATGGTAATTGTTGTTTTAAGGGGTCTAACATCTAGGTTATCGGCCCCGAATTAATTATAAATGATCCCATAAAAAGAACTGGAATTATTGGATTCACTTCGCATAAGAATGTTATCATAATCATGATAAATTGAAGTTATAATTACTTATAATCGTCATAATTATTATTCGTTTTACCCATAAAATGCTGTTGAATTATTAAAAATTATTTACATATTTTCCAAATTTATACATTTAATTTAGAACAATCTAAATCATTCTTTTCACTGACTTGGTTCACGATATTCGCATCTGTTAATGTTAATTATCCATGTGGTTTATATCATTCGTGTTTAATTCCACCGAGCGATCAAGCTTAGCAGAATGTTTTGTTAAATTCAATATTTAATAAATATATATCATAGTTCTCATATAATTGCTGTGGCATTGTATTCCAAACTTCAATTGTACTATTAAATTGATTATCCACTCAATCGTATCAATATTCATCAGGAAGGCCTATTCTAATATTAATGAACAGCTGATTATGTCACCTGGGACATACTATTGGTACCATACTTGGGTTAAATTCACCAAACATCTGGTGTGAAACTTCACTAAGTCTTATCATGATTGGCACTACCTGGCTCAATCTTCAACATGAAAACGCTTCAAAAAGCACAATAACCTTAACACTCATAACCATTAGCACTATCAATAGATATGCCTGATATATAACAAACATGCACCCTTAATCAGTGTCTAACAGCCTTATTTTACTGCTTCGTTAATCAGCTTATTGTCATAATACCTAAATTCGTGCTTAGAAAAATACTTTAAACTGTAGCATGTCACTGAAATTCATTATAGTAGGTTTCAAAAATATACCAAAAAATCTGGAAAAGATCTGCATTACACCTAAGTTTGTACACCCTTAATTGGTGACCTCAAAATCAAGAACACTTGCCTTGAATTATATAATACAGTATGCGTTATCATTAAATCATTTGACTTGCAGGAAGTCCTCCCTGGGATTTGCATCTCAAAATTTTGGATGTTCTTCAAATACACTGTTGTATTTCAGCAAACTATTGCACTAATTGGTATTACAGTATTTAATTTATTCAACTACTAAATTAATTAGTCAGTATATCATAATTATTAATTCCACTCAGTATATGAGGCTATAAAAATGTCAAGATTAATCCTCCCCAAAACTGAGATCGCCCCTGACTTCAATGAACTCAAAAATACCAATAGAAATTTATGAAATTATAGAATTTAGTACCCATTCCTTTGATTTACTGTATCTGAAATCTATGCAAAATGATATAGGAAAGACATCAGAATGTTAAAATGACATGAAACAGGCATCAAAGCGGCCAAAATGTGAAGTGGACGGCAAATATGGAGCGTATTTTCCTAAAGCAACAGTATCGGCAAATCGCACAATTCGTACATTTTTTGAAGTACTTTTTTAAAGAAATTATTGATATTTATGAAATTAGAGTGCAATTGGTCACTGCTAATGTCTATTCTCTTTCATTTGAATGCTCATTTGTCACGATTGGTTGCTTGTGAGCGACGCAGGAAGGGCCTATACTACTGAATTAATATAAATGATGATTATAATCATTTTAACCATAATTAATTGTTATGAGGTGATTGAATATTTTTGTGAATTATTATTAGCGGCACTATATAAAATAATTGGAAGGTGGGAGATTGGACTGTAAGTTATATGTGTAACATTAATTGTTTTTGTTGACATATATATTATAATCAAAAGTTTACCTAGTTCCGCCTCGTCAATACAATATATTCAAAATTTCGTGATTCAATCACATGTCACACTCTACATCGGTACATGTTTCGATGCCTATAAACATTGGAACTCTGAAACCCTCAAGACGTGAGCCTACCATAATTTTAAACCCTTTTAAGAAAACTTTTTAAGTGTTTCAGTGTATATGTGATTTTAATGTGTGTTTATGTCAGCATTTTATTATATTCGATGTTTTTACAAAGGGATTTTTAAGTGCTGCCAATACACTAATAAGGCTGATGATGAAGCCAATGTTTACAGGCATCGAAACATGTACCGATGAAGAGTGTGACATGTGATTGTATCACGAAATTTTGAATATATTCTATTGACGAGGCGGAACGAGGTACACTTTTGATTATTATAGTAAGTCAATACGGAAAAATGGGTGACTCTATGAGTAAAAAAAAACAACATATATATCGTAATTATAATTGGCACCTGCCGACAAGCGTAAGCTTGGCAGGACCAAAAAATGTAAAATTTGGCTTAAATAAATAAACTGTATAACTGTAAACTACTACAAACACCACCATAACACGGGTGATAAGAAACACCATTTTGTTTTGCACATAAATGTTCCTCTTTTTCAGTTGTCACGTATCACAGACGTCACAAATTTTTACCATCTTTAGCTTGGATTGTACATGAGATTTTAACATGGGATTTTTTTTCTAGCTGAAATACATTTCGAAAAAATTGATATAGCCTCTTTTGATTTTTTAAAACAAAAAATTCGAGATTAATAAAAAAAGATATTATTATAGTCACAATAGTAGAAACATGACAAATAGAATACATAGTGTTATCACTGACCAAGTTCAAGCGCGCCCCGCTGTTGGCTAGCGCTAGCGGCGCAGACCCCCAACGCTACACAGTCAACCGCAGTCAGCGGTTCAAATATGGCATATGCGCTGGGCTACGTAAACCTCTTTACGAAGGCTGCGGTTACGCTGATTACAACAAATTGTTTGTTTAGACTTATGAATAATACTGTGAAAGAGTTATTATTAATATTCTCAGTCCCCATGTAGAACTATCTTTTAAAACCTTCCGTTAGTCGCACATTGGTCTGACAGTTCCGTGGTTCGTTTTAGTTTTAATATGAAGCCAACAGTTCAAGTTATAATCTTATCGTCTCGGGACATCCTACACCATACCTTAGTACGCATTTTCCTAGAGTTGTGAAATGGCGAGCCTAAAAGTAACTCTACACGAGTAAGATAACGAATCACTAGTTCATGCTTCAGTAATTTCAATGGAATTTGTGACTGATACTGAAGACAAAGTTGAAACAAATTCCGAAGACTCGGATACTGACTATGATATTGATCAGGATGACGGTAACGGAAGCGAAGAAATGGATGGCCGTTTATTTTATTGGCAGATTGGCCATTATTATTATTATTATTATTATTATTATTATTATTATATGTCCGTCTCATTCTTGGCTATCAACGCGGAGGCCCGGGTCGATTCCCAGCTCTGCCAAGAAATGTAATTCTGGTATGAGGGCTGGAACGGTGTTCACTCAGCCTCGTGAAGCAAAACTGATAAGCGACGTGTTCGATTCCTACCTCAGCTATCCTGGAAGTGGTTTTCCGTGGGTTCCCACTTCTATTCCAGGCAAATACCGGGATGGTACCTAACTGAAGGCCACGGCCGCTTCCTACCCAAATCCTACCTCAATTCCGAATACACAAACTACTACAGACATCACAATGACACAGGTTATCAGACAAATTCTACACACACCCAAGCACACGGGGCTACGTGACCACAATTTTGCAAAGTCCCTAAAGAATCAGCAACTATTATTATTTTAGGCCTATTATATATTTTTTCGTTTTTAGTTAGGATGGCACGAAGTAGAAAAAGTAACCATGGAAGGCTGCCTTCATTCCGTATCCTACTGGGCGCTTTCGTGATTTTACCTCAGTAGATAGATATTTCGGTGAATTTTGAAAAATGTAAGGTACTATTCCTGGTTTTAATTTCCACTTCACGCGAGGAAGTTCCAAGTTCTCACTGTTCACTACGAAACAGTCCGCCTTTATAATAATTAAATCTTCCGAAAAACGCACGTCACAGATTCTACTTTTGATCGACAATTGCTTATCTTTTGGCGGAATAACTCTCGCCCATTTCGCAAACAGATTTGTTTCTTTTGGTGGAGTGAAAAAATGTCTACCATCAGATTTTCTTCCGTAACCCGATTTACATCCAGGAACGAAACAGTACGACATTTTCCCGAAACAGCAGAAAATGTATTTGTTTGCACACACAAAGCACTGCACAGACATTCGTAAACTATTACAAAGAAACAAATTTCCTCTGCATAATATGACTTCTCGCGCACAGTGTATTACAGTACTAACCTCGTGGGCTACTTGTCACACGTGCTTACGGTTCGGCGCGACTTCCGCGCCGCACACTGGCTGGACCATGAACTACAATGCTTAAGGAGCGGAGTGATGACACTGTTTATTTCTATTCGTCATGGTAGAAACATCGAACGCCCGTGTTTAAGTACTAAGAAATGATCACCAAATACGGAAAAAAAATCATCTAAATCAACCCAGTAGTTTCTATGAAAAATGAACATGAAGTTGTTAAAGTAACGGGGCGATAACCTAGAATTTAGGCCTCTTAAAACAACAATTAGCATCATCATCGTCGTCATCATCATCATCTTCTTCCTCTTAAAGCTGGGCCCATTTACGAGTGCACTTACTGGTGCAGACATAAGTTATCAGGGGGCGTGATGGCGCAGTAGTCAAGTTGATTCCTCCCACCAGTTTATACAGGACTATAGACTATAAGCCACAGCTTGACTGGTTTCACGTATTATGTGAGCATGTGTTTCTTTATTATTCAGTACTGTACTTACTGCCTTACATAAGCAGTTCCCAAACACCACAATCGGTCAGAGTTAATCTGTAAATAAATCGTAAATAAAATGCTATAGGCTAAGAGTTCCAGGAGGTTAATATACTTACTTTCATGTCGCGTATGTTACGAAGATCATTTGTATATTTTAAATGCTAAGTCTTTCAGATATCCACTTCTACTCCAGGCAAATTTCGAAATGGTCCCTTATTTAAGGTCACGGCCACCTCCTTTCCAATCCTCTTCCAGTCACTGCTAAAGACACCACGATAAGACAGGTTATCAGACAATTCATACATACATGCATACCTACATACATACATACATACATACATACATACAGGCCTATACATAGCCTACATACATTTATACATACAAACACACATACATACTGCCCTGCCAGCGATTTGTTGCCGGTGGTGGAAATCGGAACTAATGCGCTCCGCCCAGCCACACGCCTGCGATAGACGTGCAGTCGTCGCCAGCGAAACCTCATCGCATGTCGTGTGTGTGCATGGTTCATGCTGGGTCGTGCGCTGTGCAGTGTGTTCTCATTGTATGCCTGTACATGCGTTCCACCTCTTGCACCGCACCCGCCCGCAGCAGCCATAACGTGGCGAGCTGACGTTATGCATACACAACAGCCCCTCTCCACGCCTAGTGGTAACAATTCCCTGGCAGGGTAGTACTATACCCTTCAAACCTGGATCTTCTAGGATGGAATTCTCTTCTGGGGGCGCGTTCAGTCCACTAGATTAAATTACACAACCATCCTGAGACTGTGGAAATGAAATCACTTGGATATAGGCCTAACTGCAATCACACGCTTGGGTATCTTAACAAAAATATGAATGTATTATCTAAGACTAACTACAGGTACAAAACATGACGTTAATAACAACTATACTTCCCCTTTTGAGAACGGGTTAAGAACATAAAAACATCCCTTGAAAAATAACACAATCACGACCAACGCCCTCACAAAGACGCATCCTTGGGTCAATTGCTCAAATCACGCCTTCAACGAACAATTCAAAGCATAATACATCCCGTTGATTAAACCAAAAGCAAGATTCTAACTCTCCGAAACGACTTTCAAATAATGTCATTTTCAATCATGCTAATGCATTTGCATGATGTTTTTACGTTTATCGGTGTATGGTAATATGAGCTAGGAATGACTAACTATTTATCAAGCACATTTCCAGCTAATGCAATTGTTTGGTTATGAGCTTGTGTTGGGTATTGGTGGTGCCAAGCAATGTAATTCAACACACAAACCCATGACATGCTCTAACCTTATCTGCATAATTCTACTCAGATAAAACTAGTTTTGTTCACCTTACAAGACCTTGGATGCCTTAGGGACATACACGCGTGGGTACATTGCACACAAACACACCAAAGCAGACCGTGCTGTCACCAAAATAGTGACCAACCCGTATAGATCCTGGATTGCTATTCAATTCAATAAAAATGTTTGATAATGACTCACCTTTTACAGCACACAAAAACAAATATCGGGTAGACTACAACTCCGACTTTCTTCGGCTTGTCCCAATTAATTGGGGTCGCCGGAGCCATCCATGCTCATTTTGGTTTTGGCCGGGGATTTAAAGCCAGATGCCCTTCCTGACGTCACGTGATTTTTCAGGTGAAAATTCCACCCCGCTGTCACCGGGATTCGAACCCTTGCCGTCCGGGTGAAAGAGAGCAGCTAAGCCACTGCGCCATCACGCTCCCCAGACTACAACTCCGAAATTACCCTAAATAAAATCCACAAAAATCGAAAATACAACATGCATTAATTTTAAGATGACAGACTACTACAACTTGAGCATGAGCCCAATGTTCAAACAAACCCGAGTAACCTTTCAAAATCTTCACACTCAATCACACCCCCCCGTGAATCTGAACTAACCGTATCATGAACTTTCAATAGACCAGGGTAAACGATTTCAAAAATGTAAACAAACATTAATTCAAATAAAATCCAGCTGATCAAACTCGGTGATAGTTACGTTAGAGCCTTTATAAATGCACGGCCAAAACAGTGATTTCCCGACTAGACAACTCTATTATAAAAATGTGAGCCAAACCTCCACATCACAAATACCATAAGCACGTTCAACAGCTGATTTAACATTATAACGGATACATGCGCCATTTTACCCTTTCTTTCAAGAATGCTACAAAAAATTCTGCTTCAAGACTCGAAGAATAAACAGGGATCCTTTGAGTCAACCTGTAATGACTCGTCGCATGCAAGGCTGCCTTTGCAAATGCCCCAGCGAATGATCACCATCCAAACCTACCTCAGGAAACCACTCCCCACAAGGTCACTCGTGGAAACCAAACTTCCACATCACAAATACCATAAGCACATCTCTTTACCATAATATCGAGTTCAGGAATGGACTATCAGGCTGTTCCAAATCCACGAGTTTGAGTATGCGTACACGCGAGTACTCAGCAGTGATGCTCGGAGCACGGTTGGAGAGGGACTGGGGGTGACACTGACAGCCAATACAGTACGTCACTGGGCGAAGTTCATAGCACAAGTTCATGCGCTTCCTGCGTCTTGGTGTTTTGTTATTTCCCATCACTACATAACCAAGCCAAGCCGGGGAGGCCTGTTGCCTAGTTCGTGAGAAGAACAGTTCCTCTTTACTGAAAAGGACGGACTCCCGCAGTGTCTGGTGTGTCAAAAAGCGCTACATTCAATGAGGAAATGGAACGTACAGCGTCATTACATATCTCTTCATTCAGCTCTGTATGAACGGATGGAAGGCGAAGCACGGCAAGAGCTCATAGCTAGACTGAAAGCCGACATACAGAGAGACGTACGTTTTAAAAAACAAATATCACTGTAGATTCGTTTGACATACACCGTTACAGATTAAAATGAAAACTTATTCATACTTCCTTTTCCAGGCGAATTAAATTGAAAGAACTACCAATGAGGGAACAATTCGAGCAAGTTACAAAGTCGCTCATATCATTGCGAAGAATGGGAAACCGTTCTCGCTGCGGCCTATCGTGAACTCTTGTTTGCTCGCCGTTGCGGAATGTTTAACTCCAGGAGAGAGGCAGAAATTTGAATCGGTCTGTCTCTAAAACAGACAGTGTCTGGTCGCATTCGCGCCATGGGAGGGGACAGCGTAAGTGTAGAATTCAAAACATGGTGGCCTTATCGCACGGACTTGATGGAACTACGGATGTAGTTGATTACGATCAGCTAACTATTATTTGTGCGCGGTGTCGACGTGGGACTGCAAGTTACGGAGGAACTCTTAGATGTAGTACCGCTGGATTACACTGCTACTGGTCAAGATATATTTGAGGCGGTTTGTGAATCTGTGGTCAATATGAGCATTCCACGGAAAAAACTCCATTCGGTGGCTTCAGACGGCGCGCCACAAATTGTTGGGCGAGAGCAGGGGTTCGTCTCTCGGTTAAAAAATGAAGTTAAATGTGAATTCTGGAGCAACGTGGTGTCTATTCACTGTTTTATTCACCAAGAGGCATTTTGTGCCACAACAGTGGAACTGGAATCTGTCATGAAAGTTGTAGTGACGTGAGTATATTTTGTCCGGCATCATGGTGTTAATCATCGTCAGTTCAAAGGGTTTTTAAAAGATCTCGAAGCAGCTTACGGAGATATACCCTACCACAGCACTGTTCGCTTGCTAAGTCGGGGAAAAGTTATTGATGTGTTTCTTTGCCATTCGTGAAGAAATCGCTCTTTTCCTGGAGATGAAGATGAAAGGACAGGCGGAGCACTGTCTCTCTGATCCAACATGGGTAGCAAACTTGGCGTTTCTTGCAGATATAACAATGCATCTTGTAACCTATATTTTATGAGTTCCCCATGACAGTTTTAATGTAGGCTAGTGGGTTTATTACTTCTTTATATCATGTTATCGTGTTGGCAACGTGTTCAATTGCATTGGACACGTCTGCAGTAGACGCAGTGTCATTATTATTATTATTAATATTATCATATACGAATACTTTTTATTATTAATTATTCAATGTATTTTAGGTCACTATTGACGAGATTCTGAAGCTAGCTCTAATCATATGTTGTCTAAGAAAGTTTATTAATATTGTTCGGACCACTGAACCAGGAGTCAGGTTAATGTTCTGGTCACACGTGCAGGAGGCAACACTTAATGGACACTATTGTCTCGAGCAGGTATGCTCGCTCACCCCGAGGGGGTGATGAGGAAGCGGCCGAGCAAATGCAATGAGTGGTCTGGACAAAGAGGCGTATGACAATAGCAATTCTGTGAAGACTTCCTGGAAGGAGCTGTGGCTGGGAGACGTGTTGTAGCAAGCGACCTAGTGCACGGCGGAAGGGATTGTCTCGCTGGACTTTGAGATGTCAGGTTGTGTAGGGTGTCTCTCTTGAGCTGAGCGCTTGGTGTTTCTACGGAAAGCTTGAAGACCGTACGGTACCTCCGAATTGTTTTAGTATGGAGGGTACCACGTGATTGGGTTCTGGCTGTAATGCCACAATCATAGTAGGGCTAATACCCATCAAGATAACTGTGCTAAGTTGAAGAAGACCTTCATGGCGGTAAACCATAATGGCATGGCTGACCAGCTTCAAAGTGGTGATGAAATGGACATATTGGGCAGACGACGGCATTACCGGTAATGTGAAAAACAAATAATAAATCTTTAAAGGCCTAAATATTATTATTATTATATTATTATATTATATATTTTTAATTGCATTTCTTGTGTGTCACTCTTTTTATTATATTTATCAATTTCTTGCATGCAGCTTCAGAATATAAAGTAAATTTAAATTGGATAGTTTCTTTTTAGTTAGATGCATGTAAACCTTCCTTCATCTTTATTAATTTATAGGAGGTTTTGGTAAGGCCTATGTACGAGCCAGTCCTTTCAGAATATCTGCACACGCCCTGAGATAAGAAGAGTTTCGATAAGGTGGATTTGTTTAATTACAATACCAATTAGGTCAGTTGCTTAAAATTTAAAGAAAGGCCATTTATGAGGCAGAATATTCATTTTTATTTAAATTTTGTATCTTCAAAGTTACAAATGGCTTCTCTGGGTGAAGCCATCTTGTGGCAAGAATTGAAAGATTACAAATGGCGCCCAACTATGGAGTGTGAATAAGGCTGGCTGGTGCATAGTATGGCAGTACGCACAGGTAATTTGTGAAATCTGATCTGGTATTTTAGGAAGGGTATATATGTTCAGTGATTTTGGAGGGTATGCTAAGTAATAAGAGTGAGCCTGATTTATTAAAGTTGAGATCTAGAAGTGTTGACCGAAGCACTCTTGGTCATTCTAGAAGAGGCAGGAGTCAGTCAAACAGGCAGACCAATAAGCGGTCAGATTCCACAAATTAGAGAGTAGTTCTTAGTAAAATGGCAGATAAGGATGTGATTTCTGGTACGTTGGAGGGACGTGAGGGGGCCGAGAAAGATGATGTTGCTACTAGCAAGGAGTTAGGAATGGGAGTGAATAGTGACGAGGAAAATGTAGGGCTGGGGGAAAACTCACAGATGATCAAGTTAATGGAGCAGATGATGTCCAAATTCAGTAGTAAACTAAGTGATTTAAGTACTAAAATGGATATTCAGAGTAATGATTTATGTACTCAAATTAATAATCAAAGCAGTGAATTTAGTACTAAGATAGACATTCAAAGTACGGATTTAGAGAGCAAAATTAGTAAGATTGTAGAGAGTATGAGTAAAGGCTATAAGGAAATTCGTCAGGAAATTGCTAGTAGAATTGAGATGGTTGATAAAAGATTCGAGCAAGTTGAGGAGAAGATGAGCTTACAGAGGCAGGGCATAATGGATACTGTTGATAAGCAGATAGGCGAGGTGAGTAATGAGGTAGCCATTGTCAAGAAAGAAGTTAGTGAGAGGTTGATAGTTGTAGAGGAAGAAATGAAGGATATAACTGAGATTAGAAATAAGCAGGTGTTTTTGGAACAGGAGCTAGCGGTGTCTTCAGCCAGAGTAACGATGGTAGATAAGAGTTTAAAAAAGGAGATTAGTGAACTGAAATCCTTTAATGAGAGCGAAAATTTGAAATTAAGAGGAGAGCTGAATCAGGCCAAGTCAAATAAGGAAAATTGTAATCACTCTGTAGGACATAGTAACTTCTATAGGGAATCTGACTTACCTAAATTTAGTGGAAGGCAGTTTAACCCTATGGAGTTTGTTAAAGTTGTTCAGAAGAGGTTTCCGAAAGGGTTAGAAGATGGGACTTTAGACTGGGATATTGTTGAGGAAATCATATCATTAGCTTTTGTGGGGGAGGCTAAATCTTGGTATCAAGTTTTTAGGGGAGGTTTTCAGGGGTTAGAAGATTTTAGGCAGAAGTTTGAGGGAAAGTTCTGGAACGAACAGACTAAAGGAAGAGAAAGAGACAAGATTTCTTTTGGGAGGTATCAGTCGAATCAGGGGGTGAGCATGACGGAGTATTTCCTCACACATGTCCTTATCAGTCAGAATTTAGACACTAGTTCTTCTGAAGGCGATATTGTTAGGCGTATGGCCCGTCATTTTTCTGATGAGGTGAAGATGGCCGTAGTCATGCAGGATGTAAATACGATTAAGGACATGGAACGTGTGTTAGAAAGGTTTGATACTTTGGGTAGAATGGGAGGTAAGAGGCAAGAACAGGGAAGGGAAGGAAATTACGATCAGGGGTATCAGGAGGAAGGGAATAGGCATTATGAGCGTAGGAATATTGATAGGCCAGGTAACTTTGTGAGGAATGATAGAGGAAATTTTGTAAATAGGGATAGGGGTGACCAGGGGAATTTTCGGAATAGGGGGCGCGGAGAACAGAGGCAGGCAGAAAATCGGGGACCTGAGGAACAAAGGCAGTTAGAGAATAGGGGGCGTGAAGAAGAGAGACAGCCAGCTCAGCCGAGTAATTTAAACGGGAACAGGGCTCTTTAAGACGGTCAGATAGAGGGTCCCATCCCAGTATTCCAGTTCATGTGTTGAAGAAGATAGAATACGACCTTGATGTTAGAAAGGAATTGTTAGATGACCAGGTTGAGGTTATGCAGGAGAGATGTGAGCCTACGTTGATCAGTCCTGTGATTAAGGTGAAGATATGGGGTCAAGTCGTCGATGCCTTATTGGACTCAGGGAGCATGTGTTCTTGCATTAAGGCAGGCTTTTATGATGAGGTTAAGAGTAAAGGAGAAGCCATAGAGGAGATTCCTGTGTCCAATATATTTATATTGTCTGCTGTTGGGACTAAGTCACAGAGAGTGCGTCGACAGGTTGTCGCACCTATGTACATTGATGAGAAATGTGGTCGTCAGAGTTTTCTAGTGGTCGCGAATTTAGTGTATCCTGTCATATTGGGTGCGGATTGGCTAAGCAGTCAGATGTGTAAGCTTGATTACGGCGAATCTAAGGTGAGATTCAAGTGGGGTGAGAATTTTGATACGATTAGTCTGAGTTATCAGGTGGACTCGGGAACCTTTGTGAGTATATCAGTGTGTGTCCAGGTTTTAAATGAAGAGGAAGAAGTCAGTGAGGTTAGTAGCGACATGGTATCAGAGGATATTCAAAGTTGTAGTATGGTAGTGGAAGAGGAGCGTGAAGGTGAATTTTCAAGTGTTGTGGAAGATACCATGTTGGAGGTAGAGCAGAAGGCTCAGTTGTTAGAGGTCTTGAGAGACCACAGTGAGGTGTTCTCTGACAAACCTGGTAGGACACATGTTTACGAGC
Source organism: Meconema thalassinum (assembly GCA_946902985.2). Lineage (NCBI taxonomy): Eukaryota > Metazoa > Arthropoda > Insecta > Orthoptera > Tettigoniidae > Meconema > Meconema thalassinum. The sequence goes on from OX336389.2 coordinate 846,338,088, forward strand.
ATAGTTTCGAGATCACCGATAGGTCAAGTTTTAATGGTGTTAGATACCCAATACCACACGCCCATGTCAAAGCAGTAGATGATGTCATTTCGCAGATGCTAGACGATGAGGTGATCGAATTCAGTAGGAGCCAGTATGTCAATCCGTTGGTAGTAGTGATTAAGAAGGATGGGTCAGTTAGGCTATGTTTGGATGCAAGACAAGCTAATAAACGCATTGCGCCGGATCATCAGCGACCGGAAACTACTGAGGATTTAGTTCAGAGATTTGGGGGTAAAGAATGGCTGTCCACATTAGATTTGAGTGCTAGTTTTTGGCAGGTACCCTTACGGAAGGAGGATAGGCAATTCACGCCTTTTTGTTACAAAAACCAGCTGTTACAATTTACACGGATTCCTTTTGGTATGAAAACATCGTCAGCTGGGCTCATTCGCGCACTTAACATCGCTCTGGGACACGACACAGGGGATTTCACAGCCAGTTACATCGATGACTTAGTCATCGCATCACGTACATTTGGGGAACACATGGAACACCTTAGAATCGTTTTGGGGAAGTTGCATCGGGCCGGGTTCACAGTGAAACTTAAGAAGGCGACCTTTTGTGCACAACAGATCACGTTTTTAGGCCACACTATTACACCACAGGGGGTTACGCCAGAAGGGTCGAAATTAGACAACATAATCAACACTCGGACACCACGTAACGTCAAACAACTTCGCTCTTTTCTGGGGGTATGTAATTATTTCAGGAGGTTTGTACTGCGGTATTCGCAGCTGTGCGGGCCATTTAGCGGGTTACTTAAACAGAATTCTAAGTGGATTTGGGAAAAGGAACACGATGAGGCATTCATCAAACTTAAAGAGGGTTTTAGGGATGCTGTCACACTTAGGTACCCCCGGCAGGATAGTCAGTATATAGTGATGACAGATGCTAGCGACTTAGGTTTAGCAGGGGTGCTTTGTCAAAAGGATGGGGATGGTAATCTAGGCATCGTGTCACTCGCTAGTAGAGGTCTAAATTCCGCGGAGAAAAGATACACTACTAGTGAGAAGGAATTGCTAGCCATTGTGTATTCGCTGGGCAAGTTCCGGACCTATGTGCTTGGCCGGAAATTCCTAATCTATACAGACCATAACGCACTTACGTTTCTTAGGACATGTAGGATAACCTCGAACCGGCTTTCTAGGTGGATATTGGCGATCCAAGAGTACGATTTTGATATATTTCATGTAAAAGGGTCAGAAAACGAATTCGCGGATTTTGTGAGTCGCCACCCGGAAATTGCTGGGGAGGGAGTTGAAGCTAGGAGAGAGGAAGGAATTTTGGTCTGTGTAACTAGGATTTCAGATAGGGACGGGGAGAGGTTAAAGTTGGGTAAAATGAGAGAGGAACAATGCAAGGACGAGGAGATTCAGGACATTTATCGGGAACTCGAGGAAATGGAACATATGAGCATTGCTAAGAGGGGTAATAAGGAATTCAGGCTTTTTAACGACTTGCTAACTAGGAAATGCTTTGGCGAGAGATGGTGCGTGTGGGTTCCTAAGTCTTTGAGGTATGATATTATCTGGTTTTATCATAAGGAGTTCTCTTGCATACTTGTTGCTGTGTAGCAGCACCTTTGTATTGAAAGAATCAGCCGGTAAATTTTACAGTGTTTTTTACCGTTGCCCAGGGGACGCCCGAATGCATGTAATTAGTGCATTCTTCTGGGAGGCATCTTTCGTTGGAACGAGCATCCACCCAACAATGCTCACCTGGTTAAAGATCCTACAAAGAAGGTTGAGGGATTCCAACTTCCACGCCAAACCTGGTCGAAGCTGAACCGCATTAGAACAGGTCAAGGAAGGTGTGGTCACACTTTGAAGAAATGGGGTTTCCGTACATCTGCTGCCTGTGACTGTGGAGTGGAGGACCAAACTATAAAACACATTGTTCAGGAGTGCCCACTCCGTGCATTTGATGGTGGTGTGAAGACTCTACACCAAGTGACACCAAGTGCTCTGGAATGGTTGTCAAATTTGGACATTTCAATTTAAATAATTGTAAACTTTTGTATACTTGTACAACCATACGATATATATATATATAAGGAGTTAGGCCACTATGGTGCAGAGAAGGTGTTGGGTGCTATTCAGGAGAACTTCTTCTGGAAAAACATGGGCAGGGGAGTCAGAAAAACCCTAGCAACATGTGAGTTGTGTCAGAAGAGCAAGCACCCCACAAGGTATTTAGAGGGGCCAAGGCAGGCTGTTCTAACTCAGAAACCAGGTGAGTTGGTGTGTGTTGACCTCTATGGGCCGTTGGTGAAGTCTCAGTATGGCTACCAATATGTGTTTGTCGTTGTTGATGCCTTTTCTAAGTATGTTAAGCTCTATCCTCTAAGACAGGCCACGGGGAGGGGTTGTGTAAGTTGCATACTGGGGAAATATGTTCCGGAGTTTGGTAAGCCAGTCCGAATACTCTCAGACCACGGTTCTCAGTTCACCTCGAAGATATGGAGGACCAAGTTGAGTGAACTGGGAATACAGTGTACGTATTCCTCTATTAGGTATCCCCAAGGAAACATGTCTGAGAGAGTAATGAGGGAACTAGGGCGCATGTTTAGGACTTATGTGAGTGAGCGACATAATGCCTGGTTTTCGATGCTTGAGGACGTTGAGCGTTGGCTCAATGTAACTAAACACGAGAGCACGGGTCGCACTCCCATAGAAGTCCAGCTGGGCAGGAAGCCTGTCAGCGAACTTGCCATGATTTTGGGTTTGAGGACAGGGGAGGCCGTACCCAGAGATTTAAGTATCAGGTTAGCTGGGGAACATTTATGTAAGGCCAGTAAGAAACGGCAGAAGCAGCAAGGGAAGCGGGCAGGAGATAAATTAGATGTAGGTGACCTTGTGCTTTTAAGGGTGCCTCATGTCTCGTCCGCAGACCAGAAATTGGTGAGTAAATTTTTTCATTTGTATGAAGGACCGTATGTAATTGCACGGAAATTAGGGGCCTGTGCGTACGAGCTCCTTACAAAGGACGGAAGGGTGCTAGGGATTTACAATATTTCCAATCTGAGGATGTACATATCCTAGTAGTCCTGTTGGTTGTGTATATATTTGTGGAAGGAAGGAGTTAGGATTTTGGAAGGGAAGTCATGCCTAAAAGGATTGCTTTTTATTCTATGGTATAGGACCAAATGAATGAAAAGCAAGGGGGCGTTCTGTAACCTATATTTTATGAGTTCCCCATGACAGTTTTAATGTAGGCTAGTGGGTTTATTATTTCTTTATATCATGTTATCGTGTTGGCAACGTGTTCAATTGCATTGGACACGTCTGCAGTAGACGCAGTGTCATTATTATTATTATTAATATTATCATATACGAATACTTTTTATTATTAATTATTCAATGTATTTTAGGTCACTATTGACGAGATTCTGAAGCTAGCTCTAATCATATGTTGTCTAAGAAAGTTTATTAATATTGTTCGGACCACTGAACCAGGAGTCAGGTTAATGTTCTGGTCACACGTGCAGGAGGCAACACTTAATGGACACTATTGTCTCGAGCAGGTATGCTCGCTCACCCCGAGGGGGTGATGAGGAAGCGGCCGAGCAAATGCAATGAGTGGTCTGGACAAAGAGGCGTATGACAATAGCAATTCTGTGAAGACTTCCTGGAAGGAGCTGTGGCTGGGAGACGTGTTGTAGCAAGCGACCTAGTGCACGGCGGAAGGGATTGTCTCGCTGGACTTTGAGATGTCAGGTTGTGTAGGGTGTCTCTCTTGAGCTGAGCGCTTGGTGTTTCTACGGAAAGCTTGAAGACCGTACGGTACCTCCGAATTGTTTTAGTATGGAGGGTACCACGTGATTGGGTTCTGGCTGTAATGCCACAATCATAGTAGGGCTAATACCCATCAAGATAACTGTGCTAAGTTGAAGAAGACCTTCATGGCGGTAAACCATAATGGCATGGCTGACCAGCTTCAAAGTGGTGATGAAATGGACATATTGGGCAGACGACGGCATTACCGGTAATGTGAAAAACAAATAATAAATCTTTAAAGGCCTAAATATTATTATTATTATATTATTATATTATATATTTTTAATTGCATTTCTTGTGTGTCACTCTTTTTATTATATTTATCAATTTCTTGCATGCAGCTTCAGAATATAAAGTAAATTTAAATTGGATAGTTTCTTTTTAGTTAGATGCATGTAAACCTTCCTTCATCTTTATTAATTTATAGGAGGTTTTGGTAAGGCCTATGTACGAGCCAGTCCTTTCAGAATATCTGCACACGCCCTGAGATAAGAAGAGTTTCGATAAGGTGGATTTGTTTAATTACAATACCAATTAGGTCAGTTGCTTAAAATTTAAAGAAAGGCCATTTATGAGGCAGAATATTCATTTTTATTTAAATTTTGTATCTTCAAAGTTACAAATGGCTTCTCTGGGTGAAGCCATCTTGTGGCAAGAATTGAAAGATTACAATCTAACACACCTAAATATTGACGTCATTGCAATGAAAGGATCTCTTAATCGTAGATATGTACGATAATCTCAGAGCGTTCACTGAAAAGCTCCGTTTGTTTGAGTGGCAGATTCGAAGTAGAGATTTAACGTTTTTCACTCACCTCGCCTCTTTAAACATACCTACTGATACCGCTTTGGACAAGTATCTAAAGAAGATCATGAGGCTTCTCCAGTCTTTTGAAAAGAGGTTCCAAGACCTTCATGTTCGTAAAAAGGAAATGCGAATATTCACCACTCGTTTTTCAGTTACCCCTGATGACTACCCGCTGTCAATGCAGCTGGAAATAATAGGCTTACAAAATTCTACTCTATTAAAGGACAGATATTACAACACTCTGGATCTGTCACGATGGTATCGTTCTCTGCATCAAGAAACCTTTCCAGCTTGCACAAGAACGCAGCGCAACTCATGTGCATGTTTGGGTCCACATACTGTTGCGAGCAACTTTTCTCGGCCATGAACCGAATAAAATGCAAAGAGTTGTTGTTGTTTTAAGGGGCCTAACATCTAGGTTATCGGCGCAAAATGCAAAGACAGGTCAATGCTCGGAGATCCGAGATTGAAGAATGCTCTGCGCATCATGTCAGCAAATGCATTGACTCCCGATATCTCATCAGTAGGGCTCGGATCGTAAATACATATTTTAAGCATTTTTCTATAAATACATAAATTCCTGCTTTTCACTTATTAGCACATACAAATATTTAATATTTACATTTTTAGCCTACTTTTCACATTTTGCAAAAATGAGGAAAAAGTAGACTTATGAGACCGATCCGGGAAAATGTGTGTCTGTCTGTCTGTCTGTCTGTCTGTCCTTCTGTCTGTCTGTCTGTCTGTCTGGCTGTGTGTGTGTGTCCCCCTATCAACTCCTAAACGGCTGCAGCAATCAAAACCAAATTTAGTATGAGTAAAGATGTGCACCGGAATAGCTCACGTCCATATTTGAAAATGATGTCAGTGCTACCAACTGCTGAAAAAACGCACTAGTAATTTGAGCTCCATGTTGGATATCTTGCAAGGTATGCATGGGAGCTATTCCAAAATTGACACACATGTAGATAATACTATTTCAGTTTAATTTCCAGGAGGCCAACCATGACAGTGTTGCCAAAATAATTTTAAGCCTTCTGATAGGTCCAATGTTTAAATGCATATAACTTCTACACTATCAATTGGATTTCAACCAAATTTTGTATGTAATATCTGTACATGAACAGATATGACTGACCGTATTCTTAAGAGCCACCAGGGCTGCCAACTGTTAATAATTGCTCTCTCTATTTTTATTGTTTTTATCCAAATACCAATATATCAGAAAGTATGCAAGCCAACAGCTTTAAACTATGCACACGTATATTCTGACATTTTAGATTAATTTGGAGTAACTTATATACGTCAGTTCTGCCAACATGATTATAAGCCTGCTGATAGTACCAATTTTTAAATTCATGTAACTTCTATACTATCAGTTGGATTTCAACCAAATTTCGTATGTGCTATGTGTACCATAACAGATATGACTATAAGTATTGTTAAGAGCAATCAGGGCTGCCAACTGTTAATAAATGCTGTCTATATTTTTTACCCTAATATCAATATATCAGAAAGTATGCAAGCCAACAGCTCTATACTTTGCACACGTATAGCACCTGACATTCTAGATTAATTTGGAGTGATTAATACAAGACAGTGCTGCCAACATGATTCTATGCCTGTTGATATGTCCAATTTTAAAATACATGTAACTTCTATACTAACAAATGGATTTCATCCAAAATTGGCACAACAAGATATCATAATATTTCAGATTATTCTGACCAGCACACGCATGGTATTGTTGGCAATATGCTTTTACGCGTGCTGATAGATCCAGTGTCTAACTGCATGTAACGTCCATTGGACTTCAACCAAATTTTGTATTCTGTACCTTAAGAGATGGAACTAAGAATATATTCAGTCACCAGAGCTGCCAACTGTAGTGCTCTATTAGGCTACATTATACCAGGTATATTTTGAACTAATTAGATATTTCGATATTACCAACTTAATTTCGTCATTATTCTAGATAGGTTCATATACTGTAGAATAATCATTGGGATGAAAAGTAGGCTGTATAGTTCTTCACGGAACTTCTTGTTAAAACAGTATGCTAGATCTTTACGTTCTTTACATTTTTGTTCTGTGTACTTCAACGAGAAAGAACCTGTGAGCTATCTAATCTTCATGCAGGGCGTATGACAGCTTGCAACTGTGTTATTCTTAACTTGTCGCCCCGTGCCACTCACTGTGGAAGCCGGGGATTTCCTTGGCCATAACCATATTGCACCACGTGCTAGACCTCCCCCTCCCCCAGCTACCTGGAACCATTGTCGCTCACATGCAGTTCATTTCTTGCACTGTGAAGTGTAATGCACTTCTACGTTGCCTAAAATAACAACAACTACAATTTATCGTCTGTTGCAGAATTTAAAGATAATTTTACTTCTGATGGGGGCGTTCTATTGTGGGAAAGCAATCAAGGCTGAACAGCGATCTCAAATTACACAACACATCAAGGGCAAAATGCATATTGCCACAGTTTCGCGCCTTCAGAAGAAGTGTTTCGCGATAATCGTCAGTCATTTGTGATGGACAACCTGAAGATGTATCTCGTTGTGTATTGTAATGCTTCAGCAGTCAGTGAGACATAGCATAAATTGCATTCGTGAGTACTGCATATTGTTTATATTCACATTAATAAACAAATTTATAATTAAATATTTTTATTTTATTTTGTCACATATTTCAGGTATTTTTAATACATAAAAAATAAATATTTCCCCGATTTAGCACCTAAAAATCCGAGCCCTACTCATCACTTGTGTCCACAGTGAACCGTGCACCCTCTGATACTCAGTAAACTTATTGTATTCTGTATCTTGGACGTGTTTTAGGAATATCTCCTACATTCCCACGTCCACAGTCATTCAACCCCATTCAACAGTATTCTCTGTCACAGGTTTCAGCCAGTATCCATCGCGCAGTGACGGCAGCCCCCACAGCAGAGCTCTATTGTATGTTGCAGGTTTACTCACGCAAGGTGGCGAGTACTCCGCTCCACACTGGCGAGCATCTCGGCTGGAACAGTCTTTGGATACATTTCCCAAATCTAATACCAATAGTAATATAGGTTTTTCAATAAATCACTTAATCTGAAATGATTCACGCACGAACCAGCAATAATAATAATAATAATAATAATAATAACGTAATAATAATAATTATCTCGCTATCTTGCAATATATTGTACCTACATATATTTTCTCAACTGGTACCGGGTGAGTTAGCCGTGGTCGTTACGGCGTGGCTGCAGGCAGTCGCTCACATCCGGGAGGCGATGAGGTTCGTATCCCCCCCACCGGCAACCTTGAAGATGGTCTTATGTGGTTTCCCATCTTCCTTCCAGGTAAATGCCGGTGTTGGTCCCTAACTATAGGCCACAGCCGCTACCTTCCAATTCCACGTCCTTACATTCACACTTTCCTTCCCAGACAACACTCCACATGCGACGGTACTTGCAGCTCACCCCACGGGTGTCCGCATAGAAGCAGCTACAAACTCTGGTGTGCCGAATACAAAAATCATCTGTTAGTATAGTTTACTAAATTTACTCTACGAGAAGATGAACAATTTCGCATGTATTTCTTATATCTACGTCTGACGACAGAAACACCCCACCCTTTCGCAAGATATTTAGCCAGCAACAGTACATTTTCAGATAGTAAGAAAGGGAATTACTGTGTGGACGCCACATTAAAAGTTATTTTACTGTTTTTAATTTACCTGCCTGCACGGCATACAATACTGAACGTCTAGCCAGACAATACACTCCTTATATTAGTTTAATTTCAGACAACAAGACACTTTCGCCTGTAAATAGCTTACCTCGAGCTGCCACAACAAACTCAAAACTCTTGAGTTGGGTGACGAAACACACCAGCAGGGTAGCCCAGGCTCTTGTGGCCTTGGCGAAATGAAGCGAAAGTTTTGTGCATAAGCCATAAACTCGCCCGATTAAGCTACATTAAGATTAATGGAATGCATTGTTTTCAGGTGTATTCTGAGAGCAATACATAGGGAAGTCCCATCAGCTATGTTGGTCGCTCTGAGACGGTTGTTCTTCCCATAAGTGCTTTGTAAAGGAAAATATTGGGCACATGACACAATATTTTTTCGATCCTTGTAACATTGTACACAGACATTTCATTGTATTAATCAAATGATTGCCAGTAGCAGGGTTCATTCATTTATTTCTTTATTTCTCCATGGCAATATGTAAATATACATATGGGTCCCGGGGCACCAGCCCTGCTCTCCCCCCCCCGTTCCTCCCCTCTCTCTCGTCGGGCCTGTAAGTACCCGCGAATGAAACGCGTGACCTATCCACTTAGGGTAGGGTAAGGATTGATAACACAATGAATCGCACGGGTCCGTTCTTGGTGTCAGGTAAATTAACTGAGGATGGGCTGAACTGGTAACTGAACACACGCTGTACAGTTTAGCGGCAAATTGTAAGAGAAGACACTGTGTCTATAAACAGGCAATAAGGCGGCACTTAACTTACTCTACTTAAAAACGACTGGTTTGTTACCAACTTGTTATTCCTTTGTGATCCGAGGTTTCAAATTAAGTGGAAGTGGAATAAGATGGTGAGGAAATCTCAACAGCAAAGCATTACTTTTTCACAGCCTTAGGAGAGCCCGGAGATGAAAATGACATTAGGATATCCTTGAAAAATCAAGATAAACACATTTCAAACTGTCCAGTTTATCCTTAAAATTGCATGTATTACTTTTTTTTATACCAGCAAATACTGTAAAATGGCTAGTGAAATTATATTCAGCCGTGTAAGTATTGTAATTAATGACTTAATAGACCAACACGGCCTGATCCTGAAAACGTGAATGAAAAGACTGTTCTTCACAGTAGGCCTAATGCAATTTTAGTCAGTGAGAGATACTTGAAACTCGAGCTAGAGCATAATTATGAACTGTCTGTGAATCTAATTATATTACCATCATATTTGTTTTACAAGTGTAAACTCCTTATTTGAGGATATGCGAACTACAAAGAAATGAGATTTACAGGTGAAGATGAAATAAGTTTAAAATTTGATGAATTGTATTTGCGTTATAGGCTATCGTTTGGAATAGTTAGGCTACATTATTTATGAAGAATTTATGAGCTGGTAACCTGCTGCTTGACATTGAGGCTGATATTTCGATTTCAATATGCTATTATTATTATTATTATTATTATTATTATTATTATTATTATTATTAACCGACAGCGGTAGCTACGCTCGCAAACGCGCAGCTCTAGGCCATGGGGCCACGCTCTCTGCTGACTCGGTAGACGTGGGTTCGTCCCCCACACTCGGCTGTCCTTGAAATGGTTTTCCGTGGTTTCCCCATTTACAACTCAGGCAAATGCTGGAACGGTGCCTTTTGACAGACCACGGCCACTTCCTTCCACATCCTTGCCAAGTTTCATTTATCTGCATTCATTTCATCTCTCATTAACTCCTCTCAAGAGGTTGGCGTCAGGTAAAGCATCCGGCCGTAAAAAACATCCGCCACGTACACTTTCATCGCATCTCATCCCGAACCCATCGAAAACGGCACTAATAAGGGGTAAGACACACACACATTATTAGACTATTAGGCTATTATTAAATTTTAGGAAACTTCAAACTGCTTATATTATTTGATAGTTACAGTGTGTTTCCATGACAAACGTGTGAAACTGTGTTCTGCGCGGTAACAAAATAACTGAAGCAACAATGAGTGACGGGTTGTGATAAACAAGGAAAGTGTATCAAGGGATAAGCGAACACGGGCGCACTGGGCCGATGAGGAGAACGAACACGGGCAGAACCGGTCAGCCAGCGAGCAACCTAGGCAGCGTAGCTAAAATAGGCCCACGAACATGCGAACAGGTAAACGGAAGAAATTTGCTCATGTCTAATTGCACGCAACGCAAGTTTGTTCCCTTCAGCCCTGTTCGGACGTCGATAGAGATGCTGCAAGTAAGAAACATCTTCATTCTCGCCAGCCAATATACTGTAATACAAATTCCAACGTCAAAGCGGACGATCTACACGTTTTAGGTAATGTTAAAGGTTTGTAAACACAATGGCACAAATTTGACATAACGTGGTCTCGGCACTAGGTCGTTTGACGTGCCGCGTACGTTCCACTGGCCTATATTCCACATCAATCACCTTGCAACGATAGCCTACAAGTGCTCAGTTATCGATTCAGCAGCGGGGGACATGTAGCAACAGGTGGGATATAAAGGAGACGTATCGCAGGACAAACAATGACTGTAAATGTTGTTTCATTTACATGGCGATCAGCGCTGTGCATACAAATTGTCTGGTTACTTGTGATATTGTGGTGACTATAGTAGTGAGTGTATTTGAAATTAAGAATAATATTGGGAATGAGGCGCCCGTGGCCTTACGTTAGGAACCTTCCCGGCATTTGGCTGGAGTAGAAGTGCAAAATCACGAAAAATCACTTCTAGGATAACTGAGATGGGAATCAAACCCATCTCTTCTCACAAGGGAACTGTCAATGAACCCTTTGGCCTATTGCAACATCATCTCACTTTTTTTCACGCTCAGTAACTTATAAGTCAATTGAAGCCTACATGGTGAAATTTTAACTGCGATTATCCATGGGAAGTAGGCTACCTAAAAATTATCAAAATGACTGTCTTTAAGCTGTGAAAAGTTTACCCTCAAGGGGATAAATAGTCTGTTCACATGGCAGGCAGGTTGCATCACCGGCGCGTCAAGGTTTTCATAGTTGTGTTTGGTTACATGTAGAATTCTTTGTTCAGTCGCACACTCGCACTAACTAGGACAATCCCTCCCTATATTATTCTGCTAAGGTCCCATTCCAGTTTTGTACCGAAAATAAGGTCCTATTAACACCAACCTACACATATGGGGTACCTATAGGTTCTGCATAACCCAATGTGTGCGCGAATCACACTCACTTCCTCTTTAAATGCCTCACAATTAAATAAATACCTAAAAAAATGTACATTTACATTGAAATCGGCGGCAGCCATCTAGCGGGAGCGCGGCGTACTGCTAGCTGAGGAGTCTCTCAACAAATGGCTCAACGTTGCGAAGGCTCGTACAGGCCCACTAGTATACAATTATTTACGAAAAAGAAATTTAAAGATGTTGGTGTGACGCTAATTGTTTGTAGGTCAATACGCCAGCAACCTATGATCGTGTTATCATTAAGATCTTTGTTAAAATTTTAATGAAATTATTCACATGCAATAGTGGCGAGACGAACACTGTTCGAGTTAGCACAACTGATAGGCATCTTCCGGTATTTACTGTAGTTATCATCTAAATAGCCTAAACATTTGACAAGCTGTTCATTTTCTATGCCCAAGTGCCTAAACATTTCCCTACATTTTACTCTAAATCCCGCTCGGCGGACGAGTTTACATTTCCGAACTTCAACTTCCTCGTTCCTTCTTCGTCATAAGTTTTCACTACCAATTGGCTATAATTTATTCAGTTTCATTATCGACTGTTTTGTCTTTCAGCGTCCAGTCTATTCCGCAAGCATCTGGGTGTGAACGAGTCGTTTCCACGATCCCCCATTCGCAGTTAGCACTGCGGCCTCCCTTGCTTCTACACCTCTCAGCTTAAAATCGCTAAACGCTGAATCTAATCACCACTTCCTAGGCCGACCTCTGCTTCTCTTAGCCTCTACAGCCAACTTTAGTAACCTCCTAGGTATGTCTCCTCCCCCACTGTCAACACTTGACCCCACCAACTGAGTCTACTCATACGAACACCTTCATCTAACGTTCATTTCTAACTTACCCTTTATCTGTTCATTGTGAGTAGCTTACCTTTCTGCGATCGCTCCCATCTATTGGTCCCTGCAATATTTCGTGGTGCCTATATATCAATTACCTCCATCTTATGTATAAGATGTGCTGAATCCACCCAGGTCTCACTCCCATGTGAAAATCCACAGCCTGCTTCTAGTCGACCGACCGGGTCAGGGATGGAATGAATGAAGCCCCCATCTAGCGGCGAGGATATGAACTGTGCCGGCTGCCAAAGCCTGTCGCACCCCTCTGAGGCAATGATTAAATCAACAACAGATGAAATGAAATGATAGTGGAGAGTGTTGCTGGAATGAAATTTTGACAGGGAAAACCTGAGTACCCGGAGAAAAACCTGTCTGCCTCCGTTTTGTCCAGAACAGATCTTACATGGAGTGACCGGGATTTGAACCACGGACCCAGTGGTGAGAGGCCGGCGTGCTGCCGCCTAAGCCACGGTGGCTTTTCACTCCCATGTAGCAAGGTTAATCAAATACCAGATTATTAGAACCAATATCAGAATGTATGAATTAGGTAGGCTATATTGTTTTACCTCATTTATAGAGATCCCTTTAGTTTACCAGTATGGTAATTACTTGTCAGCTAAATGAAAACGTACGCCATTTTTGTTTTCAGTCCACCTCGTTGCGTAGTGGCTAGCAGTCTTAGCTGTCACTCCGAGTTCAATCCCCGGCTCTGCCAGGAAATTTAATTCTGGTCTGAGCGCTGGAACGGAATTTACTCGGTTTCGTGGAAAAGAGCTGATGTGAGGTCGATTCCCACCTCAGTCATCTTAGAAGTGATTTTCCGAGGTTTCCCACGTCTACTTTGGGCAAAAGCCGGAATGATACCTAAATTTGAGGCCATGGCCACCTCCTGCCCAAATCCTAGCACTTGTTATAAATACATAGGCTACTACTGTAGTAGGCCTACAAGAATCACAGTGACACAGGTTATTACACAGATTCCACATACACAACCAACTATACGGGACTACATGACCAAGAATGTCGCAAAGCCAATAAATGAATCAACAACAACAACAGCAACAACGCCCTTTGGGTGTTCGTGAGGGGTTTTCAGAAGAGTAAACATGATGGTTGCCAATCCGCGGCCACCATGACCGCAATGGGGGAATTGCAGCAAGCGGAGGTTCGAATCCTGGTGCTGACAGCGGCTATCTTGAGTGTGGTTTTTCCACACTTCCTCCAGGCAAATGCCGGGATAGTACCTTACTTCAAGTTCTGGGCTAACTACCCCATCCCCGATCATAATAATTATTTACAGTTACAGATAGACTGCCGGCGTTTATCTGTGCACTTGACCTTGAGAGTGTTATTTGTAGCTCTTTAGTCGGCCAAAATGAATTTGCCTAATGACTGGGCGGGGTACAATATATAGTATATAATAGAGCTACAAATAACAGTTTGCATAGGCAACACTGAAAGAATGGCTTCAAAACTTTATATGACCTTGAGAGCTCAGCAGTAGGAAAGGGGTGTAGAGCGGTGCGGGGAGCGGGGTCGAATACTTCCCTACCTGAGAACATTGACGCGCGTGACAGTAGGTTCTCACAATCAGACACAGACACGCTCAGCGTGAGAAATGCTTAACGCTGCAGTAGTATACCGGGCGAGTGGGATGGGGAAGTACACAGCTAACTGCCGGTAAGTATAATTACACTCTACTACAGTCACCACAGAAACACAGGTTATCATACAAATTGAACACATACTCAAATAGCCTACATGGGGCTAATGACCAAGATGTCACATGCGTCTGAATCGAATGAACAACAACGTGCATATTAGCCTATGTGTCAGGCGCTGGCAACTCGGAACAACTTACGTAAATGAAACCAATTACTTGATGCTTGCAGCTTATGTAAAACGTAAGAAGTGCAGTTGTCACCATTCATTACCTAAGCCCTGTGAAAGTTTCTCAAGGATTTGGTGCGGATATGTCAAGCAGTGTTGCCACCTAAGATTTTAAAAAACGCCGCGTAGTAGTCAATATTGGCTACATTCCTATGTTATCAATTTAGGAAATATAATTTTTGCAGCTAACGAGAGTTTTGTAACATAAATGCTTTTCAGTCCGTCAACACGAATTGGGCGGGAAGTATTAAGTTAATTATATTAACACCATAACACCTGAACGAAATATTTACATTAATTATGGATACACTAATTACCGACAGCGGTAGCTACCCTGGTTAACGCGCAGCTCTAGGCAATGGGGATAAGTTATCTGCGTACTCGGTAGACGTGGGTTCGAGCCCCACCGTCGGCCGTCCTTGAAATGGTATTCCGTGGTTTCCAATTTTCAACTCAAGGCAAATGCTGGGATGGCACCTTCTGACAGGCCACGGCCGCTTCCTTCCTCATCCTTGCCCAGTTTCATTCATCTTCATTCATTTAATCTCTCATTCATTAATTCCTTTCATGAAGTTGGCGTTTGGAAGGGCATCCAGTCATAAAAACCACCCGCCACATTGACATTCATTGCATCACATTTATACACTAATTAACGAGGCTGAGTGTACTCCGTTTTAGCCCTCAGACCAGAATTACATTACTTGGTAGAGCCGGGGATCGAAACCAGACCTCTAGGGTGACAGCCAAGAATGCTAGCCACTACACCACGAGGTATACAAAACTTATTACAGTATACTGTATGTCGTTGAGTGAGTAAACCTTTGAATTTGCTAACGTCTAATGTGACAAGCTTTTGATGTGATTGCTGTCACAGATAGGCTACTGTATTGTCCGATCCTTTTCAAAGCTTTCAATTTATGACCGTGTTGGAAGCCATTTTTCAGTGCTGTCTTAGTAATCGAAATTTAATGTTTTTCAGTCGGGCTAACATGATTGTACCTAATTGTAATGGGTGTTTCCCTAATCCTGAAAAAACAGGCAGTGACGAGAGAAGCTGGATGGAACAGGACCCCTCATCACTCAAGCAGCTAAGTTTACAATCCATTCCCACCTGACCATTTAATAACAATCACACTAAGCAAGCGAACTTGAAGATCAATCACCACTATCAGTATCTCAACAACAAAAATCACATAGGCCTATAACTAACAAATCTTGATTAGTTCTTCTAGTTTAATTACTACTGCAACTAAATAAGTGTATACATTGTAAATACCATCACCCATACTTGTTGACATATCATTAATAGCCTAAGTGTAAAGGATCCGATGATAATCGCTTGACGATTGAAACTGGTCATCCAAGTGTATTTGTTAATCTCACGTAAATGTTTTTCAAGATTAGGGATGCACCCATTACGATTGGGTACAATCTTGAAAAACATAAAACTTCGGTTCGTAATTTACTGATGATCTTGTTTAGCCTATTTTCATTTTATGAAATAATAGGCTTATGAGATCACCTTTTGTCCGTGTGTGCGTAGGCTATGTGTGTGTGGTGTGTGTGTGTGTTCCCATCCCTAATAACTTCTAAACGGCTGGAGCGATTTTAATGAAACTCGGTAAGGTCATAGCACCATTTCGGCCGACTCCGACCGTGCCCTTCAAATTTTATTACCTCGCACCAATTCAACATGGCAGCTGTGCGGAATATTTCATCAGCATTCAATATCTCAGAAACGATTACCGATATCACCCTGAAATTTTGTACGGTGATAAAGGGCACTACTAAAGGTTCAGCTATGCGACTTTCAGAAACCTGGTAACTACAGAACTAACATGGCGGCCAAGCGAAATTGAGACTTTTAAATAGACTTTTAAATAGACTTTTCTCACGATTTAACTTTCCAAACATAATGAAACTTGGTACAGCAAATGCTTATACACATAGTAATGCACTGGCAACTAACTTAGTTCAATTGTTTACATAACCTCAAGAACGGCTGTGCGAAATATTTCACTGGCATTCTATATCTCCGAAACTACTACCGATATCAACCTGAAATTGTGTACGGTGATAAAGGGCACTACTACAAGTTTATCTATGTATATTTCAAAAACCTGTCAAATACAAAACTAACATGGCGGCCAAGCGAATTTGAAACAATTTAAGAGACATTTCTCGTGATTTAGCTATCTGAGCGCTGTGAAATGTGGTACAATAATTGATTATACATATTGTAATGCACTGGCATCTAATTTAGTCCAATTGTTTACATAACCTCAAGATGGTGGCTGTGCGAAGTTTTTAAATTAAGTTTTTATTTCTTGTGTCGTAATCATGCGATTGAAGAGAAAGTTTGAATAATGAAGCTACGCAATAATTGACCTTTAATGGTACATAACTCCATGGCCTATACACATAACACTCCAAAATGACGACCATCCGATATATTTAGACGAGTCTCAATATCTACGAATCTTTTACATCAATCAAACTGAAATGTTTTATTTTCATAAAGGCAATGGACATGATTTCACCTATAGGACTTTCAATAACATGGTGAGCACAAATCCAACATGGCGGCGACGCGAATTATAAATATTTAAATAGACGTTTCTCGCGATTTAACCATCCGAGTGCAGTGAAACTTTGTACGGTGAATGCTTTTGCAAATGTTAATCCACTGGCATCTAATTAATTTCAATTGTTTTCATAACCACAAGATGGAAGCTGTGCAAAATTTTAAAATCTCGTTTTTACTTCTTGTGTGCTAATCATGCGATTGAAGTTTGAATACCACACGTACACAATAATCTCCATGTAATAGTACTTAAATAAAAATCAAACATGGCGACCATCTGAAATATTTAGTCGGTTCTCAATATCTACGAATCTATCACAACAATCAAACTGAAGTTTTGTATGTTGATAGAGGCAATTAACATGAGTAGGATATATGAAAATAGGCTGTATAGTTCTTCACGGAACTAATTGTTTATAATAGAGAAAGAGAGATTAATACAACATTCACGCATTACTCGTGCAACAGAAATGAAAATTTGTATGTGTAAACTTATCAATTCATATTTGGTAGGTCTAATGTCCGTTTCAGTTTAACGTTCGTATATAACTGATAATCTTTTATAATATATTAAGATGGATTAATACAGCATGCACACTTACAATATGAAATAGAACTTAAAATATGACTGCGTAAACTTCGCAGGTTCCTGGGTAATCCTGTTTCTGCGTCCGCACCAAACCACACCTCACCGCAGACTAAGCAATACTAAATTTAAAAAAAGGTTGTCGACACATTTTCGTTAAAGTCGCTATATCTAGCGACAAAGATGCTAAAATGGCAACATTGATGCCATGGGATTCCCTTGTGAGCGTGGGAATGGGAGATACTCAACCTCGTGAGGTTAAATCGAGAAGAGATTGTTTCGATCCCTACCTCAGCCCCATCCTAAAAGTGGTTTTCCGTGGTATATCCACTTCAGGCAAATGCTGGGATAGTTGTTAACTTAAAGCCACGGTCACCTCCTTGCTAATCTTAAGCTCAATTACAAACACGCTCTTTACTTCAGACACCACAATAAGACAGGTTGTCAGACATATACACACCCAAGTGCACATGGCTGATATCCATGGTGTACAAACCGCGAAATGAAACAACAACAGGAGTAACAACATCTTGTTATTTATCTTGAGTGAAGAAAAGGAAGGAAAGTTGTTATTTTACGTGACTGTTAATCTCACGATAGGCCTAATGAGTCTCGGGACCTCCATTTTACGTGGATCCTGAACCACAGGACGTGATATTTCATTTCGAAAATCTCACTTGCATTGACTGAGAATCGAACCCGGTCCGCCTTGGTGAGAGGTAAGCAGCTTGACCACTGCGCCATCACGCCACTCATCATGGAGTGAGTATGGATTAGGAAAATTCGTACACAGTTTGACCATTTTCAACGTCAGAATTCGAACCTCGGACTTTATGATCTGAGATTCGAATTCAGCGTTGACAGGGGCCATCCTGAGGGTGGTGTTTCAGACAGTACACAGACTCTTCTGATAACGACGTTAGAAATCTATTGCGTTCGATATTGTTTTCCAATAAAAAACGCTTTTCGTTCCTTCTCGCTAAGCATTGAAAAGAAAATCAATCTCGCCGTATAATTGCCTCTGTGAGTGTTCATTCAAATCGCAGTCGTGAAACCTTATGTCGTTCCTTTGTGGACTACGCGAGATAAGTTATTATAGCGTGGCGGCAGGTTAGACCTGGCCCGTCATGGCGGAGTCTCGTCAAGGCGGGGAAGTGGTGGGATCACTAGGCGCGCACGATTTCCCCTCTTTGCTGTAACAACTCAACTCAACTCAAAGAAGGTAGCACGTGGTGAACTGAGAGCGCACCTACTGCACACACTGTTGACAGCAAGCTTGTTGCCATGCTTGTCAAAGAACAGAACCGCTCCGTCTTGCATCGCATGCCTTGACATCATCTGTACTCTGCGAAGGTTCTGGGAAGAATGTCTACTTGGCAACATTCAACTAGCGCGTGGCGAAGTATGCGCTCACTGGTTGACGAAGAATCCTGGCGGGGGGATGACGTAATGCACGTGGACGCACATGCGCATAAGCAGGTTCAGATCTAACTTGCTCCGTTATAACTGATCTCCGCACAGGACTCTTGAGGTAGGGATACCAGTGTTGCTCAATATTAAGTTGAGACTTCGAGACTCGACACCCAGTTTCAAACACTTCGAGTGAGTTTCTAAGGGCTACGGACATCTTGGTCATCAGCCTCGTCTATTTGGGTAAGTGTTGAATTTGTTTCATGATAACTTTTATCATTATCGTGTTGGAAGCCATTTTCAGTGGTGCCTTAGTAATCGAAATGCCATGTTTATCAGTCGGTCAACATGACTGAACCCAATTGTAATGAATGGTTCCCTAAAAAAAAAAAAAAAAAAAAAAAAAAAAAAAAAAAAAAAAACAACATGAGATTAATAAATACACTTGGAAGACCAGTTTCGATCGTCAAGTGATCATCGTCAGATCCTTTACACTTAGGCTATTAAATCTATGTTTATAACTATGGGTTATGCTATTTACAATAGAAACATTTAGTTGCAGTAGTGTTTAAACTAGCACAACTAGTCAAGATATGTGATTTTGTTTTGTTGAGATACGGTACTGATAGTGGTGATTGACCTTCTGTTGGTACGTATTTTGGGGGTATATATTGTGAATACCATAACCCATACTTACAGGCCTAAACATAGATTTAATAGCTTAAGTGTAAAGGATCTGATGATGATCGCTTAACGATCGAAACTGGTCATGCAAGTGTAACTTATTTATTAATCTCATGTGAAATGAAAATCCACAGCCTGTTTCCAGTCTCCGACCGGGTCAGGAATGGAATGAATGAAGCCCCCATCTAGCGGCGAGGATATGAACTGTGCCGGCTGCCGAGGCCTGACGCACTCCTCTGGGGCAATGATTAAATGAATGACAGATGAAATGAAATGATAGTGGAGAGTGTTGCTGGAATGAAATGTTGACAGGGAAAACCGGAGTACCCGGAGAAAAACCTGTCTGCCTCCGTTTTGTCCAGCACAGATCTCACATGGAGCGACCGGGATTTGAACCACGGGCCCAGCGGTGAGAGGCCGGCGTGCTGCCGCCTAAGCCACGGAGGCTTCATTTA
This sequence comes from Meconema thalassinum, assembly GCA_946902985.2. Lineage (NCBI taxonomy): Eukaryota > Metazoa > Arthropoda > Insecta > Orthoptera > Tettigoniidae > Meconema > Meconema thalassinum. The sequence continues at coordinate 846,358,125 of OX336389.2, forward strand.
TTAATCTCATGTATTTTTATCATTTCAAATGATCTTGTCGACTTCGTCGTTATGCTTTGGGTCTAACGTTACACGGGACGGAGACGGTTGCGTTACGGAGACGGAGACTGTGACGTCATGCAGCCGCGCGAGGACGGCGAGTGCGTGACGTCATGCAACCACGCGGGAAGCCTAAGTTAATGGTTAATGGAGTCTGTTGAAAGAGTCCTGGGGCGTCGAGCAACCTGGGGCTTCGAGCGAAGCGAAAAGAATACAGATTGACTCCTAAAGAGGTGTACAAGATGCCAGATAGGAATACGGGGTGACTCCTAAATAGATATACCAAGACGCCAGATAAGAATACAAGGTGACTCTTAAAGAGGTGTACAAGATGGCAGAGAAGAATACAGGGTGTCTCCTAAAGAGGTACACAAGATGTCAGACAAGAATACAGGGTGCGTCTTAAAGGGGTGTGCAGGATGTCAGAGCAAAATACAGTACAAGATGCCAGATAAGAATACAGAGTGCCTCCTAAAGAGATGTGCAGGATGTCAGAGCAAAATACAGGGTGACACTGAACGAGGTGTACAGTATGTTAGATTCAATCAAATACAGGGTGACCCTTAAAGAGGTTTGCAAGATATCAGATTCAAATAATGGGTGACCCTTAAAGAGTTGTAAAAGATGTCAGACTCAAATACAGGGTGACCCTTAAAGAGGTGCCCGCGTGGGAAGCCTAAGCTAATGGGTAATGGAGTCTGTTGAAAGAGTCCTGAGCCTTTCTAACATGTGTAGCATTTTTCAGGATTAGGGAACCACCCATTACAATTGGGTACAATCGTGTTGACCGGCTGGAAAACGTTACATTTCGATAGACTAACCTTTATTTTTGTGGTGATTGTAGAAGTGTGTGGACGTAAATGTTAGGGTCTACATTTGGGCAGTTGCCCCAGGACTTAGTATGGCCTGGAGGGAGTTTGGAGGAAAACGGGAAAAAGCACACTGAGGATGACCGCTATCAGTGCTTGGTCTTAAACCTTCGATCTCCGGAGTTCCAACTCCGTCATGTAGTCGTAATACGTGACTTAATGAACACGGCTATGCTGCCCGGTGCAATGAAAGTTAATTAGGTGATTGTGTTTCAGGGTGAGTACGGCTCCATCATGTCCAGCCTGATAACAGTGTTTCATTTTCGCCACGAGATACCAAATGCGGACGAAGAAGATGAAGGAGTGTACTTATTGGATAGCCAAGAACAAAACGGTCCTTACTCCCAGGTAAGTAATATTGCCTGTCCACTTTATTTTGGAATGTAGGCCTACAGTTCATAAACCTACAAATACCCGTAACGTAATCTAGAGTTGCAATGAGCTCTCAACTATTAGAAATACCATGCCTCTAAATACAAATTAAGAAACTTTTATTCAATTGTTGTACATGTTTTGGTCTACGGTGAGACCATCTTCAGGTAATCTTTGATATTTGAACTCACCTGCTATTTTTATAACAGGATAAGTCAATAGATATAGCATCACAACCTCACCATACATTATACTACCTCCAATAACAGGTGATTCTCAAATTACAACCAACGTTTGAATAATTCCATTCATTTCAACTCCATCGGGTGAGTAAGCCGTGGTCGTTGCGGCGTGGCTGCAGGCAGTCGCTCAGATCCGGGAGGCGAGGAGGCTCGAATCCCCCCCACCACCGCGCCAGCAACCTTGAAGATGGTCTTCCGTGGTTTTCCATCTTCCTTCCAGGCAAATGTCGGGGTTGGTCCCTAACGATAGGCAACAGCCGCTATCTTTCAATTCCTAGTCCTTACATTCATACTTTCCTCCCCAGACAACAGTCCACTCGCGAGGGTACTCGTAGCTCACTCCATGGGTGTCCGCATAGAAGCAGCTACAAACTCTGGCGAGCCGAACATGTCCTCGGACACTCCCGGCACTAAAAGCCACACGCTAAATAAAAAAACTCCCATGCAAATATAACTTGCTTGGCACAAGAGAGCATAGCATTGTTTCGAGTGAAACTTGTAATAGAAGTAAACATTCATAACTTATAACATCACGGAATGATTAAGTCCTCATGAAGTAGGCCTATACAATATTATTTTGTGAAGCAATCCGAAAAAATAACTTATAACAACACGTCAAATGTTCAGACGGAGCCGTCAATTATTGCATAATAGTCAGTCCACTAATTCGAAAACACCTTATCTCTCTCCTCATATTGATATATTCCATAGAGGTATTCCAAATTTAATTTTAGTCAAGTACATTATTAGAATGTTTTATTGAGAAACACAGAGATATTGTCATTCTTATTTTAAGTCAAGTGTATTTGTAACGATATCCATTTTAACCTGCTTTCAACGACCCTTTATTAAACGGAAACTTATATTTAATGGTCCCGTGAACTTAGGGACGAAAAACGTGTTAAATTCCCTTCATTAGACGGAAACTTTGTTACGCGGACAATGGAAATCAAAATACGCATTTAACGGAGAATTTCCAACTTCCAGAAGGCTTGATTAGAACATTCCGGCACTCTTTGAAATTTTACTGTATCTGCTGTAGGCTAACAGTTGATTCCGTAGCTAACAAGGAATGTGCAAACAGGTCTTCCTCCTTTTGTTCTCCAACTTACACGTCAAGGTGTAAGATTATTTGTCTGGTTCCTGTTGCCCATACCTTTTCCAATACTCGCTTTAATGAGCTGTCAACCAACAAATGCCTGTCTTTATGTTCATTGTAAGTTTTACTGTACAGTACTGTATCAATTCGTAGCAGAAATATATAATTCCAACTCCGAATAAGGTGTGTTTAAGAGCCTCGGTGGCTTAGGCGGCAGCACGCCGGACTCTCACCGCTGGATCCATGGTTCAAATCCCGGTCACTCCATGTGAGATTCGTGCTGGACAAAGCGTAGACAGACAGGTTTTTCTCCGGGTACTCCGGTTTTCCCTGTCACAATTTCATTCCAGCAACACTCTCCACTATCATTTCATTTCATCAGTCATTCATTTAATCATTGCCCCAGAGGAGTGCGACAGGCTTCGGCAGCCGGCACAGTTCATATCCTTGCCGCTAGATGGGGGCTTCTTTCATTCCATTCCCTGACCCGCACGGTCGACTGGAAGCAGGCTGTGGGTTTTCGTTTTCAATTAGGTGTGTTTACTCCTCATCTTGCCTAGTATGCCTCATTATAGTGTTGCTTTGAGGTTCTGTGGGTATCTGACGACCTAACCTGTGGCGGTACTCTTTGAGGATCCAACCAGCCTCTGGGCTGACCACCTAACAGACAACGTGTGTACTTGAGTGTGTACATGAGTTTAAAATACAATGTTCGGCATGACCATGAGGGCAGGGGTTGGTAACCAGCCGGAAAGTAATAAATGGAAGGCAACAGAGTTGTGACTTACGAAGTTTCGGTTATTAATGACGTTATGCTTGCTCCTTAGGTTGCTCTTACGATAAATCTACCGACAGCAGTGGCTACGCTCGCTAAAGCGCAGCGTTAGGTCATGGGGCCAAGCTCTCTGCTGACTCGGTAGACACGTGGGTTCGAGCCCCACCGTCAGCCATTCTTGAAATGGTTTTCCGTGGTTTCCCATTTTCAACACCAGGCAAATGTTGGGACGGTACCTTTTGACAGGCCACGGTCGCTTCCTTCCACATCCTTGGCCAGTCTCATTCATCTTCATACATTCCATCTCTCATCCCGACGCGCTGGTCGACTACGGGCGTCGACTAGAAAGACCTGCACTCGGCCTCTCAGGAGGCCACACGAAGAAAAGAACGATTAATCTTCCATCGCTTTACCCTAAAGCATGTAGAATGAGAGTTTAGTTAGTTATTAATGTTTTAAGGGGCGGAACAGCGAGGTCATCTGCCCATGGGTGTGAGTTTAGCAGGAAACAGTTTTTGCAACTGAAGATATAGGAAGTAGGTCATAGTTGTGTGTACGTTGTGTCTGTTAGGTGGTCAGCCCAAAGGCTGGTTGGATCCTCAAAGAGTACCACCACAGCTTAGGTCGGTAGATACCCACAGAACCTCAAAGCAGCACTATAATGAGTAGGGCTCGGATTTTTAGGTAAATAAATATTTTTTTATGTAAATACATATTTTAAGCATTTTTTCTATAAATACATAAATTCCTGTTCTTCCACTCATTAGCACATAAAAGGACATAATATTTACATTCCTTAAAATCAATATGCTAGATCTTTTAGTTTATTGCATTTTTGTTCTGTGTTACTTCAACGGGAAAGAACCTGTGAGCTATCTAATCTTCATGCAGAGCGTATGTCAGCTTGCAACTGTGTTATTCTTAACTTGTCGCCCCGTCCCACTCAATGCGGAAGCCAGGGATTTCCTTGTCCATAGCCATATTGCACCACGTGCTAGACCCCCCTCCCCCAGCTACCTGGAACCAGTGCCACTCACAAGCAGTTAATTTCTGGCACTGTCAACTGTAAGGCATTTCTACGATGCCTACATTTCATGAAACATATTGCCGCAGTTTCGCGCCTTCAGAATAAGTGATTCGTGATAATCGTCGGTCATTTGTGATGGACAACCAGAAGATGTATCTCGTGTATTGTAATTCTTCAGTAGTCAGTGAGGCATAGCATAAATTGCATTCGGGAGTACTGCATATTGTTTATATTCACATTAACAAACTAAATTATAATGAGATATTTTTACTTTTTTGTCACGTATTTCAGTTTTTTTTAGCGTATGGCTTTTAGTGCCGGGAGTGTCCTAGGACATGTTCGGCTCGCCAGTTTTGTAGCTGGTTCGAGACGGACACCCAATGGGTGAGCTACAAGTACCGTTGGGGAGGAAAGTGGGAATGGAAGGACGAGGAATTGGAAGGTAGCGGCTGTGGCCTATAGTGAGGGACCAACCCCGGCATTTGCCTGGAAGGAAGATGGGAAACCACAGAAGACCATCTTCAAGGTTGCCGGCGGGGGGATTCGAACCTCCTCGCCTCCCGGATGTGAGCGACTGCCAGCAGTCATGCCGTAACGACCTCGGCTAACTCACCCGGTAGGTATTTTTAACACATAAAAAATAAATATTTTCCCGATTTTTAGCACCTAAAAATCCGAGCCCTAATAATGAGTCATACAAGGCAAGATGAGGAGTGATGTAGTTTGCCATTGCTTTCCTCACTGAGTCAGAAAACAGACCCTACGAGTAGAACCTTTCACAGTACACACAGGCACTAGCTGTGCCCTGAAAGGCACTACTCAGCAGTAGTTTCCATATAATCACAGCCATGAGTGGGACTGAGACATCGGTGGAGAGCCACATTTTACTCTAGCCTGCGCCAAATGTACAGGACTGCATTCACCAAGAGATGGTAAACAGGTAAAAGCGTACTTGATGGAAAGTTTGGAGACGTGATAGCGTAGTGGTCAATGTGCTTGCCTCCCACCAAGGTGGACACGGTTAATCCGCAGTTAATTCAGATGTGATTTTTCAGATGAAATGACACATGTGTTGGTTCAGATTTCACGTAAAAAGGAGGTCACGTGGCTTATAATAGCAAGACTAATTGGCACTTAGAGCTACAAGCTTCCTTTCTTCGTTAGAGTCGTGTGTTCCGTGGGAAATTAAGCCAAGTGGGCATTTGATGGACTTGTGCGGTCAATGCGCATGTATGCTACAACACACACCTCTCCAACCGAGGAGCAGGTTGGCACAGCCTCTCACCAAGGTAGGCCGGGTTTGATTCCCGGTCAATGCATGTGAGATTTTGAAAGTGAAATGCCATGTCCTGTGATTCGGATTCCACGTAAAAAGGGGGTCGGTGCCGTGGCTCATAATCGCGAGATTTACGGTTACGTAAAACTACCAGCTTCCTTCCCGTGTCCATAGCCCACTGATGGCCCATTACTCGACTGAATAATTATAATGGTATTGGTATTACGTCCCTTTTAACTACTGCGGATTTTAGAGACGCTGGGGTGCCGGAATTTCGCCCCGAAGGGGATTTTAACGTGCCAGTAAATCTACTGGGCATTTGGGGAACGTCAAATGCCAGCTGACTGCGCCAGGATTCGATCCAGCTACCTTGGACACAGCAGACAAGAACGTTATCGCTGAGCCATGCAGCCAGTCATTCGACTGAATACACCTGACAGCCTTTCCTTGCCAGGTGGACGGGCTTGTTCCAGTCGGTTTCAGCTCGGAAAACTCGTCTTTCCTCCCAAGTACTGTACAATACAGCTACAGTATCTCGCTCTCACTAAGCAAGCAGCGAAACCGCTCACTCACAGCTTTTTTTATTTTTTTTATTTTAATGGGACTTGTTTATTGCCTTAAGGTATTTAAGGTACACAGGTGATTGTGAGGTGGTAGATGAATAAAGGGAAGGAAGGAAAGAAGTTTGTAGTTTAACGTGACCGTTAAACTCGTGATCATGAGCCACGGGACCTCCTTTTTACGTGGAATCCGAACCACAGGACATGGCATTTCACTTCAAACATCCCACATGTATTGAACGGAATCGAACCCGGTCCGCCTTGGTGAGAGGCCAACAGCTTGGCCACTGCGCCACCACGCCACATGAATAAAAATAGTAATTGATATACACGAGGATGGCGATGATAAGTTAGTATTTACGAGGGGAAGATCTCCCTCCACCTCGTTACAAGTGTGATGTATGACGACAAACTTTCATCACAGTTATAGTCTTCTTCTACTACGTAATGTGGAATGTTCATCTTCAGCGTTAATGACGAGAAGAGCACTTTGCACTAACACAAAATACTTATGACTCACATGATGCGGGTGAGCTGCTGGGCATAGTCCCCCAGGACAGCGAAGACTCGTGAGGACACACTCACCTACCTCGGACAGCATGTCGAGTCCTGTTTAGGGTCCTGAAGTTTTCAGCACACAGTGCACACAGCAACCGAGGAGTAACACTACCGCACTGTTCAGTTGAGGCGGTAGCAGGCTAAATGTGGGGCGGGTCACCCATTCAGGGGTGATGTAGGTTGTAGGACAGCTGTAGATGAAGAAATGCAGGACCCGGGTGAAGTGGTTGCAGGTCGATCGAATCAAATCACACTGCGTAAATCGGTGAAGGATTGTATCCTGATGGGAGCATAAAGTGCATAAGTCTGTCTCCACCATATGAATGCGATGGAGTCGGCTGTTTGTTGGTATAAGGTCATGGATTACTTTAGTCTATACCAACTTTCCTTCGCTGCGTTGGGAAGGATGCGATTGGAGACATTCCTCCATACTCGATTCCGGTGATTCCAGTTGACTATAATTGCGGAGTTCATAATTCTGGGAGCAACATACTCTTGTGCCAAGATAGAACGATACAGCTTTTTAGTTGAGATATCTGTAGACCTGATGATGGCTTGTGGCACATAGCTTAATTCAACTCTTAGATACCGGACATGGGGTGCATGATGATTGATATCATAGTAAGCTGGTGGGTTCGAGCAGTCATGCGGACTACACCATATCCGTAGGAAGTTATGTGACTCATTGGTCCCGAAGCCTGTAAGCAGTTGAAGATTTCGATTAAGGAATTAAGTTCTAACAGATTAGCAACTCTGAGTCAGCCAACAGCCTGTGACCTATGCTGTAACGAACTTCATGGTACAGCCAAACTCTGGTCTGAGTGGCCAATTCCTTTCTGCTCCTCCTTCCCATAGAAGAGCACAGAACCAGTCATCCCTCCAAGTTCTGATCACGCACAATGTTGCTTTACTTTGGGGATATCACGGGATTGTTGTTTCAGCAGGGTCAAGCTGTTGACATATTGCCTGATATGTTGGCCTAAGTTGTTGTTGAGGTTATTGATTCCTTTAAGGGCTTTGCGACATCGTGGTCATGTAGCCTCGTGTACTTGGGTGTGTGTAGAATTTGTCTGATAACCTGTGTCTGTGACGACTGTACTAGTGTGTGTATTACTAATTGAGATAGGATTTGGGTAGGAAGCGACCGTGGCCTTAAGTTAGGCACCATCCCGATATTTGCCTGGAGTAGAAGTGGGAAATTACGGAAAACTACTTCTTGGCTGAGTCGAGAATCGAACCCGGATCTTCCTAGCTTTGTTCGTTGCTAGATTGTTAGTTGCGGTAAGCTATTACTACGTCTATTGTGAGTTGTTTTATATTGAGGTCTGTGTGTCTATCTGGGCAATTACCTATACATTTAAAGCCTTAACTAACAACGTTACTCTCTCTCTCTCTCTCTCTCTCTCTTAGCGTTTATCTCGCAGTTCAGGGTCCAATGATCTAACAACGTTACTACCTCTATTACATTATACTTACGTAATATTTCCTATAAGAAAATCTTGTAACTGTAGAGCCATATTCTATAGGCCTAATACCAAGACCTCTTCCCGTCACTCTACTCGTGAGAAACAGTGCAATATCTTTGTTTCAAAGGAATAATTGTGATGGTAAAATATGGTGTTTCACCCTGTGTAGTGCATCGTTATGCAGCAGCTAATACATTGTGTTTCACCATGTGTATTGCATCGTGATGCAGCAGCTAATATATTGTGATGGTAAAATATGGCGTTTCACCCTGTGTAGTACATCGTGATGCAGCAGCTAATATATTGTGATGATAAAATATGGCGTTTCACCCTGTGTAGTACATCGTGATGCAGCAGCTAATATATTGTGATATAAAATATGGCGTTTCACCCTGTGTAGTACATCGTGATGCAGCAGCTAATATATTGTGATATAAAATATGGTGTTTCACCCAGTGTAGTACATCATGCTGCAGCAGCTAATATATTTTGATGGTAAAATATGGAGTTTCACCCTGTGTAGTACATCGTGATGCAGCAGCTAATATATTGTGATGATCGTGATGCAGCACCTAATATATTGTGATATAAAATATGGTGTTTCACCCAGTGTAGTACATCATGCTGCAGCAGCTAATATATTTTGATGGTAAAATATGGTGTTTCACCCTGTGTAGTACATCGAGATGCAGCAGCTAATACATGGTGTTTCACCCTGTGTAGTACATCTTGACGCAGCAGTTAATATATTGTGATGGTAAAATATGGTGTTTCACCCTGTGTAGTACATCGTGATGCAGCAGCTAATATATTGTGATATAAAATATGGTGTTTCACCCAGTGTAGTACATCGTGCTGCAGCGGCTAATATATTGTGATGGTAAAATATGGTGTTTCACCCTGTGTAGTACATCGTGATGCAGCAGGTAATTTATGGTGTCTTACCCTGTGTAGTACATCGTGATGCAGCAGGTAATATATGGTGTTTTACCCTGTGTAGTAGATCGTGATGCAGCAGCTAATATATTGTGATGGTAAAATATGGTGTTTCACCCAGTGTACTACATCGTGATGGAGCAGCTAATATATGGTGTTTTACCCTGTGTAGTACATCGTGATGCAGCATCTAATATATTGTGATGTAAAATATGGCGTTTCATCCAGTGTAGTACATCGTGAGGCAGCAGCCAATATATTGTGAAGGTAAAATATGGTGTTTCACCCAGTGTAGTACATCGTGCTGCAGCAGGTAATATATGGTGTTTCACCCTGTGTAGTTCGTCATGATGCAGCAGCTAATATATTGTGATGGTAAAATTTGGTGTTTCACCCTGTGTAGTGTATCGTGATGCAGCAGCTAATATATTGTTTATCACCAACAGGGACGAATCTACAATTTCGAATATATGAAGAAATTACGGAACTCAGGAAGAAAGGCCTACCTGGAAACAAGACAATGGTAAGTGCGTTCTTTTGTTTAGTTATGCTATTCAGTAATTGATAGAATCTTTCTACACCGTGTTTCATAACTTGACCACCTCGTGGTGTAACAGCTAGCATTCTTGGCTGTCACCTCAGAGGTCCGGGTTTGATACCCGGCTCTGCCAAAAAAAACTGGTGTCAGGGCTGGAACGGGGTACACTCAGCCTCGAATGGCAAAACTGAGAAGAGGAGGGTTCGATTCCCACCTCAGCCATCCTGTACCGGTAAGTGGTCTTCCGTGGTTTCCTCTACTCCAGGCATGTGCTGGGATGGTTCTTATCGCAAAGCCACGGCCGCCTCCTTTCCAATCTTATGCCCAATTTACAAATACACATACTAGTACAGTCATTACAGTAACACCAGGGACAGGATTTATAGGTTTGTTAAATTGTAATCTTAGGTTTTTAAAAACATAAAGTAGTTGGTTTTATGTTTAAAGTGTAGCAAAAGTTGGCATATACAGCGCAAAGCTTAAAATTAATGCCTAATTGTTAGTAGAAAATCTGATTGCTACGAAAGTGTAAATATTTTACATAATGATTCGTCATCAAATTGTCACCGAGAACACACTTACAGGCAATATTTGCTCTCCTTAAATATGTTAATCATTCAAATTCAATGAAACCAAGGATGTCAGAGGTGAAAATGAAGTAAGATTGTAATTTTACGTGACCGTTAATCTCGCGATCATGAGCCATGGGACCTCATTTTTACGTGGAATCCGAAACACAGGGAATGGCATTTCACTTTGAAAATCTCACCTGCATAGACCGGGAATCGAACCCGGCCCGCCGTGGTGCGTGGCCAACAGCTTGACCACTGCGCCACCACGCCCCTGTGTCAGAAGTGATTTTTACACTCTAGTCCGTTTAATTAACTTTGTTTATTTAGAATACTGTACAGGTAACTTGGAAAAAATAAGAGATTTAATTCCACTTTTTTGACAGTAACTAACCTAACAATAAGGTAATTTAGCCGCACTTTTCTTGCTTACAGTAAATAATCAAGTATCTATTTAATTTCTCTACTGTAAAGCTCTTTCTATTGTCACTTAAAATGCTTTTGAAATTTCAACCTCACATGAGGTCATATGAGCAAATTTCAGCGATGCCACTGCAGCAGACCTCCATGTTAGCTGGTGATTTGAATGTTGCTCTCTGTGGAGAATGGAGCACACCGTTTTCATCTGTTGAAATCCTGGGTTCCTCTGAAGAATATTATTCAGCTTGCATGTGACGGTTTCACCAACATGTCCTGGGACTTGTTTCTTGAGAAGCGAGTCTTTGATTCTGTTGGTATCTTTGAGTTCTAGCTGCACACAGCCACGTTCACCAGCGTGTCCGCACTGACTCTGGTTTCTGGTTGAAGAGAGACTCCTGGCAACATATTCTTAAACCAATGAATCCAAAGAGATGCTTTTAAGAAGATTTTCTTCACAGACGAAATAATGGGTCTTGACATCTGGAATAAGTCCTCTAGTTTCCTCCGCTACACGATGCATACCGTTCGCCAGACACGTAACGTGAAGCTTGTTGGGACTGAAAGCTGCCAATGCCTCTCTAGCCTTAAGCATGTATGCAGGACTGTCGGTTAGCAAAAGTAAACAAGATGTTCAGTAAAGAACATATAGCCTAATTTCTCCTAAATGCGTGCGTATTGTTATAACTCTTTGCCCTTTTCAAGGAGTATAATTGAATGTTGGTTGTAGTAGCTTGTTGAAATACAACGTGTTATACGGATATTAAACATGAATATGAGATGCCCTTTGCTAGTGCTACCTCTGTACAAAATTTCATTCAATTCGGTTTCACCGTGTTTGAATTGATATGGTGAATCGATTTGCAAACTACATGCCTGCTATCTGCAAACTATTGGGCTGATGACCTTGTAGTTCAGTCAAAAGATGCTTACCACAAAAATGTATGTTGTTGCAAAATTTGGTAGAGATCTAATGATTAGGTTGGTCGTAATTTGATTTAAGCTTTTAACATTTGGGTGGCCGCCATCCGTTTCCGTCAAGATGGCGACGATATAAAACATGACACTGAGGTGCCCTTTGCTAGTGCTACCGCTGTACCAAATTTTGTTCAATTCAGTTTTACAGAGTTTGAATTGATAGGGGGAATCGATTTGCACACATGCATGGCCACCATATGCAAACTATTGGACTGATGGCCTTGTAGCTTGGTCCAAGAACGCTTCTCACATAAAGGTATGTTGTTGCAAAATTTGGTAGAGATGAGATGATTAAGTTGGTCGTAATTTGATTTAAGCTTTTAACATTTGGGTGGCCGCCATTACGTTTCAGTCAAGATGGCGACGATACAAAACATGACACTGAGTTGCCTTTTGCGAGTGCTACCTCTGTACCAAATTTCGTTCAATTCGGTTTCACCGTGTTTAAATTTATAGGGAGAATCGGTTTGCACACATACATGGTCGCTATCTGCAAAGTATTGGGCTGATGACCTTTGGTGTGGTCAAAAAATGCCTACCACATAAAAGTATCTTGTTGGAAAATTTAGTGGCGATGAGATGATTAGGTTGGTCGTAATTTGATTTACGCTTTTAACATTTGGGTGGCCGACATTACGTTTCCGTCAAGATGGCGGCGATATAGAACATGACACTGAGGTGCCCTTTGATAGTGCTACCTCTGTACCAAATTTCGTTCAATTCGGTTTCACCGTGTTTGAATAGATAGGGGGAATCGATTTGCACACATGCATGGCCGCCATCCGCAAATTTTTGGGCAGATGTCATTGTAGTTTGGTCATACCATTCCTCATACATAAAAGTGAAATGTTGCAAAGTTTGGTAGAGATCAGATGATTAGATTGGTCGGAATTTGATTTAAGCTTTTAACATTTGGGTGGCCGGCATTACGTTTTTGTCAAGATGGCGACGATATAAAACATGACACTGAGGTGCCCTTTGCTAGTGCTACCTCTGTACAAAATTTCGTTCAATTCGGTTACACTGTGTTTGAATTGATAGGGGGAATCGATTTGCACACACACATGGCTGCCATCTGCAAACTATTGGGCTGATGACCTTGTAGTTTAGTCAAAAGACGCTCGCCATATAAATATATGTCGTTGCAAAATTCGGTAGAGATCGTATGATTAGGTTAGTCGTCATTTTATTTATGCTTTGAACATTTGGGTGGCCGCCATTACATTTCCGTCAGGATGGCGGCGATATAAAACATGACACTGAGGTGCCCTTTGCTAGTTCTACCCCTGTACCAAATTTCGTTCAATTCGGTGTCACCGTGTTCGAATTGATACGGGGGACAGACATTCAGAGTACACACACACAGACAGACACACAATTTTTCGCCCTGTGTTGATCTCTTAAGTCTACTTTCATTTTTTGCAAAAATCGAAAGTAGGCAAAAAATTTTCATCCTGATTTTCTCCACGCCAAAATACCGTTAATGCATCCTGAACTACACAGGCAATAGTACTATGATTCGTTTTATCCAAACACTTTCACAAAATGAGAAGGTGTTTTTCTGGTGCAACGGGATCCTACTTTCCCACAACAACATTGGCAATAAAACTCCCACAAGAATCTGTAGTTTCATGTACTGAGAAATAGATGTAGCTGTCACCCAGATTCTTCCAAATGTCTTCGATTTTTCCATTGTATATTTTGTGAAAGTAATTCTTATGTGAAGTTGATTCATCAGGAAATTATTTGCCACCGACGTCTACGAGAAATGACTTAAATTTGTTATATTTCAGGATATGAAATGGTATATTAGAAGAAACAAGGGTTTCGCACAGACGGATGTTGAAGTTGTCCTGTTCTATTCCAATAACCTAAGAAATGAACGGTTGAACTTTGCGCTTTTGCCTACCCACGTTACCAATGTGAAATGCTGATTCTTTGTGCTGGAGCAAGTGAGATTTCTGTTCACATTTCACCTGTACATTAAAATAAATATCAGTTAATTGTATATAAAAAGTAAATCTGTATATACGTCAGATAGATAAATAAAAAATAACACCCAATAAATAAATAAAATAAATCAGCACATTTTCTTCGGGCAAGCTGTGGTAAAATTAGAATCATCACCATTCCACTGCCGTCGCATCGACTCAACTTCTTACGGCATAGTCAGCACTACTTAACCCTTACCGAGTCTTTTCCGGAATATCTTTGCCCTGCGTGTCGTTTACGATACATTCCGCTACGTAATTCTTGCTCTGGTGGGTTGCGTACGGAATATTCCGCAGGTTATCTTCAGTTTACAATTCATTACGGTAGGCATAGGAAAGTATTGGAGAACCTTTACGAGCGCACCTAGACCAGGAAATGACTACGGTACGTGAATCATTTCATTAACATTTTTTTTTTAGTTTTGATGAGATAGGCCTACTTGAGTTTGTAAGTATCAGTTGATACTTGTGTAATCTATGATTGTAATGGCGGGCTCGGACTATAAAAGTCTAGCTACGATTTCAAGGTATTTGGACGAATCGGACAGTGACTGCTGTGGTTTTGAAGACAGCGTTGAATAGATTGTGGGTTTATCAAGTAACAATGAAACTGGTGGAGATCAGAGTAGCTGTGATGCAGATACAAGTGTGGTAGGCCTGTTCCAATGTAAGACTTCTTTCAGCGTTGTAAATTCCATGGTTTTCCTGAACTTATTCAGATTTTGTATGTTTTTCTCGTTGTTAAATGCTTACGAACAATATAGAAAAGTAACAAGAATTTCCGTGAAGAACTATACAGCCTACTTTTCATGCCAATGATTATTCTACAGAATATGAACCTATCTAGAATAATGACGAAATTAAGTTGGTAATATCGACATATCTCTTTAGTTCAAAATATACCTGGTATAATGTAGCCTAATAGAGCACTACAGTTGGCAGCCCTGGTGACTGAATATATTCTTAGTTCCATCTCTTAAGGTACAGAATACAACATTTGGTTGAAGTCCAATGGACGTTACATGCAGTTAGACACTGGATCTATCAGCACGCGTAAAAGCATGTTGCCAACAATGTCATGCGTGTGCTGGTCAGAAATAATCTGAAATATTATGATATTTTGTTGTGCCAATTTTGGATGAAATCCATTTGTTAGTGTAGAAGTTACATGCATTTTAAAATTGGACATATCAGCAGGCATAGAATCATGTTGGCAGCAGTGACTTATATTAATTACTTCAAATTAATCTAGAATGTCAGGTGCTATACGTGTGCAAAGTATAGAGCTGTTGGCTTGCATACTTTCTGATATATTGATATTAGGGTAAAAAGAATATAGACAGCATTTATTAACAGTTGGCAGCCCTGATTGCTCTTAACAATACTTATAGTCATATCTGTTATGGTACACATAGCACATACGAAATTTGGTTGAAATCCAACTGATAGTATAGAAGTTACATGTATTTAAAAATTGGTACTATCAGCAGGCTTATAATCATGTTGGTAGAACTGACGTATATAAGTTACTCCAAATTAATATAAAATGTCAGAATATACGTGTGCATAGTTTAAAGCTGTTGGCTTGCATACTTTCTGATATATTGGTATTTGGATTAAAAAATAGAGAGAGCAATTATTAACAATTGGCAGCCCTGGTGGATCTTAAGAATACGCTCAGTCATATCTGCTTATGTACAGATATTACATACAAAATTTGGTTGAAATCCAATTGATAGTGTAGAAGTTATATGCATTTGAACATTGGACCTATCAGAGGGCTTACAATTATTTTGGCAACACTGTCATGGTTGGCCTCCTGGAAATTAAACTGAAATAGTCTTATCTACATGTGTGCCAATTTTGGAATACTTCCCATGCATACCTTGCAAGATATCCAACATGGAGCTCAAATTTCTAGTGCGTTTTTTCAGCAGTTGGTAGCACTGACATCATTTTCAAATATGGACGTGAGCTATTCCGGTACACATCTTTACTCATACTAAATTTGGTTTTGATTGCTGCAGCCGTTTAGGAGTTGATAAGGGGGGACACACACACAGCCAGACAAGACAGACAGACAGACACACATTTTCCCGGATCGATCTCATGTCTACTTTTTCCTCATTTTTGCAAAATGTGAAAAGTAGGCTAAAAATTATAGGCATATCTCGAAAAATATCTTCAAAAATATGATTACTCGAGGAATAGTAAAACATATTTCAGTGACCCTGGAAGGGTTAAGACTCATGTAAACGACACAACTAGTCACTATGAGTTCTACGCCAGTACTAAAATCTCCTGAATGTTCAAGTTGGCAGGTTGATATTAGGCAGAAAATAATATATTTCTCCACCTCTCTTCGTCACGGCTACACTACAGGGCTTGGTTGGCTCGTGACACAGCGTTGTCAAGTTTCCATCGTATCCCCCGAGAGCAAGCAGCGACACTGGACAGAGCTACATGCACTTTAGCAACACCGGAGATCTCTTTGTCCGCAGCGAACAGCGGCGGTGTTCGAAACCGATCTAGGTATCAGCTTTTTCGGTGCTTGCTACCGCCTAAACTTTGTGTCAGCGGTGGTATACCACGAAAGTGACAAAACAGTTAACGGTGTAGGTAGACTAATGTCTGAAAGCTGAAAAGTGCTCAAAGTATTTGAATTTTCTGGCAGGTAGGATTTCTCTCAATCAACTAGAGCTAGGAATAAACACTGTCTTGTGGTTTACTTTTAACATTTATGGACTAAAAATTCGAATATACTACAATAAATGGAACAAAACTGGAATACGGTATTTTTAGGTATTCGCATATCATTTAGGTATTTTAGGCACAACAGAATTCATGAATATGGCTCTTTTGAGTGTGATTCAGAGAAGTATTAAAGTATTTTTGTAATTAGAAGTAAGGAAAAAATAGGTAAAAACCTATGAATCTGGTCCCTAGTTATCACACAAACTCCACACACTCCCAAATACTCGGGGCCAAGATGTCGCAGCTCCTAAAATAAGCAACAACAATTCTTAACTTGTTCTATCAGGAATTTGCCATTTTATTCGGGTCACCGGTAGGCCTAGTGATTTGATTCCGAAAAATATATGATTTTTTTGGTTGGTAGATCATGCTTGTTTGCATTTATACTGGTTTATTACAAAACCATTCGGGATCTTTAGGGAATAACGCATAACTCACAAGATCGTTGGCTCACAAATGAACGAAACGCTTACTAAACGTGTCTAATGAAGTAATACGACGATGCTCAAATGACAGGATTTCACAATCACATCAATGACGAGAAAACGACAACATTATCTTGATGGAAACCACAAGAATGCTAAAAACACCAAGGAACCCATTGATGCGTGTCTCGTGGTTCACAAGGCTGTCGTTATACTTGTAATTTCGTTCAAGGATTGTTGAAAAAAGTGCTTCCCATCCAAAATTCTAGTGAGGCACAACGATAGCAAGCTGGTGATTAGAGCTGGAAGATAGAGTACTTATATGTAGTCTGTTGTTTGAGTCTTTACTCTTTTGACTGGTATAATGCAGCACTCCATACCTCCCTGTCCTGAGCTAATCGTTTCATCTCTACATAGCGATCACACTCTACATCCGAGGATATCTGTTTAACATATTCTAACCTTGGTCTACCCCTAAAGTTCATGTAATTGACCCCTCCTTCCATAACTAATTCCTGGGTGCTTTGTATGTGTCCTGACAACCAATCTCTTCTCTTCATTAGCAGTCGCCAGAAACATCTCTCCTCTCCCACTTGTCTCAATACCTCTTTATTTGTAACCCATTCTACCCATCCGATCTTTATCATTCTCCCATAACACCACATTTTGAGATTAGGTTGGTGGAGTTAATAATAAGAATAATAATTTTAAGTTGGGCGCCAGGTCGCAGCAAGTACTTAAGAACCAAATTTATATAATAATGATAAACCATATGGTAGAGCTGCAGAATCCTCTTCTTCCTCAGACCGCGACGTGACTGTGTCGACTAAACAATAAGTAATTGTTTTGGGAGTTAAGGATGCCTTATAGTATTTTTTTACATTCAAGAGAGAACAAACCTATCATTTATAAATAGAGTTAATTTATTACGTTAAACCACAGAAGCAAAGGGAATCAAAAATGAAAATTAATAATAATAACAATAATAAGATAATAATTTACTGAATTTACGAATCACGTGGCTTAAGTTGAAATGGAAGGACTACTAAGTTAAGTTAATTTAATAGAAGAAGCTTGAAATTAATGTTGCCTTAATAAAATTTCTGAGTTACTCAAGTATTGCATCTTCGTAGCTCACCGGGTTGGTATCTCGTAGATTGTGACCCCAGGTCACGGTTTTGCATCTTTGGTTGATGCTGTTGCATCGTTGATGAAGATATGAAGTTCGTAGCGTTGAAGATATTGAAGTTGTAATTTAGTTGAATTAAATTGAAGTTGCTTTTTGTGATGGAATCATGAATCCAAGAATCACTTTCGTGAACATAATCATACCCAATTATGCACGCGCCAGCTGGATAGAATTGTGAATCCACTGACTACCTCCACAAAGTTCGTATCTCTTACTTGTTCTAAGACTTGTTGCCGAAAATTCAAGATATGGATATCTACTTATGTAAATCAGAATAGTGTTACTGAAGTACAAATTAAACGGAGTCGGAAGAATAGTATTCCAGACAAAATTAAAGTCGTCTGAACAAAATATAACAATCGGATAGCTGTTGCCATGGTTAAAAGATCCGCCTGCTTTATCTTCGTTCTTCTTCGCCAGTGATTGGTCGCTGACGTCACATGCTGGTTCCTCCGTTCGTGAATATAATTTAATTGTACGCGCGCCAGAGTGAAAGACTCGCCACTTTTGGCGTCCCTGGTAGAGGCTAGAAATGTGGGCGTGACTTGTTCACCGTACTCGCTGTAAATTTCTATTTCTTGCTTCGGCTCCAATTCTCGGAAAGTTGAGTCATGGGCTTCTCCCTCATCCATATCTGAAGACTACTTACCGGGTTTGTTATTGAAAGTCAACAAACTACTCGAGCTCCTACCTATAATAATAATAATAATAATAATTGTTGTTTTAAGGGGCCTAACATATTTCCTACCTATAGCCTAGCATATTTCCATATGAAATGTACTAACTCCTCAAATCAAATTATTTCACGTAATATTAATTAATAAATGAAATAGTTATGTCGTTCTAATAATTTATATGTTGCATGAAATGTAAATTATAGGCAAGCATAGTATTTAAATGCAAAATTGGTATACAATTGAAATATTAAGTTAATAATAATAATAATAATAATAATAATAATAATAATAATAATATAGACTACATAAAGAAATTGATTCGATGGTCACAAATTGAGATCTTTACAATTTCAAACGTTTCAATTCTCTCTATTCTTCTGCACCAACAGTCCAAGTTTCACTTCCATAGAGTTGTAGAGATTTGAAGCCATTCTTTTTTCAGTGTTTCATATACAAATTTACTTTTTGTAGCTTTTAAGCCGGTCAACACGGGCCCATTTAATTGTTAATATTAACTAATACATGTATTTTTTCCAGGAGTGTATTTATATATTTGTATCTTGTACCCCGCCCATTCATTGGGCACATCAGTGTTGACCGACTGATAAGCTACAAAAGGTCAACTTCCATAGAGTGCCACGCTCCAGACAATGGCTTTCAAAAATGACTTCCTAATAACTATGTCAACACATTCCCTTTCTGTAGAAATGCTTTATTTTCCAGAGCCAACTTACTTTTTATATCCTTGCTTCGGCCATCACTGGTTATTTTGCTTCCTAAGTAACAGAAGTCTCCTACTTCCTTTAGCTTTTCACCTGCCAATTCGATGTCTATAGGCGTTCCTGATTTCTTTCGGCTGGATTCCAATATTTTGGTTTTACATTTATTAATTTTCATCATGAATTCTTTCATGAATACGGAGTCTACACCATTTAAAAACTCATTCATATCCCCTTCTTTGTCGGCTAGGATTATGATGTCGTCAGCAAATCTTAGAGTTGAAATTATTTCTCGAATCTTTACACCTACTTTGTATTTTTCTCCAATTTCGTTCATAGATTAAAACGTATGGGTGATAAGTTACAGCCTTGCCTTACACCATTCTGAATACCAGCTTCTCTCTCATGACCTATGGCTCGAATAACTGTTGCCCTGTTTCTGTATAGGTTTTATATCACCCTCTTATCCCTGAAATTTATTCCAATCATTTTCAAAATGTCATACAACCTACTCCAATCAACATTAAAAGCCCTCTCTATGTCTACATATGTCATGAACGTTCTCTTATCTTTCCTCATTCTACTTATTCCTTATTCCATAGACTTAGTGTAGCTTCCCTTGTTCCTACATTTCTCCTGAAACCAAACTGGTCTTGACCCAACTCTGTTTATATCTGACTTTCAATCCTCTTTTAAATTATTATAGACAGGATCTTTGAAGCATGAGTGATCAAGCTGATTGTACGGTAATCTTCATATCTGTCAGCTCCTGCTTTCTTCGGTATAGGGATTATAACATTCTTCTTGAAATCAGTGGGTATCTCACCTGTCTCATAAATCCTACACACCAAGTGAACTAACCTGATCAGACCTTCATCGCCTATACAGAGTAGCAACTCAATCGGTATATCATCTATGACTGGTGCTTTGTTCCTGCGTAAGTCTTTCAATGCTCTGTCAAATTCTGAACTCAATATTAAATCTCCTTTTTCACCCTCATCAATTCCCTCTTCCCTTTCCATTACATGATACTCAATCTCCTTTCCCTTAGGATACAAACACTCTTTGTAAGCTTTCCATCTCTCAACCTTGTCTTCTCTATCTGTTAGAGGTTTTCCATCTGAGTCCTTAATATTACAGCTCTTCGTTTTCCTTTCCCCAAAAGTACTCTTATTCCTCCGATAAGCTCTATCTATTTTTGCTAATTTCAGATAGTTTTCTATACCTGCACATTTCTCTTTCAACTATTCTTCTTTCGCTTTCTTGCACTTCTTTTAACCTCATTTATCAGAGGTCTGTATACTGCTTTCCCCCTTTCATCTCTAGCATTCTTGTGCTTCCGCCTTTCGTCCATTAATTCTAGTATATCCTGAGTGATCCACGGTTTTCTACCTATTCTTTCTTCCCTACCAATGTTTTCTTCTTAGGATTTTAACTATATCTAGGAAATAGGAGAAGGTAGATGATAACTCTGTATAATAATGGTGGTGTAGTGCACAGTGCTGAATACTGTTATGTCACACGTGAGAAATGGATTGTCGTAATATTCTGCTTCGTTGAAACTGGCACATGCTGAAAAATTAACATCTAACACATTTCGAAATGTGGTAACAATATTGTTCGTTAGATACCCAGATCTTTGCTAGGCGTAGCGTTGCATTGGCTGGTACTTGAAGGACGATCTTCATACCAATGCATATGTTTTGTACAGTTGTGGTTTGCTAACTTAAAATAATGACCAATAAATTTAATGTTTAAAATAATATGTTGATTAATTAACATAAATTACTTTTTCAAAGTTGGTGTAGTTCATGTCACTGATTCTGTTCCGCGAATGTTTTACATTTTAATCTCACTAGTGCTTTTAACTGAACTGGAATAGTCTTAGTTAATTTTTAAATCAATTCTCAATAAGATGTTATGGAAACTATTAATCATCAGCATTACAAGAAAACTGACACTGACAGCGACTTATAAATTGAATTCACATGCACTAATGTCCAAATTATAAAACTGATCTGTTAAAACAGGGGCGTCCAGCCTTTGCACTCTTGGCGTGCTAGCTTAGCTGCATCGCACGCCGGCATGCAGGCTCCTGACTCTCTTGGCTGGGCTGCTTGCCCTGACTGCCAGCGTCTGACCGTGACCACCGAGGGGAAGGCCATAGAGGTCCGCTATGACGTCACGGCCCGTCGATTCACTCTTCACAGTCACCCGAACTCACAAGTCCGTCTCACCGCATGACACAAACGTACTACCGTACTATTCGGTAAATTCTTGAACAACTATTAATTGAACAAGTAACTGTACATCATTTACAACTGCCTGAAACCTTAACGTTCATAGAGATCATTCGCTCAGCCTCACTGTAGTTACATATTTGTAACAGATTGTAGTACCGGTATCTCTAGTACTAACTTACGGAGAGATTAAGTCTAACTAGAACAGGTATGCTTGAAATATATTTTTATTTATTTTATCAAAGGAGGAATTAGAATATAATTATTCTTCACGGCTTGATATATCGGTCGTTCGGCAGTCGGAGGTAAACTTAAAAACAAAAAGGTTGTTAATTTTTTCGTTTTTGTATTTTTTTTCTAATGGCTCGTGACATACTGTGGGCTATATTTGAATCAGTGCGTTCCTTGTGCTATTGGTGTTATTAGTGCTAACCACTATAGGCCTAGTAGGCTATATTATGCCTTGAGAGTAGGAATGCAATACCTAAGGAAATGTAAAGTTTTGAAGAAATTTTTCAATGTTGCCTATACAACTCTTCAGTCGGTCAACGCAAGTTTGAACTGGCGGGGATACAATGTAATATTTTAAAAAAATCTGAAAAAAATATGTTAAAAATTTGGAAACTGAGGAGGTGCCTGGAGAAAAATAAAAACTTATACTAATGTCTTTTTGTCCAACACCATTTGATTAATAACATCAGCTACAAGGATGTGGCCCATAATTTCTATTCTACTTAGAAACTAAATAAATCTTCCATGAATGGAATTATTCCATCTTTTAAAATCCCCATTCACCTTGCCTTAACTTACAATTTGGAATTTTCAATGAATATTGCACATTAGTGTTAATTATAAATATCAATTAACTTCAGCAGTATACATATCCTGAAAAAAAATTCAGTACACATAGAATGAGTAGCCTACTATACTACAATATTAAAAATGAATTGAAAGACAAAATTACAGCTGGAGAAAAACATTTATTAGGCTACTCCAATCAATTGCAGCGTACAGAAAGGGAATGATAATGAGCACATTTTCAGATTCATTATTATAGATCAGATCACTTATAAATTACAGTATTTGAAGCCCATATCACACAAAACTCACTAAAGGAAGCTGTGTGATAGCTATTAGGATGTAAATAGCACATTAATTTTACCCCACTATATTAATTATTATAGCCTGTTTATAACTCCACTTCTGCATTAGTTAATGTTTTAATGGAATTCTAATTCACATGAGTACTCAGTGGAGTAATGTGATCGCTTACATCCCAGAAAAGTCCTCGTCATCAAGAAATTTGAAGGGGTGATGGTTGTACAATTAACTACGGTAGTGATAATTAATATTTAGAAATTATTTGAAATCAAATGTCATAAGGGGTCCTTTCAGAGGCTTTCTAATTGTCCATAATCAAGATCCCATAGAAATGAAAAATGAAAATAATAAGGTAAATACCTACACAATGTATATAATATGAACAACATGGAAAAGGGGGCAAGCTAAATCGTCCAGAACATAATCTAAAAGTTAATCATCTAAAACTGAAGTATTAAGGTCACATGAGCCTCCCATATGGTTACCGAGGCAATAAATAATAAGAGGAGACAATGGCTGAATAACAGAGAAGTTTTATAATTGGCAAACTTTTGTAATATTAAACACAGATCAATGAAAATTTACACAAGCATTCGTAATGAGTAAAGCATATTGTGTAATGACACATAGATTTTTTGGTTAATATTTGAACTCTTTCAAAAATGTTTCCTTATATTTTGTATCGCATCAGTCGGGTACATTTTTTTTTCAAAAACCCATGCAGATATCGATTTATAATTTTCCACACATATTTTAGAGCACAAGGAACGTTGTTTACTGGAACAGTTCCTTAGATTTTTCATTAGTTGAATTTTGAAAGGATTATAAAATTTGGATTCATTTTTTATGTACAGAATCTTACTTGGTAAATAATTGGCATATCGAAAAATGCTTCCAGTCAATTGTATATCATGTAATTTTCTATGTGAGTTTCAATTTTATCTTTAATTCTGCGAGTAGTTCTGGAGAAACAAGTACCTACACCCTGAAAATGACAAAACTTAGAAAAACAAGAAAATATAAATGCATGTTAGTTTTTTCAGTGTTTCACGGTCTAAAGGCCTCCATAACAGTACTCTTCCTCTCCTTCCTGATCCTCTACACCTGTTTTGTTGCCCCTCTTTTTTGTCTTGTCAACTTGGACTTATTTATGATAGTAGCATCTGCTTTCATGACACGAAGGCTGTCAATTTGTCCTAACATTTTCTCTGCAAACATGCCTGGTTCAAATCCTAGCTGATTTACGACATTAATCCCTTTGTTTCCATCATTGTAGACTGAAGCAGCCTCAAAAGCAGCCATTCACCAAATGGCTGGGAACAAATGTTGTCTTTGGACATCTTTTGCAAATAAGAAAATTTAAACTCTCATTAGGGTTTTGAGTTTTTCCATGTGGACATTTCTTGAGGAGCTCAGGTGAAGCGTGAGCTCGGTACACTGACTTAATTGCTAAAATAACAGCTTCAGGAAGGCGGTTCTTGTGAGTAAAATGTTCACCAGTTACTCTTGTATTTACACCAAGAATCTGAACTGTTCACTAGATAATGACAATTTTTCTTTTTAGTGAAGCACTGACAGGAGTTTGTATGGTTACATTCCTAACCTCAATATTCATTTGCTTTTCCGAATGCTGTTTACATGCATCTTCTACACTTTCTTGAATACTTAACAATGCCTAGCCATCATTAAACGACTGAATGTATAGTTCAGTCTCTATAAAACAATGTATCAGTAAATCTACTAGAAATGTATAACATTTTTATGAAAACAAACTTAGAGCTTTGCTAAAAACAGCTATTTTAGGGGCCGATAACCTAGATGTTAGGCCCCTTAAAACAACAATTATCATCATCATAAAAACAGCCACTGCCTTCTATCACATGGATCGAAACAGGCCTGTCCAATAACTACAGTAATCATAAATGCCAACTAAAATATGCTACATAGTTCATCGCCTGTCAAACTCATCCAGAACACGGAATGTAGGAAATAAACTTACAATAGCCTATGCAGGGGGCGTAGCCTCTGCACGACATCAATTCGTCTGTTATTTAACACACTTATAATTTTATTTCAGGTTCGGCATTTTGGGAATATGTTCTCAAAGCATGAAGCTTTCATATAAGTTGATTTTTTTAAAAGTCATATTTTGAAAATTTTCTGCCATCATCTTCCCTTAATCAAACTGAAGTATAAAGGTCATGGGAGCCTCCCATATGGCTACAGAGGCAACAAATATTAATCAAACTCAAGTATGAAGGTCATATGAGCCTCCCATATGCAGTGCCGGATTTCTGCCTAGGCCTACATGGCCGGGGCCTAGGGGCCCAGCCTGCCTAGGGGCCCCGGTAGCGGAATCTTTACATAAGCTAAAAAGCCTGGCTTGCCTTATCAAAGAGTTTTATCGAAAATAATATTATAATAAACTAGCAGGTACCCGCGGCTTCGCTCGCGTCATAGTCGTGTCATATTGTTATTCAATGAAATGCAGGTTTAACCCCGTTAACACCCCTTTAGAACCTCAATATCCAAAAATCCCTCCTTAGTAGACGATTTCGACACACAACAAACATATCCCCAAAATATTATTCTTCTAACTTTAATAGTTTTGGTTGGTCGATGAGAGTGAATATCCAAAAATCCTTCCTTAGTGGACGTTTTTCTTCCAGAATTTCACCCCTCCCCATGGGCCCCTTAAATTGGATTTATGAAAAAACGCTCGAACACCTATTTATTTATTTATTTATTTATTTATTTATTTTTAAGCTGATTGTTTTCCTCTGAGTTTCAAACTCCTCGCCTATGTCGTGTAAGAGATACACACTCCGTTAGGAATCTTTCAACCCCCACTTTTCGTCCCTTTCACCTCATAATATACACCACATCGAAAAACCATTAGACATGTGTCAGCTTGTTTTTAATGATTAGTTTATATGCCAAGTATCACATCCCCAAACGAAATCACTCGTGAGATATTGTTATTCAATGAAATGCACGTTAACCCCCTTAACACCCCTTTAGAACCTGAATATCCAAAAATCTTTCCTTAGTGGACGTTTCCGACATACAACGAACATATCCCCAACATTTCATGTTTCTAACTTCAATAATTTTGGCTGGGCGATGATGAGTGAGTGAGTCAGTCAGGGCATTTTCTTTCATTTATTTTTGAGAATTTCACCCCTCCTCATGAACCCCTTAAATTGGATTTATGAAAAAAATCAGTCGAACACCTATTTACTTATTTTTAAGCTGTTTTCCCCCTGAGTTTGATGAGTGAGTAAGTGAGTCAATCAGTTAGGGCACTCTCTTTCCTGTTCTTTTTTCCCAGAATTTCACCCTTCCCCATGGGCCCATTAAATTAGATTGATGAAAAAAAAACCGGTCGAACACCTATTTACTTATTTTTTAAGCTGATTTTTTACCGCTGAATTTCAAACTTCTCGCCTATGTCGTTTAAGAGATACACACTCCGTTAAGAATCTTTCAACCCCCAATTTGCAATAATGCAGTCAATTGACTATGATGATGTCATTCATTCTTTTGCACAGAAGAAAGTTCGTCGTATGATTCTATAAATTTTATAGAATAACGTAACTATAATAACATAGACTGTATTATTCTGATGTTTATTAAAGTCATTTAAGTCGATTAAAATTATATGTTCTGTACTAGTGCATTTAATTTGCTAAATTTCCAAAATAGCTTCGAGATGGTGGGGGGCCCAAATGTTAAGTGCCTAGGGGCCCTGGATCTCTAAGTCCGGGCCTGCCCATATGGTTACCGAGGCAATAAATATTAATCAAACTCTAGCATAAAGGTCATGTGAGCCTCCCATATGGTTACCGAGGCAACAAATATTAATCAAACTGAAGTATGAAGGTCATTTGAGCATCCCATACTGCTACCGAGGCAACAAATATTAATCAAACTGAAGTATAAAGGTCACATGAGCCTCCCACATGGTTACCGAGGCAACAAATATTAATAAAACTGAAGTATAATTGTCATATGAGCCTCCCATATGGTTACCGAGTCAACAAATATTAATCAAACTGAAGTATATAGGTCACATGAGCCTCCAATATGGTTACCCAGGCAACAAATATTAATCAAACTGAAGTACAATGGTCATATGAGCCTCCCATATGGTTACCGAGGCAACACATATTATTCAAACTGAAGTATGAAGGTCATATGAGCCTCCCATATGGCTACCGAGACAACAAATCTTAATCAAACTGAAGTAAAAAGGTAACATGAGCCTCCCATACAGTTACCGAAGCAACAAATATTAATAAAACTGAAGTATAAAGGTCACATGAGCCTCCCATCTAGTTACCGAGGCAACAAATATTAATCAAACTGAAGTATAAAGGTCATATGAGCCTCCCATATGGTTACCGACGCAAGTATTCATCATCTAGAACTGAAAACACCCATGACCAGTATATAGCCTAATCGAGAGGGAAGAAAATATCAACTCAATGTAGGATGTTGTATTAATGATTCTCTTAAAACATAAATCTAAGGGTGTGGCAAGCTGGAAATACTCAACTCTTATGTTGTATAACAATGGCATGTAGCATATTTATGGGATAAGGAATCATTAACAATAATAATAAAAATGAATTAGAAGACAAAATTACAGTTGGAGAAAGACATATATTAGGCTAGGCCTACTCCAATAAATTACAGCTTACAGGAAGGGAATGTTAATGAGCACATTTTTCATTATTCTCTTCCAGTATAATAATAACAATAGGTGATATTTTTCTCCCTGTGATATCAGTTGATAGTATGTTGGATTTTATGGCATAATACCTCATTAGGCTCAAAATGTCAGAATTATTCTGGGATTAGAAAGGACAGTCTATGGAAACATAATAAAAACAAGAAGTTCCGTGACGAACTAAAGAGCCTACTTTTCTTAAAATTTAAGATTCAAGCCAATGATTAATCTATATGGATCTATCTAGAATAATGACGAAATTAAGTTGGTAATATCGAAATTTCTAATTAGTTCGAAATATACCTGGCATAATGTAGCCTAATATAGCACTACAGTTGGCAGCCCTGGTGACCGAATATATTCTTATTTACATCTCTTAAGATACAGAATACAAAATTTGGTTGAAGTCCAATGGATAGCATGGACGTTACATGCAGTTAAACATTGGATATAACAGCGCGCGTAAAATCATATTGGCAACAATGTCATGCACGTATTGGTCAGAAATAATCTGAAATAATATGATCTATTGTTGTGCCAATTTTGAATGAAATCCATTAGTTAGTATAGAAGTTACATGCATTTAAAAATTGGAATTATCAGCAGGCTTAGAATGATGTTGGCAGCACTGACGCATATTAGTTACTCCAAATTAATATAGAATGCCAGGTATTATACGTGTACAAAGTTTCGAGCTATTGGCTTGCATACTTCCTGATATATTGATATTAGAGTAAAAAATAGAGACAGCATTTATTAACAGTTGGCAGCCCTGCTTGCTCTTAATAATACTCTCAGTATTATCTGTTTATGTACGCATAGCACATACGAAATTTGGTTGAATTCCAATTGATAGTGTAGAAGTTATATGCATTTAAAAATTGGACCTATCAGCAGGCTTATAATCATTTTGGCAACACTGCCATATATGGCCTCCTGGAAATTAAACTGCAATATTATTATCTATACGTGTGCCAATTTTGAAATAGCTCCCATTCATACCTTCCAAGATATCCAACATGGAGCTCAAATTTCAATTGCGATTTTTCAGCAGTTGGTAGCACTGACATCATTTTCAAATATGGCCGTGAGATATTCAGGTATAGATCTTTACCCCTACCAAATTTTGTTTCGATTTCTCCAGCCGTTTAGGAGTTGATAGGGGGGGGGGACACACACACACAGCCAGACAGACAGACAGACAGACAGACAGACACACATTTGCCCGATCTCATAAGACTACTTTTTCCTCATTTTTGCAAATTGTGAAAAGTAGGCTAATAAATAAAAGAGCAAATTCCTGTGAGGGGCTTTATTTAATATCTAAAATATCGGTACTCACCAACAAGTAGTGAGGTTATGTTCAGCCTTACTAATCCATAATTTGGTAGACAAACATAAAGAAATAAAAAGCCGAATATCTCCACTAGTCTTTCATGTTCCATAATTGTGGACAGTTTTTTGTTAAGTGAAAACACAAATTTATTTAACACAAAGCACTGAATTGTAAACCTGCCACTGAAAAGCATATTCACATTCGCTTGGGGAGGAACACACTGACGCTTTCTTGTAGTTCCAAACACAACAACGAGGGCCGGTCTTAGGGGTGTGCGACATGTGCGGTCGCACAGGGTGTCAACGGTTTGGGGGGCGCCGAAGGCGTCCCCCAAAGATAGGCAAATTTCGATTTATTTCCTATTGAACAAATGGCAAGATATGTAAATGCGAGTTCGTTAAACAAATAAGTGAATCTGTTAAAAAAAAAAGTTCAACCGGCGTTATCTCTCACGACTGAAAACACTACGCGCACCTTAGACCGTGACGAACCGAAGTTAATCTCAGTGAATTAGTGATTAGCAAACACTATATCTTTCTTTACCTTGCCTTGCCTTTTCACTATCGCGGAAACGCAACCCGGCTCGACTCCCAGGCCCGGGATCAACCAAATCGCCCTTCGGCAGCGCTCGGGCATTTCCGTGATATTTCGGTTCAGTTTGCTGTTGTAGCAGGGCTGTAGCAAGTCGAAGGAGAGAGAAAGAAAGCGAGGAAGGCATGGAGAGAGGGGAGTGAGTTTGGAGAAAGGGGTGCGGGTGTGGCACGAGCTGGAGAAAGAGTCAAAGAGAAAGAAATCATAACAAACTGCTCGTGTAGCTGGGCGAAGTCGGCGTCGACTTGCTCGTAGATGGCAGGACGTATTAGCACAATACACGGGAGTGTTATGGGCCTTGATAATTGTCGTTCATTCGAGTGCGTGGTGCGGATGGTGTTAGGTCGGGACGAAGAACGAGAAACCCTACAACAATGACCTCCTCCTGTAAAGCTAGTGGAGAAGAAAAAAAAACAAAAAAAAAACCGAAGGTTGCAGCATGCAGATAAAGACAAGAAGGCAGCAGAAGCTTTAAAAAAATTCGTCCGACCTTCAACATCAATAGACGGGAGATCCTCTAAAACAAATCCTACTGATCAGTCCAATAATGTGCCGATCAGATTATTAATACTTTGACAGAAATGGGGTTAAAGCTAGAAGACCTTAGAGGTCAAGGCTTTGTCAACGGCGCGAATATGAAAGGTAAACTTAAAGGAGTTCAAGCTCGCATTGTAAAACAGTTCCCGCGCGCAAAATATGTTCCATGCGGTAGCCATTCCTTAAACCTAGTTTTATCTGACTCAGCCGAATGCTGTCCTTACTGCGTTACTCTATTTGGTATTATTCAACGCATATATGTTTTATTTTCGTCGTCTCCTGGCCGGTGGTCTATTTTGCTGACTCACTTTTGTAATTTGACTCTAAATATTTGAGCGACACTCGCTGGGAGTGTCGCATAGATGAAGTGAGGCCTCGTAGATACGATACGAATGGGGTAGTGGCAGCCTTAAAGGCCATTAAGGTGAATCCTGCTTTTGATTCGGGGCTACGCCATGAAGTTGAATACTTGGCAAAAAACATTGTGACATTCGAATGTGTCGTTGCTGTTGTAGTATGGCACGACATTTTGTTTCAAGTAAACATAGTTATCAAAGCCATGCAGGCAGAAGCAATTGATATACAAAAGGCGTCTTCTTTCGCGGAAGGTTGTATCGCGTACCTTGAAATATATTCCCAAGAAAGCTATGAAAGCGCTATAACTTCGGCTAAAGAAATCATTGCGTCCGTGTCTCTTGAGGTCGAAGAAGGTAGACGGAAAAGGAAGACTAGACCCCCTAAACGGTTGATTGAGGAAGATGACTCGGACCGAGTCATCGAGTCAGGCATTGAGAGTGACAGTTCTGAGTCAGAGTCGGAGCCGGAGCTGACAAGAGGCTGAAGCTCAGGCTAAGGTTAAGCGCAAACAAGTGAAGCTACAACGACGCTTTAAATAAAGTTTCTTTGACAAACTCCTATCAGTAGCTTTAAAGTCTGTAAGGAAGAGATTCTTTTTCTTTAAAGAGCATTCCGATACCTGGGGATTTTTGTACGATCTAAAGGCACTGCCTGGGTCTATTAAAGATAGTAGTCCACTCATGGATCGTTGCTTGAACTTGCAAAAGCAGCTTTCCAGTAGAAATAATGAGTCTGGCATAAGTGGGATGGATCTATGTTCTGAGCCGCAACATTTGAGCCCATGCCTACCACCAAACGCAAAAAACCTCGCGCTGCGTTGCAGTTCATTTACAATACGAATGTGATTGACGTTTTTGCAAACATCGATGTAGCTTTGCGAATTCTCTTAACCTTGACGGTAACTGTCGCTTCGGGTGAACGTAGCTTTGCAAAATTGAAGTTGATTAAAACCTACCTGCGTGCTACAATGGGCCAAGAGAGACTGTCAAAACTTGCTTTAATTTCAGTAGAGAACGATTGTGCGCGTTCGCTCGATTTAGCCCAGTTAGTAAAACAGTTTGCTTCAGTCAAAGCACGGAAAGCTCCCTATTCATAAGGTTTTGGGTTTTAGTGTGTTTTTTTTCCTGTGTGTCGCAGTTGTTTGAATTAGTAAAGCTTCATTCCTGTAAGTGTATCTTTCCAGTGATTTTTTATGTTGACAGTTTGCATCACAACTGAAAAAATAGTTATTGTAATATGTTACGCAACACCTATTAGATAATAAAGTCCAGTATTTTTTCATCGTGCGAGCGTACAGCCAATATTTTGTATGTTACCATGACTATCTCCTTACTACAACGCAAGTATAGCATGTTGAAGTAATATAGTAAATGGGTAAATGTAGGCTACTTAAGGTTCATTTTATTTAATTTCATCCAATAACTCGGTGCCTTGCCTTTGCCTGCATTTTCTACTTTATATTTTCATGATTCCTCTTTATGATACCTCTAATTTTTACCAGAGTTAGGCAACCCGCCTCGCACAGAGGGGCGCAATATCGAATTTTGCACAGGGCGCTGAAACCCCTAAGACCGGCCCTGTACAACAACTATGCGGCATTATCTCACAACTACTACCCCGAATGCTCCACTATAATGGTACGGTACTGTGATAACGCAAATATGACAATTAAACCAAAAATTACTACACAAGAACAAGTAAGACTCCAAGGAGACTCCACTCGACTCTAATGGCTGGCGATCTGAAGCTGTATCCACGCAGCATGACGTCACTGGCATTTCGTCAGAGAGTGAGTTGGCCTTCTTATCGGTGGTCACGGTCTGACTGAGTCAAATTGGGATCGCTAGCGCACCAAATGTAATGTAAATAAACTGTTCGTCCAATGCGTTCTTTATCTGACACATCTTCATTGTGTTTCACGCGTTTCTCCGCGTACGTAAGTACTTACGTAAGTATTTAGCATTAAATCAGAAATATTGTTAAGATAACATTGAACTCATTGAAGGCATTACAATTTCGGTCACATTGTGTTTCTTTTTGTTGGTGTTTCTTTGTTTTAGTTTTGCTTCAATTTGTTTTCACATTTACAATATACTGAATACAGTTTGACGTTCAACCGATCAACCACAACGGGAAAGCGAGCGAGCGAGACAGACAGACATATAGTCTCCCCCCACCAACGCTGCAAGGCCTTTCGGGCCGGAAGTACGCCGGCGTGTAGCCAGCTTGCCAGCGCGCCAGGGGTGCTGTATAGAGACCTCTGTGTTAAGACATACGAGGTCTTTCCAAGTAGGTTTGCACTGATCGTGCAGCTTCAAAAACCGTCTACCTAGTTATTTTCTTCGAGTACCTTAAGTATTGTCAACTTCAACTTATTATTTACTACCAACCCACTTCGGCTTCCCCCGTTTTTCTTTAACGGTTAACCCAGCGTAAGCTTAAAAGGCGCACGGACGGCAGGTCCCAATTCAGAAAAGCTGAGGTGAACAGCGAAATTCAAAACACATAATTATTAAAGGCCTACTCTTCTCTGAAGTCTTAACTCGACACGGCTCGACAGTTTGATGATGGCCGAAGCTGGGGTGATTGTTTCACTCGCTAGCTCGTAAACTCGCTCCAAAGCTTGTAATTTAAATTTCCACTGAATGTATATACTGTAGGTTGTTGGAAGAAATGAAAATGTAAATACACTTATAGTGGGCGATGTATTAAAGATACAGATATACTGTCGCGAACTTATCTTTGTAGACATTTTCATGTTGAACAATTCTTACACTCGTAGTATATACTGTAGATATTTTTAACGGTTTATCCAGCGTATGCTCAAAAGGCGCACGGACTGCAGGTGTTTCTTCGACTCAATACACTTAATCGTTACTGCTCGGCTTCCTTTGGTCATAAATGAATGTTTTTTCTACAGAAACCTTCCTCAAGAAATCCTTTGCAGAATGGTGCAAATCGCATCAATATCCATCCAATGGTTCTCGAGGTTACCCGTTACATCCAAGAATCAGAATCGGGGACTTTGTTTTATATTATGTAGAGATTTACTGAATAAAAATACTATCTTTAACAAAAATGTATACTGTATAAACTCGTATTCACGAGATCCAACAGAGATTTGGAAGAGCCATTACGTTACGGAGCTTGAGTCATTTTCTTTACTGCCTTCTGTCAAAGCCACATGCAAATGTGATGTTTCTACATCACTTCTTTAGGAGTGTTCAGTTGTTCAGTTTTCATTTTCCACTAGTGTTTTTAACTTCAACATACATCATCGTAACAAATAAGCGCAGACTCCCCAGTCTCACTGCGACTGGTAGGGGCCGTTACTGGCCCATATACATAGCGTGTTTTACTTAACGTTGCGACATGAATTATTTTGGCGACGAATATAAAGACCGACTGTGGTAGCTACGCTTGCTAACGCGCAGCACTTGGCAATGGGGCCAAACTACCTGCGGACTCGGTAGACGTGGGATCGAACCCAACCGTCCACCGTCCTTGAAATGGTTTTCTGTGGTATCCCATTTTCAACTCAAGGCGAATGCCGGGACGGTAACTTCTAATAGGTCATGACCGCATCCTTCCATCTCCTTGCCCAGTTTAAGACATCTTCATTCATTTCATCTCTCATTGACTTGTCCCATGAAGTAGGCGTCTGGAAGGGCACCCAGTCGTAAAACCCACAGCCACATACACTTTCATCACATCTCATCCCCGACCTTGCTGGAAACGGGAATAATAAGTGGTAGACGTACTACTAAAGGATATAGGAAAACTGAGTTCTCACAAATGTTTCCACGTTCACAAATTGAGAGGGTACACATACTCCAAAAAACTTAGCAAATGTCACTTACAACACAAACTTATAAAGTATTATAAAATATAACGTTCCCTATTTTAGTCTAATTAAAAACTAGCCCCAAAACTATGGATAACTGGCACAGTAAACGCAAATCACCTCAGAGGAAACAGTGACTCGTAGTGTGTATTTGACTTACACTGCCACCAATTTAACCATTAATATATCTAAGAATATTGAAGTTAGGAAAGGGAAACACATTTATTTTGTCCATATGAATTCGACAAGAAAAATGGATAACTTACGTTACATAAAAATTTAAAAAAATTAAACTGATCTCCGAAGTTCACTGGAGTATGTGTATCCTGTCAATTTGCGAGACCCTTATGGTGACACATTCCTGTGAATTCACTTTTTCAATATTTTTACGGGGCAGATGACCAAGGTGTCCCAAGTCCCTATAATAAATACACAACTGAATACTTTTCGACAATATTTCAGTCAGAATGTTTGGTGAAACACCTAGTGTACTGCTACTTTGGTTTCGTTGTAAATATGAATAATGTATTGTCCCCCTGAGAAGCGTACACGAGACTATATTCGAGGCTGTACAGTTCATCGTCGCGAGGTTGGATAATTTGTACTTTGCTTCATAAATTTCAAGGTGACATAAGGAGAATATATCTAACAAAAAGGATGACCCAAACATTTAAATAACAAAACAACTTTAATAAACCGACAAAATGACACAATTTCACAAACAAAAACATCCCAAAACTCCCTTAACCAACACAAAATCAAACAATCAAAAGGTTAGTTTACATTGAATAAAATACAGCGGCAACAGCTGTCATAATAAAACAATAATAAATGGACTTCGTCCTTAATTCTCTCATCGTTGTGTGTTTGCGCGTGTGGCTGCATGGTAAAAGCTAAGATTAGAACAAGTAATTTTGTCACGATATATGGTCCTTAGAACCAGGTCGCGGGGTGCATATCCATGAACGTTCACCATGCCTTGGCATCGGGATCCAGACTTAAATGGCTAAACAAAATATAAATGACAACCGGCTACGCTACCCTTATAGTTATAATCCAAAGTACTTCCGCGTGAAATTTTATACAAGTGCAAAAAGCAAAAAAACACAAACTGCCTAAAAATAGGTCTTACAGACACAAACATGAAATGCGCAATCGTGGTCATCAGCAACTAACACTGGGGAAAACCGACAGTTTCCCGAACACAACAAGTTACCAGCATCGCACCAAAATATGCGGCTAATATTTACAAAATTATGAGACAGTGGCTAACATGAACAACAAAACACAGATCAGCATAATCGAGAACCACATTTCTGATTATGAAGAGCTCCCAAAATTTTATATCATCTAATTTGCTTCACATTAAACAGGCTTCAACTGATCGCTTATCTTAAGAACACACTCCTCAGCTGCTAATGGCCTCACACTCCTTATCTTTATCTGAGATCAGAACCCGCGGTTGGACTCTCTAACTAGCCCTCGTCATATTGTGTCACACCAGGCGGTCTTACATGGCCTCAAGCACCTACTTGAGAACCGTAGAGATTTCAGCCAACACATCTGAAATAAAACACATATCATAACCTTTTCTCCAAAACTGTACCTAGCAGTTTGAGACCTGTAGAATCATTGTCAGTGACATCACCCTTGTGAGTCCTGACTTCGTCGCCAGCAGCAGACAGATACTGACCTCGGTCAGATCCCGCGCAGAATAATAAAATAGACCTTGCCATGGTTCAACACATCACCTCCATCAAAATGTTTTCAGATCCCAGATATCCTCATAAAAATGTGTCAAATACAAAGAAAATTACTACAGAAGCTGACTGCTTCCTGCTAGAAAATATGCAATATCGCATAAACTTTTCAGCCTGTGTAATCCAACGTTTTCTCAACAAAATCATATCCCCCCCAATGCTCTCATTACGTTAACTCTCAAGCTTCATTTGTAATCAGCGATCTAGTTCGTTCATGTGCTGTATCCGTTATCAAAACACACTCTGTACACGCGAGTACAATTTAATCCACTGTCCCGCACTATTCTAACATAAAAATACAAAAGATAAACCATGCTGCGTTCCATAAAATACAATAGTAGCCGCTTAACAAAAAACACTAAACACACGAAGCTAAAAAATACTACACAACAAAATATATACAAGGATTCCCGATAACCAAAACAGGCTACATGATGAATAAATTCATTCAGTACCTATCCGTTCTCAGCTTCCCCATAGTTGATGCCTCCGGGCATGACCCCAAGCATTGCAATTAGTACTCCATCAACATGCTCGGGGTCGGTTCCAGGTGTGTCTTCCTTCTTTCAGCGGATGATACCACGTTTTCCATTGCTGGCTGGCTGCTTCAATGAGAGTGTCAATATATAAAAAATAATGCCTCATACAATTTCCCCTAATAGATTGCTCGGGTGGATTGCTAAATTCATCCACCGGTCCATGAGCAATATTAAAATGTCGACTGGCCCTAATTAATAGCAGTGTGCTATCTCAACATTTCACACGCAAACACTTTATTTTACACTTGAGATGTACAGAATTCATCTCCAAAAGCATTGTTTAAGTTCAAATACTGAGTTCTCTATCTCGCTGTCTTTAGCTTGAAAATTTACTAAGTCCACGGACTTATGACGACTGATATAGTAACGACTTCAGAATAATTTACCATGTGCGCGCTGAGTGAACACACCACTCAGTATTTATTCATTTCTGTCCAAAAGTGGGGGTGAGACAGAATAAAATTACTAACTTTTTAACCAGAGCTCCTACGGACAAATAACTTATACCGGCGATCTCGCCATGACGCGAATCGAACATATCCGGCATGCGTTACTCATTCTGATCGTAGGATTAATTGTAATCAATTTCCGACCATAATTTTATCAGTTGGCGTGACTTTGGAAGCGCGGGAAGACTTTCGCGTCCTCTGTTCTCATTTGTAGATGCTGTTCCCAGCTTCGCGGCATTTACAGGCCCCTCCCACGTGGGCGTCACCGAACCGTAGTTTTCCCTCAATATTTTCTTTGTTTTCTCTGCCACTCTTCTGTTTTACAAAGAACAGACGCACCCTTGTGACTCACCCTGTCCTCCGCGCCATCCTGGGTTCTTGAACCCACGCTAACGGTGTCGAGCTGTTTCTAAGGTGCGGGCCACATTCCATTGCTCAACCCTGTCTCATTGTCCTCACAGGATGTCTTTCTTCCGTTGCTAGGTTCAGGTAGTCACACGTTTCCTCATACAGGCTAGTATTTCCTTCAAAATATTACTTGCTACTCCACACAGAACAGATAACATGAAACATTAATATATGACAATAATATTAAGGGTTCAGTATATTTTAAATGTTGTTCTTTCTAAACAATATTTTGTTGCACGGCGTATAGTATAACGTTTGGTAGCGACTGTAGTCCATACATATTCACAAGAGTATATATTCTCAATGTTAGGAGCAGTCGCTCACTAATGCAACAAATTACTGGGCACTCTTTTATACAACTGGTTCACACGTCCTTTCTGTTTACCATTATTAAAAGCAAATATATCTTTTCTGAAACAAAAGGGAAATAATGTATTCGTTCTGAATTAACGAGGCTGGTGATATCATTGTTATGCTCCGCTCATATTCGGTCCCAGTAACATCTGAAAATCACGCACACTGGAATACTGGTTAGGGGTAGATGGCCTTCCCCTCAGAAATATGGGCGCTTAGAACTAGAGAAATAAGAGCTGGTCCACTGCTATGGTGTTGAGCTTGCCACATTGAGACCCTGGTGGGTGGAACATGACGTCACATTTCTCTCGCTCAATAGTTGTATAGGGGAGAATCAGCCAAATTCCGCAGTATTAAACGGTTGATGGTAAACGTGATAATTAATGGAAAATATTTCAAAATCATAACATATAAATTAAATTAACACATATTCATGACATAAATTCAGCTCTCAAAATTTCATGAGACGTAGGTTGTCTAAATCAATTAATAACACTTTCGATGAAATTTAAATTGAGTAATGTTTTCGTTGATGTTTTTGTTGATACTACTGTAGTGGTCTGTTTACCATCTCTTGATGAATGCAGTATATTTGCATTTGTCTGTTGGCACAGGCTGAGTAAAATGTGGCTTTCCACAAATGTCTCAGTCTCATTCATGCCTGTGCTTATATGGAAGCTACTGAGGTATGCGTGGTACTGGGTAAAACATTTGGGGCACAACCAGTACCTGTGTATGTTGTGAAAGGTTCTACTCGTATGGTTAGTACTCCTCTACTGGCTCAGTGAGGAAAGTAATGGCAAATTCCCTCACTCCTCACCTTGCCTAGTACACCTCATTATAGTGCTGCCTGGGTTTTGTGGGTTTCTACCACATAAACTATGATGCCACTTTTGAGGATCCAACCAGACTATTGGCTGACTACCTAGCAGACAGATACAAGTGGTACTACTGTCTGTTCGCTGAGTCGAGACACTGGAAGTAAACACAGCCGTACACGTGATTGCAAGGCTGACCGCATGGGGTGCGTAAAGTTGTGCCTGTTTACAGTGACTCTATTAAGACAGTGACG
This sequence comes from Meconema thalassinum, assembly GCA_946902985.2. Taxonomy (NCBI): domain Eukaryota; kingdom Metazoa; phylum Arthropoda; class Insecta; order Orthoptera; family Tettigoniidae; genus Meconema; species Meconema thalassinum. The sequence continues at coordinate 846,396,921 of OX336389.2, forward strand.
ACAATTGAGCTCGTTTGTTTCTTATTCGATATTTCAAAAACTACTAAATCTATTTGGATAAAACATTATTTGCTGTCTTCCTTACAAACTCTGCATCACGGTGTATCATCAGGAGACTGAACGGTCAACAAATATGATGCCTAATGGGAGAAATGTAAGCAGGCTCTAAGCTCACGCGAGTATGAGTTTTTTCAGCATGCTGGAAAAACACGGAGAATTACAAACCCAAAGCAATTGGAGTTACAGGGATGGATGAAAATAATTCAAGTTTATTCATACAAAATCTCATATTGATACGACTATTAGTACGTAAGATATGAAGAGATGTTTTAGGGGAAGTTCTAATGCTCTTTTGTACGGCACTCAAGACGTCTTAAAATAATCATGCGAGGATACATTTTGGTGTAAGAATACATCTCGTTGGGGTGGATCTGCGTAGGACGAGTGATTCTCTCAAAACCCTGCAATCTCTTTTTGGGAGGCCGTTTTCTAAAATCAGTCTGGCAACAATATTGAAAGTGTCACGTGTCAAGGGACGGAAATGTGATTGGACGGGTTCCCTCCCACTTCATAAGTCCGGCTGTCCCATAGCCTGCTTGCATGATATTTACCTGGATATCAGTTGGCTACACGTCTGTTACGTATTATCTTGTTTACGTTTCTCAGATTTGTTGACGTTATTGTTTTATTGCCGCTCGTGCAGGCTACGCAAAATACTGATGTTGTGTCGGTAAGTGGTAACATTGGTCTCCAACTGTAATCGTTTGCGTATGACGCCAGAAGTTATATAAGGAAAATATTTCATTCCTATCAGACAACTCATTCGTGGTATTGCAATTTCCGTTTATCCGAGTTGTTTACTGCATATATGATTTCCCGTTCCTATGGGATTGAGGATTAGGTGAGACGAATTTCTATGTGGCGGATGATATTTACGGTCGGATACCATTGCTGGTGCTATCCTTATCAAAGTAGTTGATGACAGATGGATGGAATGACGTTTATTGGCGTAGTTCCTTCATTTGAGGGGCTTGGACATCGTGGTCATTTAGCCCCGTGTGTTTGGGCGTTTGTGTGTTAAAATAAGTGTATATATATATATATGTAGATTTCTTTGGATAACCTGTGTTATTTCGGTGTCTGTAGTAATGTATTTGTTATTCAGGTGAATATTAGGAAGGAGGCAGTTGCGGCCTTAATTTAGAAACCATCTCGGCATTTGCCTGGAGTAGAGTGGGAAACGATGGATAACCACTTCCAGGATGGCTGAAGTGGGAATCGAACCCATCTACTCTCAGTTTTGCCTAACGAGGCTGATTGTACCCCATTCAAGCCCTCAGGCCAGAATTAAATTATATGGCAGAGCCAATATCGAACCCGGATCTCAGAGGTGACAGCCAAGAATGCTAGCTACTGCGCAACTAGGCGGACAAGAGGGAACGAACATGGAAGGAACAGGTAGTGTCCTATTATAAATTAGTCAACCGTCCTATGACTTGGAAAATGGGAAACCACGGAAAATCATATCATGGACGACTGACGGTGTGGCTCTAACTTATTCGTCTTTCAAGTCCGGAGATATCCTGGCCCCCATTGCCTTGTGCCTTAACGTGCATATCTGCCGTCGTCAGTAATTGTTTAAGCGTATAATAATTAGATTATTATTATTAATAATAATAATTTATTATTATTATTATTTCGACAATATTTGGATTCGTTATGCCAAACTAAGGAGCGCGTTAGAACTTATTTAGCACCATGTTTCTTCTTTCCTTGCCAATTATTATTGAACTGTTCACTTTGCTCTCTTTTGCGTTCTTCTGTCCATCCTATATTCTTCCACGTAGGTTTCTCGGCAAATTTCCTAATATTTCAGATTGATTTTGAGCAACCCATTGATGGCAGTATTGGCAGTTTGACTACGCGTGCTGGTAGGTTAAATTGTTAATTGCCTGTAACGTCCATACTATCTAATGGACTTTAACCGAAGATTGTATGTGATGGAGATGGAATTAAGAATATACTGTATTCAGAATCGCCTGGGCTGTCAACATTTGATAACTGCTCTCTAAAATGTTGAACCCTAGTCTCAGTAGATTAGAAACTATGCAGGCCAACAGATCTAAGTTGTGCACACTTATAGAACTTAATAATCCAGATTAATTTTGAGTAACCAATACATAGCAGTGTTGTCAAGATGATTCCTCGCTTGCTTATTGTTCAATGTTTATCTGCACGAAACTCCCATACGAATGGATTGTTGCCCAAATGTTGTACGTGCAATGTATGCTTTAGGACATATAATTGTGTTTATTATTATAAGCGTCAGAAGGACTACCAACTGTGTATTATTAATCTCAAGTCTTTTGAATCCCATACTTATTATCTGAATATGTGTACGGAGTACACTTCAAACTTAGCAAAATGTAAGTGCGAGATGTTTTAGACATATTGCACCCTTCCGTTAGGATTAATGTATAGGCTAGTCATACTTCGCCTAGCTCGATCAGTTCGGGGATGGTACTGCACCCGAATTTATTTCAGACTATGAAGATGCCTTAGTCAGGATTCGAACTGGGACGCATGACTTTTATATGCGTGGAATTAAAATCTCTATCAAAGTTGAAATTCGCATAGCGAAGCATTATGTGATATGAAGGAAGATATATTATGACTTACAGAAGCATACATGAACATTTATTAGAGGCCCAAATGCAATTGGAACACTTAGATTTATTTAACAGAAAGAGAATGTCTTTTAGAAGTGGCCAGGTTCATGTCAAGTTACGAGCAGGCAGGCTTAACAACAGGTTTAAAGCAGTGGAGTCACCAGCAGCGAGAGTCAAGGTCCGGGCGTGTCAATAGCAGAAGAGGAGAAGTCTGGAGATACGTCACAAGCTCGCGGGGAAGCGGGTGGTGGAAGAAGTCTCGGGAGAGAGAGATTCATTCTCATTATACGCTTGGTCGAGTTAAGAGCTAATAAAACGAAGTAATTCCAATTTCAAGAACGCCTAGAATTGGATTGTATCGGGAGACGGAATAGCTTGACCGATGGAGAGCGACCTCCACGGGCCAAGAGTTTTGGAGGCTCGGTGAATGCACATTGAAACACACTACAGTGAAAGGACTTGCTTAAAGCTGAGCGTTTCACAATTGTGCTGTCGAAGAACTTCATAATATTACGTGATTATAACACTACAGAATACTGCAGATCTACAGCAGAGATATATAATTGACGTTTTACTGAAACATTATCACTGTAATACTTCATAATAATACTACGGATACACAACGATTATACTACATATATACAACGATTATACTTCAAAATTTATTCAAGATACTATCTCAGACCAGTCAGAGGGGAAGCAGCACGTGTAATAACGTCATTGAAGGTATGATTATGTTCTAATTTTCACCATGGAGGGAAGTTAGTCTACATCAGCATAAGTGTGAAATCCAGTTTAACAACAGCGAGATGGATTTGATTGCCAACTACATCCGAAATACACTGAAATCACAGTTCATACTACGCTACGATGAGATTCCATATCTATATGGCAATTCTCATAGAACATTATCTATAGTCAGAGATTTCCTTAACTTAATACCAGAGAGCAACCGATTGAAGCGATGAACGTCAGAATCTACTATTCAGAAGAGCTCGGGATTCCAGAGAGTGTCATGTCACGAAAAAAGGTGCCCAGCGGAGATACGGAACAACAAGTTCGAGTTCGAGGTGCAGGCGGACCGGAGCCAGCCAGCTGTGGCCTAATTTCAAGAGGCGTTGCCCTCCATCAAGCTGTCACCGGTAGACACGTGAGTGAGGGAAGAGCATGAGTCATTCATACTCCCAGCTGCTTGGCGCTGTCTGTGGAAGCGTGACCGGCTCATCTATAAGGTAGATAAGTGTTTCTTATTGTTCAATTTCTGTAGATAGCTATGTTCTGTGAGTGATTCAGTGTTGACCAGCATATATTTGATTATTTGCAACATATGTTTTGTGTAGAAATTATTATTCATAACCCAAGTTATTATATTGCAATTTTCTTGTAAATTCAGACAGATTTTTTTTCTTTCGTCAACGAGTTCCGTTTTTGGCATTAAGTAGAGTCAAATTATAGATTTTATATTTTTCGAACTTCGTTGTACAGTTTGGTGAATTTGCGATTCTGGATAAATCTGTTTAATAAGAGAGTGGAATGTTTCCGTAGCAAATGGAATGTTTCGACAATTTAGTGGAATGTTTCGAAAATATAGTATGTCTCTAAAGCCTAGAATATTTCGAAGGTATCGAAAATACTCAACATTACTTCATGTAATAAATGCATCATTATAGTTCGTCAGAAATACTTTGCAAAGAAATACTATGTAATTGTAATGGAATATTAGTTAATGTAACGTCATAACTACAGTATCAAATCAGATAGTTATCATGAACTATACTGAAGTAATACTCGTCATTGTCGAGTATAGAAATAAATCAACCAGAAAGAAATAATATTCAGGGAACATTAATAAATGTAAAAATTAATTGGAAAATGACTACAGCGTTTTATAAGCTTTTTCAATAAATATTGTTGTTAAACATTTCATGATGAGAACTTGGAAAGTTCATTGTAAAGATATTTATAATGGAGAATCGAATGAATGACAAGGTGAGATATTGTAAATCTACCTATTGTCGAAAATGAGTCAGAATGGACTTATATGAATTACTAGCAGTAGTGCCCGGCTTCGCCCGGTGGATTTATTTGTTTTATGGATGATAATGAATAGCCTACTACTGCAGAACTGCCACATGATACTTAAACTAACAGAAACAAATATTTTAAAAACATATTTTTTTTTGGTGGTGGTGGTGGTGGTTGTAAAGGGGGTGATAAGTAGTACAGTATAATGGACGTAACATTCAGGTCATTTTCCCGTAATGATAATAATGATAATTATGAATAGGGAAACAGCTATTTACTAACTACAGCACTGACACATGTAATTTACAACAACAAAAAATTAAAAAATGATTAGAAAGAGGAGTAAGTGAAATAAAATACACTGCCTAGGGCCAATATCTCTTTGGCTGTTAGAAATGTAGAGACCAATAGTGTCGTCTTTTGTCGCATAGCGCGGTAGGAAAATCATCAGAACACTTTGGAAAACTTCGGTTGTCCCGTGCTACTGAGGTAGCAATAGTATAATTTATCGCCACATAGCGCTCAACGATAAGGTTCGGAAAAACCGAGGGTAAATTTTAAAGCACCAACGCTTATTGCAGCTGGCAACCTCAATGTACTGCACCAACACCATTGCACTTATACAGAGGCATAATATTTTCATGATGATAACTGTTTTAAGGGGCCTAAGAAATCTTTTTGCACTAATTACTCCCCGTGACTGAAATATATAAACAGCGCAAGATGCAACTAATTCCGCATTTCTGCACCACGGCACTGGTAGGTGAGACGTGATGTAGCCCGAACTGCCCGTCAACAATATACTTATTAAAACACTCTTAGTTACACTACCACGGACATGAATGGATCTAAGCCCTTAATACGTTGTTTTCAAGTTAATTTTGTCTGTTATCCTAAATGAAGGGAATGGAGGGCGTTGTCCAAAATATCAAGTGGACAGTGTCACCCGCAGGGTTCCATAGGGTAAGTATACAAAATGTGGTTCAGGTCGGTGAAACGGTGTAGATTTGTGCCAAAGGACCTAAATGCAGGGAATGGAGTGGTCGGACCGAAATTTCAAGCAGACAGTGTTACTCCTCGGATTCCAAAGGGTAAGTATGTAAAATTTGGTTCAGATCGGTGACAAGGTGTATATTTGTGCCACAGGGCCTAAATACAGGGAATGGAGTGGTATGTCCAAAATTTCATGCAGACAGTGTTACTCGTAGGGTTCCAAAGGGTAAGTATACAAATTTGGTTCAGATCGGTGAAACGGTGTAGAATTGTACCAAAGGGCCTAAACGCAGGTAATGGACTGGTCTGTCCGAAATTTGATGTAAACAGTGTTACTCGCAGGGTTCCAAAGGGTAAGTATACAAATTTTGGTTCAGATTGGTGAGAAGGTGTAGATTTGTGCCAAAGGGCCTAAATGCAGGGAACGGACTGGTCTGTCATAAATTTCATGTAGGCAGTGTTACTCGCAGGGTTCCAAAGGGTAAGTATACAAATTTCTGTTCAGATAGGTGCAACGGTGTAGATGTGTGCCAAAGGGCCTAAATGCAGGGAATGGAGTGGCCTGTCCGACATTTCATGCAGACTTTGTTACTCGCATGATTCCAAAGGGTAAGTATACAGATTTTGGTTCAGATCGGTGAAACGGTGTAGATTTGTGCCAAAGGGACTAAATGCAGGGAATAGAGTGGTCTGTCCGAAATTTCATGTAAACAGTGTTACTCGCAGGGTTCCAAAAATGTAAGTATACAAATTTTGGTTCAGATCGGTGAAAAGGTGTAGATTTGTGACAAAGGGCCTAAATGCAGGGAATGGACTGGTCGGTCATAAATTTCACGTAGACAGAGTTACTCGCAGGGTTCCAAAGGGTAAGTATACAAATTTTGGTTCAGATCGGTGAAACGGTGTACGTATCACTAACCATAACGCCAGCGAATGCGGTAAAGCTGTTTGGGAGCGCTTGATCTACCGACTTACTGAACAAATATCAATCTTTAAGGTTACCTGAGAGGTGTAGCCGAATGCTACATAGCCTTAACTATTCCTCTTGAATCTGGCTATCATATAAAAAAAGAATTTCTCGAATCGGACTGGTAGTTCCAGAGATTAGCGCGTTTAAACATACAAACACACAAACTCTTCAGCTTTATTATATTAGTATAGATATTCATAAAATTTAGTAATCAAGAAAGGGAGGAGATGACTTTATTTGTATTTCAAACGAATTCTTGCAGATTAAACTCAGAAAGTTACAGTAATATTGTCATGGGAGTTAAGAGTTGAATTAAATGAAAGTAAGGATATATTTGAAACCACAAGGCGTTTAAGAAATCGTACAGAATTATTTAAGGTTTGTGTACAGAACGTAAAAAGATGGAAAGCACGAGGAATTTGTATAAGAATTAGGAGGTTTGATGTATTGTGACTTGAAAAATACTTCTCAATTAGGGAGTTGGAAATAGTGTCACTGATTTTCTTACATTAGTGAAAATGTATTGAATTGGTTTAAATATTTGGAAATACCGTGCATTGACGTAAATAATGTTGTGAATTGTTAACAAGGAGGCGTATTGGAGACGTTCTTAGAATTTGTTCACAATGAGAGAGTGTGAGATCGTTTATATTGCAGTGAAGCAATATTCTGTACAGGATGTTAATAAAGTTAGTTGATTATTTGTATGAATTTAAAGACGAAGGTGTGTAGTGGGGATTAATGCCATGCATCTAATTATCTGTCAACACTAATGAATTTGTTACTGAGAATCTAGCAATGATATTCGTCATTATCGAAATTTATTTATATAATTGTGTAATTTTGAGCAGTAATTAACTTAAACAGTTGTTACTTTTGTTCGTTTGGATTCGGTAAGTATGTTAATACCTAATAAACCCATAAGGTATTGGCGACATACAAATATATTCAAAGAAAAGGTATAGAAAGGAAAATCTTTTGAGATTTGATTGATGAAGGAGAGAAAGATCGTGCTGATCACGATTTTGTATATTCTTGTAAATATCTAGTGTTAACATTTTTGCAATTTTCAATTTAGATTTGGAACCACGGTTCAATTTAACGAAACGGGATGTATAGGGTAGGGATATGTTTGTAAATGCCGACGTTTCGTGATTTGCATAATTTGATAGTAGTTCAGTGGAACTACAGCATGTAAATATTTTTCAATATATTTTTTTATGTGCAATTTTCATGCACAGTTACATGCTGAGAGAGGGAGGGCTCAGACGATTGCCGAATTCTTCAGGTATAATTTTGTGAACAGGTAAAGGTTTTACTTAGGGAATTTTTAAGTTTGTTTGAGGTGTCAAATTGGACACAAATCTTTAGTTATGTGTGTGAGGGACATACTTGTATTGTCCAAGTAAATAAGCCGACACAGGCACTTTTTAGATTGCTTGTCTATATTCTTTTATAAAAGCCGAATGCCTACTCATTAAATAATCAGCGTAGGACGGTACTACTAGTTAGATACAGGCGTCCACTATAGTTCCTTTTACCTTATCACCCCTCGAGATTCAAGTTTCTTGTTTTGTTATTAACTTAAATGTTAGTTGATGTATGCAACTAGTTTGGTAGTACTGTCTTATGTTCCGTATGTGTCCACGTTTCCTCTAATTCTTCACCTAGCAGGAATGGTGGGTTACTTTGAGCTGGGTACCGCCGTCCCTGCAATCCTTCCTTTTAGCGGATATTAGGTGGTGATTAGAGAATTCGGGCACAGTACGTTCATTTCCCATGATATTACACATACATTTGGGATAATGAGCAAAACAGGTCTACACTCAAAAAATAAAAATCAAAATTTTACACACAAGAATTTAATTATAAAATATGGCACTACAAAACACAAATAAAAAATTCATACAATGACACTTATTAAAAAGAATTCAATTAAATTTCACTATTACTGCATATAATGGTGCTAGGAATCTTCATTATGCACATAATGGTCTGAAACAACTTGAAAATAGCTTCCCATTCGCTTACAACAACTTTAGTTTTACTTCCATAAAGCGCCTTAGAAAAACAACAAACATTCATGAATCCTTGAAAAACATATGAAATCCTGTTCCGATTCTACATTAATTCACAGAAATTCTTTAGGCGATCACATCCCTAAATTGTTCATTGACTTTTAATATATTATTTTATCAAATTATTTATTATCAACATTTTTAGCTTCGGATTTTTTATCTCAAACTTTCTCTCTCTGCATTCAATATGTAAAGTACCCTAAACAATAGGTAATCATGCCTCCCTTTATCCAAAATATTTGGATAATTTCAATTTGATCATGTCTTCAATGGCATGTCTATTTATGTCATCAAAAGAAAATCTACCTTTCATATATGAGAAGCTTATTTCCAAAAGGTACCAAATCCAAAACGTAATATTTTACAGGAGAGAGGAAAAACGCTCAGAGTGTAAAATTTCAACTGAAAATCAATTTGAGCACTTTTATTATGTTGAAATAGAATAAATGCATTGCTATACCAAGTATTTCTGTTTAGGCTTTTGCAGTTTAGGAAATATTCAAAGAAAATAATGGATTTGGTTCTTTTAGGCACTGAAACTCTAAATACTTGCAACGGAAAGGCATAAATTTCACTCCAGTCATCAGAATCTTCGAGAGAACTGATTGTATTTAGTCATGCAATAATTAGATTTAAGGTATTTACAGTGAAGGCATAGATTATATAAATAATATTAAATAAAATTGAACAAAACAATGAAAATTATGCAAAGTAACTTAGCAGTGCTGAATTAATGGAATTATGATTGTAGTTTGCGTCTAAAGAACATGAATATGGTAAATAACTTGTGAACTGGACAATGGAAAATATAATCCAGTACTAAAAGAAATGGCTCTCATTGGCTGCATGGATACGGTACGTATTGGCACATTCAGGCCATAGGATTTGGTACTTATTGGCATCAAATGAGATTTTCAATGCGCTGTTTCTTATGGATCTAGGTCGTTTTGGCAATTTCTTTTTCATTCATATGATCGAGCTTCCTACCAACATACGTTTTCCATCATAATCTCAATGTCGATTTTTTTGGATTTGTTATCTTTTGGAAATAAGCTTCTCATATGTCCAGCATGCGTATTTTATAAGTATTCTTAGGGCGCACAGGTCCTAAAAATTAACTTTTCAATATAATGTTTAGCAGGAAATAATTATCACACAATATGCAAATGGACTAAACTGTTCATGCATTCATTTAAAGTGCCAAACTGTTACTTTCAACTACTGCGATTTAATTGCTGGTGCCCGCGTACAACCTCGAAGGTTAGTGACCATTCTTATTAGCTTGGGACTGTGAAATTTATGGCTTTTGTCTCGCTCTTGTCAGTAATAGTGAGGGAGAATTCTCTTTTAAGGACCGTGAAATATTAACATCCACGTGGCCACACACTCTCAACATTTTTTTAAATGAAAGGCTTTAAGCATTTAATTCTTCAATCTTTAATTCGTTCTCATTTGCATAACTTGTTCTTTTATGGCATTTATCCAATTCGCAAAGGCAGGTTGCTTTATTCGTGGTTATCATCACTGTCAGGAATCCATGTGGTCATTAATTACTGGGGGTATTTGACGACTCATCGCAGAGACGGGACGCACTAAGCTGACCATCCCGCGGCATTACCAAACGTGCTACCTACGGCATAACGTAAAATCTTCCCAAGGGACACACCACTATACTGGGCTTTTCGACGTTTCATCGCAGAGGCGGGACGAACCAAACTGACCCTCCTGCGGAGTTACAAAACATGCTACCTACAGCATGACATACACAATAATCCCCAAAAGCGTTTCTAAGACGCATGACGACTTGGACCCAACACAGATTGGCCTTGACAATTACAACTACGAATGATTCCTCCTTAATTAACATCGCACCTATTCGCTTGCTTCTACATTTAATCCTTCGCCAAATTTGGCAGCATCAATATATTTTTCTTTCAAAACCTTTCATTAAATAGTTATGTTATTTCTCCTGGCCGTCCATTCTACCCACAAACTGAATTTACTTTGGCTTCTTTACACTTTCAACGATTACTATTATCATTTTTAATTATTCCTGCTCTTTCTAAATTCATTTCACATTGACATTTCATACACAAAGCATTTAACACATTTCCATCTTTCTTTCACTTTCCGCATGCTGTGACATATAATTCAGGAATGCAGGATCCCTAACAACATTCATAATATAATTGATAGTACTTACATATTCCTGGGTGGTTCCCACCAGTGCTTTTGAAATCTTTCATCCTTCTTCATAAAGACTTAAAACTCACACATATCACTGCTATATACTGTTTTACAATACACTGCACATATTTTCAACATAATTTCTATACTACTTTTTACACTCGATATCATCCCTTACTCTGGGATATTTTACACATTGGTTAACACTCACAAATTTTATATCTTAACACTTTACGACACACAAAAAGAAATATTCACTAATGGCATAAGACTGATGCCTTCTTTCTACACCTATCTAGCACATATGATTATAGCGCTTTCCATTTACACACGTATTATTCTTTCTTCAATCGTCTCGTCGGGGAAAGCAAGTATTTATTATCCCTACTCTGTTTCCTAGACATCGGATCCGGGCGATTGGTGGTCTCTGAACTCGAATCTACGGCTCCTACTCCGACGGTTTCCTTTTCACCTCGACGAATTCGATAAATATTTATATTCCTAGCATCTATCTGCGCGTAACTTTTACTCGTTTCGGCGTGATACCTATTTCCTTCTTACAACGATAATTAGTCTTTTCTTTGACCGTGGTTCTACTTATTTAAGTTACTTTGAACCGTAGCCTGGTCTCGAACTCGTAACTTAACCTCACCGGGTTTACTGTTCAACTGTCTGTACTAAGAACCTCACCGGGTCTTGAACTAAGACTGGCGACTCACGACTTGCGACGTGTACCGGGTTCCTTCAAGTTTCAACTAACATTACCCTCTCGGGGACGAGCTATGACTGTAGCTTACTGGCGTGACGTGCCCCTTCTCGGGGTTCGAGATCAACTGACTGCTGTTGTGGTTCCCCTGCCGTATATTCCATTCGGCGATAATGTAGTCCTTTGAACGATTCTGAAACTAAATTTCTATTTCCGTGGTCCTACAGTATTTTAAAAATTACCTTCTTACACAGGGAATTTTGTTGGTTTTGAAAATCCTTCGCAGAGCTTAATTTCGGTCATACATTTCTTCTCTAAAAATTCACAAAATTACTGATTACATGACATGGGCGGTGGTAAACTCATATCGTCAGCAAGTATCTCTACGAGAAGCGGTAATTCGTCGGGCTCTTCCGCGCTTATTAGAAATATCTAATTATTATACTCTTTTATCCTTTCTAAAATCTTCTTTTCAATTCTCCACTGTAATGTATCCTTCTTCATTAATTTTGCACGGTCTCCTAAATATTAACAATTTCCTCATTTATAAGCTACTTGATCGACGTCATCTTGTTTTCTGTTAAGTCAGCGTTCATTCGGGGATTTCCCTTTTTGGGTTTGCCCACTTCATCACTAATATAGTCCGTCTTATCTGGACTTAAATGGCCCTCGGACGTCCCACTTGGATTGCTTGCGCTGCTCTATTGCATCACTGGATTACTCACCAGTGATTTCATCTCTCATAAACATTATTTAATTTAATCTTAGCTTGGCTAGTCATACTTTCTTATCTAAGTTATTACTCTCGATATCCTGTCTTAGTGGAATCATTCGCATGCATTAAAATCCCTGTATATCTGGCTTCATTTAAACTCTTCTTGGCTTGTGGTTTAATTTTACCACCTTCCCATTTATTCCTGGATTCGACTCCATTGTGCCTACTGCCAAAAGGCACAATATGGAGAGAAAATTGTCAACGTTAGTGTTGCCAACATAATTCTATGCAAGCGTATATGTTCAATGTTCAACTGCATGTAACTTCTATACTAAAAATGGATTTCAACCAAACTTCGTACGAGTAATGTATGTCTCAAGAGATATAACTTTGCATATTTTTAGTCACCAGGGCTACCAACTGTTGATAAATGCTCTCTATAATTTTGAAACCAAGCCTTTATAATTCTCAATGTATGCAGACAAACAGTTCAAAACTTGGCAGATGTATAAACCATACATTTGTAGTTTCATTTCGAGCAACCCAATCGTGACATTGTTGTAAATATGATTCTAAGCGTGCTGATAGCTTCAATGCCTAACTGCATGTAACTTCCATAACATTTAATGAAAAACAAAACAAAAAATATACAGTGTATGCCGTAATGGGTATAGTTGTGCGCATTTTCCGAGACAGCAGATCTACCAACTGCGTAATAACTCTCTTTCTCTCTCTCTCTCTCTGATCATTTGAGCCGTATCCATATAAGGAAACTATTTATAACAAACTAGTGCTCTATTGGGCTAAATTGTTTCTGGTATGTTTCGCTCTATCATTGGTATGCATTTTAAGAAGAGTACGCTCCTAAGTTCATCACTGAACTACTTGTTTGTTATACTTTGATAGATTTATTGTGGCTTCTTTTTCATCCTAATCCCGTTTTCATAATTTTGTCCTAAAATTTTTCTGAAGATTTTTCACACTTGTTTCATGATGTACTTAATTTGTGATCTTCCCCCTTCTTTATGAGGGCTTGGGACCGGCAACAGCAACTACGAAGCTACTCAATCCACCCTGTAGTTACTGCAGGTGGAATTATTATTTTCTTAATTTGTTTCAGGGGGCGTTGCAGTCTGAGAGATGAGATTACTGATCACCCTATCCTCCAAATACAGGTCATGAACCCCGTTTTTGAAGGCAGAGGACTGTTTAAGTACATTACCTATGAAGTACGTATGTTGACCAACCTGCGAGTGTTCAACGTTCATGAAGCATCTGTTCGGCGCCGCTACACTGACTTCATCTGGCTGAGGGCGCAACTAGCAAGAGCAGGCGTGTCTGATCTCCCACCTCTCTCCAAATGTTGCGTATCTAATCCGCTGCTACGTTTTGCTTGTAACAACGTGTACGCGTATATCAGAGATAGGGTTGAAACTAGCACGGTCAATTTAGAGAAATTCATTACCCAAGTAGCATTTCTATCATCGACCCACACTAGGAAATGTCTGCATGTCTTTCTGACCAGCCCTATTCTGGACAGGTCTTGTGGAACTGACCTTCAAGAAGAAGCCTTCGTTACAATGGACATGGTGTATGCACATCAAAACTAATTAACCCTTTATTAACGTTCCGAAATCATTCTCAAATTCTTCTCACAATTTCAAGTCAGACTATACGCTAGATATGAGAGTCATTACTCAAACTGGTCGGAGCTGTAATCACATTCACCCCATTTATAAGGAAGAACTTATACTATGCCAACAAAATAAATGCAGAGAAATCAATAATAAATAAAGAAGATAAAGTATATAGCCTAAACAATCATACTGGCGTGAAAGTTCATATGGTTCAGAAACAACTAGCCTAAAACAGTATTTTGAGTCAAAATAGCAATCTATTGTCCCCCAATGGACGATACTGGTGCACTACCAATATTATTATGACAAAGCAGTGTTATTTTGGGATTTAAATATCAATAAATACAAAATACTTATTAAAGGTGCATGCCACTTATAAAACCTAACAGTCCTTGCTTTCGAAACCCGTAACATTGCAGTTCAAGTTAACCGTACAAACATTATACACCCAGTAAACTGACTGAGGAGGGTTTGGCACTAATTAGCAGGTTAATTTGAAATACAATCGAGGAGATAATATTCATAGTAAAACTGACGAATAAAATTACTGATATTACTGGCATTCTCATTTTGAGCCAAGCTATGCATAAAACGTTAGGGTGATTCTGATCGCCTTTGGGAACTGTAAGTAGAACTGCTTAAGATTTAAGAGAAATCTATGTAGCCTAATAAGTTCGTTAGTAGCATTCTAACCTTGATAAATGATACACCAAAATTAACAGTTTTCAACGCCATCAATCCGATTCAGCTGGCAGAAGTTAGTGAATATGAATGTACCTGACTTCCAGAACTAGAGAAGAGGTGATTCAATATTCGAGAATAATGTGTCAGAAATGTCAGAGCAAAATTTAAAACAGATGTTGATAGAATCCAATTCAGATAAGAATCTGTTGGAAATTATGGAATTTACTTAAAGCCACGACCGCTTCCTACCTCAATTACAAATACTCACACTAGTATAAACATCACAGTGACACAGGTCATCAGACACATTCTACACACACCCAAGTACAGGCGGCTACATGACCACGATGTCGCAAAGCCCCTAAAAGAATCAACAACAACAACTTGTCTCGCCTCTTCACTAACGTTACGAAAATGGCTTGCTGTTTCATTGTCCTGTCCACAGCACTGCTGCTTTGGTTACTCTCACCTCAGACTACATCACTATTCCCTGTCTTTCAAATTATTTGAATTTCAGGTCAGCAGTTGCTTGCTAAGCTTCTAATATATTTTATATGCACCTTTCAGTGTTACCGAGAATTATTTCTGAAGTGGAAGAAAGGCAAAGGGATCTCCATTAGTATTGACAATAACAGCCACTTTTCTTTCTATGAATACATGGCCATAGCGTTACAATTTCACTAGCTTTTTGGAGAAACTTATCTATACTGTATGCTTAAACGCTAAGCCTTTTGAAGAAATGACTATTTATAACGTCCTAACTACCCGATGTTTCTGATTCTTGCGGAAATGAAAACGTTTTGTTGTGTAATTTAGTAAATTATTCCCCAAGTGCAGGTTTATTCTTTATTATTTATTAGTCTTTATTTTTACCAGGAATTTCACCATGTATCATAAGAACAGCGCTCTCTCTGGAGTTGTTACGCACGCCGTACTACTCATCGCACTGCGCATGTCCAGGAGAGTACATTGAATGAAACATTTCAATGGAAGGGCAGTCCTCCATTTTTCAGTCACAATACAGCTTTCTTTTCCTGGGTGACTGCTGTCCTTTACATATTGAGCCCATCAACGACGGGATATCAAGCTAGTAGTAATTACCCCTCCATCAGGTGCGACCTAAATACTATCACCATCGGGCGCAACTATTGTGTATTCTGTCAGATTAACCGTTCAAAAATACAGTATGATAATCAACATTATAGGTCTATCGACTAGAAACAGAACTAGAATTTGGCATCTCAGATAAATGTTGTAAATTTAATTCGAAGAAAGGAAAAATCCAATGTAAGTTATGAAATGCTAAAAATCGAAAATGAATTACATAGGCAGAATGCAAGTATATTTGCCATTGATAGCACAAATGTTTGTAGATATCCGTATTGATAGATGATTTCAAAGTTTAAATTATACTCCAATCAATACCTACACAAATATATCTATAACTAGCAACCTGCCACGGCTTCGCCAGGGAACAGTTATGAATGCATTTCGTGATAACCGCATGTTTTTCGATGTCAATGAACTGCGATCTATATCCGTTTTACGTCTCGGCATGATGTGTTAAAATCACTGACTGGACTATTAATTCTATTATCATGGAGATGAATGTGCAATGAATCCTTGTCAGACGTAATTTAAGAATGGCGAGGTGCATGAAACACAAATCCCACTTCCGTCCAATCTTAACTTGACTGTGTATTTTTGGAACGAAAAGTTCACAGTGGAAATGATGAAAATACCTCGTAAACTGTCGCCTCAGTAATTGGAGATCGTTGGAAGAAAGGAAACCGTAAAAACACTTATAGTGGGCGATGTATTGAAGATGGAGATATGCTCTCGCGGACTTCTTGCAGAACTTTTCATGCTGAACATTCTTACACTCATAGTGTATTGATATTTTAACGGTTTGGCCATCGTAAGTTTAAAAGCGCACGGATGTCAGGTTTTTTTCGACCTTTTCAATGAAATCGTTACTGCTTGGCTTCCTGTAATCATAAATAATTTTCTACAAAAATTCCTCGAGATATCCTTTACAGAATGGTGAAAACCGCGTCAAAATCCATCCAGTGGTTCTTGAGTTACCCGTGACATCCAAGAATCGGGGACTTTGTTTTGAACTACTGTAAGTAGAGATATAGTGTAGGCTACATGTTTCGACCTGATATTGATCTGTACACATTTGACAAGAGATAGGTTATGTTCATACAATATGTGTTATAAGAAGAATTTACATATGTTTTGTTAAGTAAGATTCATACTGTAACGCTTTAGGGTTCGTTAATAACTGGTCAGGCTATAATGCACTAAATCTTTATTTACTAATATTATGTACACTAGTTAACACTAAATCAAATTAGCCTACTTACTCGCACACACACACAGTCTCACTTCATACAACACTAGTCACTATTTATTTACAATGTTCTCTGCTAGTATCTCTTACAGTCACTATTTATCTGCACCGATCTCTGCAAGTCAGCATCTCTCACAGTCACTGTCTAAGTTATTTATTTTCACTGCACTGTCTTAGATATTTATCTTCACATTATTTATTTCTACTCTTCGTGCTTCCGCACGGCACAATGCTCAACTCCACTCAGGACTAACACTGACTCCGAACTCACACTGACTGACTGACTCCCAAGCAGAACTGCTCTGTCCACATCTATTTCCACTGGTCGATCGGCACGGCACACACCGTCAGCGCGGAATCATACAGGACTGAGACTCCCACGCAGAACTGCTCTGTCCACATCTATTTCCACTGGTCGCTCGGCACGGCACACACCGTCAGCGCGGACTCATACAGGACTGAGACTCCCACGCAGAACTGCTCTGTCCACATTTATTTCCACTGTTCGCTCGGCATGGCACACACCGTCAGCGCGGACTCATACAGGACTGAGACTCCCACGCAGAACTGCTCTGTCCACATTTATTTCCACTGGTCGCTCGGCACGGCTCACACCGTCAGCGCGGACTCATACAGGACTGAGACTCCCACGCAGAACTGCTCTGTCCACATTTATTTCCACTGGTCGCTCGGCACGGCACACACGGTCAGCGCGGACTCATACAGGACTAAGACTCCCACGCAGAACTGCTCTGTCCACATTTATTTCCACTGGTCACTCGGCACGGCACACACCGTCAGCGTGGACTCATACAGGACTGCTTGCTCGTCGCAGTTTGCAGGTATATATGCAGCAAACCCCCGGCCCAGAAATTTCTCGGTATTAACCACTTCCAGTAGTATCGAGTCTGTTCTCGTGGATTCTCTCCTAGTACCGTCCAGTTTTTCTAGTTGGCTGCTCTCGAACTACACGTTGCATCTAGTAGTTTTCAGAAACAGAACAGTCAGTAGCCCGCAATCCAATAATGTTCCTGACTCCTAGCGCTATTGTATTGGTGGTGGCCTTGGGAGGGGCTACCCTAATTAGCCCGGCGCTCTCCATACACCCCGACCGCTTGCCACCCCGAGACAAATGGTGACCGCTGGGCAATTGCATGAATCTCGCAGATGTGGTGCACGTTACACTGCTCCCCCTTCTCAAAACAACTCGCCTCGAATTGTTTATCGTGAGGCTATCCAAGGTCCAAGGGGTTGGCATTGACGGCGCTGACAAACCCCTGTTTTGGCTGACGATCTCTCGTTTCGCTAGGTGGGAGACAGCTCCTTGCTGCCGTCTTCGCGACAGATGGCCACGTCCAGCCTGTAACAAACAGGTGACCTTTCTACTGCGACGGCGTTCCGGTGGTGGTTTACGTCGCTTTGTTTGAGGGTAGCCAGCCTCCTCCGCCTCTTCGTTTCCAGCGGCGTCACTCTTCTTCGGTGGCGTCACCCAAACTGTCCTCTTCGCCGCCGCCATTCCCAACGCGATGGTTTTTGCCTGCCACGGGTAGCGCCTTCCACTGAGCATCAAATACTGAGGTACCATGGCGTCGCGATGCCCATCCACAAAGTTGTATGCCGCCTTTTTGTGTACGTGCTCGGGAGGCAAGCCAGCCAGCGCGAGCTCTTGAAGTGACTTACTCGCGCGCCTAACCTTCCCTTCTTGCCGCAGCTGGTACATGGTCGGTAGCTGGTGGCCCCCATGAAGCTCCTCCAGCGTCGCGACGATCCCGTTGTACCCTGTCACCGTCTTGACGTCGTGTAGCCCCTCCGCCATGCATTCCTGAAGTTCCGCGATGAGCTGAACGGCTCCGTCCTCAAGCGTGCACCCGGCGTGGTCCCCCACAGTGAAGAACCCGGTCCCGCAGATCTGCCGTGATGTAGCCTCATCGGCGTGCGTGGTCCTCCCACTCGTGACACTGTTCCCGTCGTCAGAGCTGCTAAGCCTCAGTCCGGTTTCCAGGCCTGTGATGCTTCCCAGTGGCTCGTCCCCATCTCTTTCAGCATTCCGACCTCCGGACTCCACGATGCGTTCGGCTTGGTCATCAGCACCCTTTGTAGCGTCACTTTCCATACCTCCTCCATGCTCGTTACACTCCGGATTTGACTTCAGGTCTGATTTCAGCTCGTCATGACTAGTTTCATGCTCACAATGCTCCACTTTCTGTCCAGAATTTTCCTCAGTTTTCTTTTCCAAATTTTATGGAGTTGCCGCCATTTTCTTTACCAATTTTTCCAACATCTGACCTATGCCGTCAATCCCGCAGGGAAGCTCAAACAGGAATACGTCTGGGTCCTCGCCAGCGTCCAGCAGTAACTGACGTAATCGTACTTGTAGCTTAGACTTAGTTCCCGTTGGATCAGCATCCCTCTCTTCCAGTTCTTCACGCAATTCTGAAACCTTCAGTTCTGAAAGTCTTACTTTCTTTGTCACCATCTTACAGTTCAAAATACAAGATACACGGACAGTCAGCACACAATGAATTAGGCCTCTAGTTGGTGCACACAAGACAGCCACTAAAAATTAACTAGCCTCTTCCTTAAAGTAGGCCTATTTAAAAGTAACACGGTTTTCGCAAAGAAGCACTCCTTATAGCCTGACCCCATACATCTGACACTAATTGTAACGTTTTTAGGGTTCGTTAATAACTGATCAGACTATAATGCACTAAAACTTTTTTTTACACTAATATTATGTACACTAGTTAACACTAAATAAAATTAGCCTACGTACTTTCAATTGACGGACCGGTACAGCAAAGGTTCTAATCCCACATTTGTAAAATATTTTTGCAACGTTATGAAGCTTCAATGATACATTCACATGCCATTTTGTGCCACAACATGCAGTCTAATGCCGTTATTACAGTGTTTGTGCGCTACCCACTCTGCGCAGCTATACAGTGGGATTGAAGTCGCTTCATTCATTCGTCATGTAGTCCACGGACGGGGAGGCTAGAGGGAATTCCTTGCAGGCACTAAAGTACGTCTCTATCGGGAAAGATACCCAGACAGGCGACATCCGAGTGGAAATACTATACGCAATATTGAAAGACGTTTACGAACAGGGGAACTTGGGGCGATAACACCTGTCCGACAGAAGACCATAACGTCTGGTGAGAATGAGGAGGCAGTTATGGACGCACGTCGCAATGACCCTCACACTAGTACAAGAGCAATTGCACAACAAAGTGAACGCTAGCCAGTCGTCCGTAAGCCGCATATTGCATGCGCATAAATATCATCCCTACCGTCAACTAAATCAGGAGCTCCGTGGGAGAGATTTCGAAGCTCGGATGAATTTCTGTCAGTGGCTATTAGGAAATGTAGAAGATGATTTAGAATTTTTATCAAAAATCCTATTCTCGGATGAATCGAGATTCCACAATAATGGCAACCGTCAACCGCCATAACATGCACTACTGGAATGCTGACAATCCACTCTGGGTTCGACTGACGGCCCATCAAGTACAATGGGGAGTGAATGTATGGTGTGGAATTTTGGGCGATCGCCTTATTGGACCATTTTTTTTGAAGGCCATTTGACAGGCGCACGCTATCTACATTTTATGCGCCATGAGTTCCCACTTCTGCTGAAGAATGTGCCACTTGGGGAACGTTTATCGATGTGGTTTCAACACGATGGAGCTCAACCACATGGTACGTCAGCTGTCTGCAACCATCTCAATAACACACATCCAGGAAATTGGTTAGGAAGAGGAGAACCTGTCCCTTGGCCCGCCAGGTCACCTCATTTAACGCCATTAGACTTCTTCCTGTGGGGGTATTTGAAACAAGCAGTGTACACCCAGCAGCCAGAAAATTCAGTACGCCTTCGACAACTCATCGTCGAAACTTGTAATTCAATAACACAGGCCATGCTACAGCACTCTAGAATGTCCATTCAGCGGCGTGCACAGATGTGCATAAACCAAGAATGTCATCACTTTGAGCATTTGCTACCGTAACAAACCGTTGTTAGTGCAGTTTGTTCCCCCCTGCCCCTCTCCCCTACTATCCATCTTTTCGTAGTCTGGCCCTGGCCACATACACTTTCAATTATTGACAAATTGTATACAAGGGGATATTACGAGATGGTAACAAACTAAGTAAAACTTCAATGAGGAATAAAAGAATATCCTCGCCCGTACTCGAACTTCTCACATGTAGGACTGGCTCTTCGCCATGTTCGCCTCGTGTTTACCACATGGGCTATACTGTACCACACCAAGCTGCTCGTAGATTACAGCTCATGTGAGAGTTTCAGTGTCATTCCATGTTCTACAGAGGTTTCATTAACGTCTTAGATGCTATTGTGTAGACCGTGAATGCAAAGATATCCGTTGTACTCTGCTGACTGTGCGTACCGGAAGAGCAATTGTTTTCAGCACGCATATAAAACTGCATGTCTGCGGCACACAATGGCATGTGATTGTAGCATTAAGACGTCATAACATTGCAAACCGTTGCAAAAATATTTTTCCAATGGGGGATTCGAACCTTCGCTCTTCCTGGTCAACAATTGGAAATCCAGTGGTTGCCTACTTGGACTATGTTTCAGCTTTGAAAGAAACTTGTATTAAGAGTCTCTTAGAGTAAGTTACTCCTCCAGTTCGCTGTTTCAAATGTTCTGCACGTCACTATATCGTAGTTTTAAGCACTAATTCCATGTTTTGCGTTACCCAGCCTCTTGGCATGACATCTTAACGCAGATGATATGTTGCACTGCAATAATTGACTG
The DNA here is from genome assembly GCA_946902985.2 of Meconema thalassinum. NCBI lineage: Eukaryota > Metazoa > Arthropoda > Insecta > Orthoptera > Tettigoniidae > Meconema > Meconema thalassinum. Next base: position 846,418,721 of record OX336389.2, read on the forward strand.
CAGGTACATCATATTATTCGAACGGCCTGTAGGCATATCGGGTGAGGGAATAATAGGATTCAGTATCGTTCGCGGGATAAACTTACCGTGCACTAGTACCATACGGGATGCAAGCACAGAAATATCGACCTTCATGACATAACACGTTAGTTGGGTTGCATAAAAGCAATATTATAATGGGCGGCTGACTCACCTGGTATATTGGCATTCACACGCTAACTTATGTGAATTAGCATTCCTACTGATGTATCCATCTACCTAGGTATACAACACGGTTGACAATTCGAACGACGCACTAACTGGTAGGCACCTGAAACAAAATTCACACTCCATCTTCAGAAGAAGATTTAGTTTTACTCATTTCAGGCACTGGGTTAAAATATTTGTTGATATTCGGCACTTGTTTTTCTAAATTATTTAATTTTCTATATTTTTGAATTTCTAATATAAAGCCCAATATTTTATTTACACGTACTGTGCCCGTTTAGACCGGAGTCCGCACGACCACATATGCATTTTACCAAGAATCAGTCAGCACGAGAGTCAAAATATCCCGGAGCGCCAGATGGGTTAAAGCTAATCGCAAAAACGACATCAAATAAAAAAAAATGCTTTACTGATTTTTGGCTCAATGCAACAATAAGGATAGAAGGAGATTCAACTGGGCATAACACATCATGTAAAATTATCTCATTTTATTTTGAATTTAAAATTGACTGCAAAAATGCTCAAAGCAGCATTACTCACGTGTGGCGACCCACATCCTATTTACACAAATGTACAGAAGTTTTCCAAACACATTTGACAATTATCTTTGGAAACACAAGTCTGATTATTAGTCCTGTAGACTGTGTTCCAAAATTATATTCATTATTTGTGATTAAATCCAGTTCAAATTTAATTATCTTTACTGGAAATATCGTAGTTCACTGTTTGAATTTTTACATAATATTAACACTCGTAGAATAAATGTTCATAGAATTTTTAACTTTCACTTATTTTTCCAGTTTCAAAAAATATTGTCAAAAAATATTATTATTTATGAATCAACACAAATTATTTACACATATTAATAACATCTGAAAAGTATTTGACTTTGAGCATAGCATCGAAGAACTGTGCAAAGCACAACAAAAATTAATTGTTCTTCCGACATTAAACGTTTCGAGACGTGACTCGATTATGAACTTCAAGTTCCTAACAAAATATATGATTTCTGAATCATCAACTTGATCAATAAATTGTTGAACCATTCAACTATTTGACTTTCCACTTGGAATCATTATTAAGAAAAATATTTATATTCATGGCCATTTTAGCAACTTTCACAACTTGCAATTCTTCGACAGAATGCGGAAATAAGAATTATAGCTTCATAATAAATTCATTTAGTTCATGGCACTAGGATTGAAAACATCCTTCAAATTATTCGTGGTTAAAGAATTATTTTTTAATTGGCAGTGGCCCATTCTATTATTTGTGTAAGAACACAATATTCCAACAACAACGGCAAAGGTCTTCCTCTGAAGAAGAATAAACTACTATCATGACAAATCCGGGTTCTAGCAAAATCAAAGTCTAAATGGAATCCGTAAACAAGGTTGAAATAAGAACTGATGGTTTCTAAGAAATAACCTTCGGGTCATTCATACGACGCAATGTGTAGTTCCAATACTCCTTCTATAAATCTGAGCCATCGAACCTGCTATTTGATTGATGCTCGAAAAAATCTCCTCATTCCTGCGACTTAAACATGCGCACCTGGGAATGGCATTTCAACTACTCCACACACATACATTTTCTTCCCAAAATTTATACAATAAATCAAGCCTCTGCTTGTTATCAACACTGGAAGATTAATAAACTTACAAGTTTATTTTATTTTACCATTCAGTTCAACCCGTGAATTTACCATACTTATGAAAATCTTTATTTCACTTTCGAGTGTATTTACGTCATGATTTTATATAAATAAAAAAATATCCTATTTGATACAAATATCATTTGCTTCCCGTTTCATGCCTCTCCGTGTTATCTGAAAAATATACTTTGCTCATTGCAAATATCAACTGTTCAACCAGAACTGAAATGTTGGTTGAATGCGGGCTTACGCTAACCACTCTCCTTCGGAAAATCTCCTGTTCCAAACTAGAAATGATTAAACTACTTCATAGGCTCTCTCTCAATACATATGATTATTAGAAAATATAATATCCAAGAATTATTTAGAAAAGTTATAAAAAATTATTATCATTATTATTAGTGGATTATTATTATTATTATTAGTTATATTATTTTAAATATATTTAATTATCATCTCATTATGTGAGAATCCACATGTTCGAACCTTCGAATATGAAAAAAAAAATCCATTCCTCAACAAAAATAATTTAACTTTTACAGTTACATCGGCTGATTACCGTGATTTCCCAAAAATATGAAATTTTCAAATAAATGCTCGATATGCTCGGTCATCGATCCTAAATTGTTCTGAGTGCTGAAAATACTCAGAATAACTCTAATATGTCTTGCGTAAATCATTGCAAGATTTAAATACGAAGAAAAATAAATGTGTTGGTCATCTGCCGAAAAATAGTTTGTTCCAATTAGCTAGGCATAATATAATTCAAAATGTGGCTTACATTTCTTGATGGTCTTGAAGCGTAGCGAACCTGGTTTGTACCAGATTTATCCATAAACATGCCCTATCGGACAAGCATGTATAATCCTTGTATCGGCCGCCATTATATACCCACAATCCGTCTAACAAGACATAGTGGTAATATCTCTTGACGTTTGAAGTAACTGTTGATCCATTTTAATATTGGCTTCTGTTAACTCCATAACAGTTTGCTTAAATGGGGTCAGATCTAAGTGATCTCTTCTCAGATATGTCAGTTGTAACATAACTCACGGTAATCTTTTCAGTACAAGAAAACACTGACAGTCTAACCAATCAACGGCTGTTCTGAAGATCGTTCCCTGGGCATGGCTTCACACCATCTACCATGCGCGAAGCAACATGTAGTTTCCCTGCGTTGGCTAATGTACACTACCGTGATAGACTGGTCTTCAATGTACTGATAGATCGGAGTGGTTATCAAGTTACAAATATGAAACTGACTGAATTGGACAAAAATATCCAAGTATTAGGTTATTACTGGACTGTGACAAAGTATTAATTCTAGACAAAGTCTAGCATATGTCCATGTGAAAATAAAAATATTTCACCAGTGTCTGTAGAAAATATCAATCATCTCAGTGATTCTCCCTGCCGGAAACTTACTAAGTTCCACTCGTAGCGCAGCACTTTTGTGACTATCACAACTTTGAAAATAACTTCTGCGTAGATCCGGCAACCATGTGTCTTGGCTCAGCGTAGTAGCACCTTGCTAAGCAAGTGCTTGTGTCGAAGTGAGCTATTGATGCCTGAGCCAGCCGGCTTTTATTCAAAACTGTCAGGGTCACGCGTCATCACGCTGAAATCTGGAAATCCTCATATCTCTGGTATCCCTGGTCCGATTTACTTGATACTAAGTGCATTCTCTTTCATTGGGCCGTGCCAGTAATCTGATCCAAGTCTCAAGTCTCCACTCCATGGCTAACTATTTAATCAATAAATAGCCTCGACCTCTGCTATTACTCACTACGTCACTTGACATGCTCTTAGCGGTATATTCTTTCCAATTGCTTCGAGAAGAAATGTAGCGCGATATTCAAATATCTCAACTTTCAAAAGCGGCTGTAGCCTTTCCCTTGATATCTAGGTGTCTGAATCTTGGAATACCCATTCCTAGAGTTGGGCACAGTACTATTACAAAATTTCTTATTTTTCTAGCTATATTTTGAAAAAAAAAAAAAAAAAAAATACGTGAAGCCCAATATTATATTTTATTTATTAACAATTAATATTACATTGTAGGGATACCCATTTTTGCTATTTTATTTCATTCCTTTACTTACAAATCTCATTAAGATTTTTCATATCAAACAAACATTAGACTTAAGTACATCTCTAGTATTTTATTTTTATTCTTAATTGATTTTATTCTTAATTGAGCTGCAGAAGACCTCAATATCAGGTCGAAACATGTAAAATATATAATAGATATATTTGTGTAAGTATTGATTGGAGTATAATTTAAACTTTGATTATAATGATCAGATAAAAATAAACTGCAATCTTACTACACTAATAATTCTACTCCACTGAGATATAAAGAAGCCACAGATTGATAAAAGAATCTCACTGTAACTGACATATGGGCAATGATAGATATTCCAAATCAGATGGGTGAATGAAAATTGGGTAAAATAATTGAAGTAAAATTGGAAAAATTAATCTAAGCATCCACTGCGCCATCGAGCATAATTAATCCCGTAGATGAACTGGATTTCCACGGAGTAGCGAAGGGCACTGAAACAAGGACGATCTCTCCTTCACGTAAATGGCGTGAAGAGCGGAAGCTATTGTGACACACGCACCGTTTATGCAAAAACATAAACCTGGGAGGTACAAATTATTCCCACTCTCACAGATTATGTGAGCCCGAACGAAGGTCAAAGTCAGTATGTAATGGAGATATAACTATTTAATACACTATCTGGACAGTTAACTGATAACATAACCATACAGAGATGAGATTCATATCAAGGCGTACTGTAAGAACTTTGAGAAGTAGAGATGGAACTTGATTATACCAAGCCGACGATATGTCTCTGGACTGCAATACCATGTACGAGAACTACTGATTGCAATGAATGTACAGTAATAATTAATGCAAATGCAAAATGCAAATTGCAAAAACTGGTTAAAACAGCTGAAGTCCAGTTTTTAAATGTTTAGTGTTAAGTGAATAATACGTGAATACATTTAATGGTTTTAAAGGGACGATAGTGCTATCCATCCTCGACCATGCACTGAAGCTTCAGTCCTGTCATGCAGAGTAAATATGACCTAAGTCAAGGACCGGATTGAATTTATTATTATGTTGGCCTTAAGCTCACTCACTCAGTGGCGGTCTCAAAAGTACAGTTTATATTCCATTATATGTTAATACTTTGTAATATTCAAGTGGGTGTTGTAAATGTTTTATATGCAGCCTAATACTATTCAGAGAAACAGTTTTAGTTGAAAGATGGTATATTGGCTTTCACGGGCAGTTTTAGTTCACGTAAGTGCCTATTCATGACAATTAATTATGCACCTATTGCATTAATCGATAAAAACACTGGTTTAACATCCAAAATTTATAATTTTAATAAAATATACAATAAAAGTTGAAATGTTTATCCATTGAAAAACGAATTGTTAAAAGGACTCACAACTAATCTATGCACTTTACACAATAATCAAAATACTTATCAAATGAAATATATTGCAAGTGATAACAACTGTTTTGATTGAACTCACGCGATTTAACGAGCCAGCAAACAGTTTTTATTAGATTTTTTAGAACTAGAGTTAATGAACTTACAGTACGACCTTTACTGTAAAAAAAGAATGAACAAATTTAAATGTGCCCATGGACTTAGATAGGCTACCTGATATCGTTTTGTTAAGGAAAGGCGAAGAGGAAAAACATAATACATATCAATAAGAGGAAGAATGCAATAAGAAACTGGATTTAGCACCCCCTTTTATTAATGACACCCCACAGAGATAATGCACCTTAGGCACAGGAGGTGATCGCTCGATGACATGTAGATTTCCATTTAATAAACATTATTCACATTACTAAGGAAGATACAATATTATACAAAGTGAGGATCGGAACCACAAGCGAACTTCTTTCGTAAATTTATGTTCAATGATGAAGATTTGTATGTAATTTATACTGTTAAAGAACAAATAGACTGTTATGTACATATAGGCTACATCCTAGCCCAATGGAACAATACAAAGGTATGATGTACTGTAATTTTATTATATATTCCTTAAATTGTAATAAACATTGCTACCACTGTATAGTGTTGTAAAGGTTGGCATGAAAATAAAGTGTATTATAACAATGTAAATTGTGTCCTGATTATCCTAGTTCATGCGAACTTTCAGTTACCCGGAGGACTGGGATGTAGGCCTACGTGGCCTCACGCTACATAGGCTACTGGCCAAAATAGAAGTCATGTCATCAATACTCGCATATGACTTCTTGTAGGCCCCTCCGTGACTCTTTACTGCTTGGCATACGTCCACCTTAACAACGGATAAAAGATACATATGAATTCAAATATACTAATTCTCGTGGACTGGCAAGAGTTCGAGCAAATTGCCTTCCGACCAGATCATTGAAATGACCATGAAAAAAGAGACCAGAACTGAAGATGTTGTGGCTGGGTTGAATTATCCAAGAATCCCCCATGATTGCTATTACCATACTAAGCAGACCTGCTGTGTTGTACTCAAAGGAGCAATTACAACAAACCATAAATCGAAAGAAGCCTCTTTAACATCACCCAGAATTGGTTCCATCAAGGATTAACAACGGCTTGCAGGTGATTCATAAAGTAAAACTTGCTCTGGAGGATTGGGATACGGACCCATGGAACATAGGCCAACCAATACTTCGCTCACTTTTCAGTGGACAGCCAGTGGCGAGGGAAGTAGTCAAGAATCTGCACACAGCCCATGATGAGGGGAATACCATGGCAGTAGCAATATTGGACAGACTTTCTTCTGGAACTAGATCACTGCACGATCCTATCAGAGAAAGATAAAAAAAATGCTACACAGACTGTGCCCATTGGTGGACCACACTTCTTACGAGTGGACAAACTCCTACCATGACTCTACTGGATATCATGCAATATGGAATAACAACGATGAGCCTATCTCTTTTTTCAGCAGACTGTATGTATCATAAACCAGTCAAGTCACAATTTAGGAAATTGCTAACTCTTCAACCTGTGATGCCGCTGCCACTACACCATGTCGTCATAGTGGAATGGCACGAAACAAGGCACCAACCTTCAAGACTTGGAGTGAGTATGCCTTCAACCTCTGCAAATACATACAATATCACAATTCTCAAGCAGTAGCCTTTCACTTAATATTTACAATGAAGAAACATTGATTTACAGTCCAATCATCAGGAGCAAAAATGTAGTATTCAGTCGTAAGGCTTCATCCCAAACGTTTACCCTGTTGCTGACCAACAAGTGCCTACAGGGAATGCTTGGCATTCATTTCTGTAAGCCTGAAAACAAACAGAGGTTGCAACACTTCCTTCTGAATGAGTGGCGATCCTATCAGCATATTATTTATTGGTACTACATTATGGATCTTCTCTGCTATGATCTCCTATCTGGCGAATGCGATTGCCGATTCGAAGCACCATGTTCATGTGAAGCAGATACCAGGGCGTTTTTTCAAGCAGCACAGTTAGTCGGTTGTTTTTGATTTTGAGAACACAGATGTAAGGGTTATTGCTTCATAACTGAACAGGATATGTATATTGTATTTCCTTGGGAGGGGGCTGGCGATATGTAATTTGTGCAACGATTGCATGCTATGATTTGTATATGTACCTTGATGTCTCAATTTACTTCGCTTATGCGGCATCTCCTTGGAGGCATCTCGAGGCATTTCATTTATTCTGGTTCTTATACGCAGTGTAATTGTTTGTGCGCAAAGCGTATATACGGCTTGTGTTATTGTGTTGGGTGAGGCGAGCTCTTATGAATTTTCTTAATACTAATAACTTATTTTCTAAGGTTCGGAATTAGTGTATCTGTCTGTACCTGTGTGCATATGCACAATGCCCGTTGTGTGTGCATATATTTTGGCCTTTTCCCTATTCCTTGGGATTTTGGGGAAATAAGGACGTGTTCCTGCCTAATGTACCCTCACAGGTATCTTAGTACTGTGCCCGTTTCGACGGAAGTCTAACGAACACATTTGCCAATTCCCAAAATTAGTCTAGCACAAGAACTAAAATCTCAGGGTCCATCCGGGCAAAACTAAATTAATCGCTGGCATGACTGATTATGGCAATTATCAAGCAAGGGAGACGAGAAAGGAGAAATTAAATATCTCAATTCCTTAAAATTATCTCATTTTATTAACAATTAAAATACTAAGATACATGGGTTGGTTTTTTAGTTTTGGCACCTTAGTTATAACTGGATTAATAACTCACTTAGATGGTTCCAAGTTTCACAGGCCCTCGATGTAGTCCCCATCGTTGCGTACAACGTGTTCCCAGCGATGCGGAAGTCGTTGGATCCCGTTGGCACTGCCCAATCTATTGATGGTACGAAGAGAGCGCTCGGCAGCCTGCTTAACGTCATTGTCATCTTCATCTTTGGGATGATGTCATAGTCGCAGGGACTGATGTAGGGAGAATATGGGGGTGATAGAGGACTTCCCAGCCCCAGCGATCCAACAATGCCGACACAACGCCTGCTGTGTGTGCCCTAGCATTGTCATGCAGAACGATGGGTGGTGTAACCCTGTGGTGGCGCCGTTTCCTTCTCAGAGCTCCTCGGAGATGGTCTTGCAGAAACGAACAATAGTACGCCGCATTAACGGCTTGCCCTCGGGGAACAGTATGGCAGCGCTTCCGTACCATTGAAGACGTTAAGCAGGCTGCCGAGCGCTCTCTTCGTACCATCAATAGATTGGACAATGCCAACGGGATCCAACGACTTTCGCATCGCTGGGAACACGTTGTACGCAACGGTGGGGACTACATCGAGGGCCTGTGAAACTTGGAACCATTTAAGTGAGTTATTAATCCAGTTATAACTAAGGTGCCAAAACTAAAAAACCAACCCATGTATTATGCAAAAGCACTCAAAAAAAACTTCACCAGAAAAATACCAACACATACAAAAACACTCCCTACTCTAAATTGTGGATAACCAGAAATTAATAGTCCATCTGGGTATCGGTCCCTACTCTAAATTGTTGTATTTACACGATAGGCGACTCATTGTTTATATGCCCCAACCTGTACACTGTTCACTTCCACATTGTGTTTTCACAAAAACAAAATCACTCATGGTTTTGAAAATCAATGTTCATTCATGGCTCAGGTTGATAACTAATTGTTTATAAACAGGGTAAAATGTATCACCTCATGTGATATTGAAATGTATTTGTGTTAGAGTAATTAAGAGTTCTTCCGTGTAGGAACATCGGGTTGTAAGAAAATATCAATATTCGACAACATGACGTCAGAATATTAACATTCTTTATATGACCTCAATATCCTAATTGATTCTTTTCAAAATATTTGTTTCTATGGACTGTCGTCTTAATCCATGCTCACATATTCATAATTCCATTTAACATTGTAAAAAAAATTTGAATTTTCATCATTTTTTTCTTTGAATAACCATATTGCATGACTCAGCGTGTTAATTGTTGTTGACATCATGTCATTTACTCATTCCTTTAAAATTTTAATTGTTATATACCATAAATTCACACAACTATTAAACTTTCAAAATTATCAGTATTATTATTATTATTATTATTATTATTATTATTATTATTAATATTCAAAAGAACATCGGCAATTATCTTTCTTTTATAAACAATATCTAAGATCAGGAATATCAACAGTTATCATTATTTATCACTACATAAGCATCACTCCTATTGAACTTGTAATTCGAAATTTATTTTATACACTCACATATCTGTATTTATTTTATTTCATTTGAGGATCCGGCTAGGCTTTAGCAAAACTAAATAATCAGTGGGCTCCATGATTGAAAATTAGAATGATTGACCCAGGTATTTAGGCGATAACGTGTCTGACGAAACAAAATGGAGTGGGACAGAAATATGGGGCGGTTACACGACTCAACCCTTCTTTTTCACAATTAAGCAGCAAATGCTCTCACATAACTTTAACAACATGGAAATACATATTCCAATGGATGGCTTCTAGCCTCCACAGTCTTTCTTTAAATGCCGACCTTCAAGTCGCATAATTATTATTATTATTATATTTTTTATATATATATATTTTTAATATTTAAATTAACATATGATTTATTCTTTTATTCTGTGCACTATTCCTGCCTTTAAACAACACGCATTCGTCTCAACTCTTCCAAGATCTGATTTAAACAAACATTTTCCATAAGGAAATATTGTTAATATTTTTTTCTCTGGTCATTTTCTTTTCTACCTTCATTTAACAATTCTTCGCCCTATTTTATACATGTTCATCCTTAATTCACCTACCGTTCCTCTACTTTTTCTGAATATTATGGTGCATTTCAAAAATATGCCATTAACTTCTCCATTTATTTACTGACTGATATGCTATTTATTCCTTACAAATATTTTCAAATAATTACTGTTATTATTATTATTACCGTTAACTATACACTCAGCTCCTCAACTTCCCAATGGTTATAATATTTAATCGAATTTATTATTATTATTAAACTATACATTCTGAAATCTTCAACTGTTTATAATGTTAAATAAACTTAATTGTTATTATTATTACTGCATTAAACAAAAAGTATTTTATCACTTCCCTGAATTTGATTATTTATAATTATTTATAATCATTGTATAATTTGTTTATGATTATTATAGAAATGTTTCAATATTATTATTATTTTCAAATGGATTTACTCATGATCGTTACGAAATTTGTCTTTAATACTGTTTAAATCTTTAAGTTGAATAATTTGAAGATTCAAGCTACCTTCTACTACGCAAATATTTAAATCAACGAAAAACCTCTTTATTTATGTTACTTGGACTGAAATAAATTTTCTCATGACAGTACAATCGCTGTCAACTACCACTGATATCTCTGACTATAGTCTCGATAGACTTAGCTGTCAGAACGAAGCAAAAACAAATTAAATGAAAGTGTTGGTAATTTCTAAGCGAAATAGAAATTTAACTTCTCATCTACTCTATTATAGAAAAAGTACACAAGAATGTAGCTTACATATTCTTGAAGTTCACATCGTTGCAGATCCTTGGTTGATGTCGAAATCTAATGGAACATTCCTCCCTCCATTAGCATGGCACCAGTCCTTGGCCATCCGCCTCGCATTCGGCTAACCTTCGGGTCCCTCCATTTGGATCCTATCCACGTGGTATCTAGTGACCCATATTCGAGTTCAAGAATACGCACTTTTCCACTCCGCGATAATTTACACAACTGTTCGACATGACTATTGACGTCATCGTTGACTGTCCTATTATTTTAAACACTTGTTTAAGCAGCTCAATGTTTATAACAACTTGAAAAATATACCGTCTAGTCTGATTCTGATGCCACTCAAAGATGAAAAAGTTACCCAACATCTGTGAACATACTCTTACAGTCAGTGGAGTATATGGAAAAATAGATGGAATATTTTCCAACACTGTTTGTTTGAAACAAATGACCCAAAAGTCATAAACTAAGTTCCATCTCCTGACCGGTATGACGCGATAATTCTGAGTACTTTCCACTCGAGACAACTGGCTCAGCTATAAAGACTAAGTCCGCAAGCTTAGCTCCAGAGACTAAGTCCCACTCGATCGGTGATAATGACGGTCTATAACAGCGTAGCACGTGGTATGGTGACGTTACGACGGTATCTCTTCGAAGATTGATGTAATAATGACATACTCATGCTCCAGGAACACGGCTATATATACAGGCACAGAGCTGAAACGCCGTACGTTCGCTGTTCCGGGCGGCGAGCACGCCCCGCTCTTCAAAACTCCAGCACACTCCCTACTTCCTGTTAAAACATGTGCTTTACAAAAATACCTATAACATCCAAACGACTGATCCGATTGTTCTCAAATTTCTTCTGGCATTCCTGGAATTCCATAGCCAACATTATCCACTAGGTTCTAGACCTCAAGTCGTTGATTAATATTTCTCATCAATAAGTTTCGGCAACTCGTCCGCTGGCGCCACAGGTACCTCTCCTAGCGTATCCTCTGAGTCGCTCGGCGAACTAGCTGACTTCGCGCTTGGTTCAAACTTCAAGCTAGCGTTCTGCTCATCCGAAATACAAAATATAATTACGGTGGCTTCCGTAATTGGGCACAGTACTGGTGGGCAGATATTCTCCCGTGATCATTGCACTGGCCATACAACGTCGTCACGCAAGATGGGTCGATCTCCCAATTGTTGCATGGCTTATTACGGGCAGCAAATATAACCTGGTTTCACCTTCCAGTTAGCTGTTACGCTTCATGCAACCTGGTTCCTCTCCCTATTGTTGCTGGCTCGTCTGCTAGAGACGTCCTCCCACAGCCCGGTCCGTTCCCCTATGGTTGGGTTATCTTCCCCGAGTTCTCTGGTTTGCTAGTCCCCCAAACTCGGTTGGTCTTTCCTTGATCTTCCAACTTTGTTTACTTGTACAGTGTAAGATTTGTATGATATATGCGAGTTTATTGTAATATGATGCATGAAGAATGTGTGTAAAGAATTGGGCGTACAGTTTGTGTATATGTATCTCGTTTAACGTGTGTGATCATTGTCTGTCTGCCCTTGGCCCTACGGCACACACAGCTAGGCTGAGTGTGCTCATAGGTTATATAAGGATACAGGGGTGGGGTAGGGTTGTGGGAGGTAAAATCAGTACTTGGTTTTGTTGATAGAATGATTATGTAGGCGAATAGTGTTTTGGATGGCTAGTTTGTTGGTATTGCGTTCCGTGCATTCAAATGAGGCGCGCGATGCCGTGTGTTACCTGCTGGCTTGCCCCGCTGCTTGTCGGAATTATGTGCCGCTCGTGAGCTCAGGACATAGGGGTGGTTGGGGGGGAAGGGGCAGGGGGTTGGTGTGTAATATAACGTGGTCTGCGCGCGGTGCACGGAGAGGTGGGAAGTGTGACGTATATGACGAGTCGCGGTATGGTGGGGGACAATGTAAATGGCTGCTACTGCCGGCTCTGCCTGGCGGCCTGTGCACACTGTTCAAATTATGTTTGCTGGAAGGCTGGGTTGAGACCTGTACTCAGGTGTATTATCCCTGAGGGTTACTGATGATTAGTTTTGGGGTTGGTTAATGTGTTTAGCTAAAGCGTGCTATACATCTATTGGCAGGCGTTATAATTATACTGCCTTTGCTAGTGAAGGAAATAATAATAATAATAATAACTGTTACGTGCATTGCCCGTTCCAACGTTTTTTAAATCCATCTTCCCTGTATACTGGTGTTCCTTGACATTATGAATCGACCGCCTGGTGACTTGATTCCGATTTTGAACACGAGATGGCAGCTGCTGTCGGACTTCGGCGCTGCTAGCCGTAGTTCCTTCTTCTTCACCACTAGAGTGTGTTGGTTGTGCCTTATAAACTAATCCTATTCGTGTCATTTTTGAAGGCTATTATGATTCTACGTCATGGAACAAAGGACTGTGTATACATGATACCACCAAATTAATTACTTAATAATCACATTGTTGCTTGATGTGTCAAGCTGTGATTGGACAATTAAATTAACATGAATGCAATGCTGTTTTTGACGCGCGATTCTCCGCCATCTTAAGACCTTCATTGTCTGTCGTCTAGGAAGCAACTAGCCAGCTGGTGTGACAGAGTATCTCTTCGTGGGCTAGGGGTCATTGGCCCCTAGCTTTTACAAAATATGAATTCCAATTCTACTAAGAAATTGCCTGTGCTCTTCAGGCTATTATTTCATCGTTTCGCAGTGAAGAAGAAATTCGGATTGTAATCGCATCTCGATGCAGACCAGTGCTTGTGACCCAAACGAAGCATGTGCTGGGTGGGCCATTTTCAGGCAATATAGTGCCGTATAACGTTATTTGGTTTGTGTGTGGATTATTTTATTTTTATTGTGTCTCCACTGAGAAGTTTTTAAGGTACGTAATGTTATTCTAAATTTTTATATATTTTATTATGGGAGCTCCAATATTGGCCTTGTATAAATGTTTGATCTTGTGTTTTGTCTCGCCTGGTAGGCCTAATTTATTTCTGTTTTAATAATGTTACCAGATATATATTAATTTTGTTATTTTTCTTCGTACCTTCTGGAGACACATTTCTAGTTTATCTTACGTTTTAAATTATTATTTATTTTCTTTTGGCAATCATGGGATTGGCATATTATTAATCTGATGTAAGATCCGATGCTCCAGCCTCATGTTAATAGTATTTAGATGTAATTGTTTTCCTCATTTTATTTCTCTCCGGTGATTTTAAAATTAATTTAATGCTAATTGTTTGCCGTAATTTCGATTTGACATGCGGTCGTCTGTTTTTGTGGCCATGTTTGTTTTGTTTTGCCGAAATGCATCCTGGTCTTGGAGGGCAGTCTCTTGGCGCCGACCGCGAAACTCAAACGTGTTGTGGTGTTAGCTTAATATGCTTTTGTTAATCTTGTTGGTTTAACCTTATGTTTTTGGTGAATGTTCTTGTGTTTTTCTTAGTCACGAATATCGGGAATTTCTTAATTGATCATATTTTATTTTATTTATTTACTTTTAAATTTTTCGTTTTATGACGTGGCCTGGATCTCTGCATGTCGGATCGGTATTGCATTCCCTTGTAAATTATCAAGCCCGTTCTCATTTAATTATGCCTGTATTTTCTTTTTTTAATCTTTGGGCTTTAACATTTTAATTTTAATTTAATTCTTTTCTTTTTTTTGCTTTGCAAGCAAGCATGTTCTGTTTTCTGGTGGAGGTGTTCTTTAAATTTTAACAATTAAATTTTTCTTTTAAATTTTTAAGCAACTGTTGTGGCATTATTTCGTCGGCGACAATTCCATTAGTTATTGGGGGGTGTCTGTAGAATAGCCTGTGCGTTGTCCCCTTCTCCACCTTCCTTCCACCCCCTTTGGTGTTCTTCTGTTGGGACATGTCTTCTGGAGGTGATTTTGCTGGCGAAGCGAGGCGGACCTCTAAAGACAGGTAAGTAGGCCCATCCACGCTGGCCATCCACGTGTCATTTGGTAGCAGACCGAGGTCGAGTTCGCTTCCGTAACTATCCCCTCCTCCATACCCGCAGGCTCGTTTTATGGACCCTTCTGATGCTGATGGAGCGGTTGTTGATGCGATGTGTCATGTCAGTGCACTTGATGTTATTTAAAGCTAATCCTTGTCGTTTGTTTAATTTCATGTTTGCCTCTGAATATCCATGTGGTGAGATAACTGTGACCTGTTCCAAGCGAGGTGTTTGCTGCTGTATTTTATCCTGTTTGTAAGCAACATTCCCACTGAAAACGATGCTCGATAAGTGGCTGGCATGTGTTCTTGGCATGGGAAATGTGGATTTGGTAATATTCTGATAGCCTACATGCTACGAGTGAAGGCACCCTGGAGCCCTGTCTGAAGGTGTTCGCCATGTGTTTTGTGCCAATTTTTGTAATTTAGCTTCCTGTTCTCGAGCCAAGCAGGCGGTGACGTATGCAGTTCTGGGCAGCATTGTGCATGATCTTGTATAATATGGTGGCGGTGTTCGAGTGTCAGCCTAATCTATGGTGTTGGTAATTGGTAGTTATGGTATTGTTGTGAAAGTGTAAACTGTCCTCGTAATTCCTAAAATTTGTTTCCTTCTGTATTGTCTGTCTACATTCTGTGTTTTTTTAAATGGCCGACAGTAATAGTGTTTTCGATTTAATTGACTTAAGAGATAACCTTGTGAATTTGGAGAGTTCTTCTGGGGTTGTACGTGAATCACCTCTGTTTACTAGGTCTGAGGTTTTGGGATCGATTTCTAGTAGTGGTTTGCCTGCCCCTCTTTTGTCTGGTTCTGGCTCGCCCAGACCTCTTAACCCTGGATACGGTCATTCTTCTCATGTTAGGTCACCTAATGATTTCCTGGGTACTGCCGACCCGTTGCATCCCAGTTCTTTCTCTAGCAATGTAAATGTTTTGTCTCCTGTAGAGGGTGTGCGAGCGGGCTACCCTGGTAACAATGTCTCTTTTCCTAATGCTACGTACTCCCCTACCGTTAATTATGGGTCGATTCCTCATCCTATTTCTAGTTTCTTAGCTAAGTTGAAGAGTTTCAACCTAGATGACGTTACCCAAGTGGTCCTATTTTTAAAACAAGTGGTCGAATTGGGTAACCATGCCTTGATTTTTGGGATGTCGGAAATTCAGATTTTCCAACTTTTGTATCCTGTTGCATCCGGTATGCTGCGCGATCAGCTAATTGAAGCTATCCACCTCCGCATGTCCTTAGCCATGTTTATTAGGGAAGTGTTGTGTTTTTTTTGTCCCTGCGAGTGCCCTTAGTACGCTCGAGCAAAAGTTCTTGTATCGTGTCCAAAGGTTGGACGAGTCCCTTAGCGAATATGTCAGTGACATCAAGGTGTATGCCCAGGTATTTGCATCCCCTTTAACTGAACGACAGTTGGTGTCATCGATTGTAAATGGGTTTTCGCCTCAATATAGGTCATACATGACTATGTGTACCAGGCCTTCGCCATTTGTCGAGCTGAAACAGGTCGTTATAGAGGCTATGGCTGTGAAACATGCAGATTCCCTTCGTGTAGCTAATGTTCCTCCTCCTTCCTTGATGTCTCGTCCCCCTCCTTCCTTGATGTCTCGTCCCCCGCCTAAGGTTATGTTCCACCCAATACCCAATATTAAGTGCCACACGTGCGGTGGCGTGGGACATGTTAAGAAGGTGTGTCCGAGTAACCAGGTTGTGTATCGCCAATGACGAAATGTTTTGGAGACCAATTCGGATGTTACTTCTAAGGATATTTCTGTGCATGAGAGTTTGGGAAAACCCTGTGAAGTTTCTGGTCGCCCTACTAATGAAAATCTTGGTAACTCTTTGAAAACTAATTCATCACGTGCTAATTCTGCTTATGTCGCTGACCTACCTAACCTGTCGGTGAGCAATGTCGTGGCAAGTCAGCCTAATTCTAAACATAATGTGAAACCTGCGGTGCGGGTGTCCTCGTCATCTAATTGTAATCGTTTTAGAGTGAATAATGATTTTGGAATTTCTCCTGTGGCTAAAGGAATATCCCCGTTTATTGAAATTGGTGTTATTGGCGAGCTCGTTTCTGCATTGCTTGATTCTGGTAGTGTCGCATCCTTTATAAGCGAGGACTGGTTTTTATCTATGAAGAGTGTTTGCAAATTACCTGAGTTAGAGCCTAACAATGAATCTTTTACTTCGGAAAACTGTTCAAACTTAAGTATTTTGGGTAGTATGACAGTCAAAATCCATATTCTAAATTTTTCTTGGAAGTTTAAATTTTTTGTTGCCAGAAATCTTTCTTGTTCTGTGGTCATTGGAGCTAATTTCATGTCACACGAGGGTATGCTTCTTGATTTTGGTGCCCGCAACTTATGGTTTAAGTTTAATCCGCAAAGTAAGTTATCGTTCAACCCGGTTTTATCTTCTCCTGCTGTCAATTCAGTTAGTGAACCTGTGACTATTGAGGATCTCGATGTGGAAAATTTAACGAGTCTTCAAAAGGATGCCATGAAGAGGTTATGTCAGGAGTATAGCGATGTATTTACTGACAAATTGGGTGTAACCCATTTGATGGAGTACAAGATTGAGCTGACCGATTCTGTGCCGGTGCGTTCCAGCCCGTATCGCCTTGCCCCGCCCAAGATGGCTGAACTTCGGAAGATTATCGATAAGATGTTGGAAGAAGGGGTAATCCAACCCTCTATCTCTGCCTACTCATCCCCTGTATTTCTTGTGCCAAAACCTAACGGTGGTTTTCGGCCGGTGGTCGACTATAGGGCTCTTAATCAAAAAGTGGTTTTGCAGTCCATCCCTTTGCCGGACCTTCACACATGTTTTAGTTGGTTTCGCAACGCGAAGGTGTTCACGATCCTCGATTTAAATTCTTCTTACTT
This sequence comes from Meconema thalassinum, assembly GCA_946902985.2. NCBI lineage: Eukaryota > Metazoa > Arthropoda > Insecta > Orthoptera > Tettigoniidae > Meconema > Meconema thalassinum. Next base: position 846,436,502 of record OX336389.2, read on the forward strand.
CCAAATTCCCCTCTCTCCGGAATCCAGGCATGTTACTGCTTTTTCCACTGACTGGAACCTGTTTGAGTATGCCCGTGTCCCGTTTGGCCTATCCACCGGAGCCGCTGTGTTGAGCAGACATCTGGACAAGGTGTTTTCAGAAATTAAATTCAAGTTTGTGTACCACTATCTTGACGATGTGGTGATCTATTCTGAGTCCTTCGAGGAACACGTTGATCATCTGAAAGTTGTACTTGATCGGTTGCGTGACGCTGGCCTTACCGACAAATTGTCCAAGGTTTCCTTTGCCAAGCCCAAAATTTCCTTCTTGGGTCATATTGTTTCCGCATCTGGTATCTCCGTGGACCAGTCTCGTACGCAGGCCATCAGAGATTTTAAACCACCCAAGAACGCCAAGGGTGTTGCTCGTTATATTGGTATGGTGAACTTTTTCCGTAAGTTCATCAGTAACTTTGCCGACCGTGCTGCTCCTCTAAATCAATTACGCTAAAAGGCTGTGAAGTTTGAGTGGGGTCCCTCTCAGCAGGCAGCCTTCGAAGATCTTATGCTTGCGCTCTCTAACGCCCCTGTATTAGCCATTCCGGATTTTGGGAAGCAGTTCATTGTGTAGACTGATGCGTCTGGTCGTGGTGTTGGTTGTGTCCTACTGCAAGAGCCTTGATCTGGGTAGGTAACCCATTGCATACGCTTCTCGTACCTTAACGGACGCAGAGAGGAAGTATTCCATATACGAACTTGAGGGTTTAGCTGTGTTGTTCGCTCTGGAAAAATTCCGTATGTATCTTGAGCACACTAAGTTTCTCCTTGAGACCGATAACCAAGCCTTGAGCTGGGTGTTAGGAAAACCCCGTAAAACTGGTAGGATTGCCCGATGGGCAACTAGGATTCTGTCATTCCAGTTCACTGTCCACCATATTCGTGGGTTCGAAAATGCGGTAGCTGATTCATTAAGCCGAATGTATGAGGAAACGGCCGAAGAGGACATTCAAGGATGTGAACCCGTAAACCTTGTATCACCCGTAAATTATGTCAATGTCATTCTTAGCAATTCCCCTGTGCTTTTTGAAGATGTGAGAAGATTCCAGAAAGAAGATCCCTCCTTATCTAGCCTAATTGACCGAATCAATTCTCGTGAAGTAATCAAGCCCTACTCTCTAGAGGATGGTGTATTGTGTTGTTCGTCTCGTCATGACCGTCTTCCTAAAATTGTGCTCCCGTCGGTCCTCATTCCGGAAATCTTTCGTTACTATCACGAATCTCCTACTGGTGGCCACCTAGGAGTATTCAAGACCCGAGCTAAAATCAGACAGTTTTTCATTTGGCAAAGTATGGATGGCGACATCAGGAGGCTCATTAGAAATTGTGCTGCATGTAGTATTAGCAAACCTCCGGTTTCTACTAAGGTTGAGCTGTTGTCATCTGAACCGGCATCTAGACCCATGGAGAGGCTTTTTTATCGACCATGTTGGGCCGTTCCCTCGCTCTGGTCGGGGAAACCAATTTGCGCTTGTTTGCACTGACGGTTTCACCCGGTTTAGTTGGATTTTCCCCACCAGACAGGCTACGAACAGTTCCGTCATAAAGTGTCTTAATTCCATCTTTTCATCTTTTGGGCCATGTCAGTTCCTGGTGTCAGATAATGCCAAGTGCTTTGTATCTCATCAGTTCCGTCAATTCTTATTTGATTATGCTATTTCGCATGTAACCACCACTCCCTATTTTCCTAACCCGTCTCTCGCTGAGCGAGTCAATCGTAATCTCCGTTCTGCTCTGATTGCTTTCCACCACGACGACCATTCCAAGTGGGATTCTAATTTGCATTGGCTAAATTTTGCTTTCAACACCGCCGTGCATGAGAGCACGCAAGCCACCCCTTTTTCGTTAATGTTTTCCTTTATGGCTAATTCTCCGTTGTCCAATCTGTGGAACCTGCACGATCTCCTTCCAGACAGTTTCATGCCCGAGGATATGAGGGCGAAATTCGACAAGGCTAGAGAGAGTATTAAGGTATCACATGACCAACTTGCCTAGCGACACAATGCCTGTCGCAAGCCAACTGATTTGGAAATTGGTGATGTTGTGTACTTTCGCAATTTCGAGCCCAAGGGCGTCAGTAATCTAGTTTCAAGCAAGTTGACCCCTCGTTTTAAAGGCCCATGTTATGTAGAGGCATTCCTGACTCCCGTTACTCTTCTTATTCGAAACCCTAAGGTCAACAAAATTTCCAGAGTGCATCTGTCGCAAATTAAGCGAGTTGGAGAGGTTTCTAATGAGGAAATGCTACCATAAATTTTGTAAACTGATTTTGTATAATGTAGAGTATCCCTAACCTTCATTGAGGCCTTCAGGCATCTGTTCCTTCTGGAATTTTGAACTGGATAAGAAAACTCTGCTGGGATACAATCTGTAACTGTTGGGTAATTCCCATTTTTATGGTATATTGTAAAATTGAAACTAAATTTTGATGTTTTCATTGAAGATGCTAACATGTAAGTTGGACTCGGTGGGAGACCTAACCCATGTAATCTTGAAAGGTACTTCTAGTCTGTAAAAAGGTAAACTTGTTAATGAAATTTTGTAAGCACGGATCTAGGGCGTGGTCAGAAATATTTTCTTCATATAAATTCAACTTTGTTTCTCTTTTGTAAAATGTAGTAAGAATTTGTAATTTCTGTAAACGTTTTTTGAAATAAGATTAACTTCTGTTTTGTAAATGGCTGCCCACGCGTCGCATGATATCTGGCACATTGCTTCCACCTACTTCGTTTAAAGCTAACTGCATTGGATGTTTTGAAAATTTACCTAACGTGTCTCGGACTATGAAAGCACTGCTGGTGCTGGTGTTCTGCTTTTCTGAAGACTTATGGACACAGTGAAGTTGTTAACTAGTGGTTTGCGAGGTGATCAATTATCCCTTCACTGATTATCTGACCCTGCACTCTTCCTAACCAAAACGATGCGGTTTCGTCCATCAATTGGAGTTAACTGGTGAACATTATCTTCTGGAAACATGCTTGGTGAATCGACTGGTGTTGGAGTACTGCCTATGCCTAGGCATATTCGTGAACGGTGTTCACGCTTAAGGGAGGGAGACTGTTACGTGCATTGCCCGTTCCAACGTTTTTTAAATCCATCTTCCCTGTATACTGGTGTTCCTTGACATTTTGAATCGACCGCCTGGTGACTTGATTCCGATTTTGAACACGAGATGGCAGCTGCTGTCGGACTTCGGCGCAGCTAGCCGTAGTTCCTTCTTCTTCACCACTAGAGTGTGTTGGTTGTGCCTTATAAACTAATCCTATTCGTGTCATTTTTGAAGGCTATTATGATTCTACGTCATGGAACAAAGGACTGTGTATACATGATACCGCCAAATTAATTACTTAATAATCACATTGTTGCTTGATGTGTCAAGCTGTGATTGGACAATTAAATTAACATGAATGCAATGCTGTTTTTGACGCGCGATTCTCCGCCATCTTAAGAGCTTCATAGTCTGTCGTCTAGGAAGCAACTAGCCAGCTGGTGTGACAGAGTATCTCTTCGTGGGCTAGGGGGCATTGGCCCCTAGCTTTTACAAAATATGAATACCAATTCTACTAAGAAATTGCCTGTGCTCTTCAGGCTATTATTTCATCGTTTCGCAGTGAAGAAGAAATTCGGATTGTAATCGCATCTCGATGCAGACCAGTGCTTGTGGCCCAAACGAAGCATGTGCTGGGTGGGCCATTTTCAGGCAATATAGTGCCGTATAACGTTATTTGGTTTGTGTGTGAATTATTTTATTTTTATTGTGTCTCCACTGAGAAGTTTTTAAGGTACGTAATGTTATTCCAAATTTTTGTATATTTTATTATGGGAGCTCCAATATTGACCTTGTATAAATGTTTGATCTTGTGTTTTGTCTCGCCTGGTAGGCCTAATTTATTTCTGTTTTAATAATGTTACCAGATATATATTAATTTTGTTATTTTTCTTCGTACCTTCTGGAGACACATTTCTAGTTTATCTTACGTTTCAAATTATTATTTATTTTCTTTTGGCAATCTTGGGATTGGCATATTATTAATCTGATGTAAGATCCGATGCTCCAGCCTCATGTTAATAGTATTTAGATGTAATTGTTTTCCTCATTTTATTCCTCTCCGGTGATTTTAAAATTAATTTAATGCTAATTGTTTGCCGTAATTTCGATTTGACATGCGGTCGTCTGTTTTTGTGGCCATGTTTGTTTTGTTTTGCCGAAATGCATCCTGGTCTTGGAGGGCAGTCTCTTGGCGCCGACCGCGAAACTCAAACGTGTTGTGGTGTTAGCTTAATATGCTTTTGTTAATCTTGTTGGTTTAACCTTATGTTTTTGGTGAATGTTCTTGTGTTTTTCTTAGTCACGAATATCGGGAATTTTTTAATTGATCATATTTTATATTATTTGTTTAATTTTAAATTTTTCGTTTTATGACGTGGCCTGGATCTCTGCATGACGGATCGGTATTGCATTCCCTTGTAAATTATCAAGCCCGTTCTCATTTAATTATGCCTGTATTTTCTTTTTTTAATCTTTGGGCTTTAACATTTTAATTTAATTCTTTCCTTTTGTTTGCTTTGCAAGCAAGCATGTTAAGTGGTCTCTTGCCTTCTTTGTAAATTATGCTGGTTGATGCATGTTCTGTTTTCTGGTGGATGTCTTCCTTAAATTTTAACAATTAAATTTTTATTTTAAATTTTTAAGCAACTGTTGTGGCATTATTTCGTCGGCGACAATTTCATTAGTTATTTGGGGGTTTCTGTAGAATAGCCTGTGCGTTCCCCTCTTCTCCACCTTCCTTCCACCCCTTTGGGTGTTTTTCTTTTGGGGCATGTCTTCTGGAGGTGATTTTGCTGAAGCGAGCCTACCTCTTAAATAAAAGGTAAGTTGGCCCATCCACGCTGGCTATCCACGTGTCAATAATAATAATAATAATAATAATAATAATAATAATAATAATAATAATAATAATAATAATAATAATAATAATAATAATAAATCACGATTATTCGTGTTGTTTCTGTATTTGCACTATACTCCTTCTTATATCTTAATGTGGTATGCGTTGTTTGATAGATAATAACAATATATGTTGGTCTATGTGGTTTCGATTCTTAAACATTAATGATTTACTTATTAGCTTCTCCTTCAATTTATTCCTTAGAATATTGCTTCTTAAACTTAACTTCGCTGCGATGCGTTTATTCCTCTCCTCTATAGTGTATAATTTGTGTAGATAATAGTATTATAATTTACCACCTAAAGTAGCAATGATGGCAATAATCATAATAATAATAATAATGACGATCATATTATGCTATACAAATAGTAGTCCTGCCTTGTATGAATGCCCTGTCGGCGTTGCAGTTTTAAATGTTAATGCCTACTGCTTATTGCTAACTTAGTATGTGTTTAAGAGTTGCTCTTGGGTTCGCATGTACTTGGGTGTGCCCTGTTTACCTGTGGCTTTGTGCCCTTTGTAGTGGCTGGATTATCTGTGTGCGTATAATGTATGCTAGTTTGAGTTATGTTGTGTTTGATAGATTTCCCCGTATGCTTGTACCGTATCCGGCTTTTGAAGTTTATTAAGGAGTAATAAGGAGGCGCCCAGTCAGCGCTGTAGCATGAGGAGAGTTGAAGTACTGACCACGCCCCCATACTTCCCAAGCTCGAGCGGTAAATGGAGCCTACGGTACCGTAGTCTTATGTATTAGTGGGATTTAAGTATGATTTCCAGTAAAAGATTCGTGTGCAGGTATAGTACGAAGTTGTAAGGTATATGACGATGAAAATCAAGGAATATTTGTTGATCTTTGCTGGCTAGCGTGAAGTGTACGGCAGTCACAATACTTTTCGTCGCACTCGAAAATCATGTAAACTGCCGTAAAACGTTTAATTTTACAACATAGAGCAATACACCGATCTAAATTATAGTACAGCACTTGGGAAATTAAAGTATTATACCGGTATGCAGTTTTTATAACCTGTAATTATTGTGGGATTTCAGGCAACCAGACACCCACCACTATTCTTAGCTTATACCAAATAATATGCAAATAATTACCGACATACCAGTAGGCATACCATTATATTCACGAATGTGTATTAATTAAATTAAATAAATGTGAACTAATTGGGTGGTGGCGTTACTGTTTTTATTGCACGATGTTTTTAAAACATAGGTCAGTTCAGTTCCGGTAACAAAATAAACAAGGTCTAGGCTGAGGTTTGAGATTAACACGCTAAAATATGCAAATAATGGCATATCAATCTTCTAACACCCACGAGCAATAAATCTAGAGCTCAAGCCACGTTAAAAATAGATTGGGGGTAATTAGGTTACAGTAATACAACATGGCGGCTGAGTGAACAACACGGCAGTGAGTAGCTCCGAAAACATTGTGTATTTAAGAGTGTATTCGAGGAAGAACCTAAACCATATTTGTCACCCGACAATATAAGGGCATACGTTGCCCAGTAACTAATAAGAACATCAATTAGAATTACTAACTTCCTCGAAAATTGGTTAAATAGGAGTTTTCACCTGCATCGGCAACATGGGCGACTGTGGAGAGTGTGGTGGTAGCTAGGGGAAGGCTGGAAAGGTACAGTGTGGTTCATGTAAAAAGTGGTTCCACAAGAAGTGCGTGAATACATTGAACAGATTCACCGAGTGGCTGTGTGTGCAATGTGTGGACTATAGTGCAACTATAAGTGACAGTGTAAGTGACAAAGACACTCCAACAATGGAGAATATTTATGGAATGCTGAAAGACTTAAAATAACAACTTAAAATCATAAAAGACGAACAAAGAACGAGAGAGACTGATCTAGGTAACTCATTGGAATTGTGCCATAAGAAACTAGACGATTGTGTAACATTTATTTCTAACCAGCAGACAGAAATTAAGGAATGTAAAGGACAGATTGACACATTAACCCATCAAAATGTCAATCTCAAGGCGAAGCTAAAATCCCTAGAAAACCGCCTAGGAGAATCTGAGCAGTACACACGTAGGAATACGGTGGAAATACACGGTGCCCCGGAAGTTCCTAACGAAAACATTATTGAAACTGTGAAGAAAGTAGGTCAAGCTCTGGATGTGGTCATCACTGAAGCAATGGTAGATGCCTGTCATCGACTGCCTAAGTCATCTAATCATGAACACAGTGGCATCATCTTATAATTCGTTCGGCGGGACGACAAGGAGCGTTTCATGGAGCGTCGCCGGGTGAAACGGAATCTCTCCACTCGTCACGTCGGTCTTCCTGGGGACAGTGTAATTTATGTGAACGAAAGTTTATCACCAGAGAAGAGGAAATTACTGTCACAAGCTCGGAACATCAGGAGAGAGAAGGAGTATTCTTTCATGTGGGTAAGAAATGGACATATTAAAATACGCAAATCTGAAGGTTCTCGGGTCATCGTAATTCGAAATGAGGATGACCTGAACACTCTCTAATGGTATCAAAATCTAGATTATCCATTTATTATCAAAATGTAGGAGGAATGAATACAAAATTAGATTTATTCAATGAAAACCTGATCACCAAAAAGCATGACTTAATTCTAATTACAGAAACTTGGTTATCTAGTAAAATCGCTGACAGTGAGGTCTGTTGTGATATGTACAGAGTATACAGGGATGGGAGGCCTGCCAGAACAGAGGGTGGGGTGGCTGTCTTGGTTCGGAGCGGATTAACAGTACTCAAGGTCGAAAGAATGACTGGCAGCTTGGAATGTCTATTAGTGAAACTGGTTATTGGAGGAAATATTTGGTACGTCTGTAATGTTAACATTCCACCAGCTTCAAAAGTAGAATCGTACAGGCAACTATACCGGTGGCTGGAATCCAGCACAGAAATATATGATAAAAATTTATTAATCTCTGGTGACTTCAATATCCCAACAATACAAAGTACAATAATTAAAGATGACAATATTCACACAAGAGAACTCGTAAATTTTATTAATTATCTTCAGCTAAAATCTTATAATTCAGAACTAAACCGTAAGGGGAGGACGCTGGACTTAGTTCTATCCAACAAACCCAACATAAATGTAACGGAAAACACAGACCCACTCTTACCGCAGGATCGTCATCACCCAGCTCTGGATGTGGAAATATCTCTAACTATATGTCGAAACCAAGTAATTATCCAGCCTAATGATACCTGTAACTTTCGGGAAGCCGATTGAGCAAATGTACACTAGGTTGAGGGATAGTGCCTGGGGTCAAATATACGAGTGCACTGATGCAAATACTGCAGTAGACCTGTTTTATCAGATTTTTAACCCAGTACTTGGCGAAACCGTTCCTATATGTAAACGACAAACGGGCAGAAAATATCCTGTCTGGTTCTCTAAGGAAGCAAAGAGTAAATTGAAGGAGAAGGAACACAATAGGAAGAGAAAATATTACTCAGATCATCATAGGCTACGTTTTGAAAAATTAAGGTCAGAAATTAAAAAGGACATTAAATTATCTTATAAGAAATATATCCATAATATTGAACAAAACATTAGCAGGGACTCAAAGAAATTTTGGACGTTTATTAAAAACAAGAAAAAAATAGGAACTCATGCGACACTTTTAAATATAATAATGAAGAATTGGACAGGGGTGATTCCATTGTTGAAGGTTTCGCGTCATATTTCAAATCAGTGTATGACTCTCAGTCAGCCCAATACAAAGTCCCAGCCTGCAATTCGAATACTCCCAACACCCTTCACATAAAACTTGTCTCAAAGGAAGAGATAGAAATGGCATTTAAAAAATTCAAACCTAAGTCGTCGGCTGGTCCTGATAATATTCCACCGTATGTAGTTAAGGGATGTTCTAAAAGCCTCAGGGATCCGTTACACTTTATATTTAACTTAGCAATACAAACTTGTACGTTCCCTGAACCCTGGAAAATCACTCGCGTCTACCCTATACTAAAATCGGGAGATCCATCACTAATTAATAACTACCGTCCTATATCTATTTTATCTGCAGTAGCCAAGGTATTTGAATTCATATTGCACGGAAGAATATCAGTATTTCTCAGACCACTGGTAACAGATAACCAACATGGTTTCCTATCCAGGAAATCTACAGTGACGAATGCAATTAATTTTACTCAAATTATATCTAAAGAGTTAGATAAAGGAGGGAAGATGGATGTCATATTTACAGAGTTCGAGAAAGCTTTCGACACAATAAATCACGATATCCTTCTTAAAAAATTATGTATTTTGGGATTTTCCCACCCATTACTCAAATTATTCATCTCCTACCTCAGAGACAGGAAACAATTTGTTTTGTTCCAGAAAATTGTCTCAATGGGATACATAGTTCATTCCGGAATACCCCAATGTTCGAACCTTGGACCTTTGATTTTTCTAGCAATGATAAATGATTTGCCTCGATGTATACTGCACTCAAATAGTCTTTTATATGCAGATGACTTCAAAATTTTTAAATCAATTTCTTCCACTAATGACTGCACTGTACTACAAAATGACCTAAATAATATACAACAAATGGAGTATAGAAAATAAATTATACTTAAACGTACCGAAGTGTGTTGTTATGACCTTTACACGTAAGAAGAACCCAATCACATTTGTTTATGGAATTGGACCTAAGTCATTGAAAACAGTAAGCGAGAAGAAAGATCTAGGGATTCTGTTTGACCGAGAGCTTGCTTTCACTTATCATGTGCAAAAGACGGTCGGGGATGCTTACCGCATGTTAGGGTTTATAATAAGAAACACTAAGCCATTCATTAGGACCAGTACCTGCATAAACCTTTATACTGCCATGGTGAGATCCAAGCTCGAGTACGCCAGCCAAGTATGGAGTCCCTGGCAGAAAACATGCATTAAGTCCATTGAGCAAGTTCAAAAGAAATTCCTCAGATACTTACACCTCAAAATAACGGGCAATTACCCACACATGGTACCCTACGGTGAACTTTTGTTGAATTTCGGCATGACTAGTTTGGAGTCTCGAAGGCAAGAGAATGATATGAAATTCCTTTATAAAGTCATTAACGGTCAAATTGATAAATCATTTTTCCTATCGCTCCTAAATTTCAACATCCCTCACTTAACTACAAGATCAACCATAACATTCAAAAATGATATAACCAACACCACTTCACATAACAATTCACCTGTATGGAGACTTTGCAGTATTTACAACGATGCGGTTCGCGTAAACTGGAAACTAGATTTCTGTCTCTCAATCAGACCGTTCTTGGAAATTATAATCCAGTCACTCTAATTCATACTTGAAATAAAATTATCACACATAACAGAATCAACAATGTATATATGTGGACAGGCCTGTTCCCTAGTTATTAATGTTACCTTTTAGTTTATTATGTAATAATTTCAAAACCTGTTTTTATATTTGGTATTAGATCATATTTAGATTTAGTTTTTTATATTATCTTCTTACTACTATGCATTTTGATCTGTGTGAACTTCTTAGTTTTAAGAATTACATTAAGATATTAATACTTAATGCAGACATATCAGGAAATGTATCTTACTGTGTAGGTGCACTATTATTGGGGCACACACTGAGCCCTGTTGTGTACCATCAACAAATAAATAAATAAATAAATAAATAAATAAATAATACAGTTCATTAATTGACAAGCAGAAACCATTTCCAGTAAGAAACGAAGGAACATATCCGTAATTAATTCCTAGCAATCAAAATACTTATATTGGTGGACACATATGCCAATATTTGAACTTTTAACGAATGATACTAGAACAGTACCGTAAGGTGGCTACTCTAAGGATGAAAACTTAACACAATAAATGGCAAATAACGTGCATTTACTTGTGAAATGACATTACTTTGGCAGGTGGGAGTTCTGTTTGTGCAAACATATGCCCCACACGTCGACATTTCGACCCACACGCGAAATATTACCACTTTTAAGTACATAAAATGATAATAATTGTATGATGTGAATGAAAGCGGGGATTTATAGTCGACAACTATAAGAATTTGCTTTCTATGTCTGAACGACAAACAGAAAATCTGTTGGAGGCTGGCTGGGAGCAGGCTAGTCATGTATTGAGGATGGCCGCTTGCTAATGATTATTATTATTATTATTATTATTATTATTATTATTATTATTATTATTATTATTATTATTATTATTATTATTATTATTATTATTATTACAGTAAAATGTTTAAGACACACACACGTATTCATTGCTAGCACACAGTCCTGGTCGCTGGATACTGAATACTGTACCTGGCCAGAGGCCTTGTCAGAGCTGCTGCTGCTGATAAGAAGGGAATGTCTACGTGGGCAGGAAGTACAGTGTCAGGATACTTGGCTGGTGGCGGCTAGCAGGTCTGGCGTTTAAATAGAGTCCGCCATTTTGGTTCCTAGACAGTCGTACTACTGGTATATAAGAGGCAGCCATTTTGGTTCCTTATTAAAAACATGAAACTATTATAAGGCACTGTCCCCGAATCCGGATTCTGAACGATCCGAGATCTGGTCATTATTTAACCATGAAGTTTTGAAATGTTTGAGAGCTGGAAAGTTGACAAGGAACCAGTTTGGATGACAAAAATCGCAGAGAAGAGGTGTTGCCCAATGAAGACTCGATTATGTAGTCGAGTGGGAATTTTAAGAAAGACGAGATATGATTGGACGTCCAGGGAGGTGGACCACATTTTCGATGGATTTATTAATCCTAGGGTGATTGCCTGTTGCTAGTTGCATATCTCGGGTTGGCGAGAACCAATGAGAAAATTAGAAGAATATTAACCGCCAAAGTATTTATGCTAATTTGAGTACTTTTAAAGCATTTATGGTCTTGATAAATTCAAGAGAATTATTTGAATATTTATCATGAAGAGATTTCCACCGAAATTTGGTTCAGAACGGCAGAATTTATATTTGAGCTAAGGAACACCCAATTTACGCGCAATTAATAGGAGAATCTGGAAGGGGAAACAAGAAGAAGCCATGTCAGCCATTTTGGAGCAGAGATTCGCTTGGGGACTGTTGAAGGAGGAGGACGCGTTAGTCGAGTGCTCTAAGAAGCGGAACAAAGTATTGCACAACTAATGAAATTTGTGAGAAATGCAATAGAAATGACAGCAGGTAATAACAGAGTCACGCGCGAGTACAGTGTGAGAATTATAAGTGACGTGAATGAATTTGGAGACTGTAAGTACTGTATCTAAGAAAGACTGATGCCGTCGCGAACAAAGAACGAACCCAGTATCATGTCGCGTCTATAGTATCAAGTGAAAGTCAGTAAGAAATTCGTTGCAAATATTGTTAGAAGTGTGCAAATAAGAACTAGGTATATGCCAAAAATACCGAGTGAAAGTGAACGATTTTTAAGACCAGCGATATATATTGTCAATATGGAAATTCAAGCAGAACTGTATTATAAAGAGACATGTGAATCTGTAACAGAGATGATGAAGGCGTGCTAAATATGAAAAGGGAGATGTAGCCTAATATGATGGTCATAAGAGTGCTTACACGTGACTACGGGTAGACGGAAGTCGAACCGAGGACGCGATATCTGTAGAAGCAAGTCAACATGGAACAAAATGATCCGAATACGAACTATTGGGTATGAACGAGCGACGCCAAGAACTTCCAGCGTTCGGGTTGAAGAACAAGATCCAAGAAGAAGCCCGGGGATCGATTGGGGGTCCGATGACGAGAAATGGAGGTCCCAGTGGATCGTGCAGCGAAGGCGAGGGGAGCAGCGCGGAACGAACGCGGGGATCCACACCAGCACGGCAAAATCAAGTCGGCGCAGGGAAGTTGGTACCGGGGCTCCATAGCAAGGCGAGGCAGGAAGCTTCTCAAGGCAATGACAATGGGACGTAGTTTAATGCGTTCCCATTCATCGGTTGACAAATGTAACTCTGCTCAAAGTTAGGGAAGATTTCCTTTACGTAGTTCGGTATGTAGATACTTGTACTAGAAGCATGCTTATTAGCCCGTGACCTGTTTTGAATTGTTAGTTGATATTGTGTGGCATGATTTGAAACAACGTTTGATAGATTCACTTCGTCATCTTTGAAAGATGTTTAACTCAAAGCCAGTGCATTTTACAGTGGAGTTAGATACCGTTCGTCTGGCTGGAAGATGATTAAAATTTATGAAGGGACTATTCGAGCCCCGCGTTCGACGCTTTTGCATTCTGGATTTTATTCTTTCTTTGAATTTATTTTTGGAATTTCATCGTCGTTCGGTTTTCACGACTTGGGAATATTTTCACTTTTGATGGAAGATTTTCACTATTTTCACTTTAAGGATGTTCGCATGAGATTTTCTCGTGTTCTTTTAAGGATTATCACTTCGTAGGATTGGTTGGTCAGGATTGATAAATCCTTATTTAGGATTTTCCTTTAGGATCCTCATTAGGATTTTCACGAAATTTCCCGTTATTAAGTTTTAGTATTTTGGAATGGAAATCGGTATTATTTTCGATTTGAATTAAATTCTTTTTAGAATTTTAAATTAAAATTTGACTTTAAGATTTTTGAATTTTTAGAATTTCAGGATCAAGATATTTTTCTTTTTAATTTTGAATTTTCAGAATTTTGGAATCTGACTTTTGGATATCAGATTAGAGATGCTTTCGACATCCGATTATTTATTTTCATTCTTGTATTTAAATTCCAGTTGGTATTTTACCCAACCTTTGGCGAATCCTGAATTTACTTGGAGTAATTTAGCATTTCAGTGGATGCGTTTTCAAGATTTATTTGCAATTAATCTAGATGGTATTGAAGATCCTGATATTTGAATTCAAGATGTGTGATTTTGTGAGATGGAACTGGTTTGGATAGGAACAGCTGATTTGCAATTTAAGGAATTTTAATGCGGAGATAAATGTTTTTGGAACTACGATTCTAGTTGAGTACGACGTTGTTTGGTTGGATTGAGAGGAAGCTCTATGCATTACAGGATTGCTATTGAGTTATTATTTTTATTGAGTCTATCAATGGACATTGACGCTAGCTAACATCGTGTTGACGTGGAATTCAGCTGAGATTAAGTTTATTTGGCAACGCTGTGATTATTATTTGTATATCAGGGGTGTGCGATGATCTTAATTGCGATTGGGGCATCGAATAAAGATATTACCTAAACTTACTAGCACTTCCTCACTCCGAGTAATGTTATGAAGATATTTCGGTGGGATTTGGAAAGCACCTGTGAAATATTGGTGGTGCGAGATGTGTGAGATTTGACAACGTAGCTTGTGTTGGCTAGGTTCAGCACGGAAGCGATGATTGAAAGAATGCCGTCTTTTATGACAAGGTAGCTTGTATTTTGAGAGGAAGCTTGCACTGGCGAGCATTGTGTTGCTGTTTATAAATGGATGTCTGTCAATGCTCAGTGTAGATGTAATTTGCACGCAGGGCGTGAGAGGAGGGAATCAGCTGTGCGGTGTCGTAGCACAGGCTGTCCCGTAAGTAGTGTCAGTAGGGGAGCAAGGAGAATTCTGCTTCACTCTAGAACCCTCCTTGCCACACTACTAAGCCTCAGCCATGTTAAAATAATTAATATCTCTCGAACGCATGGTCCGATTTTGACAAATGAGGTGTCGTTGGACTCAAGATGACGTCCTCTTTCCTACGGACCACTCGTTATCTTTATTTTTTTTGAAAATGTTTGTTTTCGAAAGTAGGTGATAGCTTGAAAACCAAACATGATAGAATGATGTGCCATGGCTCAAACGAACGGTATCCTTGTCCTTTATTTTTTCGAATAAATCGTTTTTATTTTTTACGTTTCTTTGAAAACAGTCCAATTTTGAAATTCCTATATTTTGGAAACTAGGACTTTTTCATGAAAGTTTGTTTGACATAAATGAAAGGTCCCTACGCCCTCTACCCCCAAAATAAATTTCAAGCCTGTAGTACTAAAACTGTGCAGTAGTGGGGTGCAGAGAGTTCTGCTCCACAGACTACTTTCCTACGAACTTTGCGGATATCTCCCGAACGCATAGTCGGATTTTAACGAACGAGGTATTGTTGGCGTTGGGATGACGTCCTGATTGCTAAGAATGTGTGTTGGTATTTGTAATTTTTGTTTGAAAATTCTTGTTTTTTTGGATTGGCGCTATTTTGGAAACGGTGAATGTTGGGAAAAGGTTTGTTTGACGTTAATGAAAGGTGGGTATGCCCTCTAGGAGGGCAGCAAGTTTCAAGGGTGTAGGAGGAAAAAAATGATAGCCTACTTTCTCGCGAACATTGGTGATAATTGGCGAACGGATGGTCAGATATTAACAAATGAAGTGTCGTTGGACTCGAGCTGATGTCCTCTTTCCTACAGACCACTCGTTATATTTCTTTTTTTTTTGAAAATTGTTGTTTTTGAAATTAAACGATAGTTTGAAAACCAAACATGATAGAACGTTGTGCCATGGTTCAAACGAATGCTCTCTATGACCTTTATTTTTTATAATAAAACTTTTTTATTTTTTGAGATTTTTTGAAAAGACTTAAATTTTTATTTATTTTTTATTTTGGAAACTAATACGTTTACAAATAACTTTGTTTTACATAAATTAAAGGTCTCTACCCCCTCTACCAAGAATAGAGATGTCAAGTCCCTTGGGCAAGAACGATGCATTTTAATTTTTTTAAATAAGAGTGTTTGTAGACAGAGAGCCGGTAGCGCTTGACGTATGTTACAACGAGGCTATGACTGGCCATGGTGGATACGGGAAATGGCTATTTCGACGGGGCGATTTATGGCAAAACGAGGGGTTGCTTTTCGATATTTTTTTCTATGACGAATGAATGAAGGCGAATATTTTGAAATGTGACAAGCATGCTAAGATTTTTTGCCTCTGAAGGAGATCTTTAACGTTTTAGTTAACGGTGATGAGCGAGATCGCTCTCTAACACAACAGACGGTAGTAGGATATGACCAAGTGATTCTTAGACGTTGGTGATCTCGGTGACCGTGCCCGGAAGAAATGAATTGCTATTTTGGTGGGATGGCGGGGCAGCTTATGACGGTTGGTTTTGTGATATTTCCTATGACGGATAGAGGTGAACATTTGAAAATGTGTTAAGTGTGCTAGGAATTTTTCCCCCTGAAGGGGATCTTTAACATGGTAGTAAACGGTAATAAGCGAGACTGCTGTCTGGCACAGTAAATGGTTTTAGAATATGGAAACCAATAACATTTGCTCGACCATGTGCATGTACGCAAAGAGCCAAAACTGTAAGGTCTGAAATGTTATAAACTAAATATTTAACTGGGTAAAGTCATGTGTTTTAGGGTGAAAGTATGTGGTTAACATGATCATGTATTGAGGATGGCCGCTTGGTAGTAATTATTATTATTACAGTAAAATGTTTAATAATAATAATAATAGGACACACACGTTTTGAATGCTACACAACTGTGTTGCTTGCTTGCACTCAATCCACGACCTGGCCAGGCCTTGTCAAAGAGACTGCTGATAACACAAGAATGTTTACGTGGGCAGGAAGTTAAGGGTCATGTTACTTGGCTGGTAGAGGCTAGCAGATCTGTCGTTTAAACAGACCTGGTAGAGGCTAGGAGGTCTGGCGTTTAAACAGAGAGACCACCATTTTGGTTCCTAGACAGCCGGACTACCGATGTATAAGAGGCAGCCATTTTGGTTCCTTATTAAAACATGAAACCAGTATAAGGTACACGAATTTTATTCAGATTGAGGAATGTGAAGAGGCGTGGGAACACGTGTGAGAGAGTCAACATTTCAAGGTCAAAACGCTGAGAAAATGCAACTCTTTCTGTTGCTAGGCTAACTGATAACGATTGCGTTAGTCATGCACTTGCCATTTTAGCACGCGGACGTATACAGTAGAGATCTGAACTGAACTTTGGAAGAAAAATCCTTTTTTTTTGTAAGTACCTATGAATGATTATTTTAATAATGTCATGCTAATGAACCTTAAATTTGTAGTTATTGATCAGGTAATTAATGATTTTTATTTATTTATTTATTTATTTATTTGTTTGCAGATAACCGGTATACCTCACATGTCAGAGATACAAGAAACCATTGCGCTTTTGGGCCCACTAGAAGGAAACAGTAACAAGCCAGTGCATGTGAAGGTGAGATTATTTTTTTAAACTAACTTGTTAATTTTTTGTTTGATATTATTTTATTTTATTTTATGAAATGCATGTATTAACCTGAATTTAGGTATTTATAGCGGTTTATTTTATTTATTTTAGAAACTTGGAAAGATAAGACTTACCACTGTAGCAGTTTCTGAAAACCCATGACGCAGTAGAGTGCAACCATTGTTTCCAGGCAGTGAACTATTGAAAACTCAGGTATGTCTAACTTAAAAATGCTATTCTATTTTACCATTACTGAAAACTCGTAGACAAAAATTTCATTACCTGTACATGACTAGGACGATGATTGCTTTCTATAATAATGGCCATGTATTGACAAACGGTACTAGACTATATTGGTTGTTGACTGGGAAAAGTACAAGGCTATGTTGGATTCTCTAAAAACAAAACAAAAATTAAATTTAATTTATGGGTGGTTCCCTATAGACTCAATAAATATCCACAGGTTTGAACAAGATAATGTAAACAAAATGATACGATATTTGTTTTTGTTTATATATTGGTTAAAGGGAAATGTAAATGACTGCAGCTTTATAAAAAAAAGTACATGGGTTTCTGTTAGTGAAGACATTCAGTTTATTTTTTTAAATATTTTATGGTGTTTTTTATTTAATGCCAATTAACGTTAAAGTTAAATTCAAGTATTGATTGATTGATTGATTGAGTGATGAGTTTTTTTGTTTGTTTTTTTAGGTGTGGTCATACGCCATTAACATAGTGAACAGACAGTGAAAAAAAAGCATACATTGTGGTTTAAAGTACTGTGTGCAACGTTAATAACTTACAATAAGAAAAAGTTTTATTGTAACACATGGCGTTAGTAGCAAATACAACAAGTGAACAAGTTGGTTTACCACGTGGGTTAAATTTAAAATCAGAACATGATCGTTGGTTAACATTTGAATCCTGGCCTGTAGGCTTTTTGTCAACACACAAACTCGCAAAAGCCGTTTTTTTACTTGAACCGAGAAGATGTGGTGCCCTGTGTGTTTTGTCGTATTGAACTTTCACAATGGGAAGAAGGGGATGATCCCTTTAGAGACCATTTTCGATGGTCTCCTTGTTGTCCTTGCATGCTTGGAAAACAAGTGGGTAACATACCCGTGTATTCATTTTACCGAACCACAAGGCCATTTGCCGCTACTTACGTTGCTGAATCTCAAATAAATAATAATGATGTATTGCCAGCCAACAACGGTAGTGTCGATATATGTGGTCCATATCCCGTAGACAGTGTTGAATTGGCATGTGCTTTTGAAAAATTGGGAGTTTGCAAGACTAAAGCACTAGCACACCCAGAGTACAGCTCTGTTGAAAAACGTTTAGAATCTTATAAAATGTTTGGCCATTAATATTAAAACACCTTACCAAACAGCTAAATGAAGCTGGATTTTTTTATACAGGTGAAGGGGATAAAACAATATGTTTTTATTGTGGATTTGCTTTAAAGGATTTGCAAATGACTGATGACCCTTTTGTGCAACACGCTCGTTGGTTACCTAACTGTAAATACATGGTGTTGCTTAAAAGTCAGGAATTTGTGAACACTATTCGTAAAGAAAACGTGATTGCAGCACAAGACATAAATGTGCCTTCAGAGTTAGAACATGCGGAGCAAATACATGAGGCTGAAAAAAAAGACTTGTCTCACGAACAGATACAAAAGTGTGAACAACAATTATGTAAAATTTGTTATCAAGATGAACTAGGTGTTGTATTTTTGCCTTGTGGACACATGATAGCATGTGTCAAGTGCGCATTAGAACTCAACACTTGTGCTATATGCAGAAAAGCAGTATCTGCTACAGTTAGGGCATTTCTTGCATAAATAGTATAATTTATTAGCCATGCATAGTACAAAATCCCTAATTGCACAATATTATTAAAGCTGTTTCAGAGTGTAATAGATATGCTTTTCTTTTGTTTATAGACTACTACAATGCATGTTTCGAATGCTGTGGGTCGAGCATGTGGCGTAGAGACAAAGAAGCTCAGCGAATTGCCAACGCATATTCCATTCCGCATTATCAAGATTCGGAAATTGAAAACAGCATATGGTGATCGTGTACTTTGTGTATGTGAAAACTTTGAGACATTTCTGCCTACACGGTTTAATGATATGTCGGAGAGTGTTTTTGATGAAGTGAATAATGCTGTACAACCTGTACACTTAATTTATGAAGGTTTTAAAAACAATAGGTGCATGGTTCGTTTTAATTAAATAAAAAAACAAATGTCGAATAATAATGGAAGATATAAGTCATGACAATGGACTGAAAGAGAAGTATGTATATAGAATAATAATGTTTTAGTGTTTAGTATTATCTTAAAAAATATTATCATGAAACAAAAAATGTATATAAAGTTTGTAAATAAATGAAAATAATGGTACAATGTTGTTTTATTTTCTAGAGAAGTCAGAATATTTAACATTGCAGAGAATACATGATTATGACAATAAAAAGCACACTTAATACAAGTCTTTGTCTTTACGATAGTGTGTTATAGTTTTAAAAACAAAGCTTGTTGTAGATCTCCTATCTTCCACGGTGACCAATAGGCATGAAAACGTTATTGTCTTGTTTCGGATCATTATCACTATCATAATCATAAGCAGCATGCTCTATATCACTATTATTATAATCACCATAATTATCCTCAACATTATCCTCAACATTACTAAAACCAGTTAAGTATTCCTGTTCCTCTTCCTGTTCCTGTTCCTCTTCCTCTTCCTCTTCCTATACAGTGTCCACAAGTAGAGTCTGCGTGGCCAAACATTTTTATAAGATTCTAAACGTTTTTCAACAGAGCTGTACTCTGGGTGTGCTAGTGCTTTAGTCTTGCAAACTCCCAATTTTTCAAAAGCACATGCAAATTCAACACTGTCTATGGCATATGGACCACATATATCGACACTACCTTTGTTGGCTGGTAATACATCATTATTATTTATTTGTGATTCAGCAACGTAAGTAGCGGCCAATGGCCTTGCGGTTCGGTAAAATGAATACACGAGTATGTTACCCACTTGTTTTCCAAGCATGCAAGGACAACAAGGAGACCATCGAAAATGGTCTCTAAAGGGATCATCCCCTTCTTCTCAGTGTGAAAGTACAATACGAAAAAACACACAGCGCACCACATCTTCTCGGTTCAAGTAAAAAAGCCGGCTTTTGCAAGTTTGTGTGTTGACAAAAAGCCTACAGGCCAGGATTCAAATGTTAACCCACGATCATGTTCTGATTTTAAATTTAACCCACGTGGTAAACCAACTTGTTCACTTGTTGTATTTGGTAGTAACGCCATGTGTTATAATGAAACTTTTCTTATTATAAGTTATTAACGTTGCACACTGTACTTTAAACCACAATGTATGCCTTTTTTCGCTGTCTGTTCACTATGTTAATGGCGCATGACCACACCTAAAAAAATAAAAATAATAACTCATCACTCAATCAATCAATCAATCAATCAATCAATCAATCAATCAATCAATCAATCAATCAATCAATACTTGTAATTAAACTTTAACGTTAATTGGCATTAAATAAAAAAAACATAAATATTTTAAAAAATAAACTGTATGTCTGCACTAACAGTAACCCATGTACTTTTTTTTAAAAAGCTGCAGTCATTTACATTACCCTTTTACCAATATATAAACAAAAATAAATTTCATATCATTTAGTTCAGATTATCTTGTTCAAACCTGTGGATATTTACTGAGTCCATAGGGAACCACTCATAAATTAAATTTTTGTTTTTGTTTTTAGAGATTCCAACATAGCCTTGCACTTTTCCCAGTCATCAACCAAAATAGTCTTGTACCGTTTGTTAATACATGGCCATTATTCAAGAAAGCAATCATCGTCCTAGTCATGTACAGGTAATGCAATTTTTGTCTACGAGTTTTCAGTAATGGTAAAATGGAATAGCATTTTTAAGTTAGATTTACCTGAGTTTTCAATAGTTCAATGCCTGGAAACATTGGTTGCACTCTACTGCGTCTTGGGCTTTCAGCAACTGCTACAGTGGTAAGGCTTTTCTCTCCAAGTTCCTAAAATAAATAAAATAAACCGCTATAAATACCTAAATTCAGGTTAATACATGTGTTTCATAAAATAAAATAAAATAAAATAAAATAAAATAATATCAAACAAAACAAAAATGAAACAAGTTAGTTTAAAAAAAATCTCACCTTCACTTGCACTGGCTTGTTACTGTTTCCTTCTAGTGGGCCCAAAAGCGCAATGGTTTCTTGTATCTCTGACATGTAAGGTATACCGGTTATCTGCAAACAAATAAATAAATAAAAATCATTAATTACCTGATCAATAACTACAAATTTAAGGTTCATTAGCATGACATTATTAAAATAATCATTCATAGGTACTTACAAAAAAAAAAAAAAGGATTTTTCTTCCAAAGTTCAGTTCAGATCTCTACTGTATACGTCCGCGTGCTAAAATGGCAAGTGCATGACTAACGCAATCGTTATCAGTTAGCCTAGCAACAGAAAGAGTTGCATTTTCTCAGCGTTTTGACCTTGAAATGTTGTCTCTCTCACACGTGTTCCCACGCCTCTTCACATTCCTCAATCGGAATAAAATTCGTGTACCTTATACTAGTTTCATGTTTTTAATAAGGAACCAAAATGGCTGCCTCTTATACATCGATAGTACGGCTGTCTAGGAACCAAAATGGCGGTCTGTCTGTTTAAACGCCAGACCTCCTAACTTCTACCAGGTCTGTTTAAACGACAGACCTGCTAGCCTCTACCAGCCAAGTAACATGACCCTTTACTTCCTGCCCACGTAGACATTCTTGTGTTATCAGCAGTCTCTTTGACAAGGCCTGGCCAGGTCGTGGATTGAGTGCAAGCAAGCAACACAGTTGTGTAGCTTTCAAAACGTGTGTGTCTTATTATTATTATTATTAATAAACATTTTACTGTAATAATAATAATTACTACCAAGCGGCCATCCTCAATGAATGATCATGTTAACCACATACTTTCACCCTAAAACACATGACTTTACCCAGTTGAATATTTAGTTTATAACATTTCAGGCCAATGACCTTACCGTTTTGACTCTTTGCGTACATGCACATGACTTGGTCGAGCAAATGTTATAGGTTTCCATATTCTAGAACCATTTACTGTGCCAGACAGCAGTCTCGCATATTACCGTTTACTACCATGTTAAAGATTCCCTTCAGGGGTAAAAAATTCCTAGCACACTTAACACATTTTCAAATATTCGCCTCTATCCGTCGTAGGAAATATCACAAAACCAACCGTGATAAGCTGCCCCGCCATCCCACCAAAATAACAATTCATTTCTTCCGGGCACGGTCACCGAGATCACCAACGTCTAAGAATCACTTGGTCATATCCTACAACCGTCTGTTGTGTCATAGAGCGATCTCGCTCATCACCGTTAACTAAAACGTTAAATATCCCCTTCAGGGGTAAAAAATCTTAGCATGCTTGTCACATTTCAATATATTCGCCTTCATTCATTCGTCATAGGAAAAAATATCGAAAAGCGACCCCTCGTTTTGCCATACATCGCCCCGTCGAAATAGCCATTTCCTGTATCCACCATGGCCAGTCATAGCCTCGTTGTAACATACGTCAAGCGCTACCGGCTCTCTGTCTACAAACACTCTTATTTAAAAACAATTAAAATGTATCGTTCTTGTCCTAGAGACTTGACATTTATTTTCATGGTAGAGGGGGTAGAGAGACCTTTCATTTATGTCAAACAAACTTATTTGTAAACGTATTAGTTTCCAAAATAAAAAATAAAACATTTAAGTATTTTCAAAAATCTCAGAAAATAAAAAGTTTTATTATAAAAATAAAGGTCATAGAGACCATTCGTTTGAACCACGGCACAACGTTATATCATGTTTGGCTTTCAAACTATCGCCTACTTTCAAAAACAACAATTTTCAAAAAAAAAATGAAAAATATAACGAGTGGTCTATAGGAAAGAGGACATCAGCTCGAGTCCAACGACACCTCATTTGTTAAAATCTGACCATCCATTCGCCAATTATCACCATTGTTCGCGAGAAAGTAGGCTATCATTTTTTTCCCTCCTGCACCCTTGAAGCTTGCTGCCCTCCTAGAGGGCATACCCACCTTTCATTAACGTCAAACAAACCTTTTCCCCAAAATTCACCGTTTCCAAAATAGCGCCAATCCAAAAACAAGAATTTTGAAAAAAAAATTAAAAATACCAATACACATTCCTAGCAATCAGGACGTCGTCCCAATGCCAACAATACCTTGTTCGTTAACGGCCGACTATGCGTTCGGGAGATATCGGCAAAGTTCGTAGGAAAGTAGGCTTTGGAGCAGAACTCTCTGCACTCCACTACTGCACGGTCTTAGTCCTACAGGCCTGACATTTAATTTGGGGGTAGGGGGCGTTGGAACCTTTCATTTATGTCAAACAAACAATTTTTTTAGTAAAATCCTAGTTTCCAAGGTATTGGAATTTCAAAATCGGACTGGTTTCAAATAAAAAACATAAAAAATAAAAAAAGATTTATTATAAAAATTAAAGGACATAGAGACCGTTCGTTTGAGCCATGGCACAACATTCTATCATGTTTGGTTTTCAAACTATCACCTACTCTCCGAAACAAACATTTTCAAAAAAAAAATTCAAAAATATAACGAGTGGTCCATAGGAGAGAGGACGTAAGCTCGAGTCCAACGACACCTCATTTTTCAAAATAGGACCATGCGTTCGAGAGATATTAATTATTTTATCATGGCTGAGGCTTATTAGTGGGGCAAGGAGTGTTCTAGAGTGAAGCAGAATTCTCCTTGCTCCCCTACTAGTGTCATTGGTATGATTAAAAGAGAAGCTGTTGCATTATTATTAATATTGTTATGTCATGGAAAAGAAACCAGTGGAAGTAACATTAACAGTAGTCATAACTTAACTGATTGGACTATGATGCCCTATTAAGTCTTTTGATCCTTATATCGACATTATTGTTAGCGGAAGACTTGTTATTTGCAATATAAAATTATATTAATATTAGATAGAATGTAAATGCAATTTCTCGGTGGAGAAATAGCTTGCAATGATCATGTTTGACGAACAGCTGATCGTTTGTATATAGATGGAATTTATGTTAGTGTAATTAGTTCAGAATTTTATTCGATTTGTTTATTATTAAATATGTAGTATAATGAGTGTAGGCATTTCAGGGTCGCGATGTATAGAGTGATAGTTTGCTATTATAATAGCGATAAGGCCTTCGCTAGTCGAGTTTATTTTGTCGTAATATGCGTGTGATTAACGACCGTTGCTACGATCCTGAAATCTAGGGTGGAGCGGGATGTAACGATGTATTTTTGTTAAATGAATTTTATTTTTATTTGCGAGGGTACTTAACGACTGGTGAACCTGAGATGAAGGTTATTGTGTTTTTATTCGTGTTGTAAATTGTTATATAAATTCAGTTTTCTGAATACATTTTTAACGAGCACGTGTTACGAATGCTCGTTGTTGTTTTTATAGAAATTTGTTATGATTGGAGGGAAGTGGTAACAAGTAAATGCTATGGTCGGACATCAGAATATCGAAGCCAGTTACCCATTTATAGTTTCTATATTGCCCCGAGATAGAAGAATTTCTTGCGTTATTGTTATTTTGTCTGTTTGATCCTGTAGTGACGGACCATATTGTTTATTTATTTAGATTAGATCCTTATATGATCCTTATTTCCAGTGAGTGATGTGCCTGTGGTAAAAGGTAAGTATTTCAGCCGGGTACTGCTGATTGCTGCGATCCATTTTCGATCCTGGGATTTTGGCTGTTACTCCACTGTGAAATTAAGGGCACAGTACGCGAATCTAATCGCGCTTGAGGAATGTGGTTAGGCGTGCGAAACATGTGAGAGGAAGAGATGAGTTGAAGGTCAAAACGCTGAGAAAATGCAACTCTCTCTGTTGCTAAGCAGACTGATAAAGATTGTGTTAGTGATACACTTGCCGTTTTAGCAAACAGACGTATGCAGTAGAACTGTGGAAGAAAATTCCTTTTATATTTGGTAAGTACCTATTAATGATTATTTTAATAATGTAATGCTTATGAACCTTAAATTTGTAGTTATTGATAAGGTAATTAATGATTTTTTAAAATTTATTTGTTTGCAGAAAACTGGTATACCTCACATGTCTGAGAGGGAAGAAACCATTGCACTTTTGAAATCACTAGAAGGAAACAGCAAGAAGCCAGTACAAGTCAAGGTGAGATTATTTTTAAACTAACTTGTTTAATTTTTTCGTTTCATATTATTATTTTATTTTATGAAATGCATGTATTAACCTGAATTTAGGTATTTATGACGGTTTATTTTATTTATTTTTAGAAACTTGGAAAGAAAAGTTTTACCGCTGAAGCAGTCGCTGAAAACCCGAGACGCACTAGAGTGCAACCATTGTTCCCAAGCAGTGAACTATTGAAAACTCAGGTAAGCCTAACTTAAAATGCCGTCCCATTTTACCACTACTGAAAACCTCTAGACAAAAAAAAATCATTACCTGTACATGACTGGGACGATGATTGCTTTCTTGATTAATGGCTATGTATTGGGCAACCGGTAGAAGACCATATTGGTTGTTGGCCGGAAAAAGTACAAGACCATATTGGAATTTTTGAAAACAAAAATTTAAATTCAACTGATGGGTGGTTCCCTATGGACTCAACTAATATCCACAGGTTTGAACAAGATAATCTGAAGAAGAAAAACGACAAGGCCTTCCTATTTTTGATGTTTATATATCCATTAAAGGGGGATGTGAATGACTTCTACTTTATCAAAAAATGAAGTAGATGGGTTACAGTTCATGACAACATACAGTTTATTTTTTTAATGGTGTTTTGATCTTTTTAATGGTAATTAACGTTAAAGTTTTATTTACAAGTATTGATTGATTAATTGATTGATTGTTTGATTGATTGAGTGATGGGTTATTTTGTTTGTTTTTAGGTGTGGTCATGCGCCATTAACGTAGTGAACCGACAGTGAACAAGCATACATTATGCTTTAAAAGTACTCTGTGCTCTTGTACAACGTTAATAACTTACAATAAAAAGAAAATTTATTATAAACATGGCTTTAGTACCAAATACAAGTGAGCAAGTCGGTGTACCATGAGGGTTAAATTTAAAATCAGAAAACGATCGTTGGTTAACATTTGAATCCTGGCCTGTAGGCTTTTTGTCAGCACATAATCTTTCTGGAGCTGTTTTTTTTACTTGAACTGGGAAGATGTTGTGCGTTGTGTTTTTTGTCATGTTGAACTTTCACACTGGGAAGAAGGGGATGATGCCTTTAGAGACCATTTGCGATGGTCTCCTCATTGTCCTTACATGCTTGAAAAACAAGTGGGTAACATACCAGTGTATCCATTTTACCAAACCACAAGGCCATTCGCTACTACTTACGTTGCTGAATCACAAATAAATAATAATTGTGATGTATTACCAGTGAACGGTAGTGTCGATATATGTGGTCCACATGCCATAGACAGTGTTGAATTGGCATGTGCTTTTGAAAAATTGGGAGTTTGCAAGACTAAAGCTCTAGCACACCCAGAGTACAGCTCTGTTGAAAAACGTTTAGAATTTTATAAAAATGTTTGGCCATTAATATTAAGACACCTTACAAAAGAGCTAAGTGAAGCTGGATGTTTTTATACTGGTGAAGGGGATAAAGCAATATGTTTTCATAGTGGATTTGCTTTAAATGATTGGCAGATGACTGATGACCCTTTTGTGGAACGCGCTCTTTGGTTACCTAACTGTAGATACATGGTGTTGCTTATTGGTCAGGAATTTGTGAACACTATTTGTGAACAAAACGTGATTGCAGAACAAGAGATAAAAGTGAATTTTGGGTTAGAACACGCGGTACAAATACATGACAGTGAAAAAATCATGTATCTGACCATCAAATACAAAAGTGTGACCAACAATTATGTAAAATTTGTTATCAAGAAGAACTAGGTGTTGTATTTTTGCCTTGTGGACACTTGATAGCCTGTGTCAAGTGTGCATTAGCACTTAACACTTGTGCTATATGCAGAAAAGTAGTATCTGCTACAGTTAGGGCATTTCTTGCATAAATAGTATAATTTATTAGCCATGCATAGTACAAAATCCCTAATTGCACAATATTATTAAAGCTGTTTTAGAGTGTAATAGATATGCTTTTCTTTTGTTTATAGACTACTACAATGCATGTTTCGAATGCTGTGGGTCGAGCATGTGGCGTAGAGACAAAGAAGCTCAGCGAATTGCCAACGCATATTCCATTCCGCATTATCAAGATTCGGAAATTGAAAACAGCATATGGTGAGCGTGTACTTTGTGTATGTGAAAACTTTGAGACATTTCTGCCTACACGGTTTAATGATATGACGGAGAGTGTTTTTGATGAAGTGAATAATGCTATACAACCTGTACACTTTATTTATGAAGGTTTTAAAAACAATACCTGTATGGTCCGTTTTAATTAATAAAAAAACCAAATGTGAAATAATAATGGAAAATATAAGTGATGACAATAGGCTGAAAGAAAATAAAAGAAAAATGTATAGAATATTAATGTTTTAGTTTTTAATATTGTTTTTAAAAATATTATCATGAAACCAAAACAAATGCATATAAATTTTGAAAATAAATGTAAATGATGGTACAATGTTGTTTTATTTTATACAAAGTTAGAATATTTAACATTGCAGAGTATATATGATTATGACAATAGATGCACACTGAATACAACTCTTTTTCTCTTTACGATAGTCTGTTATAATTTTTAAACACAAGGCTTGCAGTTGACCTTTTTTATAGCAATGTCCATTCACTGTTGTTTTCTAAAACTGGGGAAGCCGCAATGGTTTTATAGGCTTAAAAACCTTATTGTTATTACTATTTAGTGATTTTGATCCTCTTGCAATACTACCTTTTTGCATATCTAGCCAGATGACCTAGCTGTTCCACTCTTTAAAACAACAACAACAACAACAACAACAACAACAACAACACCTCTTCATAGTTTGTGATGTTGATGGCTCTTGCGACGTGGAAGATGGATTAAACATAACTTTTAGAACAGGGGTTAAACGTTGCTCATTAAACAATCCACTATTTTGAGTAGCAATATGGTTTTCTTGATTTTTTGTCGACAGCAACTGTGTTTCATGCACTACACTACATTGATGATCAATGAGACTTAAAGCCTCACTATTTTTACTTTTTAGGTCACCACAACAATGTTTGGAACGTTGTTTTGAACAACGTCAAATAACAGTTCCATTTTTATTGGTTCGTTTCACAATATATGAATATCCTTTATAGTATGCATAAGCAGGGTGTCTACTACATGGGAAAACATGGAAAACAGGGAATACTCAGGGAATTTTTAAATCGTGGAAAACTCAGGGAATTTTAGTTTTACAAGGTTTGACCTTGAATAATTGGAAATTAAGCACTTAAATTTTGATGGGCGAAAAGTATTTTCTGGTGATGAATGGGGTAGATGTATGTTTGACTGACATTAAATCGGTAAGCTCTCATTTCTTGCAAGATAGAGCACACAAATTACATGTGCAGGCTATGTAATTATATATAAATGTGTAACTGTATGATTTTTGAGAGCATTACTATCGGCGAGCTACTTTCAATATTCGCGAGTACAATATTTTTTCTGGATGAAAAATTTAGAAATTGGCAATATTTAGAAAAAATATATTTTTCTTCTTTTTTCTTTCCTTATCAACTTTGTCATGCTACCCTTTATTATTCAAGCATTTTTTCAAATGCTCTTTAAGTACAAACTCTGTTTCATATGTTTATTAAGGCCGCTTCTGTTACTCAGGGAATTTTCCAATTTTTCCTGGAAAAATCAGGGAATTGTCAGGGAAATCTGTTAGTTGGTTTTGGTGGACATCCTGATAAGGCTTACCATACCTAGTCACTGATACTTCCATGTCAACTGTCAAGCATAGACTAAGCTCTAGTTAAGTCAACGTGGTAATACGAATAATAGTTTAAAATGAGAGAAAATATGGATCCAAAGATTTGAGGTAAAAGTGGAAGCAAATAAGCAAAAATAAGAACCAAGAGTGGGGTAAAAGTGGTTGCAAAGTGGTAGACCCATTACACAATAATTTCAGCACGACGAAGCTCTTCTTCAATTTCTTTCTTTTCCCAATCGTGACCGGTATGCCCAGCTTGTTGTAAAGCATGCAAGTGCCCAAAGCCGTTGAATTAGCTTACTGGGTTTGTTCTAGTATACAAATTTAAAAAATGATTTTTTAGATGTAAACAAAGCATTACCATTATCATCATCATCATCATGATCATCATCATCATTATCATCACCATCATCACTATTACTATATTGTCCTTTTTGATCCTCTTGCAATACCACCTCATTTGTAGTCTGTGTTGACTTTGATAGTGTTGAAGGTTTCTTGGACGTTGACAACTGTCCTAACATGACTTTTGAGGACATGTTAAGTGCTTTTGAACAAACATTGCACTATCTTTCGCCGCAATATCGTTTTCTTGAACTTGCTTTTTTGCATTTTGATATTTTTTTGCAAACAGCAACCGTGGTTTGTTTGGAGCACTACATTGATGAACACTCACACTTAAAACCTTTCCATTTTTACTTTTCATATTGCCTCGACATTTTGTTGACCTCTCTTTTGAGCATCGCCAGAATATTATTCCATTCACATTCTGATGATTATAGTTATAAGAGAAGCCTTGGTAGAGTGCACGTCGCCTACCTTTGTTGGTTGTAGTAAGTTCCATAGTAGTAACTAACCTGTCAGTACGATGTTCACACTACAAAGGTTACAACTGTTTTGGTGATGGAGTGACTTACCATAAGCTAATCTATTGGCTGATGTGTTGGCTTTTGTGTTGGCTTTTGTTCTGGCTTTTGTGTTGGCATTTGTATTGGCTTTTGTATTGGCTTATTTGACAAGTTATTTTGTCAATGTATTTAGTGGATATTTTTTCTTGGTCTTGGAAAGTATCAGAAAGAGAGGGAATATTTAAAGGCGTAACCTCAGCTCACCTAACATAACCTAACATCACCTAACCTAACCTAACTTCACCTAACCTCACCTAACCTAACCTAACGGCATAGTCGAGTTGGAACCCAAGACCCCAGGGATAACACCCAAGTATACTAGCCACTAAACCGCAAGATGGGTCAAATTATCATGCAACACAACACAGAAATAAAAGTTTCCTGTAGTGTAACTCATTGCCTGACAACCATAGTTGTGAATTCTAACCCATGACCTCAGGACTTTTGTTTTGAACATTATCAGAAATATTATTCCATTTAAATTTCGCTGATGCTTATAGTTATAAGCGTTGGCATTAATATGGGAGCAAAAGTGAGAGCAGATATGGGAGCAAATGTGGGAGCAAATCAGTTCACCTCGGATATCACCAGTGTGTACCCATATCCACCGCTAGTTAGCGGAAACATACTTTGCGTTTCGCATTTGACTATCTGATAAAGTTTAACCGTGTGAAAACGTGCTTGTATAAGCTGTGTATAAAAATTTAATATACAAATAACCACTAAGTGTTCAGAACTAACATGTATAGCCTTGTCTAGGATATATAGAGGATCCTTAGCTAGAAGGACTGTCTAACACATGGGTGTTAAGCCTTGCCATATCCCAGCTAAAAGACAAAAAACTGAGCCTACAAAACATTTCCTGCTTTCAATGGTTCCTGACAAAAATGTACTTAAGACGACCTTTAAAAGACGTTTCATATTCAGTTTTTGTTCTAGAGACATGAAATTTATAGAGCGGCTAGAGGGGGGAAATACCAACCATTCATGTCAAACAAACCTTTCTCTCATCTTCATCGTTTCCAAAATAGTGACCATTTTTATAAAATTCATTTTCTTTTGCCCTACAGACTTGAAAGTTGGTTTCTGCCTAGAGGGGCTAGGAACCTTTCATTAACGTCAAAAACATTTACACAAAATTCACCGTTTCCTAAATAGCGCCAATGTCAAAAACAACAATTTACAAAAAAAAACAAAAATACCAACACGCATTCATAGCAAAAAGGACGTCACCCAAACACCAACAACACTTCGTTCGTTAAAATACGATCATGCGTTCGGGAGATATCGGCATAGTTCGTACGCAAGTAGGCTGTGGAGGAGCTCTCTCATCATCCCACTTCAAAACACAAATTTTTGTTCTAGAGACTCGAAATTTATTTTGCAGGTGGAGGGGGTAGGGACCTTTCAGTTATGTCAAACAGACCTTTTTTTTGTAAACTTGTTAGTTTCCAAAATATAGGAATTTCAAAATTGGACTTATTTCAAAAAAACTTAATAAAATAAAAGAATTGTTCTAACAATCAAGGACATAGAGACCATTCGTTTCAACCATGGCACAACGTTCTATCGTGTTTGGTTTTTAAACTATCACCTACTTTCAAAAACAAAAATTTTCTAAAAGTTTTTTTAAAATACCATAAGTAATCCATAGCAAAATCGACGTCACCCCGAGTCCTATGACATCTCATTTGTTAAAATCCGACCACGGGTTCACCAGATATTAATTATTTAACATGTACAGTCGGGTACAAATAAAATGGTGTTGGTTAGAACCCGTACTGCTCCCCTACTTTGGGTAGTTCAGCGTTTTTGTCTGTGTACTCCAGTAAAAGGTGTGCCATTGTTTCTGACTGTGGTACTGCCTGAAAATTTTGAAAAGAGCTGTGTTAGCGTTTAAGTGTTTTCATTGTGTTCGATAGCCTTTGCCTGGCGGCATGTTCCGTATATTTGGTTGTGTAGGTTCATCGCCTATTCTCTTTTCCTTACCTATTGTTCTGTGATCGCATCTGTGTGATATTTTGATTGTTTATAAGTTCAGGTGTAGTGCGAGTTTGTTATAGATTGTTACAATGTGAGTTTTCATGTTGTATAGTGTTGGGTATGTTGTCGCACCTACATGTTTGTGTATTTGTTAGGGGCGTCAATAATGAAAGGTCGGCTCGCGAGGCTTCCGTAGATTATTGTCATGTCCCTGTTATGTGTGAAATTGTGTTTTGATGGCTTCCCTGCGTATTGTGGTTTTGCGCCCCGTATTTAGGTGGTTTGAATTGAGCGAATTTGTTTGTGATTGTGTGTAGCCTTTTTAAATTCTTGTGTGGCAGTGTGGAATATAGTGTTTGCGTTAGTGGACGTGCTCTTACTGTCCAGGGGTGGGCAAGGTTTGTGGATCCCTAGCTACGTTTACCTGTTAGAACTTTGGGGTATTCCCCCATCCATATACACTACGTGCATAGCCGTCTTCGTAGGCTAAACTATCTTGTGTAATGGGCAAGTGCTCAACTCACTCATGAATCTTATGAGGGCCCTGAGCTAATCTCCTATCTACTGGATGATGGGGAGTGCCCCAGCACGTACCCCTGTGAGAGGTAGGCTCCAGTTTCGTTGGCTGAAAGGTTTTTGGAAGGATACCTGGACTGGCGCTCCAACGAACGAAAAGTACTATTCACTGTGCCTTTGTTTCTTTTGGTAGGCTATTTGTGACTATTTATACATTGCCTCTATATGTTGGATCGTGTCGTCATCTTGTGGATGCCAAAATACGGCCCCATCTATATAGATTCGTGTACAAACGCCTGTGTTAGTGTGTGTATGCATTCGGTTTGTGTGCCGACATATTGGGGGATGGCTAAGCACGATTCCGAATGTATATCATTGTGTTTAAATATCTGTGTTATTATGTACGTGCGTTTGTAGAATGTGTTTAGGAGGTGATTTGTCTTTGACTTTGAGCGATCCTATCATTTCCGGATGTTGGCTGCCTTGAGTGTCTGCATGTGGCCTCGTGTCGTGACAACCCCGTTGTTGTTGCTTTTGAGTATTTACAACGTCGGTATGTGTGTAATTGCCAGGCGCGTGCCCACCTGGTGTTATTGCTGACTCGAGTGACCCATTGTTTTGCCTCTTCCGCCTGCGTGTTGCATAATGCTTGTTGGCCTATCTACTGTCCATTTGTTGCAACCTTTACTTGGTATTGTGCCAGAATCTCGCATAGCCACCACCTACATCCGCTGAGATGGAAATGATTGTAAAGTACGTTATACCCAGCCAGATAAACCAACACTTCCCTACTAGGTGAATAACTAGGAATATTTCGGGGCATATCGGTAATGCAATACACTACTAATCAGTTACAAATTTACTAGCAAACAAACATCTAAAACATGATGGTAGGACGAGAATCTCGGATCTCGAGCGTGAACGGTGAAATTGAATCTAAGTGAGTTCTAGTAACTAACCATCAGTATTACCGCATGCCGATTGCGGTATGAAAAGATGATCAGTATCTATAAAAAAGGGCAGGCAAACTAAACAGTGCCTGAAAGTTTATTAAATAAATATTTACATGCTATAAAAATTCCCTAACACAAACAAAAATATTTAAGTTCAAAAATAATAATTTTAACATAAGTAGATAGTCCTTCTCTCTATAATCCATTTTCCAAATGAAAGGATTCGTTACACAAAATTATTCGCAAATAATAATTATAGTAAGTTTCTTCTAATAGTCACCCCGTCACTCGGCTGTAATAAGCAGTCTGATATGATCAGCTGTTATCAAATAAAATTGTAATTTATAACAAATAACACCCTATATTTTACATTTATCGACTTTAAAAATATCAACATTAATATGTAGAAGAATTATTAAATTATTTAAGTATTTACATAAGTCGAATTATCATGTCCAGCACGATATTCTAACAAATATTTACAAGATCATACATGATCTAACAATCTCACTGCGTTTCTGTCTACTAAATCATTTTCTTTAATACTGTTCACAAACAATGTTTTTACCTGCATTTAATGGTTTCTGTCAAGATCAATAGAACCTACGCAACAAACAATTAAGCTAATTACGGCTCTGTAATGTCAATATCAATCAATAATTACGATATACCTGAAAACGATACGGGACTAATCTGTTACCTTATTACATTTCGTGGATCTCGGAATTACACTTTACTGACATGTACAACACAAATAAATACTCGGGTGTCAGTTACCTTCTTCAACATACTGTATCAAACAATTTGCTCTTACAGGCAATACACTTATAAACCTTCCTAAACGGTGAACAATTTCTCAATATTGCGTTAACAACACGCATACAATTCTCAACACATTCCTTTCGTTCCGACGATAATAATGCACTGTATTCTTCCACTAAAACCCATCTTATTACATTCCAAACATGTATAAGAATCAGTGACTCTACTAGGTAATCACCAACCTGTGAAATACCTTTCATGGTGTGATCTAACAAGTCCTCTCCACAAACTAATTACCTTCGTCCTCTATAAACTTCAATAACATTTCTGTTACATTCTTGTACTACATTCCACTTTGCTTCATTTGACAAAATTCCGTTAATAACCTTCATTACATAAGGTTACAATAATAATATCAACATTAATAGACTTTAGTCCTCTCGTCTTCGTATTTAATAAAAATAAAACATTTCCTCCCTTTCTGGTATTCCTTAATTAATTAATTATTCATTTACAAATGTGTTTCGTCTTCAAATAAACCTCAGGTTGATTTACAAATCACCTGGTCTATGATTTCGTAATCACCAATTACTTCAATACAGTTGTTTCTAACGTTAGGCATCATCTTGACTCTATCTGTCAACGTAATGTTCCTATTTCATTTATTTCTCCGTTATGTTAGTAACCAATGACTATAACAATGTCATGTTTTAATAATAATCCGAAATTGGAATTGTTATACTTCAAAAATTATTTTTATAAATATTATACATAATTTATGACACATTAAAATATTTATAACAAATACTTCAGCATATTTCACTTATGCTTTCTCTATTAAACGATGCGATCTAGCAATATTGACGCATACTATATGTATTTACGCATTCCATCGAAGTATTCCATTTATAAAACAGTATCGTTTTAAAGTGAGTGTAATTAAAAACGTATCAGCAAAATTCAAATATGAAACATTTAAAATCCAAACAATAGTTAACATACGTCAAAAACGGCACACGCTGACGTGTCATAAAATTTACAATTAAATTTTAAAAATTGACAAGAAAATATCATGGGTTATAAGTAAAGAAAAATCTACATATAAAATGGTCACATCTGAAATACCCCCAAAATACAATAAACTACTGCGATATTAGTACAATCTTTTAAATAACTCTGTTACTTTTAGGCGAAGATACAACTTTAAGAAGGCTGACTGGACAAGATTTTCAAACATTTTGGATGAGAACATTCTGAACATAGCTCCTGTCCCTGAAGAGTACGACAAGTTTGTAGACATTGTCCAAACCTCCTCAAGGGCATCAATTCCAAGAGGCTGCAGAACAAATTTTATCAAAGGCATTAAACCTGAATCGGCCACTCTGCTTGAGGAATATTATAAGAAGTATGAACATGATCCTTTTAGCGAAGAAACATCAATCATTGCACAAAGCGTTCTTTCCTCAGTATCAATGGCGAAAAGGGATGAGTGGATACAACTAATGGCAGACTGTGACATGAGCAAGAGTAGCCAAAAGGCATGGAGACTATTACGACGTCTCAGTAATGATAACACTCAAGCCAGCACATTTGCTAATATAAAGGCAGATCAAATTGCCCACCAGTTGCTAGTTAATGGTAAACTAACCCGATCTAGAAAGCTAGATAAGAAACCAATAGCACAGCAGTACAACCAAGAGAGCAACATCCTATCTTCATCATTTACTGAAGCCGAACTGGAATTAGCACTAAGGAAGTGCAAATTGGGAAAAGCAGCTGGACTAGACGATATTCGAGTTGAGCAGATCAAGAATTTTGGTCCTGTTACGAGGCGATGGCTA
The DNA here is from genome assembly GCA_946902985.2 of Meconema thalassinum. Taxonomy (NCBI): domain Eukaryota; kingdom Metazoa; phylum Arthropoda; class Insecta; order Orthoptera; family Tettigoniidae; genus Meconema; species Meconema thalassinum. The sequence continues at coordinate 846,472,657 of OX336389.2, forward strand.
TTGGAATTAATGAACAATTGTGTCCAAGAATGCAAAATTCCCAAAATCTGGCGAAAGGCTCGAGTCATTGCTATCCCTAAACCGGGCAAAGATAGGTTGGATCCCAAAAGCTATAGGCCTATCTCCTTGCTCTGTCACCTGTACAAGGTCCTAGAGAGGCTCATCCTTCAGAGACTTATTGGAAAAGTGGAGCCATTTCTTATACCACAGCAAGCTGGATTTCGAGAAGGGAAAAGTTGCACATCACAGGTATTAAACTTGACACAGTACATTGAGGATGGATTCGAAAAGCGGCTCATTACAGGCGCTGTTTTCATTGATCTCTCTGCAGCTTACGACACAATCAATCATCGGCTTCTTCTAGCAAAATTGTATGACATCACCAAAGACTTCCACCTAGTGTGCAACATTAGAAATATTCTCCAAAACCGTAGATTTTTTGTGGAATTCCAGGGACAAAGAAGCAGATGGAGAACACAGAAGAATGGGTTACCGCAAGGCAGTGTGCTCGCACCACTGTTATTCAACATCTATACCAATGATCAGCCTTTACCTGAAGGTACCCAGAGTTTTGTCTATGCTGATGACTGTGCAGTCACTGCTCAGGCCAACTGCTTTGTAAATGTAGAACAGACTTTGACTAAGGCCCTGAAAGAATTTACTAGCTACTACAGTGACAATCACCTGAAGCCAAATCCTGCCAAAACTCAGAGTTGTGTATTTCACCTCAATAACAAACAAGCAGCTAAAACCCTACAAATCACTTGGGAAGGAATCCCTCTTCAGCATTGTCCGACTCCAAAATATCTGGGAGTAACTCTGGATCGTACGCTTACATTTAAGAAGCACTGTCTAAACGTGAAGCAAAAAGTGTCTGCCAGAAACAACATAGTGCGGAAACTGAGAGGCACCACCTGGGGAGCTCATCCATGTACTCTGAGAACAAGCGCGCTAGCACTGTGTTACTCCACTGCTGAATATGCATGCTCGGTGTGGCACAAGTCCAGCCATACCAGAAACATAGATGTGGCATTAAATGACACCTGCCGTATTATCACGGGCTGTTTAAGACCTACACCCATAGATAAACTTCACTGTCTCGCTGGAATTGCACCACCTGAAATCCGACGCGAGGTTGCTGCTAGATATGAGAAAAGCAAGGCTATGACTTTGGAAACTCACCCATTATATGCTTGTCAGCCAGCACATCCTAGGCTGAAATCAAGAAAGAGCTTCTTGAAAACCACTGAAGCTCTTAAAGGAACATCACAGCAAGCAAGAATCTCAATGTGGCGGGGAAAATGCCAATATTTAAGAGAATGGATGGTCCCAAAGGAAGAGCTTCCCCCTGGACATTCAGAAAAGTGGACAACATGGAAGGCTCTTAATCGGCTACGCTCCAGTACCACGAGATGCAAGACTAACCAGCAGAAATGGGGCCTTCCTGTGGAATCAGTTTACTGCGAGTGTGGTACTGAGCAGACCAATGATCATCTTCTACTGTGTCCTTCTTCTCCAGACACTTGCACCATTAAAGACTTAATGGGAGCTACTTCAAATGCACTCGTCGTGGCAAATTATTGGTCAACCAGTGTTTAATATTTCTATTGTTTCATTTTTCTATGTTTACTTTGTACTTCTGACACGATAAATAAATAATAGTACAATCTTTGGTCTACCTTCGTGATGATCAGCTGTTGAGGTACCTGCCCTGATATGTAAGATGTTTCTCCCCTGGCTCAGCACGCGTCTGTCGTGCGCTAGGAAACGGGTTCCTCCTCGCTTGCGAGAAGTCAGCTGGGCGGCTCTCTTCCCCTGCGTGAGCACCTGGCTGTGTGGCCTCGAACCTCAACAACGGGTCTTCAGTCTTCTCGATTAATACTCTGGAAACTCGTAACTGGGTCGAACAAATTCCTCTGACTGCTGGCTTCCGGTCGCATTACTTCATCATCGTAGATTGAATGTCTATTGTTGAAATCTCCGAAGTTGGTAATGGAAATCTGTATAGTATCATTGTTGGTAAATTCAGATTTTGATAGCATTGCAGTTGTAGAATCATGAACTCATTGTTGTCTGGTCCACTCTGAATTTCCATTCCGTGAATGTACATCAACTTCCCTTCATTGGATTTAGTGCTGCATTACAATCTTCATAACAATTTCCAATTTGGAACTTCCCCCCCTTACTTGAAGTCTTTATCATCATAGTTGCTTGATAAATATACTTTATAACAAATTCTTCTGTGTAGCAGTCGATATAGAAAAGGCTACTCGTAATGCTGTAGTAGTATGTATAGTTCAATAATGAGAGCTTTCTCTTGTGAGCGACGAATTGTAAACTGTCGATTTCTGTTTCAAATTACTGCTTTTCATTTATTGCCGGCATCTCCTACTGTTCCTCAGGAAGAGTGGCGTCTCCTCCGGCCAAGTAACTATCTCCTTGCCGTACCTCGCTTATACATGTGAGCTCTTCTCGGACGATCAATAACACAGGTCCACTCTGTACTTGTCACTCTGAAGGAATGAATTCTGCGCTCTTCATTGCCGCGCTCTTGACTGTCTGAAATGGCGGGCTAGCCTCAAACACAGTCCTAATTACTGTAATTCGCTCACATCTTTTCTTCTATTCATAAATATTTAATTCTGTTTTGATAAGAAAATATCATTTTGTCTTCGCTAACTGTAGAATTGCTTATATCGCTTCATATATTAAAATTTAATATAATAGCGATTCCCTCAATATTTTTGTGGTTTATTCTGATTGGCTCCGGGGTTATTAAGAAGAACTCATTGTTCTAGCCTCTTATCAAAGTATCGTGTGCCCGATTTTGTTAATGTCGACTCGGCGAACAAAACCGGTCCTAGGATTGCTAACTTGAAGCCTTCGTCATATTCCAGTGTCTGAAGATTGGACTCTTCTTTGGTTAAAATAATATTCACTGAAATATTTCCAAATTGAATTCTCTAAAACTGCTTCTAATTTTTCCAAAAACCCATCAATATATTCCATTCACCTCATAAAATAGTTAGGTGAATAAAATATTGTTCCATTCCTAATTTCCATTTCCTGCATCATTTTGGTGCGCAAGTCGGTTCGATCCTCGGCTCCTTCAATGCCTCGAGTCGAACTGAATTCGAGTTCATTACGTGAGTACATGCTTTTTGCAGTGTTTGAACTTGGGCATAGTGTATAGCCAATATAAATATGAATATTATCACGTGTTCCCTGTCTGATGTCCTGTGCCATTATGTGTTTCCCCGTTTGTGTCCCGTGTATTTAGGTGTTCACTGGTCTTCCTGCTATTGTTCCGAGAGTGTTTCCCTGTGTACTTGTGGAATGTCCCCGTGTGCTTGGGTGTGCATGTTTTCTGACAACCTGTGTTATTATTGTGTATGCATGTACTAGTGGGTGTGGCTTGTGCTTTCTATGCAAATGATTATTAGTGTTGTTTATCGGTACACCTTTTTGATGTTTATTGATCACTGGGTGGGGTGCAAAATATAAATATGCAACATAGTACTATAAATTAATGCACAATACAATTATGTTTTCCTTATAACATCCTTTCTGTGCCCCTATTGAAAGGATTATTCCTAGGACGTTAATTTTAAATATATATGTTATACTACTATGGACGTTACTGTATGTTTGGGGCTGTTTCCTGTTCTTTAATTTGTGTGATTGTTGATTGTGTGGCCGTTTATGGCATTGTGTACGAATGTTTGTGTTAGCAGTCTTTGCGTACCCGTTTATCTGGCATCTGGAGTTTGCAGTAGTGTAATTCCTGGCTTCCTAGGCGCGTATTTCGTGTTTAGGGTTGGTAGCAAGGTACTTTCGGCTTGCTAGGCTCGTGTTTCGTGTTTGGGGTGGTAACAAGGTGGTTTTGGCTTGTTAGGCTCGTGTTTCGTGTTTGGGGTTGGTAGCATGGTGAGTTTTGGTTTGCTAGGCCCGTATTTCGTGTTTGGGGTTGGCAGCAAGGTGATTTTTGGCTTGATCAGGGGCGAGGGGTTCAGTGGTCCCTGCATTATTTCCATTCGCAATTGCGTGTGCGCCTCCTTTAGCTGCGTGTATTCTTTTATTAAGCGCATGTGTTGCGTTCTCAATTGTGCGGCTTCCTCCCTTAATGGCGTGTTTGCTTTAAGCATCTGTATATATACTGTGATGAGTTGAATGTGTTCCTTAATCAGCCGGATTTGTTCCATGTGTAACTGCTCATGTGCTGTATCTAATTGCGTGCATTGTTTCTTAAATTGTGTAATTTCAGTGTTTTCCCCCGTGTATTTTGCACCCAATTGTGTGTGTATCCCTTGTAATTGCGTGTATGCCCCATGTAATTGCTCGTATGTCCTATGTAATCGTATGTGATCTGTATTTAAACTCTTTTGCCATGTGTGCAATCTCCTGTACTCTTCTGTACGGGTACCCATTTTCGTGTTGAGAAATGATCTCTCGCAGAGTCTGTGGGAGAATCCGACCTTGAAGGAAAATCGATTTAAAGGATAATAAAAATAAAATTCAAAAAATGTTATTATTATTATTGGGGTCTTGCCCGGTGTGGCCATCTGTTCAACTCTCTATCACCGACGGCTTTTATTACTATTATTATTATTATTATTATTAATAACATCATTTCAAAGAACGATAGTGCGTAGGGTATTGTTCATAGTAGATTTAAATGACGAATGTAGGATAATTAGGCTAAGGATTCGGTAGGATAATAATATAAGCGCAACTGAAAAGGGGCAGATAATCTCGCTGTTCAACCACTCAAAACATCATCCTAAACAACTTATAATCACAATATGCTTATTTAAAAAATGCAGTTTAAGAATTTTAAGCGATGAACCTTGGAAAATAAGCTTAGTATGACAGACGGTGGAATTCGATCCCATTTGTTTCCTAGACACATGGATACCGTAGCTTTTTTCTTTTAATATGACTTTTTTCGAAGTCAAATACTGTAAATGCGACGAAATTACCGGAAATGTAAATGCAAAGCGGATCATATTGTTTTGGCACTGATGTTCTAAAGTTATTGACATCAAAATGGATCTACAGAACTTCAAATCTGAACATATGCCTCTTTAAGTGTTGCCTCATTGAAACAAGTTTAGATCTCTCAAGCGCAAAAACTAAACATTATAGTGAATTTAATGTAAACTTTTACATAATTTTCGATGGCTTTACATTTTTGTTTATTGAAAATAATGCAGTGGCACACGCTTGCCAGATTGAATTTGCAAATAATTCTGCTTGCATTCCTCCAATTAAATTATTGTAAATTTTAAATACTGTACCCGTTTCCCAGACCTCACGTCGGCCCGGAAATCAAACGTGATGACCAAGAAATTGCACAAGATCGTAACAAAATAAATTATGTGTCCCAGAAATATATATCCGGAAAAACTACCAAAAAGATCAACTGCAAACACGGGCAGGCAAGAGATCTAATGTCTCGGGTCGTTTAACGAGATAGGTGAAATAGGTTGCCTCAGATATATATCTCTCTAAATAAAATAGGATAGTATCTCTCAGTCAGGAAATGGAACAAGCTGCAGGAATAATTTAAGATAACTAAGATAAAATGGTCTCTCTTTATTTAAGAGCAGACGAACACAAATAAATATACCCTCCTAAAAATCGAATTGGTTCAATCTTATGTTGGGATCGTAGATCCAAAAGTCCTAAACTGCCAATTCGGCTTTCCTATTGTACATGGGGGTAATGCGATATGAAATAAAGTTCCAGTGTTCGTTGGTTTAGCTGAATGGTAAATAAAATAAAATCGTTGCCCTTCACTGTCACTGTTTCAGCTTGGAATAAAATTGAAATAAGTTGTAAATTGTAACTTCACATTCCCCTCAAAAATCTAACTTATCACACATTTAAACTAACATATTTTATGGAAAAAGTTAATCAAATTACGAGAATATTATCTAACAAGGATAAATCGTTATTTAATTTAAATTGCAATAAAATAGAATTAATTAGCAAATATTATTTACATTGAGCATTCGACATTGGTGTGGAATACTGTTCAAGTAGTGTCCAATATCTTTCATGTAGTAACTAAGGTTCATTACTAATTATTCCAATCTCCAATTATATTACATCAACCTGCTATTTGTAGTTAAATTCTACAATTCAGTTCCAATAAATTATAATCCATAAATAATTATAATATCTTCCATATATTATTATTATGAGGGTGATGTATTGATTAATTAATATGGCAAAATTCATTCATTAATAGGTTATAGACTACTTCATTTAAATGTTTTCCATTCGAAGAGAAGATCGAATAAAGATGATTCTTAGTTATTGTTAATATCTCTATAAGCTCTTATATCAATATCCATTATTTTACAGCCTTTAATATATATTTTTTATTATTATTATTATTCATCGCAATCATTAAACATGCTTATCGCAATAATAATCTCAGGATTGTGTTCACAGACACCTTCTAGAATTCTTCTAATCACAAAAATCAATCGTGAAATACATATATTCAATGCCTACAAATGTGAAGTATTTCTATCATAATTATTGAATGGGCCACCTGACTCGCATTCAAATGTTGCAACTATAGGACCACTTACGTAAGAAGTGTCCACAACATAAATCAAATAACATGCATTCATGTATAAATAGGCTGCTGCGTAAAAATATCATAAGAAAACTAGCTTGTTATAACATAAAAATTAATCGATTCATTAATTCAGAATCTTCCAATGCTCAGTTAATCAATAGGAAATCATTAAATTATTTTCTGCAATAATTCTCCAAATTGCTGTCATAAATTGCCACACAATGTGATTATTATCGTTGATAATCAACCATTAATTAATAAATATGAATATCAACTTTACTTAAATAAGTTAGATATTAATATTATAATTCATCATAATGAATCCAATTATTAACTTTATCAACCATCGCTGTCAAAGATCGGGAAATGTCGCTGACAATCGCATTCAAAAGATCGTGGGAAAATATTCTTAAATAAAAAGATTTATTATTATAAAAATATTACCGACAGTAGTGGCTACGCTGGCTAAAGCGCAGCATTAGGTCATGGGACCAAGCTCTCTGCTGACTCGGTAGACGCGTGGGTTCGAGCCCCACCGTCGGCCGTCCTTGAAATGGTTTTCCGTGGTTTCCCATTTTCAACACCAGGCAAATGCTGGGACAGTACCTTCTGACAGGCCACGGCCGCTTCCTTCCACATCCTTGCCCAGTTTCATTCATTTCATCTCTCATTAACTCCTCTCATGAGGTTGGCGTCAGGAAGGGCGTCCGGCCGTAAAAACCATCGCCACAAAGACTTCCATCGCATCTCATCCCCGACCCCGTTGGTAAAACGGGAATAATAAGGGGTAGACATACAATTATTATAAAAATATTTAAATTAATTTAATTTATTTTACCAAAGAATGAAATAATTATTAAGTTATTATCTCTATAAGAAAAAATTGTGAAATACTAATAGCAATGACTAACTCTTAAGGGAGCTCTTTTATGTTTGAAAAATCAGGATTAAATATAACAGTCATCAGGAAATAAAATCAATCATGTTTCATGGTGTTGGTTGTCATGGTGTATTATGGATGTAATGTTTCACTGCCCTTGCACATGATGTGAAGTTCACCGATGACGAAAGATGTCTTGAACTTGTTAGACCTCCGTTTAATGAAATTGGAAAACCCCAACATCATCGTGCCGACTATAAGTTGGTGTGTCTGCTGATCTCGGTGCTCATCAAAGCCTATAAGTTTCCCCTCAAATTGTCTAAGCTGATATCATCTTGATTGTGTAAAAGCTATCATAAGATCCCACGAAGAAAAGTTTATTGTGTATAAAGAGCATTCTGGATAATTCAGGTTCCTCAAATACAATTTGACTGTTTGCCATTGCTTTCTGAATAATGCACATCTTTAATAGTCTTGAAATTCAGTTTATATTAATAGTGTTCTGCTCCTCAATGTTTATTTGAATGTGAATATTGCAGTAATAACTTCTTAATGTGTCAGACCTAGGACTTCACCTAGTATGAGTGCGTTTGCATGTATCAGTTTGTAGTGTTCTTTACAGTTTCATCATGAACCTGTAATTCGACGCCTCCAACTAAGAACATCGTATCTGCATAAAGTAAAATGTTGAGGAGAGCAGTTTAAAGTTTAGAAAAATTCCTACAAATCGGCGAGTTTCTCAATCTTTGCGATTATGGGCTCAATGGCAAGCATTGATTGCCTAGTTTATTTTACCCGAAGAAGGGTGTTTGAATTTATTAAATAACCCATTTACACGTAGTTACGATATTACTGAATTGGAATTATCCAATAAAGAACATCGAATGTGAAGTTACGATGTTCTTCATTGGAGATGTGTGAACAACTGACTGCAAAAGTCAGATTACGATGTTATTATTTGGACAATTTAATCTAATGACAACCATCAACTTTATGTTATAGTGTCTTTTATTAATATAAATTCCATTATTACTGCATACAATGAGCTAAAAGAAAGAATTGACTGAACTTACTATTCTTAAGATTGTTATCTGTGAACAACACAATCGTTGAAGACTATGAAAATATTTCAGAAGAAGAGAAGTTTACAGGTTGAATTAAAAATATTTGTTATTATTTTAAACTTTCCAAAAATGTTCATTGTTTTGAAAATACAATATACAAACTAAAACAATTCAACTTCGAGACAAGTTACTTTCATTTTTATTTGTCACTAGTTGTGTCTGATTCAGTTGTTTCGGCTACGGTAACTTTCAGATTTTTTTAGAAATGTTCATACATGTCTGGAATGAGATTGGGAGCACATAAAGACAGCAGGTCCTTCTCCTTTAGTGGAGCTACTGTCAACAGTTCGTTATAAGCATTACTAAGCTCCAAAGTGCGAATAGATTGCCGTCTTCCTCGTCGATTTTGGTACAGATCAATAAACACTTCTTCACCTTCGTGGTCGTACTCGATAAGCAGCTTGATTGGTTCGTCTCTCCCGATACGAACCTGCCTCACTTTGTGCCAGTGTGTTTTCTGTTCTCTTGCTACCCAGTTCCGCTTGTCAAAGTCCAAAAGTTCCTTACAATTCTTTAAGTCCTTCTGGGAAACTTCTTTAACCACGTATGGTTTACCCTTTGCTTTCGCCATGTGAATAAGCATAACCCATTGGTATTGAACTTAAATAGTTTGTCCATTCCTTCTTCTTTGAATGAGAGCATGCATTGAGTCCCCTTCATTTTGCGTGTATCCTTTTTCCAAAAATCTGTGAGTGATGGAAACATGCAGGGTCTCAGACATAAAGGAGTAAACTGCATACAAAATCCTATTCCGATTTTGTCCTGCACAGCTATCTGAATAAAATATAAAGTCTGTAATTCCTTCTTGAACTTTAAACTTTATATAGCTCATAACAAAGCTCCCAATTTCATTTGAACCTCATTTTTCAATCTTTTTCTTTGAATTTGCCTTTTCTTCTTACACTGATTTGTCACTATCTTCCTCAGACTCAGGTTCCCAGTCTGTTTCAATGAAAAACTCTTGTTCATAATCTTCGTTCTGGTAGAAGTTTTCAGTAGAGCTTTCAGGTTTTGTGGTGTTGGGGGATAGGTTTTCTCGTTCAACGGGTACTTTGATTTTACCAGTCTTCATCCTAGAACAATCCGACTTGTTGTGCATTGGGCCATTATTAATTATGTCAACTATAGTCTCTTTCTTTTTCTTGTTTCTTGTTTATTCTGTGATATTTTATTCTCTTCTTTATTGTCGTCTTCATGCTGTAATTTGTCACCATTATCTTCGCTATCTTCTCTCTGATCTTTTGCTTCAAAGGTGACTCCTTCAAGAATTTGTGATAAACACAAGATATCCCTAGTAATTTCACTCATAATATGTTGCTCTGAAGTTAGGGGGATGAGCAGTTACTCTGAGATTCTGAGTCCTTGGTGCTTGAATTACGTTCGTCAGTACTTTGATCTGAAAAGTATAACATGAACAATAAAGATAATGCCTCTCATATTATTATTATAAGAGAATTTGATAGTATCCTTCTCAACAAAATTATTTTGATATGCAAAGTTTTTTTTAACCCGGACACTTTATGTCTTATTTTATGTTATTGAAATATAAGCAGCACCTTGTAATAAGCCTAACTTCCATATTATTTCTCCTCTAATATAGGTGGCTGTAGCTGTGGCTGGTTAAAGCTACTCTTCTGACCTATAGGGGCCGATAACCTAGATGTTAGGCCCCTTAAAACAACAATTATCATCATCATCATCATCTTCCTACATAAAGAGAATAATAATGACTGGCCTTTCTGAACAATAATAATGAATGTGCACTTACCTTGTAACCGAGTTGAGTAAGCAGCCATGCTCCTCACTAAATCAACCATCAATTTGCCTCTTGATAACATTTTGAAAAGGGTAAAAGACTATACACAATAATCACATTAACATTATATTCAGCGTTACATTGGACTGCCAACACTGCACTGGGTCTCGACTTCAGTAACTGGAAATGTGCGCTCTCCAGCTGCTAAAATGAGAACTATAATCAAATGACGGATCCTCCGTGGCTAAGGCGGCAGCGCGCCGGCCTCTCACAGCTGGTGTGGTTCAAATCCCGGTCACTCCATGTGAGATTTGTGCTGGACAAAGCGGAGGCAGACAGGTTTTTCTCCGGGTACTCAGGTTTTCCCTGCCACAAATTTCATTCCAGCAACACCCTCCATTATCATTTCTTTTCATCTGTCATTCATTTAATCATTGCCCCAGGGGAGTGCGCCAGGCTTCGTCAGCCGGCACAGTTCATATCCTCGCCACTAGATGGGGGCTTCATTCATTCCATTCCCTGACCCCGTCGATCGACTGGAAGCAGGCTGTGGATTTTCAATCAAATGAAGATCGCACAGCTCACAAAGCAGCGAGAATGGAAGCTTCGAGCACCTTGGCATGTCCTTGTCATTAGTCATTGTGGACGGATGCGGAAAACTAACATGCAGTTTAGAGTGAATGAGCTGAATGCTTCCTGTATTATGATCGTAACTACACTTGTACTGAACACTTCATAGACAACACTCCGTTTAAGAACATCGTATCTCAAGTTACGATGTTCTTAAATGGAACAAATTAAATAACAGCAGTTACGATGTTCTTAAATACTGAGTTAACAAAAAATATAATGGGAATCAGAGAGTAATAATCTTCAGTTGATAGAGCTCATTTTTTAGTATATGATACGCGAATAATCTCAAAATCTCAAAAATGTCAGTTACGATGTTCTTAGTTGGAGGCGTCGAATTGTTCATCGTGTTGTGTGATAATGTAAGGAATTGTTCTACTCACATAAATCTCCGATACACTTACACGAATATCAATGAATTTATCGCTAGTTTCAAACACTAGACCGTTTGAGCGTTTATTTCAATCGAACACATGTTCACTTAAGCAATCTGATACCGTGCGATTTTGAAAAACCATCACCTCGGTTGAAAATAGGCTATGTGTTTTTCAGCGTGAACTCTCTCCGAATGACAGCCAGCGATGCGCTGCAAAGTACTGGTGACGAGCTCTCCCTCTCCTATTATCACGTGGTGTAGTCAGGGGTGAATCGGACCTCCCTCTCCTGTGACGTGTTACGACGTAACTCAACATGCAGTATTACGCAGGTGATATTTAATTAATATTCAACCGTTATTCGATTGGTATCTTCTATTATACATATTCTGCCAATGCATGAAGGTAAAGCTGAAATCTATGATGCGTTGTATAAAGAGTATATTTCATATGTTAGAAAGACCGGCGTCTCCTTGCTGTGTCCAGCCAGGCTGCTGCTAGGCTATAAGACTCGCTCTCAAGTTCATTATGCACTTATCCAGTCACGAGCCTATGATCCCGCTGTTCTGACGTATTAATGAGCGTAACTCAAAATGCGATTTCGGTCTCATATTCCCCTCTCCTCGTTTTTTTTAAGAGAACTGAAGAGAACTTATAAAAATCCTGTCTTCTTAATAATGTGACGAAATTTAGCATCAAAGAAATCTCATTCTACTTCCTTGAAATAACGTCTGAGATTTGCTGAGTTGTAATTTCCAATGATACAGTTGGATTCAATCTCTGCTACTCGGTAGCTGTTGTTCCCAAAGACTGTAACTATCTTGTATGGACCAGAAAAGAGTTTAGCAAATTTGCTGTAAATCCTCTTGGGTAGGTTTGAAGGTCTTCTGATAAGAACAAGATCGTTCTCACGCAATGGTTCACTAAATCGGCTACCAGCATGTCTCTTCTGTCTCTTAACCACTTGTTTTTCCAGACTGGCTTTGGCCAATTCTACTCTCATGGGTAAAGATGGAGAGATTTCTGGAGGAGTTGTGATGATACCATCCCAGTCTCTCTGTGGCTTTCGTCCAAAATGCAAAGTGTATGGAATTTGAGATGTACTTTCGTGGACAGTTGAGTTGAGGCTCTCTTTGATAATGGGAATAACTTTCGTCCATTTTTCTTGTTCATCAGAGCAATATAAACGACAAAACTTTCCAATCTCCGACATAGTTCGTTCTGCCGGGTTCCCTTCAGGGTATCTAATGGTGTTGAGAATGTGTTTGACCTCGAGTCGCTGCATAGCCTCTTGAAATTCTAAACTAGTGAACTGGCTACCATGATCACTCAGTAGGAACTCGGGTTTCCCTGCTTCACGAAAAACACAGTTCCCCAATCGTCTGATAACGAATCGTGATGTTGCTTTCTGGATTGGGTGAAGCATGACCAGCTTTGAGAACAAGTCCATCGTTACCAGAATGAATTGGTTACCACTAAATGACTTAGGAATTGGACCATATAGATCAGTGGCATATAATTTCCGTGGTTTCGATGGAATTATCGCTTTCGGCTGTTCTTTGGTGAGTTTTGAGGCATATTTACTACGCTGGCAGCTATCACATGTTCTGATGACCTTTCGTATAGACTCTCGCATAGTTTTCCAAGAAAAAGCTCCTTTCGCTGCATGCAAAGTGTTATCTACTCCTGCATGCCCAATAGATCGGTGTATGAGCCAAATAACTTTATTTACTAGTTTACGAGGTATAACCGTTCTGAGGCGCGAACGATCCCTGTCCGTGTATTTCATCACCAAGTCTCCCACGATGTGATAATCTACCCCTTCTTTAGATATTCGGTCATAATTCGGATCATCCTGGTCCATCTTATTCTTAAGGTATCGGTAGATATTCTTCAGCGGTGCATATCTCTTCTGTGATATGGCTAAGCTCCTCAGTTTTTCAAGGGTCTCCCTATCATCTGGAACACTTTCAATAAGATGGATCTCTGTATCACAAGGATTTCGGCTGAGAACATCCGCCAATAGATTCTGCTTGCCCGGACGATGAATAATTTCCACGTCAAATTGCTGTAAGAATAACGTCCATCTTGTAATTCGATCATTTGCAAGATCTGATTTCATCATAATCTGTAAAGCTTGATGATCCGTAATCAGAGTTACTCTATATCCTATCAGGATCCTTTTCCATGTTTGAAGCGCATAAATCGCTGCAAAAGCCTCCAGCTCAGTAACGTTGTAAATAACCTCATGGCTTTTCAACTTGCGACTCGCAAAAGCTAAATAGCGATGCTTTCTATTTTCTTCCATCTGGTACAGTACAGCACTGATGCCGATTTTTGATGCATGAGATTCAATGTAGAAGTTCCTTGAAACGTCGGGATATTCCAGTTTGATATTTTCGACAAGCATCAGTGTAGCCCTTTGAAATACTTCGTTGCACTCCTCGCTCCATTTCCACTTTTTGTTGATCTTTAACAAATTCTGAAGTGGTGCCATTGTTTCAGTATAATTCGGACAATGTGCGGAAAAGAACTGGCACATTGCCAAGAATTGTCTGACCTGTCGTATCTTCTTTGGCTGCGGAAACTCTGATATTGCCTATATTTTAGTAGGATTCGGTCTATATCCTGATCCGTCAATAATGTGGTCCAGAAATTTGATTTCTTCAAGGAAACATCTACATTTATCATAATTGACCTTGAAATTAGCTTCTTCTAGATTTGCGAATAGCAAATTGAGATGTTCTAAATGTTCTTCCTGATTCGTTGAAGCTATTATTATATCATCAATGTAGCATAAAACAAATGCTTTGACTTCTGGTGTTAGATTCGAATCTAATGCTCGAATCATGGCCGGTCCGCTATTCGTCAGTCCAAATGGCATTCTTTTAAAAGCATAGGTAACGTTGTTAAACAAGAATCCAGTGTATTGTCGACAGTTCTCTGATAATGCTACATGATAAAAAGAAGATATTAGATCGATTGTCGAAAAATACCGTTTTCCTTCGAATCTTCTCAATAATTCGCGAATCTTCGGGGGACGATCTTGTTCCAATAACAATCCCTGAAAAGAGTATCATTCCGCTTCTTTACAAGGGTGCATAGAGTACAAAATGTCTGCCTAACGTGGGGTTTGTTGTTGTTGCTTTGTAGAATGGCTAGCCACCATGGTGCATTGTTGCCTCAAATTAATTTTTGAACGATGATGCCAGGTAACGCCGGTTGTTTAAATGTAAATTCAGTAAATTTAAGCGATGTTTTACCGCTATTTGTGACCATGTAAAATCAATGAGATCATTTAATAATAATAATAAATACGAAACACTGTTGTATGTGATATTTTGATTGATTTGTGACGTGTTTCGGGCGCCCATTTAAATTACATTAGAAATTGTTTTAGCCAATGAACTCAGAATATTTAAATGCCAGGAAGGTGACGCCTTAAAATTTTAATTCACGCTTGGTTAATTAAAATATTTTTATATAAATTTAGACAGGTTAGGAATTTAAAATCAGACCAATGAGGGTGATTTAAAAGTAAAAGTAAATTCATAATACCCAAAGATGCATAGATTGCTGTTGTGTATTTTAAAAGGTAAATGTCAAATCATGTGTGGGTGTGCAGCGGACGTCACTAAGTGCATGGTCCCATTTTCTCACGAGTATTATTTGTGTATTGCCATGGCAACGATTGCTGAGATAAGTGCTCTTATTGAACTTGCGTCAGCAAGAACCCCTGAACAGTTGTTAGAGATTAAGGCGGAAATGAAAGACAATAGTAGCAAACAGATGGTGGAAATGGAAGACACTAGCAAGGGACAGTTATCTGAATTAAAATCAGAAATTAGAATATAGAGCAGCAGTTATCGGCTCAGAAAAACACTACTAATGAACAAATAGTAACACTGAACAATACTATTACGGCACAATTAAATACTCAGAAAGACACTACTAATGAACAAATAGTGACATTGAACAATAATATTACAGAACAATTGAACACTAGGTTTGCGGAACAGTCGGTAGCACAAACAGACCAGTTAAACAAAATTACGGCAGATATTAATGACAGTACCAAGAAACAATTAGATAAACTAGCTAATGAATTGTACGTTAATAATAATAAGCAATTAGGACAGATTCAGGTTATTGAGAATAAATTTGACAAGAGACTTCTCGAGCTGGATGAAATGGTGGTCGCTAAGCTAGAGCAGATTGAAAAGGCGTGTGTAAATAATACGGCGGGAATTAAAATCGCGCAGGATGAGCTACGGGGAGGTTTAATCGAATGGAGGCCAAGACGGTCAACATACAAGAACAAATCGAAGCGGTCGATCGGAATGTATTGGGTCTTGTAAAGGAAATGGATAGCCTGGAAATCAAGACAGATGATAGATGGGCATATTTGCAGGCGGACCAGCATCAGGTAAATAAATGTATAGTGGAGACTAAAATGCAAATGGAGGAACGGATGGAAGAGAATAAGGTGCAACTTGAGGAACGGACGTAAATAAATAAATTGCAGATCGAGGAACGGCTGGAGAAAATAGAATCGGGTCAGACAGGAAACTAGGAGATGAATGAAGAAAGAATAAAATTAATGAAGGACAGAATTAGGAAGGACTGGAAACAAATGAGCGAAGATACGAAAGACGAAAGATTACTGATGATTAGGAAGCTGGGAGAAAACCAAAATCGGATTCAGGCATTTGAGGAAGTATAAAGATCAAGTTCCAGGAGCAAGCTGACATGATTATTAAATGCGAGCAACGAACACTGGAGCAAGCTAATCTATTTTCGTCTGAGCAAATAGAGGGGAAGCAGGAGAGCGTGAAAAGCCTAGGGCTATCGAACTTAGCTGGAGGCACGAGCAGTGAACGGAGTCCAAAAACAGGGGTAAACACAGAGGCGTTTCGCGAGTACAGAGGCGGAACATCGACTCCTATGCAAAACACAATTAGTCCACAAATAATTGAAGTCATTCGGGGAAACGACTTTAAACTTTCTAAGTTCAGTGACGGAATGAGGACCACACCAAAAGCTTTTCTGCGGGAACTGGAGGAATATTATAATGATCAACAGGTTACGCCCATGAAACAATTAAGAATGGTAGAAAGATTTTTGCAGGGCTCAAGCATAATTTGGTTCCAGGGTTTTAAGTATACTTTCGAGAATATGGCACAATTCAAGGAGGCGTTCTTAAGGAAGTTCAGGAGTCCGTCCTTACAGCAGGGGTTGAGAATGGATCTATACTCACGAAAGTACCACAACACACATCCTACAAAGTTTTCTGAGTTCTTTTCATAACAAATGGTAAGACTCAGGGACCTTGATGAACCGCCGTCTGAAGAAAATTTAGTCTTAACGATAGGGAGGCAATTGCCCATGAATATCCAGCATTTCCTAGTGACAGCCAACGTGAAAACGGCACTACAGGCGGAGGAAATTCTCAGACATCTTGATGAGACTAGTTTAATAACACCTCAGGGGATACAGCAGCGACTAGAGCAAGTTAACACCACAGAAGTAGTGAAGAGCACGAACAATAGTAGTACGAACACTAGGTCCCAGGCGACGAACACGCAATTCACACCGCGGAGGCAAGAGTACCAAGACAACAGGGAACGATATGGGCACAACAATAATAACAATAGAAATTTTCATAACAATCAGAGACCATACCAGAGGGGCTATTCAAATTGGCAGGAGAACAGAAGGCAGGAAAGGCCTTATCAAAGGAATTGTGGGACGCGATTTTGGAAGGACCGATGGGATAACGTGGAATAAGAACCACAGGATGACAGGACTGATTGGGAGGCACGTTATCGAGAGTCGCAGAGACAGATAGAAGAACTACATAGAAAGAAAGAGACAGAGCGAGGAAAGTGGAGAAGAGCCATGGAGAACCGCAAAAATCCCGACACCTACAACACGGGAGATGGAACAAATCCAACCTTGCAGGCCATGCATGAAGAAGAGGAGAGAGTAGCAGACAAGAACGAACAGAAAAATAGCAGGAGGGATTCGCGAGGGGAAACAAACAAGGGCCTCGAAATTTGGTAAAGAAGAAGACGGACGGAGAAGAAGAAGACGGGAGGAGAAGAAGAAGACGGGAGGAGAAGAAGACGGGAGCTAGAGAAGAAGATGGAAATTATACCATAGAATAGAACCATGGGAGCAGTATGGAAATGATGTAGCGGCAAACTTGTTAGAAATTTGAAGAAGCACAACAAAATGTACGGGGCTACTGTAGTGAGGTACGACTGAGTCAGGCAGCGTGTTGACAAACAAGACGAATGCGATAGGTCACCGTGCTTGTATGAGAGGGAGGGGGAGATACCTGATGTGACGGGCTGACAGCTGTGTAGAGTCCTCAGCGCGATGAGTCAACAAGAGAAGTAATTAGTGAGACGAGGCAGGTCACTGAACAGTCGGAAGTGGGACACTTTAAATCTAGAGATATTACTGGATGATCTTTTTTAACGTAGTGAGTTACTGAAAATCGACTCAAGGTCTTGAGCCAGACTTTCAGTTCAGCTGGTGGCAAATGAACCCTTATGATACATGATGTATAATAAT
Organism: Meconema thalassinum; assembly: GCA_946902985.2. Lineage (NCBI taxonomy): Eukaryota > Metazoa > Arthropoda > Insecta > Orthoptera > Tettigoniidae > Meconema > Meconema thalassinum. The sequence continues at coordinate 846,490,592 of OX336389.2, forward strand.
GTTTCATGTTAATTTTATTCATCATAGTTGAAGATACATTTGGTGCTGTTGAAAAGGCACACTTGGTGGTATTGCAATTTGGTCAGAGCGAAGGGGCCAGTGAAGCAAGCGTGGTATTCATAGCCGGTTCCTTGAAATGGGGTGCTTGAACTTTACGCTTGGCCTGAAGTCTTTGTCACGCTGGCGTCTAGAGGCAAGGAGAGGTGGTAATATCCAACGTGCTACGCCTGAATCTAGTGAATCACAGAGAGACGCCTGGAGTGGCGCGAAATGTGTGCGTAGGTTGAAAAAGCCCTCGAACTGTGTTATGATTAATTAGCCGATCGATTTGGGATCCGCTGGGCAAAAATGTTACCTGCATGAAAAATGATGAAGAATGACACTTTGCCCGACCCCGATGGCTCACTTGCTTCGATTTATAATAATTTTATTGTTTCCCCCACCGAAACATTGACTGTCTTGTATAAATGTGTCCAAGAAGCCAGTTTGAGACACACTTTTCCGAGGTCTCTGAGGAGGCGAAGTGCTGCCCGACGATTCACTGATTTTATTACGACGTAATTATAGGCGAAGTACCGCCCAAGTTGTTAAGTCTTTGGACTTGTAAATTTTGAACTAGACCATGGGTCTAACTGTAACTATTTTATACTGTCATTATGAAGAGTGCGTGTGCAAGTGCGTGTGTAAATAGGGTTATATTTAATTAGGGAAAGTCGACGAATAAAAATTGTAAAAGAACTGTGAGCGAAGTGAGTAACTCACGTTACAATTTAGTAGGTTGTTGTAGCAAACTTGTATGTGAACATTTCATTTTCATGAAGGCCAAGATGTCGACCACGAGGACCTGCTTTGGGATGGTGACCATGGTATCTGCTGTCGAGATGCTGATGAGGAGTAGAGAGGCCCTGCGGGACCAAGTCATGTGACGTGAGCTGAATCGAGTGGCTGAAAGAATAAGTACCGCATTGATTAGTTCAAGCATGAAGTTAGATTTTTGGACTGGGATTTGTACATAGTTTAATTTAGATTTTTGTTCGAATTGTTGCGATTCTTTTTAATTGCTGATAGGATTTTTCACCGACACCCATATTTGAAATGTAGAATGTTGCGTGGCTATATTGTTTTGATTTGTATTGTGTAAATAATTACAGTAATGTTAATCCAAGTGCCGCGTGTACTTGAGTGTATAATTTGTTTTGCGAACATGAGTTACAGGTCGTGGGATAAGTGAGACGTTTATAGATCTGATTTAAGAATAAAATGGGAGGAACCTTGATATTTGTGTTAGCTGTTTTAATTAAACAGGCGTTATTCTTTTTCATTAAATTTTGTGTTTGATTCTGCAACTATTTGGAGGGAACGGTCTGTTCTCTAGTTGTGTTGTGTAAAATTAAAATTTTCTGTATTTTTCTTCGGTCGAATCTGAGATCTGACGCGCTGAGTGTGGGTGGAATTTTGATGTATTTTTTCAGGGATTGTCAAACCTGGTGGTGTGTGTGTTAATGTGTCTTGTGTCAATATGTGTGATTTTCCTGCGCGGAGGAATTTGCTAGGTCTTTCCTTGTCTGCTGCTGTTTGGGCGTCAGATGATGCTAATTGTGAGACTCTGAGCGACCCTGAGGAGGATCTTTAATTCCGTGGGAATTAATTGGATCTGTTGGTATTTGTGACACACATAATTTACGGTGATTCTTGGCGCTATGCGGTAGGCTAGCCTGGGATATTTATGACACACACATATATTTTTCTGTTGGTCAGTAATGAATCTACGTTCTTGATGTAGGCCTTGGCGCTGCATTGGGATATTTCCGTTCACGCCCCAGGTTATTGACATTGGCTGGCCGAGACATCTACCAGCTGAAGATCTCGATAAGACACGCTAATGAGTTGGAGTGTGTTGGTTTTAGTGAGCTGAAAAATATATAGCGACACATTTATAATAATAATAATAATAATAATAATAACAATAATAATAATAATAATATGTGATCCACATATTCTTTTGACCTAGTTATTGCGAGTGCCTGTTTAGTTAAAATATTGGTAGTTTAAAGGGATTGCTGCTCATGCACAAGTAATCTCGTGTTTCGTTTAAAACGAATTCTTGTGTTGTAGTATATGATTGCTACTGAGCAATATTGATTTGTGTTTGATTTCCATGTAATTTGTTTGATTTGTTTGACACCTTGTTGTGTGTTCTTGTAAGGTGACGACGGTCATCGGGTGATGTCAGTTAGTTAGTCACGCTCATTTGTACTTCTTTTTGTTTGATTGAAGTTCTGAATAGGCATTTTTTTGTGTCTTTGACACCTGATCGAGGTTCCGAGCGGGAATCTCTGTTTTAATCTTGTAAGGTTAGCGACTGTCGGGTATTTGTAAATATTTGTTACTTGTAGTTTTATTCCCAGTACTATTGTCCACAACAGTAGTACAGTACTTTAGACTTTGGATATTGCGTAATCGCGATGATGTCATTGCCCTTTGGGTGACGTCATGGGCCCTTAGAGGGAGCACGTGGTCCAGGGGGGATCAGGTGATTGGTTAATGGCTAGGATGACCACCACGCCTTGTGTTCGCATGGAGAGGTCAGCTGTGTATCACGTCTATTAATTATTGATTGATTATTGATTTGTATTTAGGTATTTGCTCAAGGGAGTGGAGAGAGTCTTGGGTGTCATAACTTTTTAAATGGGACTGTACTGGCGAGGCAGTAAATATAGCTGGCTCGCAACCAGCCATGTGGCGCGCAGCTGTTCTGTTTTTTTCTCGCGCCGGGCGGGCGGGCCGGGAGAGCAGCCCGCGCTCTCCCCACATGTGGCGCACAGCTGTTAAAGTATTTTGCTCGCGCTTGCTAAATAAGTAAAGTGGTGTCGTAAAGCTAGAGTGAGTTTAAGTACACCATATATCACCAGAGCGTGGGAGTGAACTTGTGTTACTCGTTGTCGTCATGTTATGTCTGTTTAATTTAAATGATGTTAACATTTTTTGTGTTCCGGCTTGCTTCATGGTCTCAATCTGGTTACGCTGTTTTATAAGTCAAGTATGAAATGAATCTTGGTGTGTTTGTTTTTAGATTCTTAGCCGTCATTAGTCAAGTCTGTAATTTTTAATGAGAGAACAAGATCTGAAGCCAGTTTCCAGAGCTCCGTGTGAAATGTTTAAAAGAGCTCTTTGCAGTTTGATCTTCACAATATATAAGAGCACATTGCTGTGAAGTAACACTTAATTCAAAGTAACACATTTCAAATCATCAACATGATTATGTATGGAAGCCTACTTGAAAAGCTCTAACAGTTATGGGAAATTAAATCTTTAGCTGAGCGAGCAGAGATGCAAGGGTTGAACTTTGCACTGAGTGCTCTGAAAATGGAGGAGGGCCAATGGTTCAACCGACTAAGCAATTTGGAACATGACATGTTCAATTGCGAAATGTTGGAGATATTGCGAGACCGCCAGCATTGTCGGGAGTTCGTTCTGAATGGTGCAACACTCCACATATTGAGTGTTATAATTCAACGGCTGCGAGCGTTCGATTCGAGCACGATCGAGCTGCTCGATTTTCCACCACTGGAGGAAGAGGGTGTGGGGTTTGAAGAACTTGTGGGCGAGGATGAAGAAGAAGTTCAGATGTTAAACTAAATGGACAGTGGTTTTTATTTTTATTTTATTTTAAAATGTGAATTGTAATTTAAAAAATATATGTATTTATTGTGATCATTTGTGGTTTACATTAATTATATAATATGAAATAGTGAAAAATGATATGATCTTCGTTCTTAAAGTGATAAGTAGTTCTATTTCCAACAAGCTGCTGAGAATTGAAGATGCTGTCTGCAGAGTTGAATACAAGTACAGGAGGTAAGTACAATCATTCTTTTCTTTCTGGAGTGTGTTGGTTTTAGTGAGCTGAAAAATATATAGCGACACATTTATAATAATAATAATAATAATAATAATAACAATAATAATAATAATAATAATAATAATAATTTTTTTACGATGAATTAAAAAACAAAACTTACATTGTTGTAATTAGAAGATATTTTTGTTGAGGATCCAAGAGTTGTGAGTTGAATCGAATCCAAGCCAAGATACGAGAGCTCGGGTTCCTTTTCTACGTAGTACTATGTCGACTAAGTAAATATTAGGATGTTTTGTTCGTGTAACTCTGCTTCATAAAACGCTCCAAATATCGGCAAATTTTTATTATCTTTTAAAAGATATGATCGTGGATTAGTATTTTGAACTTTATAAATTGTAAATAATTCCGTAGTCCAATTAACTTCGTACCGCTAGCTGAAGTGTTTCTTGATTATCTATATTCGCACAATGTCTCCAATTTTATACTTCGGATTTTTAAAGTGTCATTATATTGTGTTGGCAAGCTGGGTTGTTTCTTTTTACATCAATAGGTTTCATGCCAATGCTGCGATGTATTTTGTGATTATACTTTACTAATAACTCAGGCAAAATATTTACCCATCGGAATGAACCTCGTGTTGTGAATTCTTTCCACATCTATTCCTTAAGAGTTCGATTAAATCTTTCTACCACGCTAGCTTTAATGCTGCTCCCAGTGGAATAATGCTTTAGATTTTGTTTCTGAGACCATGTTTTGAATTCACGGTTATAAAATTCCGTTACTCAATCAGTGTGAAAATAATTGGGCAATCTTTTACTTTGAGAATAAACAAATTTTAAACTTTTTACAATCTCACTTCCTTTTTTGGTTTTAAAAGGAATTGCCCATGCATATTTTGAGTAATCGTCAATAATGGTTAATAAATATTTAATTCCATTATTCCATTTTGCAAGTTTGGACATGTCCACAAGGTCTGCTTCACGGAGGTCATCGATTCCTTTGCTAATAACATGTCGTCTTTTAAACTTTTTTCTAAGAGGTGCGGAAGTTCTTTTGCAATTTCTCGTCTGATTTCGTTCATAGTTATTTTCCAAACAATGGTTTATAACATACTGTGCATTGTTTTACAAATGTTTGAATTTGTATTCAATATATCCTGCATTTCTTAGTTCTTCTTCAATTGCAAATATTTCGCTGTCGAGTCCTATGTGACCTGCAGCTTTCGATGGAATTAATTTTTTAAGTCTTGATACCAATTTGTTTGGTTCATTCCAGTGAACGAATTCAATATTGTTTCCGCCTTCGAATTTCCAAATGGCTTGTGGTGTGATGTGTTTCTTTTGGCCATATCCAGTATGCATCGTAGTATTTGCTTCTTCATTCTCATGTGCTGTTTTTATAATTCTATCTATGTCTTCAGTAAGAACGGGTTTAATTATATTTCTATACTTATAAGATTGCGTTCCTCTCGGAGCTGCATTGCTTGTATAATTTCTTTTGTGCACGTTTGAAACATTTAATAATTTCAAATATGAACTTAAATCACTCCTATCTATTAGAGTGGGGTCTGGTACTTTCCTTTGAATCAATTCAAGTAGACTTTCTGTTATAGGAAATTTTTCACCACCAACTTTTATCCACTTTTTATCAAAGAAAACTCGTTCACGTCCCAAGTATTGTTTATCATTTCTTATCGTTATACCAAATGTTCTATCCACGTTTTGTTTAATGAACGGATCAAAGATGCGGTTAAGTAGTGAAATTATTTTGATGCTATCTCCATCTTCTTCGTCTGAAGTAGCAGTTGATTCAGAATCATCATATTTTCCTTTTCTTTATCGATTTTTTTAGTTGACGAATTAGCAATAGCTACAAGTTGATTTAATGAATTTGTTACTGGTTTAAAGTTAGTCTCTATATCTAATTATTTACGTCTAACATCATTTTGAAGTGAAAGATACTTGTCTTTAACATCTTTTTTTAAGCGAGAATGTTTATCATTTACTCGACTTTCAGCTTTAATCTTCGAGCTCTTCTCCATGGCTAAACTGAAATTGTGATTGTTTTACTTATTTATAGTATATTCAAAATCAATTTGAAGAGGAAGATCATTGGTTTTATGTGTTTTAGGATCTCTAAGTTGAAACTGTATTTCATCTTGTTCTTCAACAACATCACTGCCATCCAGTTCAATCTCTTGACGTATATTTAAAATTGCATACACAATTGGAGATCTTGGTGAAACAAAAATTGGTTTTAATATGCCTTTATAGGGAAGTTGGTACTGTATGTTATGATTATGAAGTGTGTATACTGGTGAATGGATTGATGGTGTTTTGGAGAATTTCAGAATAAATTTCGATAAGTTCTTTTTCTTTACTTCATCTTGTAATATACCATATTCTTCTTTGGATGCAGTAAAACTTTAGAGTGGTTCTTTGTTAACCAATTGCTCAACTTTTTTTCTACTTCAGTTTTTAACTTGTTATATTCATCTTTGGATGCAGCAGCATAACTCTCAAGATCTTCTTTTTTAACAATATTGAGATTGTTAACAACACCCTCAATACGAGTTTGTAAATAGCTTAAAATTTCTTTTAGTTGATTAACTTCAGTTCGTGAAGCAGCATAGTGTTCTACAAACCGTTTATTTGTCACATCTTGGTCGTTAACAGGAAACTCAACATTTGTTTGTTTTGATGTTGTAGATTGTTTACAGTCTGTTTCATTTGTTCAAATTCACGTCGGGAAGCGGCATATTGTTCAACAATCGTCTTATTTGCAACATCGTTATCGTATATGGGATTGTTTACGTGAGTAATTCGTCTACTCATCATATTTAGCGTTCCACCATCGTCTACGTTTAAAATGTTTTGTTTATTTAATTTAGTGATTAAGTCTTCTAGAACTTTTCGAGAAGCAGCAAAGTTTTCTAAATAATATTTGTTTATTGCATCTAACGAATCGATTGGTTGAGATATGTTTGTTATTCTTCTATTTAACATATCTACAGTTTCATCATCTATGTTTATATTTAAAAGAGATTTTTTAATTTCATCGAGTTCTTTTGTTACATGAGTTTTAAGAAAAGAATACGATACCGCATCTTGATTTTGAATTGGATCTTTAACATTTCTTATTCTTTTGTTACCCAAGTCGAGAGTATCATCATCATACGGAAAGTGATCTGAAAATTCACGCACTAAACCATGAATGAATTCTACTCGTTGTAACACTTCGGTTATTCGGTTGTCTAGATATTTTTTATATTCGATGTATGTTGCTGCATTGCAATAAGGTTTACTGCATCATTTGCAGATGATGGTAAAGCTAAGCCCACGAGACGTTTGTTTTGAAAGTCAAGTTCTTGTTTCTCTACTTTATAAATTGAAAAAATTAAACCATTAAGGTCGTTAAAGTTTCGTTGTATGTCTTCTTTAGACTCGATTTTATTTAGCTCATTCAATAACTTCAGTACATAACCTTTGTTCCAACATTTTTAACCGTTTGCCGTTAATACTTAAATGTCCGTCGCTTGTTGTTGTTGTTAGTTGATTTCCATATTGCACTATCTTATCATCAACATACGATTTAGTTGCAATACCATGTCGTGAAGTCGGTCGTCCGATAGACACATTATTGGTTTTGTTAAACGATGTCATAGTTAAGTTGTTAACCACACAAAATGAGCATTTAGCTCTCTTTGAAGTCATATTTATAACTGAAAATAAACATCAAATCCATTTTGATATCGACCATTTTGTAAATCGCTATCTTTATCGATAACCAAAAATCCAAATTTCAAAGAACTGATCACAGCTCATATCTGTATTTACATGATCGTTATATACATGACGCAAGTTTGTTCCGTCTTGTTTAAAAATAAAAAATAGCGTTATCTCTAATTAGATGTTTAGGTATACAAGAATATGTTTGACAAAGATAAAATACGTCAACATCGTGATGACGACCTCTACTGAAATAATCTTTCATGTGTTGTTGTTTATTGCTGGCTACACCATCAAAAACAAATATATTTTTTTTTCTAGCCATTTCTGGAGGCAAAACTTCATCATTATAAAAAAATCACTTTTTATTTCTTTTATGGAGTCCAGAAACTTTTTTATTTCAAAATATTTACTTTGAGCAAGTGATTTAGAATAAATATAAACGTTTTCAAAACGAACTCCATTTTTATGACATAATAAATTTAGTATTACATTTGTTTTGCCACAGTTTGATGGACCTTAATGATACATCGAATAGTGATCGGCAGTAAAACACTATGCTTTCTTTTTTCACTTTTAATCTGGTTTTCATCATTAGTAAATGAAATTACTGGTAGAGTGTTTGACTGCTTAACAAACTTCAGCATGTCTACGTTTACGTCTGAGAATGCACACTGCACAAAGAATCACATCACATCAACATATATTGTATCCACACGTATCATAACCTGCATTATACGGAATAATACTAGGATTTTTATTATTTAAATCAACGTTGTTGACGCTCTTAAATATGGACAATATGGCGCCCATTTTCATGAACATTTAAAGGAATATCGTTTTCTTTCCAATTTTCAATTTCAATCTTACAGAATATACATTTAACCTTATCACCATGATCAGTATAATAAAATCCTGCTGATGCTAAACAAAATTCGTTTGGACAGGGAAGAGGCCAATTTTGAAATGTTTTAAGTCTTTCATATTCAGATTTTAATTCCATGCTAGGAAAAATATCGTTTACGTAAGGGCAAGAAGGAGCCCATTTCGTATGCTCTTCAAACGGATCATCATCTTCTTCCCAATAACTAAGTTGTAGATTACAGAAAGCACACCTAACCATATCCATATATCCATAATAGTAAAATCCTGCAACTGCTAACCATGCAGTGTTCGTAAAACTGTCTGAAGACCAGTTCTTAAATGTTTTTAGCCGATCTCTTTCGGAATTTAACTTTATTTCTTTTTGACTCAATATCATTTGCATTAACTGTTTTTTGGAATACTTTACACAATTAAAATACTTCATGCTGCTGCTTTACTTCACAAACAAGATGTTGACCACACGAAGCTAAATGTGAACTGATATGAATCAACAAAACACACTGAGTAATATGCTTGTTTTGCGTGTGTTGGGTTGGCCGAGCGGTCTAAGGCGTTAGACTTAAGATCTAATTTTCAGAAATTGAAAGCGAGGGTTCGAATCCCTCACCTGACAATATTATTTTATTTACATGTGGAGTGAGGAGGTATTTGATCATTAAAAAAACTTTAATGTGAAGTGGTACAAAGACCTTTTCTTCTTTATTCATTTAGAATTACAATTAATACAATTTTATTTCTCTTGAAGTAATCTCTTTCTTTTTTAGTTTTCCAGATGAGTGTGTGTGTTGAGATGATCTTGTTCTTTTAGTTGTCCAGATGTTTATTTTCTGTGGACAAAAAATATACACTGTGTTAAAAAAGCAAACAAAAACAAAATATGTATTGTTGTCAATGGCAGTAGTAGATTTAATTAATTACCTTTTATAGATAGCGATTACAGTTATCACATTTGCAGCGAAGATGAAACAGTTGAAATTTTCTCTTAAGATGATCTGGTAGATGTTCCCACTCCAGACGAATTCGTTGTGGCTCATATATAATCAGTACGTTTATTGGAAAATAGTTCCAATCAAACTTATTGAAACCTTGAAGTCCATTGTTTCGAAACTTGTTTATTATCGAACACACGGTTTTCATGATGCCATCAGAAGAATTTAACCAATGTTGAACAGCATTGACATTGAATTAAGCAGAACTATTGCTTCCCGTTGCAAGAGATGGTAAATGTTTTGGACAATCTGTAGGTAAACGATGGCTATGCTTCAACATTAGATCTGACATTCCATCAATCGTATTAAGATCGATTAATGAGCCGGGGGAAAGTGCTTTTAGTGCAAACAAAGAAAATTCATGCGGCAAATTATATTCACCGATGTCTCAGTCTCACTCATGGCTGTGATTATATGGAAGCTACTGAGGTATGGGTGGTGCTTAGTAATGGCATTCGGGGCACAGTCAGTGCCTGTGAATGCTGTGAAAGGTTCAACTCATAGGGTTAGGACTACTGTTCTGACTCAGTGAGGAAAGCAATGGCAAACTACCTCACTCCTCTTCTTGCCTAGAACACCTCAAAATAGCGCTGCCTTGGGTTTTTGTGGGTATCTACTCACATAACGTAACGGCGGTACTTTTTGAGGATCCAACCAGCCTTTGGGCTGACTACCTAACAGACAAATATTCATATTTATTCTTAATAGAGTCAAAAAAGAAGAAAGAGTTTTTTCACAATACGCTGCGACCCATGTGAACACAGGACTGAATGAAGGTATATTGCTGATATTTAACATACAGTAAGCAAGCTCCAAACTGCCGTTTGGTAGCTTGCGAATGTCTGGAACTATTGGCTGCTTCTTATTCCACGTGCCAGCATCAGTTGAAGGAGAGTTTGTTGTTGTCAATTCCATGATTGCAACTAAAGTGAGATTACTTGTTTACTTGCCTGCTTTTAACTTAGCAAATAATGGTTTAGATAATTACTTCATTAGTTAATGGTCTGTAAGATATTTGACGATCACGAATAAGAACACAATAAAGAGTTGTATCTTCAGGTATATTCTCACTTGTCTCGATTTCAATTCGCACATCGACTGAAGATGTCTTCACTGCTTCCACTTGCTCCAGACAATTAATTACAATAATCGGACAATGAGACTTCATCTCGTGAAACTAGAGTCTCTGAACGAAAATCATCGATCTGATAATAAACATTACGAAATTTAACAAACATGTCATACAAATCGCTGTAGTCATTTATAGCAATTTCAGAAGTTGGCATTTCATAGGGATAAAAATTGAATAAAAAACTCTTATAGATTTAATGTTACAATGGTCAAAACAGGAAAAGCATGTATTTAGTAAATTTCTTTTAGTTTGAAAACCTAATAAAAATTGACGTGGTTTTTGAGTTTCAGAAGTTGTCATTACAGTCCAACTATATTTAGTTGTTCTAGGAAGAGAAGGCAAGACATGAACATCCCATGATCGAAAACCAACTTGAATGGGAATATTTTTCTGCATTAGTTTTTATCTTTTAATTTGTTCTTCGTCCGATAATAATAATACAGGAATTTTTAGATAAACTTTAAATAACTTGACCTTAGAAAGATCGTTTTCGGTTGTCGATTGCAACGCACGTGCTTCACTTGACGATCGGAGAAGTATTACCTCATGCTTGCAGTTTAAAATCGGCTTTCTATAATCCTCTGCTAAACCTAACAGGTTGCTTAAAGGAAGTATTACATGAAAACGTTTTGTGATACTATCAACAATATTTGCTTCACTTGCTGGTGTTGTTAAAGAGGGAAAATAACCAGCATTTTGTAAAGCTGTATATGCGTTTTTTTAATATGATGCAAAGGTTTTATAGAACTTGTTATACCTAGATGGCGTGTACGATCAATTTCTTTACCACTGAGCGTAAAAGGAATTTCGCTAAAAAGATTAGCCCCAAAATTTTGGTCAGGATGTGCTGTAGTAGAAGCAGCTGGATTTATGTTAGAAGTAATAATTTGTCCTTCTAAGTGAAGAACACCTTCTGATAATAAAACTATGTTTTCTTCATTTTGAATCGGTATTCGAATTTCATCATTATTTTCGAATTTATTAGCTGAATATGGTTGATAAACTCTTTCTTCTCGTCGCACAACTCTGTTGTCAACCTCTCTTTTATCCGTTATGTTAAACATGTTAAACATGTTAACAGCTTCCAATATAGATAGAAACTAAATAAGATTAACAATTGCATATCTATTTATATTTAAATTAATGTACGCGATAGCCTAAAGACTGTAAGAAATGTTTGTTGTTACTCGATAACTGTTTCTTAGATTTTAAGGTGCGATGCCGTTGTTTGTGTTTTTTAGAAATTTTAGCTGATTGATTTATATTACTTTTTCGAATCAGAGTCGACTTCTTTTTTTCAAACTTTGAGTATTATATAGTATAACCATATTTGTGAATGTTTTCTAGTAAGCTTACTCAAGTAGAATGAAAATATAACAGTATTTCATTACTTTATATAGCAAGATATCGTGCTGGACGAATAATTAATTCTACAGTTAAATCTTTATCTTGCAAATCAATGAGCTGTTGAAGGTGATCTTCAAGTTGCACAGATACATGTTGCATAACCTTGGAGTTCATAGGCAAAAAATTAACTGTTGTTGGTTGTACAACAATCGGGTAACCAGCAGGAACATGAGCTTTAAAATTATATAAAGAGTGCGTTGGTTTATGGTTCAAATAAGAACTCGTACCAAGCACAAGGTTGCAACATACTCGAATACTATTAACAGTGTTAATTTTGAACATATATTCAGAATGATGAGCTGTGTTTGCCTCGAACTTTTTATGAGAAAATCCTAACAAATCTGCAATAGAATCTGCAACACCAAAATCTATAGCAAACTTTTTCGAATGTAGTTTACAATGATAAAAGACTTTAATCATAATTAATATAAAATAATGGGAATTTGTCTTTTTCACCTAATAAATGTTCTACTAATAATTCATTAATCTTTACACTTAATTGTTTTAACGTATAGCTAGCATTATGAATGAAATTTATTGCAGCCAAATAGCCATTGTTACATTCCTAAATATGCATTACATTCATAATTATGCAATAATACCAAAATAATTTTAATGTCAAGATATTGTCATTAAGTTTCTTTGCTGTATTGTGTCACTGTTTTAGTTCTCTTCTTGCACGTTTCTATGTGATAACGTTCACAGCTCTCACCACATAGTGTACACTTGCAGTCTTCTTTTACTTCATGGTAGCGTGCCGTGGCACAGAGTTTGTGATGGAACCCATGTACGGCCATTCTTGTTAGCACATGTCGTAGCTCCTGGTTTGGTTCCGTCCATTTCCTCTCCATCATGGCGTCAGTTGTGTAGAATTCCGGCCATATTTCTTCGCACTTCTTTCTTCTTTCCTTCAGAATCTCCGTGCTTTGTCGTGTGGATGGTAATAAATGCCTATGCCTTATGTCCTCGATGTGATATGTTTCCTTTGTAAGTACGTATACCAATCTTGATTGTGTGTTCATCGGGAGACATAGAGCTCTCTTCAGGTATCTTGCTTTGACTTTCTCTATGGTTCTTAAATCTGCTAGTGATAGCGCTTCCCAGACTAGTTCAATCCCATATGTTATTATCGGGCTTATGGCTGCGTGGAATATTTTCATTGCTGATTCTAGTGAGAGTTTGTGGAGATCCTTTATTCCATAGGTGGCTCTAATAGCCGCTGTCGCTTTTTCTTTGATATGGATTCTGAATGATCTACCTGTCGTTTGAAGTGTGATACCTAAGTATTTATATGCGTGTACTACTTCAAGGTGTCTGCCTTTGAATTTTATTCTTTCATTTTCTGCTACTCTTCCGCCTTTTCTGAAGGTTACTTGCATTGTCTTGCTCTCATTTATTTGCAAGGAGTTTTCTTCCGCCCATGTCTCAAGGTTGTTGACAGTCTGTTGAAGACTCGTTAGGCTGGTTGAACCTAAAACCATGTCATCTGCGTACATGTGCAGTGAAGTTTCTTTGTTGTGTTCTATTATTTGTATTATGTCAGATGTCAATATGTTGAAAAGAATGGGGCTGATTGGGTCCCCTTGCATGAGTCCGTTTGTCTGTACTATGTCCTTTGAGACTGATATTCCATCGCTTATGTTGACTACGTTGAAGGTCAGTATGTTCCTTAATAGAACAGTGATGCTGTATTCGTTTCCAATCATATGTGCCAGTTTCTTTAGCAGTTTCTCTCTGCTCACGAGATCGAAAGCCTTTCTGTAGTCGATGAAAACTGTGAAGTATTTCCCCTTCGGATGTCTTAATGCCTGTTCTATCTCTTCTAGTAAATTTCTGATCGCCTGGGTGGTGTTCCGTTGTCGTCTGAAACCGTACTGCTGTTCTGGTATCAGGTGGTCTGTCTCTTTCACCAATCTGTCCGTTATGAGTTTTGAGAATATTTTGAGGTCATTATTTTCCAGGGCGATGCCTCTGTAGGAGTTGGGGTCTGCTGTGTCTCCTTTTCCTTTATATATTACTTTTATGGTAGATCTTCTCCATGCTTCTGGAATTTGTCCCCTTTCCAAGCATTTGTTGAACAATTCTGTCCAAGCCTCTGTGAGCCAATTCTCCGTGGCTTTGATTTGTTCGTTGTAGATCCCATCAGGGCCCGCTGCTTTGTTGTTTTTCGTCTTGATAATTGCGTTTTTAACTTCCTCTTTGGTTAAGATGATGTTCTCAGCTCTGGTTCCAGTGCTTGTGCTTGGGATGGTTTCTGGCGTCGTTCGCTGAACGTTGAGAATGTCAGAGAAGTGGTTTTCCCATGTGTCCATTTGAATTGTTGCGTTAAAGGTACTTCTTTTGTTGGAAAGGGCGATAAATGGATTCTTAATTGCTTCTTCTGCTATGCGCGCTGCTTCTTTTTCTGTGTGTTGGTTTTTCTTTTCTATCAGCATTTTCTTGTATATTTTCCTTTCTGTTGAGTATTCTTCGAGAGCTTCTCTTTGATTGCTGTCTCTAGCTCTATGTAGTGCTTGCAAGGTTGTTCTACGTTGTATGTAACATTCTACGTCGAACCACGGCTTAGCCTTTCTTTCCTTGTGTGGTATTGCTGCGGATTTAATGATTTCCTTGATTGCAGTGACTGCCTCGTCCAGGTTGTTTTCACTTATTATGACCCTGGTTTTGGTTATTTCAGTACTCAGATTGTGGATAGCCTCTGTGTCAATTTTCCTCGTGAGTTTTTGCATTCGGGTGCTTGTTTGAGTTTGTGCACCTGTTTGTCTTAAAGTTAGATGTGTTCTGATTGGTATGTGTTTTCTGAGCGGGGTGTCCGCTGAAGTCCATAGTGCTTCTTGTTTCCCTGGTGTTAAGTCTCTTCCTTTTGTGAAGATTAAATCTATTGCACTTTTGCCGTTGTGTGCGAAGTATGTCATGAGATCTCGTTTGTTCACCAGCTTATAACCCTCCACTTCCATCAGTTCCAGTATTGCTTCGCTCTTTCGTCCTGGTTTATCCAGTCTGCAGTTTAAGTCTCCTGCAATTATTACATTTTGCTCTTTCTCGACATATGTAATGATTTTAACTAGCATTTCCGTCGCTTCTTCCAGTGTGGCTTGAGGTTGTATGTATAAGCCTGCGATTGTGATGTGTTTTGTTGTGATGATGACAATGTTTTCTTCTTTGTAAATGTTCTTTACTTTGCCAATGTGGTTATTGTATAGGCATGTAACGCCTCCAAAGGGTCTTCCTTTTTCTTTCTGTTGTGCTAGTGCGTGTGTATTGTGATAGCCGGGTATATCCAATGGTTTTGTGAGGAATGTTTCTGTTAAAATGATTATATCTTCGTTAAATATTGCTCGTTGTGTTGAGAGCCGTGTGACGTTTGTCAGTCCTTCTACATTCCATAGCAAGGCTGTTAACTTGGTATCATTGTCTGTACTGGGTCTTTCCGTGGTGTTCGAGGAGTATACTTTCTGTTTGCCTTTGAAGTTATTGCCTTCGAAATCGAAAAGTTCTGTATATTACTCTGTCTGGCCAAAGATTCGCCTGCATAACTGACTCCCTTTCCCCTATGGGCACACCGATTTTAAAGGCCTTGTTTGTGCCGCGAGAGGGGAGTTGTTCACAGCTGATTATCGTGTTGATTCCGATTTGGGTGAGGTGATCTTTGATATCCTCTTCGGTTGTGTCGGGGTCTAGTCTCCCTACGAAGATCCAGGCTGATTGTGGTGCTGCTCTTAGTTTGCCTACTGCAGAACCTCCCATGCCGAGTTGTGGGGGTCTTCTTGGGAATAGCTAGCATTGGGTATTATTAAAATCGCTCTATCCACTTCGTTCAACTTCATAGCTAAAACGTTATTATTGTCGCTAATTATTACTTCATTTTCGATTCTATTTCGATCAATTTCAATTTCTCTTTTATTCTCTTTAGGGTAAACTTTCTTTTCAATACCTAAAGGCCCTGCTACACTGTTGGCTACAGTGAAATCAATATTAAACAGAGAAGACAAAACAAGACGGTTGTCTCTTCTTCCGTCTATATCCTCTTCCACATATATATTTGGTTTTTCTTAATGTTTCGGTATAAGTTTCGACAATGAGTGATAACTGAGTAAATCGTCAAATGTTGAGGCTAGATCTTCAAATTCATAAATACCCGGTGGTACCACTAAAACAATTGATAAAAAATTAGTAAAATGAATGCGAAATTTATTATTTCTGTTGGTAACATTTCGAATAGAATTAGATGTATACAATCCTGCAAGTCCTATTTCAAAAACTCTGCTCCTACAAGATGAATCGGGTTCTCCAATGTAACATCAATCTTCGAGCCTTTACCTTCAAGAGTTATCCGTCTTTCGAAAGCCATCTTTGAAATGTATAAAGACGGTCTGTGTTTCCCTTATTTATACAATACAAGAAGACTAAACATAAGTGTACACAAATCGAAGAAGTAATCGATTGATATGAATGAAAATTATATTGTAGATAGCAATTTTTAAGATATGTTAAAATTTCTAATGGTGGTCTTAAATTACCAATACTATCAAAATAATGCACGTATTTACCTCGTTTACTGAAAGCCACCCAATGTGAACCAGATTTATCCATCGGTTCAAGGTTAACAATACAGTTTTCATTTTTTTGAGGATATCTTGGTAACGTATCTCGCATAAGGACTCCTCTAAAATTTGGAATCTTTAATTGATGTGCGTATTTAGCTAAATCGAAATTACTTAATGCTTTACCTGGTATTTGGTTAATTATCTTTTGTAGGCAGGAGGATTTAAATAAATGCCTTGACCTCCTTTTCCTCGCATTGCTTCTATCATTCGATTGTGTCTTTTCATTTCTTTTAATTCTTGTTGAGCAGCTTTCGCTTTGTTTTTAGCAGACGCTACCCCGGCTGCTCCGCCTGCTAGACCCCCAAGCCCGACAAGGCTGCAAATATCGGAAGTAGGGGTAAAATACCACCTTGCTTTTTCGATGTTCTTTTTTTAAAATCTTTTCTTGTTTTTTTTTAAGTTTCGTTTACCTCCTCCAATCTTAGACTTAGCTTTCATTATGCCACCGACTGTTAGTGCAGCCGCTCTCTCTCGTAATGATGCGTCACGTGATTTTACACGAGACCAAGCTTTTGAAGCTAAAATTTCATCAGCCTCTCTTCTTTTGTTTGAATCTTTATGCTTTGCGTAAGCAATGTCGTGCTCTTTGCACGCTTTATCTAATATATTTATTCCTGGATCACCACGGCTCAATCGCTTTTCTAATTTTGATCCTGGTCCACAATATTCATATCCCGGGATGTGTAATTCCACGGGTAAATTATCAATACTTTTATTAAGTACACGACTAATTAATGATCCACTTCCTGATCGTTTATATTTAGTGGTAGAGTTGCTCCTCTTAAAACGCACCATTATTAAATGATATGTAATATAAAGTAATTATACATATTTATTTCTGGAAAATGGGAATCGTGGGGGGAGGTGTTTTAAATAATACACACAAAATTGGGGTTATTATTTACTCTTTTTTTCATAAGCAAAGGAACACACAACAATTAGTATTATTAACAGAATAAAAGTGTGTGTGTGAAAGAAATAAAGTAAGTGAGATGAAGTGCTTTAATCTCAAATTTGTTTCTAATCATTTTTCAGAGAAAAATGACCAAACGGCAAATTAACAATTCCGTTTTCAGTTATGTGCCTTTTATCATCGTTTGATGAAATTGCCAACTTATTTTGCCGAACAGTAAATACAGAATGAGATTTTGAAATTATACAAACTTAAACTTTGTTGGCTTGATCTCTGTTAAAAAGACACTTTCGATACTCATCAATATTCATATTTTTACTCACACTCTTCTAAATGCCTTTAGCCTTACACAAGCTATTCATTTCATCACACAATTTTATTGCATACATTTTGGGTCTTAACCCCACAAATTCTTCAACAATCCTTCCAGCATGTTCGTCTTTCATTAAACCAATTTCACATTTATTTTATCTCACAATGCCAAAAGGATTGTTTGTTTCATAGTTTCCAGTATCAAGCAAATTTGAATGCTGTTTCACGAACTCATAAATATCATAATAGAATATATACATAAAACTATCAGTGTCTGTGTATAACAACCTCACATTGGATTCAGGATTTGCTAAAATAACATTGTAATGAAAGTCATTGATTTTACATTTAGACAAATCTAATATAGATGCACCAACATATACTGGTCGATTGTGAAAAATCTTTAGTCTGCTCATCTCGATGGCCATATATTTTTCATCGAATATAATTCTATGTTTAAAATTAGCCTTAGCTATTAAAGACCTAGCACCATGAGGTCCATTCCATTTGGTGACCCATTTGATGTCCCTTAACTTCCTCACATTCATCAGTGAACGACCAAAAATTGCATTATTCATCAATTTATATATTAAAAAAAATCATTTTTTGCATGTTTTCGTTTCTCTGTGTTCACATCAATATATGGTTTTAGCCATTGGCTCTGATTGAATTCAATTATTCTGTGAATACAATCTAATTGCATTCCTAGATGAATAAATTGCTTTAACATTCTATAATGCAAAACATAACGTTCTTTATTATCTAGGGTAGGCATTAGCTTTGTCAATATTTCTGGACATAGAGGGTAATCTGAATGTTTGTCATGTAGCTCATTAGGATAAGTCAAATCTACTTCCAAAATATATCCAATTTCTGAAGTATCATCAATACTGAAAACATCAAACCCTTCAACATTTGCAACCCATTTAAAGCCACCCGTTGGAAGATATTCCATCATCGCATATCCATATAAATTATTAACTTCAAAATACATTATGTAGGACTCTTGCTTTTTCTCATCATAAGTTTTCATATACTTATTATTAGCAATCGCATGTCGTGTTATACTCTGAACATTTCCTCCTCGAATAGATCGTTCAAAAAAGTGTAACATATCAATATCATGAAGCAATTCAAGTTGAACGTTGGTTATCTTTTTCATTGCACACCAAGACATAGATGGAGCAGTGTAAAAATGAGGTGCATCAATGCCATAAGTTTCCATGCCATTCGATCTAAAATTTTCAAAGACATCCGCCAAATGAAGTGTGTCAACTTTTAAATACAAATCGGCGTATTCTCCTAATGTTTGACAGGAAAACGTTTCCCACACCGATTGAGCAAACTCATACTCTTCATTCGATAATGTTTGATCATAAAGACTGCTATAAAACTTGGATATTTCAGGTTATTTTGTTTCGTTAAGTACATCCATACTTGTGAAGTATTCATATGGAAAAAAGGCCTTTTCTCGCAGTAAGTCGAAACTGTGCATCATCATTAAAATAACGTCGAGTTATTTGCTTTGAATCTTCACTTAGCGAAGATGAATATTGATCTAGTGAACAGGACAAGAAATTATATGTATCGATAAATCTTAACTGAATGAATCCATTCTTAACCCCTACATAATTTGTAAACCCTTTATAACGTTCCATATTCACTGCCAACAAACTTATACGAACAGGATTATGTAATACCTCTCCATCTTGTTTCTAACAAATTTCTTTAATTATAAAATGTCCATTATAGGCCGTTAGATTATGAAATGCTATAGGCAAGACCTTTGTTACTTTGTAATTTAAATTACATCGATTATATGCGCTTCCTCTATATTTTCCAGCTATGTGACAATAATCGCGTACTTTGAGTTCATTATCTGCAATCGTTTTCTCGCAAATGTGACAAATTTTACTTGACAAAAATAATCTTTCCTCATTTTCTGTCATCTTTAACATTGGCTTAGCCGATAAGTAATATGTTTGAAGTTTATCCACAATACTTTAAATTTCCTTTACAATCAATTCAATGCAATTATTTCCCCTAAAGAGTTTGAAACTGCACAATTCACTATCAAAATTACAATGAAGGTATAAAGAAATGCTGTAAGGAATATATTTATGTGTTAAAGTAGAGTTAGGAATGCCACTATTTGGAAAACAAGAGGAAATAGGAGACAAAGACAAAACGCATTCAGTGTCTGCATATATTATAAATGGAACTGTATCTTTAACTTTAAATACTGTAAAATTAACAAATCTTTGTTCATCAGTTGGCATTATCCTTTTTGCAACGGGAAACTGTTTACAGTCTGCAAAGTGAACATTTAACTCATCCTCAAGAAAATAATATGACAAACAACGTCTACATACATAAATCCGTCTCTGAATGCTAGTGACGCTTGAACGCACAAGGCGAGCGAGATTTCTAATTAAACAAAAGTGATAACTTTCACTGTTTCCAATCTGCAACATCAATAAGTCCACACTCCTTTAATATACTTTATCTGATACATACAAAGGTACAATAGTAAAAGTTTTTTTTCCTTTTACTTCGTTTGTTCCCATACATACCCAATTGTTTTCATCATATTGTGCTCCTACACATTTAAAGAAATATTGTTTTGATTTTTAAACTTGTTTAAATATTTCATTTCCATCGGAATTGGAATATCATCTAAATTTAAAACATCTCTGTAATTATGATAGGAAGAAAGATGATTCGCTTTTAGAGTTTTTGGATACAAACCAGCAACCACACTCCACGCAAAACAAGCTTCCTTTGTATCATACAAATTTAGCACTGCATGTTTATTGATTATTACGTCAGGCAATCGAGTAGTAGTATTGGACATTCCTACTTGAAATCCGACATATTTATTTATATTAATTCTCAAACTATGAATTTTTTCTAAAGCCCACCCAGAACCATTTGCTTCAAATTCGCTCATTTTTGTCAATGTACCTTCAATGATATGATTATTATAAAATTCATTTAAATCAGTATACTCGAAAACTACTTCATTTTTGACGGCAAAATATTTTGTTTCTGATATGTCGCGAAGCACATATTGTGCACACAAAACTGAATTCACCTTTAAAGCTTGTACAGTTAACGTTTTCTTAACATACTTTGTAAACCAAATATTAGCATTTGCTAAAAATTCGCGAGGATCCAAAAACTCATTCTTAACATTTGAAACTGCAAGTGTGTACACTCTAGAATTGAATGCCGTTTCAATTAACTCACAGCTCAAGAAAGATTCATCCTTTATTTGAATTGTAATTTCTTCGCAATTCACAGCTTGTTGCAATATGTGGTCACTAATAACTCTCCAACATTCTATCAACTCATCACTGTTCTCAATCAAGTCGGTTTGAGTGTTTTCCCCGATTTGGTATGATATTGAAATAGCACCGTTTAGTTCACTTTTAAAATTAGAAACACTTCCAAAGGCATTGTCCAACTGGTTTCTTATATTATGTATTACAATATCAACATTACTACGATTGCTAGGAGATGAGGCCATTGTTGTCTAAGCAATTGTCCAATTTGCACTAATGTTAATACACCACCAACAGTTGGTGTAACATCACTGTTGTCTAAGCATATGTCCAATTTGCATTATTGTTAATACACCACCAGCAGTTGCTGTAACATCGGTTTACCATAAACCTATAATCTTATAAAGTTTATTCAAGCCATTGAGATAAATTACCGCCTGTAATCTCCAATGAACAATGAACGGCTTCAAATGGAAATTCCTCTTGAAGTTTACCAAGCAATTTGTTTCTATACTCATTCAATTTTGTTACATCGTAACAAGTCATGGAAAATTCGATTTTGTAAATCTTATCAAATGTATTGTATCCGAAGAAACAAATAAAATGTTCATCTTCACATAATTCTTTCAACAGATATCTTAGAACTGTTTCTGTCACCTCTCGCTGGCTATCATCTGATTTGCTAACATTAGTAACGTAGATTGAAGATGTTGAAATTCCACTCGAAGATGTCCATTTGTTAAAACAAGCTTCTTTCTCATTACGACTCACTTCATTATCATCTTCTTCTTCACCTTCTTCTGGCTGTTGAAAGCATACACGATGATACTCTATTAGCGGGTGCGATCGGTGTTCAGTTCCACTCAGAAAATTAACAGTTTTCCACTTCATTATGCTGTTACTTTTATTAGTTTTTAGATAATCTGAAAAATTAAACAAATTAAGAAATAATTAGCAACTATATATATATAGATCAATCGTTATGTCAATCAATACATATATAATCCATATATAATTCCAAAAAAATTTACTGTTTTAAAACAAGTTGATGTGAGCGGTTCTTCAACCCCAAATACACCATCATCAGTTTGCCTCCGAGTACTGTTTCAAAATGACTTGATGTGAGCGGTTCCTCAACCCCAAATACACCATCATCAGTGTGCCTCCAATTGAGTTTAGTTGATCGATCTCTGATGCGCTTAGTTTTGCAAATACTGCTTGTAGAAATACACTTGTTATTTCATCTTCAATGATAATGTCCACCACTATTTTTCTTCCATATCTTGTCTCCACAGACCGAATAATTTGGACCACATACGGTAAATCAATTACTAGTTCTGCTAGTTTCTTATTAGAATACTCAATACAAGTGGATAAGATATTGAACTTCGTTAGAGCATCCATCACACAATTTGTTCCTCGTCGTTGACTTTCTTTCTTTCTTTCTTTCTTTCTTTCTTTCTTTATTTATATATTTATTTCACACACACACTCTCTTCGCGAAAAAGTAAAAGTTAAACTCTTCCACGCACTCGTCCATTTATATATCCTTCACCCCCACCTACACTCAAGAAACCATATGCTGCAAGCAAGCTTCTAACGCAAACATCTCTTTTTTTCACTATTGCTTAAAGAAGTCAAAGATTACATTCTTAGCCAATGACGTTAAAGGTCAACTCCGTCTCACGCGAACACTGCAGACATATCACGTGATCGCTCACACTGCTGTACATGCTCAAACTCGCACGGGTATCAAATGACGGTTATCATCCTAAGCAAAAAACAATAACAGCTGCTCACCACATGTGTGGATATGGAGCCGCCTCTCCGCTCAGCCCACCCGGCGCGAGCAAAAAAACATAACAGCTGCGCGCCACATGTGCGGATCGCTCGCACTGGCACACATGCTCACACTCGCACGGGTGTCAGTTGACAGTTAGCATCCTAATAAACAATCCCCATGACGTCAACACCCATTAACTTTTTATCACCATCGCATAAACAAGCCAAAAGGTCAACCTCTTCCCACGCTACACGTGCAGTGCACATGCACGCTCTAAGGGCCCATGACGTCACATGGCGGTTAGCATCCTAATAAACAACCCCCATGACGTCAACACCCATTAACTTTTTATCACCATCGCATAAACAAGCCAAAAGGTCAACCTCATCCCACGCTAACACGTGCAGTGCACATGCTCGCTCTAAGGGCCCATGACGTCACATGGCGGTTAGCATCCTAATAAACAACCCCCATGACGTCAACGCCCATTAACTTTTTATCACCATTGTATAAACAAGCCAAAAGGTCAACCTCTTCCCACGCTAACACGTGCAGTGCACATGCTCGCTCTAAGGGCCCATGACGTCACCCAAAGGGCTATGACGTCATCGCGATTACGCAATATCCAAAGTCTAAAGTACTGTACTACTTACCTCTATTATACGGACCCGCAGATTGTGTGCTATAGCCTATGGTCGCGGGTCGCGTATAAAAAGTACTTGTTCTTTCCAGTATCCTCGTCACATCGCCACACATGTTTTGAAGTGAGAACAGGACCAATGTTGGCCTGGAAACTTATCTTTAATCTCGTCAGAGAGATTTTGTTTATTTTCATTTAGTTAACTTGCGAGTGTAATTGGGAGATGTTTATTTGTTGATTGTTATATTTTTTGATCTGAAATTAAATTTATGTTAGTTAAATCTTGGCTTAACTTTTCTTTCTGTGTGATATTTTTACCTATGTTCCTTGTTATGATAAGCAAATAATTTTTAACAACAACGGTATGGAGCGCAACACGTCCCTGAAAAGAGTCTTATTCCGCTTCGTTACAAGGGTTCAATAGGTCTATATAGGTTAATCATTGGTATGGATTTTAAATTTTAAGAAAGTGGGCTCTTTAGTTCGTGACGGAACTACTTGTTTTATCTTTTATTCTTAACAAAGAAGATATTAAAATAATACGCTTGTTGAAATTACTACATTTCTCATCACAAAGGATTAACGTCAACAATCAGCTACAGCATTTTATTATCAGCACTGAGTTGCTTCCGCTCTTCCGTTCGCAGTGCCTCTTCTTAATCAACAACCACAAAATGTCTAGAAACCATAAATTCAGTTGCTGTAGGGAAGGAAAACTCTAAAATCCGTTTCCCACAATTATCACATCACTATTAATGACCAAGTGTGCTGGTGAAATTTAGAGAATTACACTTATACGACTGATTACCTATTATAATTCGAATCTTGATCTCAACACTATTCATAATATAGTGAACTGTTATGTCTTGTATTTATGAATGCAGGTATTTCAACATGAGAGAATGCACAGTTTCTTCACTCTGGTCAACACTGCTTTGATATCAAAGATTCAAAAAACAAAAGATAAAAGGACAGACAAATATAGTTTAAGCATTACACTAATGAAAATTATATATAAATCCAAACACTCGCTTACAAAAATGTCGCACAGCTAGTAAAAGTCATTCATTGGCTACATTTTCATTTGAGACCGGTTTGCCTATCAGCGTCCAGTCTAGTATAAAGCCGCTGCTTGCAAACAAGTCTCTTTCATGATCCCCTATCAGCAGTTAGCACTGTGGCCTCCTCTGTTTCTTCACGTGTCACTTTGAAATCGTTGAATACTGAATCTAACCATTGCCTCCTATTTCTGCAAACAGCTTCATCTAGCATGATCATTTCTAATTGAGCCTTTCTCTCTTCATTACGAATACCTTACCGACATTGTTCCCATCTATTTGCTCCAGTAATAATTCGTACTACTTTCATATCAGTTACCTATAATTTGTGTATCAGATATCCTGTATATACTCATATTTCACTTCCATACAGCAAGGTTTGTCTAAATACTGAGCGATGTAGAGAGACTTCCGTCGCTACATTAACTTCTTTGCACAATACTGTAGATCGGAACTGAGAACTCACTGCATTTGTTTTTCTCTAACACGACTATTTCTTTCTCGATACTACTATCCTGAGAGAATACACATCCTACCGTCCTGAGTACTTAAATGGTTCACCTGCTCCAATTTAGTTCCTCCCATTGCTTTCTTTGGGCATTCCATTTTCTTATGATTCTTCTCTACCGACATCAACTTTCTTTATGAAATGGTAATATTCATACCATATTCCTCACTTTTCTGTTCAAGCTCTAACATGTTAGCTTGTAAGCTTTCTACGGAGTCTGTCCTTACCATGTCCTTCAGCAAATGGACCACATAGTCCATATACAGCCTATATAAAAAAAAACAGTAGTGGTGAATGATTTCAGCCTACTCCTGTAACAACTTTAAAGAACTCATCCTACTATCAACTCTCACCGCAGCTCCATTACAAACATAAATACTTTTGATTGCCTGTAGCAGCTTTCCATGGATACCATAATCCCGCAGGATTCTCAGTTTCTTTTCCCTTGGTACTCTATTGTACGCCTTCTCTAGATCTACAAAACAATAAAGTCTATTGATCTCGTAGCATTCCTCAATAACTTGGCGCATACTAAAAAATGATCCTGATATCCTCGTTGGAATCTAAAGCCACACTGATTTTCATCCATCTTACTCTCGGCCGATGATCTACAATGCCTGAGTATACTTCAACTTGACCGCATTGCCTCCAAGATTAAAGAATGTAGACTCCATAAACATAACATTAAACATTTGTGAAATGAAGTGGGCATTTGGGTCATACACATTCTATCCCCCAATAAATGGATTGAATAATGAAGAATTATTCACAAGGGATATAGGTGACCGGATGAGGGTTCCTGACTGTGTCAAGGGATCACTAACCTGACCTTCTGAGCGTCCTGAACCGCAGCATCCGGCAGACTCACATTTAGCATCACGTGGCTGGGAGACCCCGCACCAGACCATACCAAGACATTTAAATTCTTGGTAGAGTCGGGAATCGAACCCGGGACCTTTTAGGTAGCAGACAACAATGCTGGCCACTCCGCCACGAGGTGGTCTATACATAGCCCAGTATGTATTAAAAGGGCATATCAAGAAACAGTACAGTTGTAAATATTATGCTATACGCGTGTAGACTCCACCCTCGCCACATCAATTTCATAGACACGGAGAATGAATGAAGCTTGTAATTTAATGTGACCGTTCATCTCCCAATCAGAGCTATGGGCCCTTCATTTTTACGTGGAATCTGAACCACAGGACGTGATATTTCACATCAAAAATCTCATTAGCCAGGAATCGATCCTTGGTGAGAGCCAAGCAGCTTGACCACTGCACCATCACGCCCCCCCCAAATAAATCAAGTAACGTGCGAATCGTATAGTCCCCGAATAGATATGTAGACGTTATTTATAGACAATGAATTACAATAAACCATGTATGTTTAAAAGTAATGCCAGGAGTGACACGTGGTTTCTGAATATACGTATTTAGCCCATAACATATTCCGAAATATGTATTAAAAATCTGAACTCTAGTCCTAACAATCTTCAACATGCTACACAGAAGTAAGGAATGAATTTCGGGAGTGAATACACACTGCGTAATAATTGACAAGCATCCTTGTATATAGGCAGTATACAAACACACCAAACACACCATACGGGTAGCACCTGGCACATTACTATTACTCAGTAATATAGAGAGTGTCTAACAATGTCAAGCGGGTTTCATATTGGCATACATCTACTCTGTCTTGAGTCTATAATTTCAGGAAGGATGACATGTTTGTAAAACCGGTCAAGTAACAGGAAAAATACTCTCCCAAAAGTTATCATCTCTCTGTAATTCTTTTTGGGCTCCATACTGCAAACAATCATTGTCATCTTGTAGTATGAAGCTGCCCTTCAGTCCGATAGTAAACATTGTGTTTAGTGTCAAAGTTTCCTATTTCTCCTTTTTCCCCCACTTTAATGTATAGCCTCTTCCGGGGTAAATTATTCCGTGTAGGATGAGCATTTGAACTAAAAACGACCCTAATCACCAATAAGTCCATCCGGACTCACTACACAGCCTTACTATGTTTGTAAGTCATGGTACTAATAACAAATGTTGCATGGTAAAAGGTATAACGTGTACATTTAAGTTTTATTACAGCTTTTAAGACAATAGCAATAGTAACAACGTTGAATGAGCTTGCCCGCTGCCAGTTATATAAGGAAGGCAAGCAGTGATTTCGCCATTCCCTTGCCTGAACCAAACTGTCACAACACATTTCCGTCTCTGTCTTCACACTGTTTCAAGGACAGGCCTGGGAGACGCTGTGGTATCTGACGGAGACCGGCTGAACTAGCAGCACTGCGAGTCGGCTAGCATTGACAAGTCAATATGCCAACCTTAAAAAAAATCACGATAAAACATATACAGAGATCTTAATTTTAATAGTACATTATGCAACGAGTCTATAATGGCTATAATTTAGACACGAGTATTTTTTATAAAACGAGCGTATGCGAGTTTTATAATTTTCATACGAGTGTCTTAATTACCATTATAGGCGAGTTGCATACGACTGTTTATGTTCGACGATAATTATAACTTTATTATATGTTTTAACATAAATATTCATAAATATCTGTTGAGAGTCAGCCACTTGAATTTTGTGATCGAAGAGCGCTGGGTATATCTCTGTCTTTCAAGATCTCTGAACGACCGACGCATGCGCTCTGTGTGCTTGCAATGCCATATGCAGGCCATATGTTTTCATCTGCCGTCCCTCAGTAATATTGTAACCGGAGTCGTCTGAAGGCAATGCGCTGTGTAGAAATTAGCGTTGGTGATATTAAGGTACAGTGATATTTCTTGTCTCATATTCGCCAGTTTATTTACGTGAACATATGGACGGTGCGTATTCCATGTCGGCAATTTATTATAGTTCGATGTTTTGTTTATATCCGACATGTTGGATTTTGAGCGCATGCGTGAAGGTATCGTTACCTAATTGGTCAATGAACGAGCTCTGATTGGCTGGAGAATTTGTATCATAATGAAAAACAGTGTTATAATGACCATCATTATGATACAGTTTTCTGACACATAATAGTGAGGGTCGAACATAAAATATATTTCAGTAGCACTCTAGAGAAAACTATAAGCTGTCTTGAAGTGGAGTTTGTTTCTGTTTTCAACATCATCTGAAGGCATAGAAGAGTTTGGGAAAAACGCTGTTCAGAACTATATTTTATATGGAGAATTGTAATTTTAACTACACTTTTTACACCTATCTTAATATTCCTTTTCGATATGATTTTGCACTGATGAAAAGTGTATAAAATAGTACAGTGCGCTATAGAAACAAAATAATTTTATCTTGTCCTGTTTCTTTATAAATCGTTTTACAAACTTTTGACCCATGTTACAACAAGTGCTGGGCTGGCGGTCGGCCTTTCCAACTCCGGCCGCCTCTTAAGGCTTGCATGAAGATATACCGTGCCAAGTTTTACAGCACTCGGTTGAAATGTCGCGGGAAAAATCCATTAAATATTTAAATTTCGCGTCGCAGCCATGTTGGTTTTGTGCTCACCAGGTTATTGAAAGCTCCATAGGTGCACTGATGTTAATAGCCTATATCGACACACAAAATATGAGATTTATTGCTGTAATACATTCGTAGATATTGACAACCACCAAAATATTTCGGTTGGTCACGATAATGGACTGTTATATATGTAGGTCATATAGTTATACCATTAGATGGATATTATTGCGTAGGTTCGTTATTCAAAGGTTCACTTCGATCACCTGATTAGGACACAAGAAATTAAAACGTAATTTTAAAATTTCGCCCAGACGCCATCTTGGGGTTATGAAATTAATTGAATTTAATTGGATGCCAGTTGAATAAATTTTTGTATGAACATTTACAGTACCACGTTCCACTGCGGTCGGATGATTAAATCGCGAGTGAATCCATTTAAATGTCTTAAGTTCGCTTGGCCGCCATGTTAATATAGTGCTCACTAGGTTATTAAAAGTCCTACAGGTGACCATATGTTAGTAGCCTCTATCAACGTACAAAATTTGAGTTTGATTGCTGTAAGGTAATATATTCGTAGATATTGAGAACCGTGTAAATATTTTGGATGGTCGTCATGTTGAATTGTTATATAAGTAGGACATAGAGTTATGTACCATTAGATGGAGAATATTGCGTAGGTTCATTATTCAAACTTTCAATCGATCGCATGATTATGACACAAGTAATAAAAATTTGATTTTATAATTGCGCACAGCCACCATCTTGAGGTTATGAAAACAATTGAACTAAATTAGCTGTCAGTGCATTAAAATGTGTACAAACATTTACAGTACCAGGTTTCACTACGCTCAGATACTTAATACGCGTGAAAAGTCCATTTAAATATTTCAACGTCGCTTGGTCGCCATTCGTCTTGTACTTAACAGGGTTTTGAAAGTTACATAGGTGAACTAATAGTTGTACTCTTCACCATCGTACAAATTTTCAGGGTGATATCTGTCACTGTTGTGGAGATATAAAATACCAGTGAAATATTTCGCGCGAGCACCATGTTTAATTGGTGAAACGTATTAAAATTTGAATGGCATGGTCGAGGTCGGACGAGGTAGTAGTATGTACTTACCGAGTTTCATTGAAATCGCTTCACACACTTACATACACACGCACGCACGCCTATTTCTATCATAAATCATAAATTAATGGCATTAAAGTCTGTAGCCTACTTTTCGTAAATCATAGAAGCCGTGCATTTGACTTTTCCTAAATAAAACTCCCGTGGTGCGTTACAGAAAGTTGCCATCTTGCATGAGGAGTCTTATTCACCGATACTGAAAGTTATATATTCTAGTCAATACTTCCTCAATGCAATGGTGTTGGTGGAGACATAGGTCGTGTATCAAATGCTATGTAGTAGTCTATACATCACATGGAAAATGTTGTTAATAGCCGGGAGAGTTTTTAATGGAAAATACCGGTGGGATATATGAAAATATGCTGTTTAGTATTTCACGGAACTAATTGATGTTTGTAGAATACACAATCATGATAAAAAGGACTTCAACATATAAAGTGGACTTTGTGCTTTGTGCTTGTGGTTCAATTCTTAATCGGAGGATGTTCTATGGACATGCCAGGCATCACATCGGAGATTATAGGATTACTTATAGTAATGGAAGTGATAGATATAAAATAGAGCCAATTAATTCTCAAAGTAGTCCGGTCAAAAAACCAAAATCCGTGCGTTTTTTGGGGAACCTTTTTTATAATTGCAATTTATTTTTGACAAGCTGAGGATGAAATTATCACGGGAGCCATTTTTGTAATTTGGACGTTTGGCCGCCATCTTGAAAAATGGCGGCCAGTCTTCGTGAAATGGGAAAACAAAGAAATCTTCAAAACTACATGCACAATTTTCATGGTTAAAGTACCTTTAGATAGGCATTTACTCGCTCTATATATTTCACATTGTGACTGGTAGCAATCTGAAAGGAATAAAGCAAACATTCATTTTTAAATGTTTTATTATGAAAGTATAATTTTAGTGCAATATTACTGATTATCAAATAATGTAATTAGTATAATGCCCTCATAGGATGGACAGTGTCAGTAGTAACATCAATAAGAATATCTTGAAAGCTACCTCATTAATTTTGTGTCAGTAGAACATGTGAAAGCCATGGCACATATCCTTTAGTCAATCACTGAACTCCTCATTTGTGTCGCTGTCTTCTATGGTTGAATTATAAACAACTACATTGACTTCTTCTTCTGCTTCTACGATAGATTCCCCTTCAATGGTTTCGTTGGATTGAGGCAACTGGTCTCCACTTGGATGTAAGAGTATGGTGTGCGTGATAGGTTGTAATCCTTCTTGGAGCTGTTCCCATCCGTAGTAGGGAGCAGCTGTTTGGCAAGCCTTGCATTCTTATATTCATAAGCTTGCAAGTGACTTCGAAGACAGTGTTGTCTAAACGAGTCCTCGTCAGGAGGCAATGTGGCAAAATCATAATATCACAGCTGCCACCAGTTATGTGCTCGGGCTTCGCACAATCCTTTGCTCGCTGGATCATTGTAGGTGATACAAATTGTGAACAATTGCAGTTGAAATAACAGATCATCAGATAGTTCCGCACCAACTCCAAGCCGCTGTATTATCTGCAGGTGTGGCATATTATTTGGATGAAGAATGCACTCCATGGCTCCGACCTTCCCCAGCCAAAGAAACCTTCTACTCTAACACAACCGGTGAATGTGTCGAGTCCAAGAGCTGCACACGCTTTGTCTTCTTCCGATAACAGTGAGTTACAATTGTTGAATTCTGTACCTTTTCCCAATTTCTTCTCGTACATATTGTTATACCCTGGGGTTCCCACAGGGCGAAGTCACCATCTTTCGTCCCCTTTCACCCCAATTTCATGCCACAACGCCTAAGAGGCACAAACAACAACAAGCATACAGCCGTTATAAGTGCACCGGCTTGGCAGGCCTACTCATACACACATGTGGTAATTTTTACAACATAAATCCAAACATACAGTTACCTGCTATGTGGGGCAGGAATCTGCTGACTACATTACACAAACACTGGCAATTTGCTTAAATACTAGCCACACCAAGGACTAAAGATCTTTCGTCCACCGAGTTGTCGTCCGACGTCTTCGCGACCGTTCTGCAGTTCAGGTGAGTGTACTCAAGGTTCTCCTCAGTAATTCCTTTCTATTCCAAACCTAGCTTACTGTAATCATCTCATTCATTCCTATACACTTCACATCGCAGAGCTTAACTAGTGACTCATTTCACATCACACTTGTGAGAATTAAACCATTAAACCTGACCCTCTCAAACTGCCTCCGTTTACTTATTGAGCTTTTAGCTCTCACCCTGGCTCTCTACCAGCAAGCCTTCGCTCAGCTACGCCACACAGGCTTGACATCTTGCCTGGTGTCTAACACTTCTAACTTTGAGTCAGCATTCGATACCCACTCCGTAAGCAAGGCCATCATTCAGCCTTCCTGTCTCATTCATTCCTCACTTTACAAGCCAGCCACACGCACGTACTCGCCCTGCATACAAGTTTTAACTTCTTTCAGTAAACACCGCCCTAATTTGAGCTACCCCCCCCCCCAAAGGGCAATACAAATTTGGTGGATGCGCGGGCCGTCGCAACAGAAAATGACCAATACAACTGGCCCAGCGATGGGGTTAAACCAATAGATAGAACAGGTATAACTTGACTCCGTACCACCTCACGCTAAAGCCAAGCAAGTAAGGAAATTACCCACCCGCCCACCCCCAATATACAAACACAATTTACACCGAAGCACTAATACATTACACATATAAACTAACTACTCACGCTCACACAGTCATTACCTACACTCTAGAGATACACATTCATAGATCTATCACTTACAATCACGCAGACATTATGGAAACACGTTTAGCACAGTCAACCCCCTATACTGTCGCAAGGACAGTGTCTTGGAGCTGAACTACTGGGGATGGTGACAAGCGACCGCTAACTAGGGTAACAGTATTCCCGCACGCACGACCTTGAACCATCCTCAGTGTAGAGGGTAATCCGTGCTGATACCTATGTACACACCATGTAACTACTAGGTGACAGCGACTACAGCGAAACTAGCGGCAACGTTTTGAAATAAAGGGACCTGACTCCCTAGTGGAGTAATCTGGGCTGACTCCGGCCGCCTCTTAAGATAATGGAATTTTATGATAAATTAAAAATGGCAGCTGTGCAATTCTTTTTAACTTCGTTTTTATTTCTCGTGTCCTAATCAAGTAATAGGAATGTAAGTTGGTATAAAGAACTATCTTTAGAATATTCATCTGCTGGCATATCGTTCTAAAACCTATGTAAGGTACAATTATTCAACATGGCGTCCATATAATTTATTCCACATGTTCACAATATCTTCAAAACTATACAAGGTTCCAAACTGATTTTTTGTATGGCGATAGAGGACCGTTAACTAAGTACATATATGTGACTTTCAAAACCATGGGAATTACAAAAACAACATGGCGGCCAAGTGATTTTGAAACATTTCCAAAGATTCTTCTAGCGATTTAATTACCGGAGGGCAGTGATGCTACGAACAGTGATTCTTTATTCAGAGCTTAGTAAAGAGACATCGCATGTTCAATTGTTTTTAAAAATCTTAAATGGCGTCAGTTCAAAATTTTTATACCTTATTTACTTTATTCACGTACCCCATTTCAGCGATTGAAGAGAGGATTCGTATGTTGGGTTATCATAATAATCACAATCTAACGTCAGTAAATTCTGTAGCTCACTTTTCGTAAATCATAGAAGCCGTGCATTTGATTTTTTCTTAAATTAAACTCCCGTGATACGTTACAGATAGATGCCATCTCGCGGGAGGAGTCTTAAATTCACTAATAGGTCTTACTGAAAGTCATACATTCTAGCACATACTTTCTCAATGCCATGGTGTTGGTGAAGACATAAGTCGTGTATCAAAAGTGTATAGTACATCACATCGAAAGTCCTTTTAATTGCTGGGGGAGTTTTGATGGAAAAGCTTATTAGGATATATATAAAAAGCCTATTTAGTTCTTCATGGAACTACTTGTTAAACATATAGGCCTATATGTTAGTAACATTATTCCAGTTGAATGACATGAGATTTCTCCACCATATTAGCCTCACCTGCCTCTGGGTTATTTCGGAGGATAGGATACGGCTTTCTAGTCGAAAGTGCTTCTATGATCTTCTTAATTTTCTAACATTTATGACCCCATCTATTCCTTCACACGCTACATAGGCTACAAAAACCAATAGGAATGTTCTGGGTTAGTTCTTACTTTTATTTGATGTTTAAAAATACATACAATATTGGGATCTCTACATAATTCTACTTTGAAACTGACACGTCAAAAGCCTTTTTTTTTTCATTTTGAACCAATGCAATACGTGTTGTATCCCGGTACATACACTGAGTGTAAATCCAACTGGTGATACATTACACCATTCGGAGTAATTATTCTGGCCACATATTTGGCCATCCTTAAGAATAATATGAAATAGTGCTTGTATAATTCTTCCAAACAATGTTCCTTAGTTTTACATGTAGCCAACCTTCGAATTGCTTGCTAGTCTCGTAGCATTTTCAATAGGCTCCTCTACTTGCCCAAAATGTAGCCTATTCTATGATCTATGCTTATTACTTGGTGTAATCGATGGAGTAGTGGGTGTTCCATCCCGAGGACCCGGGTTCAATTCCCGACTCTTCCAAGTAAGTTTTTATTGAAGCTTGAGGAACTAGAATTATATAATTGACATGCAAGTGGCGTGAGTTTCGAATGATAATGTTATGGGTTTTACGTCCCTTGTCATCTTTACCAATTTTGTAGAATATGTACTGTTGTTGAGATATGACAAGGCCACTGAGGGCATTTTGAAGCCAGCCAGCACATTAGTACAGCCAGTCACCACCCTCACTCTGCAGCACTAGTGGCAGCAGGTTTGAAGTCTGGCACTCCAAGCAGACAAGAAATCAGCGAGCGAGTTTTGGCATTTCTTGCCAGCCACTGCTGGAATCCAGATATTCAGAATACAGTTCCCGCATGAAATAATATTTGGAGTATAGTAACCCCTGATCAATATGCCTGCAAAGATTGCGGTTTCGGATGTTGTCACATATGTTTCAACACTATAGTAGGCTATGTTCCACTATGGAGGCATCACAATATTGAAACATTCTATATATTAACACCAGTCTGGCCATTTCCATCCAAGGAATGATAGGTTACAGGCTGGGCACTCACACCCCTCCCATTGTGTTTGTGGGGT
Source organism: Meconema thalassinum (assembly GCA_946902985.2). NCBI lineage: Eukaryota > Metazoa > Arthropoda > Insecta > Orthoptera > Tettigoniidae > Meconema > Meconema thalassinum. Next base: position 846,525,517 of record OX336389.2, read on the forward strand.
GTTGAGACTTTTCAGGAGTTTGTCAAGAAATTGTTTTAAAGGAGTGGTTGGAGTGAAGTGTTCGTCGTTGATCAACTCAAGCCAAATACTGGTAGAGTAACTTCTAATAAGCCACCATTGCCGTATTTATTTAAACGGCATTAATTTCATCTATCATTAACTCCTCTGATGAGGTTCGTAACGAGAAGAGCATCCGAGCGTAAAGCCACGTACCATATAAAGAACCTCATCTCATATCCTCCTCAACTGCGTAAGAATGGTTTTAATAAGCGGTTATTTTAATAATGAATATTATCATGCTTAATAGTTTTTGTGTTAGGGTAAACTCATATAATTCCGTGAGATTAAGCATTCAAGATAATTGTCAGTACTGTACCAGATATGTAGTTGAGACGGTCGACTACGCTGGTTACGTTTGCAAAATATTAATTGGAAGGAAAAGAATGCACTAGCATCGCGACTGTGCCCTATGGGAAAGTGACGTATGATTGACAGGAAGGAGTAATGGCTACCCCTTGAACAAAGGTAATGCCGAGAGGAATGTACAAGAGTATTTCTTAATTTGGTAATTACGACCTCATCACATGTCAGGAAGAAGAAATTATTGTGGAAATATCTTCTTACTACCATTTGTGATGGTTGATAACCCCTTAATGAAGGATTGGATAATTGTAATGGATGAATATTGTTCTTAAACAGGGTGTATGACGTCAGAATGGAGGCGAAATGACTACCCCACTCTATGTAGGGGAGAAACTAGGTCATGTGACTAGCGAGCAGGCAAGCAGCAGGGCTGTGTTGCGAGAGGAAGATTGTATTATGTGTTTCATCTTCAGACAGTTAAGTACAAGCTGAAATACTCTATACAATACTGTAAAGTGCGGTCAGAACAAGATGTTGTAACAGTACGGTCAAACGTGAGGACATGTTAGTTCGGAGACGACAGGGCAAGGTCCCAGATAACGGCGTGCAGTTCAGTACAGTTAAGCACGGTTCGGTCTAGAAAGTGCGTTCTCATGCGATGAAGAATAGCGAGCAGTTTTAGCCTGCGCTACGGAAGTGAATTTAGACTTTCATGCTAATTCGAATGGAACATTCTATGCAGTACAATTCAACCGTGATAGAAGCAGGCTATTGCAGGACATGTTAACACATATTGAATATCTAGTGCGACCAGTTATTAAAACCATGCTGTTAGCCATGAATACATTGCAGCTAACATGGCAGACACCTTAACAAGCTAGGGAGTTGCATTCTAATGCAAGTTGCCAGTGACATTGTGAAATATTTTCTACTGATATTATGCGATATGCTAGTTTGAACACTTCAATTATCTCGAACTTTTATGCATCGAATATCAGTGCCTCTAAGGTAAATAATCTTTCACACGTTATGAACAATACATGTGGAGGCACAGCTGATATAGTTATTACAGTGGCTACCACGGGGTTCCTAATTCATGAAGAAACGTTCAACCAGTCAAGTGGAAATGATTATACGTTTATCTCTCAGTAACGAAGAGATTATCTGCCCATATTATTAATAATCATTTGCGGACATGCACAAATCCATTGTCGTGCATATCACCTGTTATTCAAACTACAGGATGTGTAAAAACTTTGAACATGCAATGTAAAATTTTGTATTCTCGCAACCCAACGATTATACTTGAAAACATTATTTGTGAATTCTGAGTGACATTTCATGGAACAGTGGCGTGCTACCTACGAAGACATAACGGGGTTACCATTTACCTTTCAAAACCCAGTGGATTTTTGGAACTTAGTGGAGACTACATCCGAGATGAACACTTTCTGCAGTAATATGGGGTGCTAAGCATAGAAGAGACAGGATGGCGGAGCAGAGTGACGGTCCAGGGAGTGACGATCCCGGGATATACAATGGGGAGAGAAGAACACTGATTCAGGATCCAGGATGAAGAAATCGTCGATCTAGCAAGAAATTAATCACGAATATCAGGATTATCGTCCATCTCTAGAATGAATATTCAGGTCATCTGGAATATGATTAAGGTAACGTGAGCGTTTACTTGAATACTATGATATGAATTTACATGGTCATGAGCACACTGGTATATCTTTATGAAAACTTTTTAAAGAATCTTTAATAATACTTTGCGAATTATCAATATGAATTCGCAGATACTTGATAGATGTCATGAGAATTTAAGGGGATATCTCACTGATCTTTGCAATGCACCGAGCTTATTGAGTTTAGATTTTGATCATTTTTACGTCGAGTTGTAGTATGTGATTTTGATAATATTTTTTCTTGATTGAGTATTTGCGGGACTCGATGCCTGCAATCTGGTATTTGATTTTTTCCACATTCTAGAGGATGTGTGGAGTTGGATATAAGGGATTTTTCGTTTTTGATTGGATGATTTGAAGTATTGAATTTAAGGCGCTTTAGTGGACTGTGTCATTAATATTTGACAGTATAGTAGTGGTTAATTCCAGTCCTATGCATTCTATCACCTAGCCATCGTTACAGGGCCTATTGCCTAGAGCAACCTTGTGGCGTTAACGTCTCACCTGTACTAGGGAAATATCTTCTAACCATCGTTACAGGGCCTTTTGCCTAGAGCAATTGCTTGACGTTAAACGTCTAACCTGTACTAGGACACTCATTTTATCATCTGGATGCTCTGTGGATTGTAAGCGAATTAAACAACAATTAAGAAGTCACATATTGTTTGATCTTTATAAAATATGGTAAAAATAAATGTAATCAGAGTCACACTTCGTGATTCTTGTGATAGATCCAATAGATTTTGGGGTGATGTTCCATCTTTGAGAACAGTCAATTTAATATTTTTCTAATGGTTAATTTTACCTTGACCAAGGATTTTGAAGTGGTTAATCTTCTAACATGAGTATGACCATAACAGAAATATATCACAGGCAGACATAAAACAGCAATAATCAGTAAATTTTGGTATAACCACAGATTTTGTTTATTAACACAGATTTCAGCAATTTATACAGAGTTATACTACCTTTGAACTTAATTAATACCTGGATTTTATAAATAATTATTTCAGTGATTTACACGTTTTTCAGAGGTCGTCAAACGCCCTCGTTGTGACCATAGTTTTGATGGGTCGACTTTACTGAGGTCTGATGCCAGTTTTACAGTTTGATGGTGATTAGTAAATCATTGTCTTGAGGTATTTTGCCAAGTGTGTTGTTTAGAGTGTGCCGTCTGATGAAACGACCAGCGATGCTACCATTTAGTGCCGTCTGGCCTTTCGCAGATGCTTGCCGTAGTGGAAGTGTGTACCAATTAGCCTGGTGCTGGGCCCATTAAATCGGACTAAGGTTATGAAGGTATCAGAGGCGATGGATTGAACATACATTCACTGCGCTGTGAATGCAAGTTCTATTCGAATGCGCTATTCATTGAGAACCATGGGCCTAGCCTAGTTGCATAAAGATAACGAACCAAACAACGTACGAAATAAAGTACTCAGACACGACGCATAAGCAAAGGAGAGGTAATGTATTGACCAAAGAGATAACATCAAGGAATAACGAGGAAGCATTACATGCTATGAATGAGGTTAAGTGGACGTCAAACATGTGATATTAGGTAAAATAACGGGCGAAAGGACCGAAACGTAAATGTCATGATCGATAGGAGGTAACGGTAAAGGGGGGAACACATTTGGGAAAAGTATACTCATAAAGAATAAAATTACATTGTGAAAAATAAAGCTTAAAAGGTCTAGACAAGAGAGTCAGGAAAAATGAGTGTACCGCCAAAGAAGCGAACGGTAGCTCAAATAGCCCTGAAGGAGGTGAGGGAGTGCGAGAGGGACGGAGTATTAATAAAAGCGCGCGTAGGTATGACGTAAATGAATAAACACAAAATGAGGGGCAACTAACCGAAATGAAATAAACACGAGAGATATTACGTTACACAAAATGAAAGATATCCATCAAAATAAGTTACGTCAGAAAGGGATTAAGCCATACTCATGGACTTGCATATGAAAACGCAATCCTAAGATAAGAGGCAAGCAAAAAGATAAGAGGTATGGCATAGGTCTTACTGGTGAACACACTATACAGTAAACCGAACCAAATACCTATACAAAAGATATGACGATAGGGGGGAAAGATAACGGGAACGATACACACACACAATTGACATACTGGAATAGGCGATACGCCCTAGTATTCCATACGATAACCAAATACACACTCGCACATACAGGGATAGTAAGTGGTAACATACCTTGATGGATCTGCTTAATCCGGCATCGCGGAATTACACAAAATCAACTAAATACACGCATCTACGCGCATCTTTATAATAAATACAAACGAACGGGTAAAAACGGATAGAAAAGCAAGGCATCTCGAAAACGAGAGCGGGAACACAGGATATCAAGTCCTACGTGGGAGATAAACAACACAAGACTGCCCAGTGAGTAACAAAGGGTTGTTACAAATTACGGAAAAGAGAAAGTAAAAGGAAAGAGGTGTCACTAATCACGATTCGGCATAGTAAGAAATCACTATAACGAACCTTAATCAGCAATTATAGAAATGTCCACTGATCTGTTCGGCTATTCTGGCCAGTAATAATCAAGAAGAAAAGGGAACAATTCCGATAATTGACACGCCGAAGAAAAGAGAAAAGGGAAAGACTACAGGAGGAAAAGAAAAACGGTTCAGATACCCACACACTCCGTCAAAATTTTTGTTGCGCCTGACAAAATAGACGAACAAAAATTTTGATAAAACAAACACTAGAAAGGGAGAAAGGGAGGATACAGGATACATCACGAAAATGTGACGGGGAGCATCCTAGAAGTAGCAGGAAGACGAGGAGGACTCAAATGGAGGGTACTTCAATGAAGATAAATATAAGAATCAAAACACGAAAATTTTACAGTAAGAACGCAAGTTAAACCAGATAAAATAAAATAGTAAAAATAAAATAAAAACACTAGTTTCCTCGCCAAAATACTATACAAAAGTTACAAAGGTACAGAGTTACAAAATATAATAAATATAAGTATATCAAAAGCTGTCTTCTATAATCTCCCAAGGTAGGATGTCAGAGAGCATAAATCGATAATTAACTAAAACAAGAAAGAACGATTAATTGTGAGCGAGATTAATTTATTCTAACAATGGGATAAGGTTGAGTGGTGACCATCACGGTACTCAAACAAAGATTAAATTTTGGGACGAAGAAAAATGACTAGAAGTCATCTATTTAAATATTATTCGAAGGAATAACCTGAAAAAGAAGTAGAGAATTAGAATTGATAGCAACGCCATCTTGCGCCATCGCACGTTAACTCGAAGCAAATAGAGCTGGAAAACATGTCACAAGAACAAATAAACATTTAAGAGAAAGAAAAGTAATGTGACAAAGATAGATGGACTTACTTACAAAACGCTTCAGTTGGATAATATGAGCGGTAGATATTTGTTGCAGGTTGTCGTCACTTACAAGTTTCATGGTACGCCCTTGCACTGCTCACAGAGTGGAGTTCTCCAATACCTAGTCGTTTACCAGAAAAGCAATGATATACCTTCCTACGTTGAACCTATTTGTGATGGGAAGAACATCAGTCATCACCGAAGCGTAGTCCCTGCTGAAATAAATCTTCTTAGCTTCATTAGTTTTCCTGGCGGTGTTACATCGTGGACACGCAGTTCTAATTACATCGCGTAATCCCCAACCGAAACAGAAAACCTTAAGACGGTCTGTGCACATACAGAAATGATGTTCTTTACCACAATTCCAACATGTATGTGAACTGTCATGTTCACCAGTACGAAAAGAATCACGACGAGGACGTATATTAATAGGTGTGGTATCTGTTGTAACATTGGAACGGACATGATTAACAGATGAGGGTCGAGTTCTGTTGACTGCGGATAGATGGCGCGATTGAACTTCACTGGCCTAATAGCAGTGGAATGAGTAATTAACGTATGTGGTAGGCGACAATGTCTAGCATTATTGACAGTAGGCGAAACAACACTTGGAGTAAAAGAATCGTATCCTTCAGTGCTATTAAAAGTTAGTACAGGAAACATTGTATCAGAGGGAGGAGGTGGTGAAACATACTCTTTACACAGGCGATAATTACCTTCGAATTCCCTTCCCAAGCTAAGGATGTCATCAATAACGAATACAGAAGATCTACGTACATAGAACTCATATTCTGGATGTAGGTCACGATGTATTTATCGATAGTTTCTTGACCAGTTAATGGAATGGGAAGACGAGACCTTAACATTCGAATAGCCGTGACATAATCATCCACACTTTCATTCGGACACTGAGTACGAGCACAAATCTCTCTTTTCAACGAGAAGTCAAATCACGAGGAGTGAAGCGCTCTCTAATTGAACGAGTAAATACAGAACAAGAGCAGAACGGGAATTCTACCAGACGGTGCCATTTAAGGGCATTACCGGTTAGGAGTATTGGTAAACAGTGGATAATAATGTCAGGCGTTAACTGGTGACATTGGCATAATTCTTCAACCCTGGCAATAAATTCGAAAACAGACGAGGTAGCATTTTCACCAGAAAACTTCACGTCCCACTTACTGACAATACTGGCTACGTTACCGTGATTACTAGAATAACTACGTGCTGAAAGAGAATTGTACTTGCGACTTAAAGGGTCAAACATCGATAAATCATTATGTAACGTCATGGTAGGAATTTCACACGGATTACAAGACATAGACGGGGTGACAGGGAACAAACTAACCTTCTTGGGTGTGATACATTTTTCCAGTTTCATACTTGTGTTTGCGTTACAATCCATTACGTAAGAAATGAAGACATTTAGACACAAATACAAGTGCAAATACCAGCTAGTGCCTCTAAAAACACACAAATTAATGGAAAGTTAAAATACCTTGAAAAGCAGTCATAAAGATGTAGAGAAATGTTACTCCCTTATTCCTAAAAATATGCGTTTCAGCAGTACGGAAATGGGATGGGGTATCCATTTGTTTTTATTGGCGATCGTATATAATGGCCTAGTTGTCAACAAACCGCAGCCATCTTTCACTCTCGACACATGAAAAAACAAAACAAACGATATAGTACCTTAATTCCAACTTACACATACAGGTGGACGTATTTGTGGGCTAAGCGGTTGTCTTATGTCATTTTGGGGAATGAAACTAGGTGTAGTTACATGTAGAGCGATACATTCGAACAGTAACCACGCTCTGCTACCATTCTGTGCCGTCTGATGAAACGAACAGCGATGCTACCATTTAGTGCCGTCTGGCCTTTCGCAGATGTTTGTCGTAGAGGAAGTGTGTACCAATTAGCCTGGCGCTGGGCCCATTAAACCGGACTAAGTTTATGAAGTTATCAGAGGCGATGGATTGAACGTACATTCACTGCGATGTGAATGCAAGTTCTATTCGAATGCGCTATTCATTGAGAGCCATGGGCCTAGCCTAAATGCATAAAGATAACGGACCAAACATCGTACGAAATAAAGTACTCAGACACGACCCATAAGCAAAGGAGAGGTAATGTATTGCCCAAAGAGATAACATCAAGGAATGACGAGGAATCATTACATGCTATGAATGAGGTTAAGTGGACGTCAAACATGTGATATTAGGTAAAATAACGGGCGAAAGGACCGAAACGTAAATGTCATGATCGATAGGAGGTAACGGTAAAGGGGGGAACACATTTGGGAAAAGTATACTCATAAAGAGTAAAATTACATTGTGCGCCACTACAGGTCTAGTAATAATAATAATAATGCGCGTCAGAGTAGCAGTGGAAGATAAAATCAACAAGGTCGCAAATGGACGGGGGAAAAGACGTCTTGCTCGACCCGGTGCTGGGCCCAAGGTTTTCGGAGCGAGCAGAATATGATTTCCAAAAAGCAAATGGAAACAAATAATTGCTTAATGCAATAATCAAAAGTGCAAAAAAAGAGTCTCATGAAATTAATTAAAGAAGACCCAGAGGCGTGTTAGTCGTGCCTTTGTTACATCACAAGGACAAGATTGACGAAATCGAGATAAGGAATAAAGGGGGGACTTAAATATAAGAAATGTAATGATATGAGAGCAAAATTACTTAAAATATAAAAATGTATTAAAGATAAAAGAAAGAGCGTGTACACGAAATAAACCAATTACTTAAAACAAAGAAAAAAGGTAAGCTAAGATAAAATCAATAATACAAAAGAAACCCAATACCAAGAATAAAGAATTCAAAAACTTAAGAAACTAAAAAGCACGACAGAACCTGAGCACAGCTCAACAACTTGAATCTAACGAAAAGATACGAACATGGAAGAAAATAAAATGAAACTTACAAAAGCCAGAGAGAAACGCCAAACTTGCAAAAATTCAAAAATCGAACATTAACGAGATGCGAAGCTTTTCATGATGTCATGTAAATATACCGGAGGGAAGGGGGAGGAGTGAGGGGGAGTAAAACAAAGGGGAGAGAGATCTCACGGAGATAGGAGGAAGGAGAAGACAAGGGGGATTATTATTAAGTTATGTAATACGGCGAAAATCAAAAGAGAAAAACAAAACAAAAGGAAAATGAAATATACAGAGATATATTACATTACAATTGACTTGGGACGAAAGAGACCGGTAAAAATCGAAAGCACGCTATAAAAATAGGCTTATACTCCACCATAATGCCGCACCAACGCGACATATAAAAAAGAATAATATGACATCGGAGCTGGAGAAATCCCAGTTAACCACCGTCACATATATTCTATAAACAAAGGGGACACGTATTAGTGGGAGACATTGGACATAAATCCCGTTACCTCACATATACTGTCCGCAAACAAAGGTCCAATTGCAACCAATCAAACGAAACGTTTGTGGTACAAAAGAGACACCGACGCAAAAAAAAACGAGCACCAAGGCCCGACAGGAAACATACATAAGCCAAGACGCAGAAACGCAATACTTTCGAATCTTACAGATATTAACCAAAATAATAAAACTGTGAGGAGGGTACATAACAAAAGCAAAAATAAGGACTCCGCCGTATAACATTACGCAAGGTCCCGGAGATCTGGTTCAAGGATTAAAATACTAACAGTAACATCTTGAAAAGGAAAGAGAATTAAGCAAAAGAAGGAACGTTGAACAAAAACAATTACATTGCGTTAGATAGAAATACATTGAGCCGTACTCACATTCCGCTGCGCCATGAGGGTGGGCCTCTGCCCGAATACACACGTTCGCCCTACATCTCGGCACGTCCAAGACTGAATAAGCTTCTGTCCCCCAGAGAGGAGAGAAGCCTCTCAGTAATATAAAATGCGTAGTTTAGGAGTGGCTCCAAACTCGCGTCAAATATTGGCAGAGCCAATAGCAGAACAAATTGCACAACAAAATGCAAGGTAAGCAACAACACTAGCCAATACGAGAGAACCAGGTAGTATGTAGCTAGGGGTTGCACAACGTTAGACAGAGAGATACATACAGACAATCTGCGCACTTTTAAACACTCGAGGCGAAATATAGAGATGTCACAACACATCACAATAATAATAATAACTATAGATTCATGAAAAGTGGTTCAAGTTCCACCGCTTTCTCCCAAAAAAAATTCTTTTATATAACTAAGGCTAAAAGAAAATTTTTCCTTTACTCAACACAATTATATAAAATAACATTCTTAGATTAGATACATTTCAACAGGGCGAAGGAAAGAAAATTACATCATGTACACTAGATACACACATGAAAAATATAGACATAATAAAATGTTCTCACATTTCTCTTATTCATAAGACGCAGCTTAATTAAAAGTTCTTTGAACGTCATAACTTCCATAAAAGGCTGGACGAAACGCAAGTCTCTTTTCTCATACACACACATAATCATACACACGTTTTCACGAAGATGTTCACTGATGAGGAAAATTATTCCATTTTTGGTACGGAAGAAAAAAAGACTTTAAAATGAAATTAAAACAACAAAATTTCAAATTATATAAAGGATCAGTACAGGCGTGAAATAAAGGCGGATCCTACCTCTACTGCACGTCAATACGTCACACATTAAAAATGGATGTACCAAAAAGTAAATAATAATAATAATAATAATAATAATAATAATAATAAAACAGTCAATCTTGAGCTAGACTCTGCCAGATGACGTGGAGAAAGCGAAGGCTTCTTAATGGCGACCTTCTGGAAATCAGCCAATTTTCTAATAATAAAAGAAAGAAAAAGGTTAAATCAAGATCACATAAAAATGATAAAGGGGAACACCCTGTATACAAAATAGGGCTTGCGTCGGGGAAATATTTGGGGTTGCGTAGTCTGTTTAAGAGTGAAAGTGGATTCCTTTCGTCAGCTGGTAAGTAAAGGTATGAATAGACAGGGTCGTCAGACCATATGACAAAAGAGTAACGAGCCGTGAACAGGGTCCAAGAATACACCGGCCACTTCTCAGGTACTTGGAGACTAGCTATCGCCACCATAAACACACTCCAAATACATGACAGTTACAGGAAAATAATACACAATATCTTAGAGAAAACATATTAGATTGAAATGATTTATAAAAACATGATTTCACACAAATGTAAAAAAGAAGTTACGATAAATAGTAAACAACTATATCAATAAACAAATCACTGTCACTACGAGAAAAGAATGTAAGTTAACAGACCATCTCAGTCGCTGCCGAACAATAGCAAGTCGTGTCTGTAGCTAGGACAAAGGGTTGACCAGGCTCCTTTCAACAAAAGCAGGCAGGTACTGGAAATCGCCTTAGGCAGAAGTATAGTTCAACACATCTTTCGAAATCCTCCGTGTAACTCAGGCGGCCACGGGTGTCTCCTGCCTAACTAGATACATAGAAGGAGTAAAGGGGCAAAATATACTAATAAGCGTCATCAAAAGACATTAGGTACTAACAAATAAAAAGGAATAATAACTCAAAGTGGCTGTCGAAACAAAAAATACCATCCCGGACAGAGAACGAAAAACCAAGTAATTAAGTTACAAAATACCTTTCAAAAAAAGAACTGACAAACCTCGCATAAAACCAATCAAGACCAGACATACAATCAATCAAACACGAAACCCAATAATAAATATTACCAACCCACAAAAATAAAATGGTTACTGCGTCAATATACGGGCCGTAGACCTCAGAGGTACCGCTTAAAAAAATAAAGTCAGAGAAGGTATGGCCTATCCCATACTAATATAAGAAAATTGGGTAATGCACGTCAGAGTAGTTCACACGAACATCAATGTCCCATACCACGGATGCCGTAGACCTAAAATGGTTGGTATCTCTGAGTAATACTTATCGTATATTTGGTTTGCCAATAAAAACGAATAAATAGTTCGTACGTAATATATATATAGTTTAAATTGAATAGGGTATAAAATCAAAATTGAACTAAATTTGAAACCACCCACAAATAACTATTGATAAAAATGCATTAAACTCATTGACACGCACATTCATCTCAAAATACAACCAACAACAACAACACTACATACATACTCCTTCCCATAAACAAATAAAAATTTCTCCATTACATCAGAATGCTAATATGAGTCGTTGGAACACCATGGAAACGCAAATAACGGACTACAGGTCATCGTGACAAACTTCATCCTATACTTAAGATTGACGTGTAGAATCTATGTACACCCTAAGTGGGCGTCGAAGCCGTGGGACAGGTCCCATACCCTAATCACGACGGAAACCTCACCTAGCAGGTTTCCCAACGAAATACACACTACCATACTGAACATATAGTAACATCAAGCTTATATAGACAATTTTAAATGAAAACCCACATTGAAAATCCCCTGACAAAAATAAAACAATCACCCTCCCTAATTATGAAACAAACTTAACTCCCAATCATAACACACATAATACTGTAGCTCAACAGACCATTCATAACTGAAACATAAAACACATTACTAACACCAAACGTTAGTATAATTACGCGAGGCTCAAGGTTGGTCGGGGCGACCGTAGGATTTAAAGAGGCGGTTCCCATAACTGGGCCTGCCTTCATCTGGAAAACTACGGAGAAAGAGGGGTGGGGGTTTTAGGCCGCACGGTAATGACAAGAAACCTGTCAGCAGCTGTTCCAGACTGATACATATGAAGGGGTAAGGCGAGTTTTGAGGAATATCACAGTTAACTAAACAACTGTTTACAACAAAGCTAAGGGCTCAAACCCTTGAGAGAAATGCATTTCCTACTTCACAGAAAGTAAAATAAAAACGTCCACAACACTGACGAAATGAAAAGGAAGAGAAAGCAAACAAAATTTTCTGTCGCCTTAAAATCACCGTTAACGAAACAAATGTCTACTAGAGGAAGCAAATACATTAAAGCGGGTTACAATACCGTGATATGTCGTGTTCCAGCGATGCGATGTACTCACTGATATGTTGCCACTGTTCACCTCGAAGCTGGGTCTTTTGGATGTCTTGTTTACTTGAGGGACAAAACCACATTTCCTTGGAGGTGGGTTTCCTGGATGCTCGTAGTTCACACAGAAAGTAACTTCACCTTTTCTTCAGGGGTGGGGGGAAACAATTCACTGAATTCCTTAAACTCAAATAAAAACAAAATTTAATACAATGTAAATGGAGAGAAAAGTAATAAAAGGTTAATAACTTGAGAGGGGGGGGGGGCGATTTCGCACGCAACCGCGCGATGTGCTACCATTGCGCCGATACAGGTCTAGTAATAATAATAATAATGCGCGTCAGAGTAGCAGTGGAAGATAAAATCAACAAGGTCGGAAATGGACGGGGGAAAAGACGTCTTGCTCGACCCGGTGCTGGGCCCAAGGTTTCCGGAGCGAGCAAAAGATGATTTCCAAAAAGCAAATGGAAACAAATAATTGCTTATTGCAATAATCAAAAGTGCAAAAAAAGAGTCTCATGAAATTAATTAAAGAAAACCCAGAGGCGTGTTAGTCGTGCCTTTGTTACATCACAAAGACAAGATTGACGAAATCTTAAATATAAGAAATGAAATGACATGAGAGCAAAATTACTTAAAATATAAAAATGTATTAAAGATAAAAGAAAGAGCGTGTGCACGAAATAAACCAATTACTTAAAACAAAGAAAAAAGGTAAGCTAAGATAAAATCAATAATACAAAGAAACCCAATACCAAGAATAAAGAATTCAAAAACTAAAGAAACTAAAAAGCACGACAGAACCTGAGCACAGCTCAACAACATGAATCTAACGAAAAGATACGAACATGGAAGAAAATAAAATGAAACTTACAAAAGCCAGAGAGAAACGCCAAACTTGCAAAAATTCAAAAATCGAACATTAACGAGACGCGAAGCTTTTCATGATGTTATGTAAATATACCGGAGGGAAGGGGGAGGAGTGAGGGGGAGTAAAACAAAGGGGAGAGAGATCTCACGGAGATAGGAGGAAGGAGAAGACAAGGGGGATTATTATTAAGTTATGTAATACGGCGAAAATCAAAAGAGAAAAACAAAACGAAAGGAAAATGAAATATACAGAGATACATTACATTACAATTGACTTGGGACGAAAGAGACCGGTAAAAATCGAAAGCACGCTATAAAAAAATAGGCTTATACTCCACCATAATGCCGCACCAACGCGATATATATAAAAAAGTATAATATGACATCGGAGCTGGAGAAATCCCAGTTAACCACCGTCACATATATTCTATAAACAAAGGGGACACGTATTAGTGGGAGACGTTGGACATAAGTCCCGTTACCTCACATATACTGTCCGCAAACAAAGGTCCAATTGCAACCAATCAAACGAAACCTTTGTGCTACAAAAGAGACACCGACGCAAAAAAACGAGCACCAAGGCCCGACAGGAAACATACATAAGCCAAGACGCAGAAACGCAATACTTTCGAATCTTACAGGTATTAACCAAAATAATAAAACTGTGAGGAGGGTACATAACAAAAGCAGAAATAAGGACTCCGCCGTATAACATTACGAAAGGTCCCGGAGATCTGGTTCAAGGATTAAAATACTAACAGTAACATCTTGAAAAGGAAAGAGAATTAAGCAAAAGAAGGAACGTTGAACAAAAACAATTACATTGCGTTAGATAGAAATACATTGAGCCGTACTCACATTCCGCTGCGCCATGAGGGTGGGCCTCTGCCCGAATACACACGTTCGCCATACATCTCGGCACGCCCAAGACTGAATAAGCTTCTGTCCCCCAGAGAGGAGAGAAGCCTCTCAGAAATATAAAAAGCGTAGTTTGGGAGTGGCTCCAAACTCGCGTCAAATATTGGCAGAGCCAATAGCAGAACAAATTGCAGAACAAAATGCAAGGTAAGCAACAACACTAGCCAATACGAGAGAACTAGGTAGTATGTAGCTAGGGGTTGCAAAACGTTAGACAGAGAGATAAATACAGACAATCTGCGCACTTTTAAACACTCGAGGCGTAATATAGAGATGTCACAACACATGAAAATAATAATAATAACTATAGATTCATGAAAAGTGGTTCAATTGTGAAAAATAAAGATTAAAAGGGCATGACAAGAGAGTCAGGAAAAATGAGTGTACCGCCAAAGAAGCGAATGGTAGCTCAAATAGCCCTGAAGGAGGTGAGGGAGTGCGAGAAGGACGGAGTATTAATAAAAGCGCGCGTAGATATGACGTAAATGAATGAACACAAAATGAGGGGCAACTAACCGAAATGAAATAAACACGAGAGATGTTACGTTACACAAAATGAAAGATATCATCAAAATAAGTTACGTCAGAAAGGGATTAAGCCATACTCATGGACTTGCATATGAAAACGCAATCCTAAGATAAGAGGCAAACGAAAAGATAAGAGGTATTGCATAGGTCCTACTGGTGAACACACTATACAGTAAACCGAACCAAATACCTATACAAAAGATATGACGATAGGGGGACAAAGATAACGGGGACAATACACACACACAAAGGACATCCCTAGAATAGGCGATACGCCCTAGTACTCCATACGATAACCAAATATACACTCGCACATACAGGGATAGTAAGTCGTAACATACCTTGATGGATCTGCTTAATCCGGCATCGCGGAATTACACAAAATAAACTAAATTCACGCATCTACGCGCACCTTTATAATAAATACAAACGAACGGGTAAAAACGGATAGAAAAGCAAGGCATCTCGAAAACGAGAGCGGGAACACAAAATATCAAGTCCTACATGGGAGATAAAAAAAACAGAAGACTGCCCAGAGAGTAACAAAAGGTTGTTACAGGTTACGGAAAAGAGAAAGTAAAAGGAAAAAGTTGTCACTGATCACGATTCGGCATAGTAAGAAATCACTTTAACGAACCTTAATCAGCAATTATAGAAGTGTCCACTGATCTGCTCGGCTATTCTGGCCAGTAATAATCAAGAAGAAAAGAGAACAATTCCGATAATTGACACGCCGAAGAAAAGAGAAAGGGGAAATACTACAGGGGGAAAGAAAAACGGTTCAAGAGATTGCCACAGTTTATGAGGTTACCACTTTGGTATATATGTTGTTGACTGAAGGTTAGAATAAACCCAGTCTTGTTCTTAATTCATACTATGCGCTGAATAATTTATGGTGAATTTATGCTAAATTAATGATGTTCAATTGTGAATTGACGAAGTGGTTTATGAAGTATTAATTCATATGGTCATTTGTGGATAATAATATCCAATGTGAAGAATTTATGGCAATAATAATATTTTGTATGGCAATTGAGTGCAGTATAGGCACAACCATCAATGCATACGAGTATAATAAAGTCTGGCAATACTTTCTAATCAGTATTATAGAAGCTGACGACACTTCTACTTGATCCCGGTTCTTATTCTGGATATTTAAAATAATCCATCAATACATGGTTAAATATTACTCTGAATTGTATTGGAACAGCTGATCTGACCTGATGATAATTTTTTGAAGTCAAGTAACAGCTGCTTGAGTAATAGCTGATATGACAATTTGTTCATAGTTTTCAATGCTTTTGAAACGCCAGATGATTATAATAAATGATTAAGATGATTGTAAATAATTTTCGATTATGATGATTTTTGAACAGAATGATTAAGATTAATATAAATAATTATTGATGGTTAAATATTTGAAATAATGACTGATTAAAGTCCTAATTGATAAAAAATTAAACAATTAATATGATGTATAAATTAATTTTAATTAATGATTAAAATAATTAAGAGATTAGGATGATTTGTGATTAAGGTGACAGATAATTGCATGATAATTTAAATTGATTATGAATAAATATGAATATGTTGATCAGATAATTTAGAAGTAATGAGTGGATAATTTTGAATTCATGATAAATAATTACAAACTTTATTGATTCCAATAATGTTGGAAAAGCAAGACATTCTATCATTTCATGAATGCGTAATACGATTTAAATGTAAATATGTTCGATGCTATTGTAATTCATCAACGTTCTCATGCATGATGTTAATATATTAATGATGATATGGCTCAGGGTTCACATATGAATCAGTGACGTGTGATAAAGTGCTTTGGTGACCCTGAGAAACCAAGATAAACTTTTAGTTGTTTCCTTTGAGCATGTTAACAAAAATATGTGTTAGTCAGGATGGAAATGGATAGACCTTAACATGATCTCCTGCAACATAACAATTTATCTGCCATTATCCTAGGCAGGATTTTTCTATTTTATGTCTTGTATCACCAAAGGTTATAATCTTTCCTTTGTTTGATTTTAAATAATCTAGTGATGATGTATTTTTCCCAGTCCTTTTCCTGTGTCATATTTAGCCTTCACCAGGAATGATGTGGTTTATTAGGAATCCAGGTTGATGGCGCCCTTTTATTCGCATTATTATTAGCTTAAGCCCGTAAGCGACCTAGGGACACTTTGTCTCGTGCTACCCACAGCTGTTTTTGTTTTAATTTCAACTAGATCTGCGACACATTCCTTGTTTGATTGTTGTTTTCTATACTCCTCTGTTCCGGGACACTTGATATGCGATGCTATGTCAGCTGGGTCATCGCATACCATAGTTGAACGGTTACAGAAGGGAGGGTTGGCTTTCTCCAACGTAGGGCTCGATCATGTTTTCTTAAATGGAAAGACATATTATCGAGAATATCTCTAGTTCAGTTAAATATGTTATGAAGTTTGATGAACTTGGCAAAAAAATATGCCTGTGTGCTCATACTCGTGACCATGTTACTTATGCACATATCATATCGTATTCAAAACCATGTTATTCTAGTTGCTCATGCCTGTGTGTAGTTATTTAAGATTTGCTTGGAGTGTCACGAAGTTTTGCTGTCCATGTCTCTGTATTTGAACCCATTTTTACAATATAATCATGCCGATGGAAGAGTTGAAAAAGATATTAATGGAATTACAAGGAAATATGTCAGCTGTTGAGTCCAATGTTAAACGGATGGAGACTAAAGTTAAAGACATTATTGCTGCTTCAGAAGTCCGGTTACATTCTAGATATGAAGACAATATAAAACTCTACAGTCTAGTATTGATGAAAATTTAATGGCTATCCAAACTAGTAATAGAGATAATTTAAAAGCTTTAGAGGATAGTATTCAGTCTAAAAGTGATGAAAATTTTAAACTTTAGTGGATAATATTCAGTCTATCCAAACTAGTAATAAAACTAATTTAAACACATTAGAAAATAGAATCCAAGCTAGTAATGAGGAATGTAGGAGTGAACTGAAAAATAATTTAAGAAATTTAGAAATTAGATTAAAGACTAAGAACGATGAAATTTTGAAAACATTACAATCAGATATCGAAGCTGTAGTAGCAAAAGGAGAGGAAAATATGAGTATCTTAAAGAAAGAAATAATAGATTTCAAAAACGAAGACGAAGAAACCATTATTAATTTAAGGTCTGATGTAGTCAAAATTCAGAAAGATAATAAGTCAGATATATCCAATTTGAGGTCGGATATAGACGGTTTAAAAGCAGATATAGCTAAAATCGAAGATAATTCTTCTCAGAAACACTTAGATTCTAAAATTGATAATTTAGGAAAAAGTCTAGGGAAAGAAATTAAAGGTTTGGAAACAATATTAGGCACGGTTAAGAAGGATGTTTTAGAAGAGGTTAATTCCAACTTAAGGTCCTTGTAAAACCGGTTGCGGGCAAACATAGACACTATAGACGAGAACGTAGACAATAGAGTCAATGATAATCTAGGTTTGTTTAAGAATAGAGTAGGTGCAATTGTACAAGAGAGGTACAATGCTACTCATATCGAAGCGAAAGAAAAATTTGAAGGAATGGAAAGCAAAATTCTTGCGGGTATGGCGAACCTTGAAACTAGATTTACCGAGAATAGGGCGACCATAGAAGGAGATTCTACCCAATTGAAAGCAGATGTAGGCCAATTGAAACACCAAGTCGAAACAATTAAGACAACATGTGAGGAAAGCTAGATAAGTTGAAAACTGATCTTGTGGAGAGTACTAGGACACATACTGTCGTTTCGATGGACAATTTAGAAGCGAAACTCAGACTAGGCGATAAACAGAATGAAGATAGGATGACTAGATTGGAATCGGAAATCCACAACCTCAGTTGTCAAGAAGTAACTTCGAGTGATATTTCGATAGACCCGACTCCGATTATCACTAACGTTAGCAGTCAAGAGGTGACCCTGGGAAACATTATTGAGACTCAACCATCAGTTACCACAAGAAGAGTTAACTCTACTCCTAACATCAATCCTAACTCAACTTCTAATGTCATAAACCCTAATGAGCGTTATTCAGGTCCAGCGACCATCATCAGGAATCTTGATGACAGACCGAGAAAATTTTCGTGTAATACAGGATTCACACCCGTAGAATTTCTACGAGATGTTCGGGAATACATGGCCGAACACAGAACCTCTAAGGACAGGGAACTATGGGTAGTGGAACGCGCCTTAGGTGGACCAGCATTAACTTGGTTCCGAGCCTTCCGAAGTAACTTTTCACATAACATCAAGCTGATAGATGATAAGCCGTATCACAAGAACCTATACCCCATCCATGACAAGTGGAAAGAGGAAGTCAGGACGATGATCAACGACATGGATAAAGATGGAATTATTAAGGAAATGCCAACTGCTTACTTAAATCCATTGGCCATCGTCAAAAACCCTGATGGCAAGTTGAGGATATGTCTAGAAGATTTTTCTGGAGTACGATAGACCGCCCGTTATTCGAGAGCTTCTTCGCAGATTTAACGGGAAAAATTTCTTTTCGACAATCGATCTGACTAGTTCATATCACCACGTAGAACTAGCAGAGGAATATAAACAGTATACCGGATTCTTTGACCACAAGACATATGTCTTTAATAGATTGCCTTTTGGAGTAAAGAATAGTGGGCCAGTAATGATCAGGGCACTAGATCGTAATCTGTCGGATTTAGTTAAGGAACACGTCGTTACCTACATCGACGACTTGATCACTGCATCCGAAACAGCTGAGGAGCATGTCAAACAGCTCAAAATACTTTTCGAAGAACTCAGGAGGACTAATTTCAAGGTGAATTTTGACAAATGCCAGTTCCTTTATTGCGAGATCGAATTCCTTGGTCATAGGATAGATGGAGATGGATACAGACCCAATCCAAAGAAAATAGTAGCCTTATCAGAATACCCAATCCCAAGGAAAATCAAGGAAGTAAGGCAATTTCTGGGAATGTGTCAGTTCTTTTCCGCCCATTGTCCCGGATACACCGAAGTAATGGCACCTCTGCAAGACTTAATTCGGAAATAAAATCGTTGGAAGTGGGATGACAAGTGTGACAAGGCTTTTCTGGAGGCTAAGGATATATTAATTAAGAATATCAAGCTCCAATACCCTGATTTTGCTAGGAGATTCTTCGTGGAAACGGATGCATCCAAGATAGGCATCAGCGGTATTCTGTATCAAGTCGATGATGAAAATAGGCATATATATCTTGCTTTTACTAGTCGTAAGCTCTGGGAGAGCGAAAGGAATTGCTACGCAACAGAGTTAGAAGCCTTAGCTGTAGTTTACTCACTCAAAACCTAGAAGAATATCTTATTTAGGCATGATGTGACAGTAATCACGGACCATAAGGCTCTTCAATTTATTATGAAAACGGACTTAGCAAGTGACCGTATTGCCAGATGGGCTCTTTACTTGCAACTATTCAACCCTGACGTTGTTCACAGACGGGGGAAATTAAACTTTTGGCTGATATTTTAAGCAGAAACCCTTGTGAAGATGTGATTGTCAATCACATAGATATTGTTCTGGAAGACCATGGAACCCTAGAAATGTTAAAGAGGCTAGCATTGATTCAAAAGTGGTATGCACCATTCCGAAGAATATACCGTTTCCTCACCCACAAGATGGACAATGCCGATCCGGATTTTGCTAACACCGAGCGACAATCAAGGAATTATAGCTTCGTGGGAGGTCTAGTACATAAGTTGGTTGAAAACGATCACACCAAGCTTAGGATTGTGATACCACCCAAGCTCATTAAGCGGATCATTTGTTTGATCCACAGATCCG
Organism: Meconema thalassinum; assembly: GCA_946902985.2. Taxonomy (NCBI): domain Eukaryota; kingdom Metazoa; phylum Arthropoda; class Insecta; order Orthoptera; family Tettigoniidae; genus Meconema; species Meconema thalassinum. The sequence continues at coordinate 846,546,114 of OX336389.2, forward strand.
CGGCCCATGTAGGTGTGGACAAAACTCTCGCCATTGCCAAGGAGACTTTTTCCTGGATTCGATTGGGACAAACTATCCGCGAGGTCATCAAGACGTGCGATAGATGCCAGCGAAGCAAATATTCCTCAAAGTTGATGAAGGAAGTCCCTAGGCCAATATTACCATCTAAGCCACAAGAATTATTTGCCACGGACATTTACGGTCCAATTCCACGTTCGACGAGAGGGAATCAGTTTGTTTTAGTCACAGTTGACGTTTTCTCCAAGTATGTATCATTGTGTCCTATCCAGAAGGCAATATCTAGATATGTCATCAAGAGGATTGAGAATACTGTCATTCCAAGCATGGGTAAACCTGCGTTTTTAATAAGCGACCACGGGTCACAGTTTACCAGTATGGAATTTTCAGCTACCATGGAACGACTGAGAATAAAACACCTGTTTAATTCTGGCCGTTATCCAGAGGGAAACCCGGCAGAGAGGATTATGCCTGAAATTAGTAAAATTTGTAGGCTATATGTGTTAGAACATCATCGCCGATGGATGGAGGTCATTCCCATCATTATTCAATGTCTTAATTCTACAGTGCATGAAAGCACAGGGAAAATTCCATCCATTCTACATCATGGGACGAAACCTAGTCGGCAGTGGGACCATATTGTAAAGGCTCCGGTGGATGCTGAACCGATCCAGGAGAGAAGGGTTGAGATTGCGGGGGAGCACCTTAGACGTCAAGCAGAGAAGAGGTCCAGAAGGCAGGCTGGGATAAGATTTCACGAACCATTCCAGGAAGGAGACGAGGTGCTGATCAGGAAGCCAATATCATCGAATCTTCAATTGAAAATATACCACAAATTTGCTCCATTGTTCGCTGGCCCCTTTCGAATTAGTAATGCATATGGTAATAACAGCTATAAAATCATCAGAATGAACACCAATGCAGTTGTTGGAACTTTAAACGCTGCCAGCATAAGAAAGTATCACTCTGCTTGAGATATGAGAGAATCTGAAACATAATCGTGTACATGAGATGTTGAATGCTATTATATGCCTGAGTGTGTGTTTTAATCTGTTCTACTCAGGATAGAAAAAAACGTGGTAAGGGAGAGATATACCCGATATGTAGTTGAGACGATCGACTACGCTGGTTAAGTTTGGAAAATATTAATTGGAAGGAAAAGAATGCGCTAGAATCGCGACTGTGGCCCTATGGGAAATTGACGTATGGTTGACAGGAAGGAGTAATGGCTACCCCTTGAACGAAGTGAAGGCCGGGAGGAATGTACGAGAGTATTTGTTTGTTTGGTAATTACGACCTCATCACATGTCCAGGAAGAAGAAATTAGTGTGGAAATATCTTTTTACTACCATTTGTGATGGTTGATAACCCCTTAAAGAAGGATTGGATAATTATAATGGATGAATATTGTTCTTAGACAGGGTGTATTTCGTCATAAAGGAGGCGAAATGACTACCCCACTCTAAGTAGGGGAGGAACTAGGTCATGTGATTAGCGAGCAGGCAAGCAGCAGGGCTGTGTTGCGAGAGGACGATTGTATTATGTTTTTCATCTTCAGACAGTTAACTACAAGCTGAAATACTCTTTAAAATACGGTAAAGTGCGGTCGTAACACGATATTGTAACAGTACGGTCAGACGTGAGGACTTGTTAGTTCGGAGACGATATGGCAAGGTCCCAGATAACAGCGTGCAGTTCAGTACAGTTAAGCACGGTTTGGTCTAGAAAGTGCGTTCTCATGCGATGAAGAATAGCGAGCAGTTTTAGCCTGCGCTACAGAAGTGAACTTAGACTTTCATGCTAATTCGAATGGAACATTCTACGCAGTACAATTCAACCGTGATAGTAGTAGGCTTTTGCAGGACATGTTAACACAAACTGAATGTCTAGTGCGACCAGTTATTACAACTATGTTGTTAGCCAAGGGCATTGCTGCTAACATAGCAGACACTTTAACAAGCTAGGGAGTTGCATTCTAATGCAAGTTGTCAGTGACATTGTGAAATATTTTCTACTGATATTATGCGACATGCTAGTTTGAACACTTCAATTATCTCGAACTTTTATGCATCGAATATCTGTGCCTATAAGCTAAATAATCTTTCACACTTTATGAACAATACATTGGAGGCACAGCTGATAGAATTATTACAGTGGCTACCACGGGGTTCCTAATTCATGAAGAAACGTTCAATCAGTCAAGTGGAAATGACTTAACATTTATTTCTCAGTGACGAAGTGATTATCAGCCGACATTATTAATAAACATTTGCGAACATGCACAAATCCATTGTCTTGCATATCACCTGTTATTCAGACTACAGGGTGTGTTAAAAATTTTGAACATGCAATATAAAATTTGTATTCACGCAACCCAACGATTATAATTGGAAACATTATTTGTGAATTCTGAGTGACATTTCATGTTACCTTTCAAAACCCAGTGGATTTTTTTGAAATTAGTGGAGACTACATCCGAGATGAACACTTTCTGCAGTAATATGGGGTGCTAAGCACAGAAGAGACAGGATGGCGGAGCAGAGTGACGGTTCCGAGTTCTAACCAGGATAGTGAAGATCCCGAGATCTACACTGGGGACAGAAGAATACTGATCCAGGATCCAGGATGAAGAAATAGTCGATCATGCGAGAAATTAATCACGAATATCAGGATTATCGTCGATCTCTAGAATGAATATTCAGGTCATCTGTAATAAGATTATGGTAACGTGAGCGTTTACTTGAATACTATGATATGAATTTACATGGTCATGAGCACACTGGTATATCTTTATGAAAACTTTTTAAAGAATCTTTAATAATATTTTGCGAATTATCAATATGATTTCGCAGATACATGATAGATGTCATGAGAATTTAAGGGGGCATTTCACTGATCTATGCAATGCACCGAGCTTATTGAGTTCTGATTTTGATCATCTTTTACGTCGAGTTGTAGTATGTGATTTTGATAATATTTTTTCTTGATTGAGTATTTGCGGGACTCGATGCCTGCAATCTGGTATTTGATTTTTTCCACAATTCAAGAGGATGTGTGGAGTTGGATATAAGGGATTTTTCGTTTTTGATTGGATGATTTGAACTATTGAATTTAAGGCGCTTTAGCGGACAGTGTCATTAATATTTGACAGTATAGTAGTGGTTGATTCCAGTCCAATGCATTCTATCACCTAGCCATCGTTACAAGGCCTTTTGCCTAGAACTATCGTGTGGCGTTAATCGTCTCACCAGTACTAGGGAAATATCATCTAGCCATCGGTACAATGCCTTTTGCCTAGAGCTATTGCGTGGCGTTAAACATCTAACCTGTACTAGGACACTCATTTTATCATCCGGATGCTATATGGATTGTAAGCGAATTAAACAACAATGAACAAGTTACATATTGGTTGATCTTTAAAAATTATGTTAAAAATACATGTTATCACAGCCACACTTCGTGATTCTTGTGATAGTTCCAATAGATTTTGTGGTGATGTTCCATCTCTGAGAACAGTCAATTTAATATTTTTCTAATGGTTAATTTTACCTTGACCAAGGATTTTGAAGTGGTTAATCTTTTAACATGAATATGAACATATCAGAAATATATCACAGGCAGATATAAAACAGCAATAATCAGTAAATTTTGGTATAACCACAGATTTTGTTTATTAACACAGATTTCAGCAATTTATACAGAGTTATACTACCTTTGAATTTAATTAATACCTGGATTTTATAAATAATTATTTCAGTGATTTACACGTTTTTCAGAGGTCGTCAAACGCCCTCGTTGTGACCATAGTTTTGATGGGTCGACTTTATTGAGGTCTGAAGCCTGTTTTACAGTTTGATGGTGGTTAGTAAATACATTGTCTTGAGGTATTTTGCCATGTGTGTTGAGTAGAGATTGCCACAGTTTGTGAGGTTACCACATTGATATATATGTTGTTGACTGGAGGTTAGTGCAAACCCAGTCTTATTCTTAATTCATGGTATGCGGTGAATAATTTGTGGTGAATTTATGGTAAATTGATGATGTTCAATTGTGAATTAACGAAATGCTTTATGATGTATTAATTCAGAAGGTCATTAGTGGATAATAGTATCCAATGTGAAGAAAATATGGCAATAATAATTTATTTGTATGGCAATTGAGTGCAGTATATGCACAACCATCAAAGTATACGAGTATAATAAAATCTGGCAATACTTTCTTATCAGTATTATAGTAGCTGATAACACTTCTACTTGATCCCCGTTCTTATTCTGGATATTTAAAATAATCCAAGTTGCTTTGATAATAAATGGTTAAATATTACTCTGAATGATATTGGAACAGCTGATCTGACCTGATGAAAATTTACTGAAGTCAAGTAACAGCTGCTTGAGTAATAGATGATATGACAATTTGTTCATAATTTTCAATGTTTTGAAACGCCAGATGATTATAATAAATGATTAAGATGATGTGTAAATAATTTTAGATTATGATGATTTTTGAACAGAATGATTAAGATTAATATAAATAATTATTGATGGTTAAATATTTGAAATTATGACTGATTAAAGTCATGATTGATTAAAATGATTAAAAAATTAATATGATGTATAAATTAATTATGATTAATGATTAAAATAATTAAGTGATTAGGATGATTTGTGATTAAGATTACTGATAATTACATGATAATTTGAATTCATTATGAATAAATCTGAATATGTGGATCAGATAATTTAGAAGTGATGAGTGGATAATTTTGAATTCATGATTTATAATTACAAACTTTATTGGTTCCAATGATGTTGGAAAACCAAGACATTCTATCATTTCATGAAAGCTTAATACGATTTAAATGTAAATATATACGATGCTATTTTAATTCTTCAACGTTCACATGCATGATGTTAATATATTAATGATGATAGGTTTCAGGGTTCACATATGAATCAGTGACGTGTGATAAAGTGCTTCGGTGACCCTGAGAAACCAAGATAAACTTTTAGTTGTTTCTTTGAGCATGTGAACAAAAATATGTGTTAGTCAGGATAGAAATGGGTAGACTTGAACATGAACTCTTGCAACATAACTCTTTATCTACCATTATCCTAGGCTGGATTTTTCTATTTTATGTCTTGTCTCGCCAAAGTTTAATAAACTTTCATTTGTTTGATTTTAAATAATCTCCTGTTGATGTATTTTTTCCAGCCCTTTTCCTGTGTCATATTAAGGCTTCAGCAGGAAGGATGTGGTTTATTAGGAATCCAGGTTTATGGCGCCCTTTTCTTTGCATTATTATTAACTTAAGGCCGTAAGCGACCCAGGGACACTTTGTCTCGTGCTACCCACAGCTGTTTTTGTTTTAATTTCAACTGGATCTCCGACACATTCCTTGCTTGATTGTTGTTTTCTATACTCCTCTGTTTCGGGACACTTTATGTGCGATGCTATGCCAGCTGGGTCATCGCATACCATAGTGGAACGGGCACAGTACTGAGAGAGTAAGGCTCATGGTCGATGGAACTTTTGAGACGTACTGAAGATTCATTTGGATGGAATGACTCAGCAGAGGTTGGAAGGTATGCCAAACCAGGAAGCTCGATTCCAGGCACACATATTTATGCTTTGGGATGTCGGAGGAAGTCACCGCACTGTTTTCAATATGTATAAATTAATAAAATCATTGGTTGTGAAATTATAAAGACATTTGAAATTACCAGGTTATTCCTGTGAATTTTCAACGCTTTTCAAGGAACTTTTGAAAGATTAAACATAGCAAATAAGCAACAGTATATTTAAGAGTCATGGAACGACCTACGTCGTGTACACCATGTGGATAGCCAAGAAGGCAGACGCCATTACGTTTTTACATCGTGCCACGTTTGTAGTGCGTTGCATTTTTTCTACGGTGTCGTGATAAGAAAAGGGAGTAACGAGAAATATCAGGGTAATCTAACACCCGAGTATTAATTCACCCAAATGTTATATTGTTGGAGAATATTTGAGGAGGAAAAGATCTGTTATTTTTGTCTTCTATGACCTATTGGTGAATTCACGCAAATTAGGAGTCGAACGAGGCCTCGCAGGTGGTGCCACGACAAGGAGAAAATTCATTTAGACATTTCAGTGCCTTTGAAAACTTTATTTGGCATGATAAATCTGTGACTTGTTCAAACTTTTTGAAACAAAACTGTGAAAATTGATTATAGGATCGGAATTTTTGACAAGTAATAGAGTCTGTGAAACACGTTGCAGAAGCAACGGTAGCTTCAGTGGCGGAAACTAAAGGGCAATTTTGACTGATCTGCAAAAAGTAGAGTCAGTGTAGACTTCTCACCAGTATAAAACTAAAAACAGTGCTCCAGAGTATCATTATGCTAAAACCAACTATGCCGGATAACCACATGGCGAATTTAACAGTCCTCATGGCAACGATGATGGAGGAGTAGATACCATTTATAATGGGGGAATCCTATACCAGCTGATACCATGAGGAGGAAACGGAAACGTCGTATAAAATGGTTTGAGAACCGAGACCAGGTTCGTACTGTACCATTAATTCATGGCCCGTGAGCCACGAGCTGAGAACCCTCTTAGGGTACTGATCATGAAACCATATGGTGAGCGGCCATTACACCTCAGATGTGGGTCACTCGAGGGTAGCCGATATATCACGAGCGTCTACGAACGCTGGGTAGTAATGAAGAAAAATTATATTATTGGTTCAGGTATCAATGACGTCACAAGACTTGAAAAGAAATATTATAATGTTTTAGAGTAAAATAGAGTGATTTACGGATTGGAAAATATATCAAAAATCTTGCCAGAATACTAGAAAGTGTGTGCAAGCATTCACAACATTAAAAGAAGTCATATATGTATAAAAATGTGTACTAATGACAGTCCTAGCGACGGGTTTTGAACTAAGATACATTAGAGCGGAGGGGGGTTAGCTCTCATGTTGGAGCAACTCTCTTCCACAGGTCAGAACGCAACATGTTTTCGTGCGAGAAATATTTTACGGGAGTGCTAGTCGTTAGACGAGTGAGACAGCAACGGACTCTGATGAAATATTACACTGTGATCTATACTTTGGAACAGTATGCAATACGATAGATGTTAGTGCCGTGTTCGACTCTCAAGCATGTGAGCGAGGTCATTTGCAATGTGCAGTGCGGGAGCGGAATGATATATGAACACGAGGTCCGAGACGCCATTAAAGATCGCTTGTGTTAAACAAGAGTGTATTAAACTTTTGCTGAAGTTTGAAACCACGGACAGCTTACACGATATACAATAATAATGTTATTGGTTCTACGTCCCTTTTAACTGCACTGGCTTTTAGAGACGCCGGGGTGCCGGAATTTTGCCCCGAAAGGGATCTTTAACGTGCCAATAAATCTACTGACACGGCTCCCTCGCATTTGCGCATCCTCAAATTCCAGCTGACTGCGCCAGGTTTCGAACCTGCAACCTTGGGCTCAGCAAGCGAGAACGTTACCCCTGAGCCACGCAGCCAGACACACACGATATACACGGCATGTGTATAGGAACTACGCCCTTCCCAAGTGACATGTTTAAAATGCAGGCGTCAGGGGGAGGAATGAACAGTAGTTTGTGGTTATTAACATGCGAGGCTAACTCATGACATACGCACTGCACTCACAGCATGGTAGATGTTACCAAAGGTGGCCGCATTCTAAATGTGTTTCAGGAACACGCTATTCTCGCATAAGATGGAGCAATCTTTAGAGAACATGCTTTTCACATCTCCAGCTGAGATGTGCCTGACACATGGTTGCCATCGAATATCTCTCCGTTGCCACATACAGTTACTATTTTCCGTCCGGAGACGCGAATACGTGGACTGTGTTCGCGAGGACAATTTGTGCGTGAAGCGACCGCGTGAACAGGGCTTGGAGCCTGCTTGTAGTAAGGAGGTCCCAGGTTCGACACCCGGAACGCCCATGGAGGAGTAGTATGTCCTGGTGAAGTGCATAGTGGATTACTACGACATGATAATATCCTTTTTTGATCATCGCTACGAAGCCTGGCAGAAGGTAGAACACTTTCAGATTTATGAAGTAGTGGCTGGTGGGGTATTTGAAAGTACCCATGGTTGCCATAGTTTCATTAAATTGTAGCATTGTTAGACAGAAGTTTAGGTTCGATGCTCTATCGTCTCTGACTTCTTGGCTAATCTGGATTTTGATTTGGGATAACCAAATGCATCCAATTGCGTAGTCTGGTAACTATATTTGATTCTAGTAGTTTTATTGGAGTAATTAATGCACATTTTTATTTTTCGCGAAGAATCATCATAGGAGAAGATCTATATTTTGATAGAGATAGGAACTATTTCGTGCATAATGCACATTCTTATTTTTCGTGCACTGGAGCACTTTGATATTTTGACAGGATTATGAAAGCGTCTTTGATACACTTAGACGTGTGCTATGTTGATTCAAATGATTTTCTGCTTGAAGAAGCTACATTAAATAAAGAAATTCGGAACTACATTTTCTTAAATGTCATTTGGACATAGAAGTTTTCTGAATTTGGATTAGTGGATAACATGATTTTTTTTATTCTTTCTGGAAGACGTCATAATTCTCTATAGAGCGAGAGAGGGATTACCAATGCTGCCTAATGAAACAATAGGTCTTAAATATTCAGCTATTTACTAGATTCATGCTGTAGGTAGTATTGCTACATCATTCTCGAGTTCACCTGAGAGGGGGGGGGGGGAGGGGGGAGTCTTCATAATTAGTTGTATTTGATCAATTTTCACGTTAATCCCGATTACATATTTCTCATGACAAGAAGTTGAAGCATTCTTTATGCTGTTAATACTTATTATTATACGATTTTTGGAAGAGCTTATTGGCAAGCATCAACGCTCAGTTATTTATAAATCCTAGTCTAGACTTCAAGGAAGTCTCGAGTAATATTAAAAATCTTTGTAATGAATAATGTGAGGCAAAGCTTAATTATTAATAGGGTCATTTCATTGACATTTCTGACTTTCGACACTAGTGTTATTTACTGCAGTATACTCATTCACGTTGTAGGTGAATTATTTTAGTGCAGCACTCAGGTGCAGTGAAGATGAGTGTAGGATCTATTTGGTATAGGGTCACCAGCAAGGAGGTGCACTCATCATCGAGCATTATTTTGATAAATGCTGTTATAATCTTGAGATTGTGTGATTATACACAATGAGCTTAATTAAAGTCTATCCTTTTGTGGTATTTTGGGACCAGATGTTTTTGTTTGGCATCTGTGTATGATAAGCACCTTGATATATTTATGAACTGAGTAAAACACTGTGTCATGAATGTCATTATGTTGATGGAATTAACCCAGTAAAGTAATTTACATTGTGAACAGATTCATGATAGCATTCATATGAGTATATTTTTATTTACCTGGATAAACATATCCTCACTTCTAATTAACTTGATTGTTCGTTAGATTATATCACGAATTAGAAACACTATACCTGATCTTTGACATGTAAATTTCGAATTGGAAGGTCGAATCAAGTCTCATAATTTACACAGTAGGTGTAAATCGATGAAAAGTATAAAATGTAAATATTTAATTTATTGTTGAATGATAAGATTGAAATATGATAACTATGATAGCTGTGTCGATTTTATTATTGCATCGTCGACGACCAATTGCAAGCAAACGATCTGATTTATATTAATTTTTTTGATGTGAGTGTGTCGATATGAACACGTGATTTCTTGCCATAGTTATAGGCACTACCAGTATCTGTTACTGGCATTTAGTATTTTACCCTAGTTTTGAGGGGTAATTCTCTCCTTTCACAAGGAATGTTAGGAAGTTATACCTTTTTTCTGAATAAATTAAATTTCATTTTAAAATTCTTCTGTGTGATAATTTAAACAGGTGATGGAAGATAGTATTAGGAAGGCCATCGCTGGGTATTTCGGATTAGTCCACTCTTCCGAGGTGCTCCATTCGTGGAAAGCTCTTTTTCTCTGAGCTATTGTGTGATTTTGGCCATGGTCTTACCTAATGCCATCTTATATAATTGTGTCCCTATTACCCCATTCACATGTTGGTTGGACTTGGGTTTTCTTTAGCTGGGGATTTTCTGGTTCTACGATCCGGCTGTTTTCGTGGGATTCAACAGGTGATGGAAGGTAATTTCGGGCTCAGTACCGAGGACCATTTTCCCTAAATCTTCAGCTACGGTAATGTGAGTCGTACAAAATCCATTATGTACGGTAGAATTGTTGGTGGAGCTATTAGAGAAGTAATTTGACCGCTCAAATGCACAATTGGACAGGCAGGGTAGTTTATTGTAGATATTTATTTCTTATTTTCTTTAGACAGAAGTTGGTCTATATTATGGCTCAAAATGTATATAATGAATAACCACGATAGCATTTAGGAGCCCATCGTATCATTTAAAAACACCAAAGTCAGATAGGGGTGTTTTATCTTCGATCATATATATTCTTTGGCAAGACATATCTACCGGATGGCAAGACTAGACTACAAGATGAACCAACCGGACACAATAAGAACCTCCATCGTATCATTTCGAACTACTTTGTCAAGGAAGACAAGTATTATATCTACGTTTTACTATTATTTGCAATTCATAAACATTTTGGTTGGACCTGCGATCTTGCTACAGTGCAAGGAGACGTAAGATGTGTGTGAAAATTGAATGTGAAACAGGACATGTGTTAGCCGGACAGCAACTAGAACGTATTTTGTTAATCTGAAGTATTTACAAGGCAGTGGACAGGCAAGACCGAGACCTTGAAAATGATTGCTGGCGAGCTAAGCCAGTAACGTCAGGCGATTGAAAAGTATTGATTATTTGAAATTATATAAGCGAGTGGAATGTTACATTTCTAGCAGAGAGCTGCATGTTAACATATGATACGTAAATTCATGCTACAATTGTCAGAATACATCTGTTTATTAAGATTACTTGGGAAATATTCAAGCCACACTTTCCAGAGCTAAGAACAGCTGTTTTATGGTAGCCATTTGTGGAATGTTGTAAAGACCAAAGATTGTATAAGGTTAGGGCCTTATTAATGTGTGTTTATTTAGAGGTATTTTCCCATGAAGCAGACATGGGTCGCTCTTGATGAGGTGTATTTGAGGCGGCAGATGATAGGTTTATTTCACTGTTGGCCATTAATTATGCGAGCGTTAGGGGCCGCAGATATTATTGCCATTAGGACACGTTTTAGCGGTGACTGACGTGTACTGTGTGTTTTGCTCACTGGTATTTATGATATGAATCGAGACAGCGACTTTTGCTCTTCGATGTTGGTATTTATATGGTCTGATGAATATTATTATATTATAATTAAAACACTATGAGGGCTAAGTAAAATCAACTAAACAGATGGATAATAATCATGGAATAGATATATTCTCAAGTACACAAATAATTAAATAATTGAATTACTAAATAATTTTCTGATATAATTTAAAATTCTTTTTGTCTAGTTTGGATTTGATCTTTGATTTTCACCTATTGGTGATGCCTTTAGGTACAATATAGAATGAGCTGACACCTTTGGAGCTGCAATTGCAATTTCTGGAGCGAACCCTTGGAAGTCCCGATTTTGGCAATAAGTAACGTTAGCCGTGATTGTAATCACGCTGTTGCCAACCTAACTACTACACATAGATGATGGTCATCTGCAAACAGCCGATGATTCGCGCATGGAGGGCGCGAATTGCGGAACCATAGGGGGGTCTGATATTTTGTTTTATTGTTGTTGTTACCTTTATTTATTAATGTCTTTGATAATTGATTTTGTTTGCTTGAAAATCCAATTGCGTATTAGCTTTGTTTTTTTTTCCTTTGGATTGGCGTGTCTCGCCTATGTCTATAATTCAGATAGGGTTAAATAGAAATTGTGAATATAACAATAAATGTAAGGGATGACACCAACGTAACTTATTGTTGTAGTAAATATAAATGATGTTCTTTGATTGTCGGCGTTTAACATAACTTGCTTAGCAGTTGATTCAGGGATGTGATTATTAGTATTATTAATGGAATTTGTAATTGCTTAGGGTTTTATTAAGTGTCATTCCCTTAGCTTGCTCTTGATATTTTGTAATAGGACTTCACGAGAGTGGAATTTAAATTCAGGACAGTGATAGATCATTTTTATAGCTTTGCGGACTAGCCGATTTTTACGCTCGTAAGTAGGTTAGGGATTTGTTGATTTTGAATAAACTTACGAAATATATTTTAAGACTGGACTTTTATTTTTTGGCTTTGTTTTTTTAAGTACTTCTTGGGCTAGTTCCTAACATTCCCATGTCTCATTTAACACCGCTATGACCCCGAGATTACTAGTCCCGTGCGGGCTTGTCTGAGAATGTACTTCCAATCCAATTAAATATCAAAATTTGAAGAATTTGAAATCAAATATTAATATTGATGGAGGAAAGATCGCATCCCTGTGCGATATCAAAAATCGAAATTCAAATGTTTAAATATGTATCGTAACGCACTCAAGATTATTTTTTATCCACTTTCCTGGACTTGCTTTCTTAACATTTGACTTAATCCCATTTACAATGAATTATTCACATCATATTCATTTTAAATATTTCAATCGGTGAATTGTTTATATTTTTATATCATAATAGTATTACATCAATTCACCCACATAAATCATACAATTAATTTGACAATATTTTAATTTTACATGATCCATTAATTATTTATTTTTAATTGTTTCTCCAGTTTTCATATTAATTGAACTAATTATTTCTCCAGTAATAGATTCCATAAATAATTTTATTTAATTTAATAATCTAGTTAATCACTTAATTTAATTTATGTAACCAGTCAATTATTTAATTCCATCTAATTCTTCAGTTAATTAATAACAATATATCGGATTTGTGCACACAATATTCAACCATTCCACTCACTATTAAATGATGGGTTCCTTATCAACAAATTAACAACAGTAATTATTACTCAGTACAAATTAATTTTTCCGCTGTATTTCCTTCTTTAAATCATTTTTCGGACATACGGCAAGTTTCAACAACCCTAGAGCATGGCTAACAACGTCGCACACAAGCGGGTTCGAAGAATGGGTAGGTAAAATTGATCAGAACTATGAACTGAATTCTACTGTTCTACCAGTTGCTACACAAAATGGGGCAACCATTCGGTTTTACTCTTCCTCATATAAATGATCATCACTCTTTCTCACAATATTATATTCTTTTAACATATCGGGCAATTATTCCCAGCGGCTGACGCATCAAGTCCACAAATTTCAATTAATTTTTTTAATGTCAGTTCACCAACTCCATAACCAATTCCATATTATTTATTGCATTACCAGCAAGTCACATGCTTGCATTAACTCAAGAGCCTCACTGCTCCATAAACAACTTCTAAAAATTCCGTCATCGCATAGCTGTTTGTGATTAACGTATTTCTTTCCTTAGTTCATACAATATTCAGTCATTTCACGTTTATCTTTCGGCCATTACGTAAACAATTTTAGATCCCTACATTATCCGATTTTATCTGCTCGCAACAAAAGCTTCTCTTTGCTACTAATGTGCAATATTGAAAACTGGAGAAAAGAGAAACTGGATCGTAGTTCAAATTCAAGTTGTTCGAAACTGTTCAAAAGTTACCCAATATTATTCAAACATATACAAAAAAGATTATTATCCAAAATGTATTCAAAAATCATCATTGTTATTATTATTTACTATTTCCTAAATGGAGGTATAGAATGAATTATTTCAACTGCCCAAGCTCGATTCAAGAAGAGAACAATAAAATCCATTCCTAGTTTTCATCAGATATGCAAATCTAAGGCTGATGACCTTAATTGAATTCGTAGAAAAAAAACTAGCTCAGCTGACCTACAACTTTGGTTCGGAGACTCAACGCATGACAAATGTAGAATCGTAGAATGCGCAAAAAATATATAATGCGTAGATATTCTCAATAGCTTCATTCAAATATAGAAAATAGTGTTGATATTTCTCTGAGAAAAGAAGATTCCAAATGCATAGTGCTAAATATTGAAGTTCTTGATGAATCTTCCAGTGTTTAGTCCAACGGTTCGATGCTTCTAGGTTTTCCCATCGCTCACTCCCGTCAAATGTCAGTAGTCAATCGCGTATCAACCTCTATGTCTACTCGCAATACACTTAGGGACATATATTTATAAACACGAATACTTGTCCATAAACGGCACGTCTAACTCCGCGTGCTACCGGCATTATAGCTTGTGCTCTCGAAGACATAGTGGTTTCACCCCACTCACTCCATGGTTTCAGTCCAGCATTAATTTCTAGTACAGCTTCGACGGATACCTTGAATTGATACACATACTGTCTTTCCAATGGTTCAAATTCAAAGATTCTGACGTAGGAGCTCAACCTAACTGGGTAGGAAATATGCTTCCCTACGACACGCTAGGCAATGCCAGGTCCCAATCGTTGACTAGTTTCTGTGGTCGGGTAACAGAAAATGTACTAGCACAAATCTGTGAACAGATAGGCCCCGCTACTCTGAATCCTATCTGGATAAGGAATATGCTTGCCCCACGACACACTAGGCAATGCCGTGTCCCAATCGATGGCTAGTATTTGACCATGTAGACTGGTATTCCGAAGAAAAGTAAAGTATGTAAGTCCAGGCGGACCATAACAATTATCGAGTCAACGCACGGCGCTGACTGTTCGTAGATAATCGTACCTGATTTGTACAACAGTAACAAGTACTGTAGCAAGGTAATGTTTGGAACTTAAGGTTTGGTTTTCAATCTCTGGATAAAAGTGATGAGCATCCACTCCCAGAGTAACCTTGCTCAACACTTTTATCCCTTCGGCATTCGAAACGTGTTTTTCAATGCAAAGTTATTCGGTGGGCTAATACTCGTTGGAAGTATCAACGAACACCAACAATACGGGTTATGTGATTGGTCAAAATTGAATTCTCAACGGCAAACACTCCTGTGAACTCTTGCGTCAACTGATTGAAACACAAACCACATAGTTTTTAGTCTTCGTATCAGTATTTAAATAATGATATGCTTTAATCTGGCACATTGTAACCAGTCGGCAATTCCGGTATTATGTTTCTGCACAATGGCTATTCAGATATTAACCCACATTGCGGTAAAGCAGTAATCAAAATTTTATATATCGATGTGTTTATACGGGAACTGGGCTAGCCTATCATAGACCACTGTACGCATTCCCTTCACTGCCAAGTTGGCGTATTCGTAAAGAATTTAAACTCAATTCCACCCAGGAACATTACCGAAAGAAAGCAAAATAATAATAGAGCATAAAATATTACTTCCATTATATCACCGGTACTGTACCCGAATTACGGATGTCTCCGTGATACAATTTTTGTATTATGGACAGCCGAACGCATATTTTGAAGTTTTGAACAGCGCGCTGAGTGAGCTCGTTCGCCACGCAGATAAGAGGTTGCGCCAGGAAGGAAACCTGTGTCGCCGACGGAAGAATCTACGAAACGTATTGATGGTAATAAGGATTTTGTATATTTGAGGACTGAAACCGATCAAGGATTATTGGCTATGGATTCCTATTAACGCCAAAAGAAGTTTTAAGCAAATCAGCCAGTATTGTGGAAGATATGCGGATTTTTATAAAAAGCGCACTTTATGAACCGACCATACGAAGAGCAAGGCGTGCACGCTTGTTTGCAAAGCCAGCGACACTTCACTTCGGGTTTGGAACCATATATAAAGAGGAACTTCCAAGCACTCAATGAGTTATTCTTACTTCAGCCAGCGAAGTTACAGTTATACTGTCCGTCTACGTCGTGTTACGATTGCCAGTCTGTTATGCTGTCAGTATTTTCTTCGATGCTAAGACTTAGTCTGTGGAGACTATGTTGGACTTCACCATTCTACAAAATGCAGTGGACAGGCACTTGTAATATTCACGGAATACCAGTCAGGAGTTTTTGGAAACTTAGTCTATGGGGCCTGGGACCATCTGTCTGGTACAGATTGCGTGGGGGAATATCCTTACCCAGTTAGAGGAGATTAGAGGGACCTATCCGCAATTGTGGATACGGCTTGATGCATTCCTCGTTACCTGCACACAGGCTAGTCTACGTAAGCGAGACCGACTTTGCCCAGCGAGTCGTGTTTGGAGCATATCCTGTTACTCGCATAGGGATTATCTTCGTACAGGCATCTACGAAAATTCCAAAACTCCATGATTATAAGAGTATGTCCGTTGCAGACGAGTTACTGTTGTCAAAAACTGTCATAGTTAGTTAAAGACGGAACACTACATTTTGAACTGCATAATGAACTTTGAGAAAATGGAGAAGTTGTGTGAAACGACGGAACTATTTTCTATGACAAAAGTCATAATGTCTAACGATCGTGAATATAATCGTGATTTTATAAATGCGTGAGTTTGTACGCGAATATGCATAGTTAAATCAAGAGTGGATAGGATGATGGTGGACCCCGAAGATGAAACAGATGGTGACGCAGATGACCAAGGGGGAGGTTGGCATACCAATGGAAATTTGGGGAACCCATTGGACTATGACGTCAGCCGAGGACACGCATTGCCATAAACCGCAGAGGAATAACGTGAGCTGAACTCTGAACATGTATTATTACTAGTTTGGTGTAATTGAGAATTCATTCATTCATTCATTCATTCATTCATTCATTCATTCATTCATAATATAAAATATCAACACTAGCTACGCTTCAAATCGACGATTATGTTCTTACGTTACGATTAGTTGGATGAGTAACGACTAGTGTTTTCTAGTATGAATTTTGCTTTAGAGATGTTTATACCAGCGATAGATTTTCTGAGTGACACGATGACGTCATTTACTTTAGAATATAAATGCTTATGTAGTATCGGAGAAATCTTATATAATTCAAATTATTCCTATATTCAAATAATTCAGATAATGTAAATAATAATTTAATTGCCGAATGACACCATTTACATATCTACTACGAAATATTAATAATAATCATAAATAATTTTGTTAAATATTATAAATAATTATTTAAGTTGAGGGTTTAATAATTTGTAAGATTGCAGTGTTCAGATATGTTTCCAAAAAAACTGTGATTGGTTAAATAAATATTTATATTTATGGGCAATATAAAAAAGTCAGACATTGATGTATTTAAAGATGACACATTTCTGACGACATACATATCTCGAGACCAAGGGCGCCTCCTTCCAAAGGAACTGTGAAGACTTCTTAACACCATTTATTGCTAGCTGGAACTTTTAAGGAGCTGGCTCTTCAAGGATATCTCTTCAACATTCTTTTGAGATGATATGTTACTTTTATGTAAAATTCTAATTTTACTATTGTTCTTTTATTCAAGCGTAATTTTTATTTCAAGCTCATCTTCTCTCCAGTCAGAAGCAAACATTTTCATTGGTTTCTCTTTAATCAGGGTTTCTGTAATCAGACCTTTACAATTTGTCATATTCAAAACTAATCATTTCTGCTATAAGCACTTATGTGCATTTTGTTTAATGCGTTATCAATCTGCAATTTAGCAATACATATTATTATCTAACTTTTTGGTTTTCTAATGATGTACCTCAATGCCCACTACCCCGCACCGCTTCAGTTTATTAGTTCTTTCACAGTAGTTATTTTGTCCAGGCTCACGCCTGATGCGTTCTCCCTTATGGGAAAGATTTAGGGCAGATCTTTTCTCCATAAATTTGTTGCCACAACCCTGGGATTTAAACCATTTCAAATATTGCATACCAGAAATCAAAAATAATATTAATGCTTAAGCTGTATTTTAATGTATTAATACATGTGTATTTTTCAGCATAAACTTGAGTTTAACAACAGCAGAGAAGAATTGTGGACGGTGCGAGTTCTCTCTCCGGTGGGGTCTACTTCAACTAACGTAAGAAACGCAAGTTAAATAAAGGTGGTGAGTTTGCTCCATTTTTCAATATGCCTGTTGATAATACAAGCATTAATACTCGTGCCTCATATTAGGGCAAATTAACCCATTTTAGAATGTTTTCACAGATCTTACAGAAAAGCAACGTAACTTAGATCTAATCTCTCAAAGATTCAAAAACTATGAGCAAGCCTTTGAAATATTCGATGAGATTCAATGCAGTATTGAAATTCAAAGCCCCGACCAACAGAGTGATCGTAATAAAACTGAACGTATTTACTACCAAGGCTTTGCAGAAGCAAAAAGCTTACTTGGAACTTAAACACTAGTGGCTAAGAAAGAAGATTTAACCCCTCAGTTTCTACCTCCGCACCTAACCGCGTAATCCAACCGAAAATTGAATAACCCACATTTCGTAGCGATGAAAGTTTATGGGAACCATTTTTTGAATTGTTAACTTCATTAATTCATGACAATGAAACCCTTCCGTTGATACAATAGTTCCATTATCTGCGCTCAGCCGTTCAAGGTCAGCCGCTTAAGCTCATTCAGGCACTCGCCCAGGCAAGTGACAATTACGAGGTCGCTTTAGAATTGCTCAAATATCGTTACGGAGATTCAAGGCTTAGGATTCAAAGACACATACAAGCTTTGCTTAAACTTCCTAATGTTCAATCTGACAATGTTATATCCCTTCGCAATTTATTTGATAAAGAGGAGCTTCACATTCGTGCTTTGGCGTATCTAGGTCAGCCTGTGGAATTTTGGGATTTTGTTCATAATTCATCTTGTTTCTACCAAATTCGATTATGCTAACCTAAGTGCTTGGGAGATGGAACTATCTCAGCATTCGCAATGCACTTACGAGGCCCTTGTTAAGTTTATAAAGGCCAGGTGCAAAGTTTTGTCCACTATAGTCTGCCAAAAAAGTACTGCTATTTCCGCGAAAATTTCTTCAAACCACAAGGTTCAAAGAGTTTTGAGGTCTCACGCCTTAGCCGCACATATTCAATCGCCTAATAAGATGCAAAGTTGTGTTTTATGTCAACAGTCACAACACTTATATCAATGTTCCAATTTCAAAGCCTTGTCTGTGGTCGAGAGACGCAAAATACTAGTTTAACATAAACATTGTTTGAATTGTCTTTCAAGAGCACATTCTTTGAATAAATGTTGTTCCGAACGCCTGTTCTTTGACTGCAAAGCCAAGCATCATACTTTATTACATAGACATGAGAAACCGCGATCAGCAGCCCCTAGCTGTTCTTCTCAAAAGCTTTAGTCTGAAATTCCTTCTACTAGTGCTCAGTCGTTTACTGAAAGCTCCACTTCCTTTAGTAAGGTTCAAGTATTGCTTTCTACTGTGCAAGTCTTACTCAAGAATGCACATGGTAAATGGATTACGGTTCGAGGGTTACTAGACAATGCTACCACTAAAAACTTAATAAGTGATCATTTAATTCGTAAATTAGGTCTGAAAAAACATCCTACTTCAATAGAAGTCACTGGAATTAATCGTTCAAAGTCCAAATCCTTAAGTTTCGTCAAGGTCGACTTAATGGATTCTCATAATTTTGGCGCTCGTTTTCAATTATATTGCTTAACGATTAATTCTATACGCAATCAAACTCCTTGCTCTTTTTTCCCAATTCATAACTGACATATTCCGCATTTCATAAAATTTGCTGATCCACGTATCAATGAAAGGTTGCCTGTTGACATTCATCTCAGTTCTAGCATTTTCTGGCAATATTTGCATTCTGAGAAAGTCAACGTTGCTCCTAGCGTCTTTTTTGCAAAACTATCTTCGGATGGATTGCCACGGAACAAATACATCGCAGTCCTGTTCAGTCTGTTTCAACCTGTTATCATGTTCATGCCGATTTGGGCCATGACTTGATAAAATTTTGGGATATAGAAAATGTTCAAGCCGCAACGCCTCTTTCCCCGAATAACGACATTTGCGAAAAGCTTTTTCGTGAAAGTACTATTCGTACCTTTCAAGGTATATTTATTGTAACTCTTTCTCGAATTTCTGATCCCCCTGTCATTATTGATTCTTACTCTAGAGCGCTAAAAGCTTTGTTCGCTGCCGAAAATCGCTTCAAGCATGATAAAGTGAAAACGCAGTACACCTCTTTTATGGAGGAATATAAGTCTGCTGACCATATGGAAGTGATTTCCAGAATTGAGGATGAAAATAATCCTTCTAAAAACATAGTTTATTTAAACCATCACGCTGTCTGGAAGAACCCTTCCAATCGGGAACAGATAAGGGTGGTATTTAATGGTTCTGCTCCTGACGTCAATGGCATTTCGCTCAAAGACGCTTTGCATTCAGGACCCGCAATTCAGAATGATCTTACTTCTGCCTTATTGAACTTTCGTCATTACCCAATTACAGTCTTAGCTGACATCAAGCAGATACATAGACAAATTTTGGTAAACCCCGAGCAGCAGGATTTGCAAGGGATTTTATGGCGAGACAAACATTCAAAACCCATTAAAATATTTCGCCTAAAACCGTAACTTATGGCCTAAAACCCTCTTATTTTCTCGCAATTCGCTCTCTGCATATGCTGGCTGAACTAGATGGTCATCAGCACCTTCCTTTAGCCTCTGAGATATATAAAATTATTTTTATGTGGATGATTTCCTCCACTCTTTTTCTAATTCAACAGATGCTTATCTTATTTTTGAAGACCTTAAATCTCTGTTGTTTGGAGGTGGTTTTCCGCTCCACAAGTGGAACTCAAATTCAACTGAATTGTTGTTAAAATTTCCATCTGACTCATTCACCACTGAGTTAATTTAGCTGCCTATTGAGGAAGCTACCATGAAAGCACTAGGTATCCTTTGGTCCCCTTCTTCTGATTATTTTCCATATAAGGTTCAGTTATCGAATTTGAATCATCAAACTAAAAGGGAAGTCTTATCAGAAATAGCCAGGATCTTCGACCCCCTTCAGTACCTAGCCCCTGTTTTAATTATTGCAAAAATCCTTAAGAAACGGCTCTGGTTATTGAAATCAGGATGGGATGAATTAGTATCCACTCCCTATCTGAAGGAATGGATGGAATATCGAAACAGCTTATCTGATCCTTCAAAAATTATTTTTCCCCGCCTTTCAATTTCAGACCCCATGTGTCAATCCCTTGAATTGCACATTTCTGAGGACAGTTCCGAGAAAGCCTATGCTTGTTGTGCGTATATAGTAGGACGTCGTTCCACCACTTCTAGTGGATTTTCAAATTTGATTTGTGCTAAATCCACTGTTGTTGTTGTTGTTTGAGTCTTCAGTCTTTTGCCTTATTTGATGCAGCTATCCATGCCTCACGGTCCTGAGAAAATCGTTTCATCTCTACATAGCTACCACACCCTACGTCCGAGGCAATCTGTTTAACATATTCTAACCTTGGTCTACCCCTACAGTTATTGTCCTCAACCCTTCCCTCCATAACTAAGTTTGCTATTCCTGTGTGTTTTAGTATGTGTCTTACTAACCTATCTCTTCTCTTCATTAGCAGTCGCCAGAAACATCTCTCCTCTCCCACTCGTATTAATACCTCTTCGTTTGTAACCCTATCTACCCATCTGATCTTCATCATTCTCCTGTAACACCACAGTTCAAATGCTTCAATTCTCCTCTTTTCTGCTGCACCAATAGTCCAAGTTTCACTTCCATTGAGCGCCACGCTCCAGAAAAAGGCTTTCAAAAATGACTTCCTAATACCTAAATCTATATTCGATATCAACAGATTCCTTTTCTGTAGAAATGCTTTCCTTGCCTGAGCCAACCTACTTTTTATATCCTCTTTGCTTCGTCCATCACTGGTTATTTTGCTTCCTAAGTAACAGAAGTCTCCTACTTCCTTCAGCTTTTCACCTGCCAATTTGATGTCCATAGAGGTTTCTGAATTATTTCGGCTGTATTCCAGTATTTTTGTTTTACAATTATTAATTTTCATCATGTATTCTTTCCGTAAGACCGAGTCCATATCATTCAAAAACTCATTCAAATCCTCAGGCGTGTCAGCCAAGATGACGATGTCATCAGCAAATCTCAGAGTTGAAATTATTTCTCCTTGATTCTTCACTCCCACTTCAAATATTTCTCCAATTTCCTTCATTGCTTGTTCAATGTAAAGATTGAAAAGTATGGGTGATAAGTTGAAGCCTTGCCTTACACCTTTCTGAATACCAGATTCTCTCTCATGTCCTTCAGCTCGAATGACTGCTGTCTGGTTTCTGTATAGATTGTATATCACCCTCCTCTTTATTCCGATAGATTTCAAAATGTCAAATAATTTTGTCCAATGAACGTTATCAAGAGCCTTTTCTAAGTCTACAAATGCCATGAACGTTCTCCTATGTTTCCTTATTCTGCTTTCCAAAATCAGCCTAAGACTTAGTACAGCTTCCCTTGTTCCTACATTTCTCCTGAAACCAAACTGGTCTTGACACAACTCCGTTTCTATCTGGCTTTCCATCCTTTCGTAAATTATTCTAGACAGGATCTTTGAAGCATGAGTAATCAAGCTGATTGTACGGTAATCTTCACGTCTGTCAGCTCCCACTTTCTTTGGCATAGGGATAATAACATTCTTCTTGAAATCAGGGGGTACCTCACCTGTCTCATAAATCCTACACTCCAAGTGAAATAACATGATCCGACCATCATCTCCTATGCAGCGTAGCAAGTCAATCGGTGTATCATCTATGCCTGGTGTTTTGTTCCTGCTTAAGTCCTCCAATGCTCTGTCAAATTCTGATCTCAATATTAAAACTCCTCTTGCATCCTCATCAATTTCCTCCTCCCTTTCCATTACATGATTCTCAATCTCCTTTCCCTTGTACAAACACTCTATGTAAGCTTTCCATCTCTCAAACTTTTCTTCCCTATCTGTTAGGGGCTTTCCATTTGTGTCCATAATATTACATCACTTGGTCTTCTTTTCCCCAAAAGTACTCTTAATCCTTCGATAAGCTGTGTCTACTTTTCCTAATTTCAGACAATTTTCTATACTTGCACATTTCTCTTTCAACCATTCTTCTTTCGCTTCCTTGCACTCCTTGTTAACCTCATTTCTCCGACGTCTGTATTCTGCTTTCCCCTTTTCATCTCTTACATTCTTGTGTTTCCGCCTTTAAACCATCAATTCTAGTATATCCTGAGTGATCCATGGCTTTTTACCAATTCCTTCTTTCCTACCAATGTTTTCTTCTTCGGATTTTGTTATTTCATTCTTCAAAAGTGCCCATTCGTCTGCAATTGAAGTTTGTTAGGGGTTTTCATTAGTCCTTCCTTTATACACTTCGTGAATCTTTCATTTACATCCTTCTCTTTCAGTCTGTCTTTTGCCCACCTTTTTGGCTTTTGACTTTGCTTCAGTTTCTTCAACTTTAATCTGCATTTTATAACAACCAGATTGTGGTCAGATTTTATGTCAGCACCAGGATATGTTTTACAATCCAAAATCTGGTTTCGAAACGTCTGCTTGACCATAATGAAGTCGATTTGGTAACGCCCTGTATCTCCTGGTCTTATCCATGTGTATATTATTGTATTGTGGTTGTTGAATAAGGTGTTAGCTATGACCAACTCATGCTCGGTGCAGAATTCCATCAGCCTGCTTCCTCGATCATTCCTTTCACCTAATCCGAAATCTCCTACTATCTTCCATTCTCTCCCTTTTCCTACCACAGCATTCCAATCTCCCATTACTATATCATTTTCATCACCCTTGATATACCTCAGAATTTCATCTATTTCTTCGTAGAACTTTTCAACATCTTCATCATCAGCTTGACTGGTAGGCATATAGACTTGTACCACTCTGGTGCTCGTAGGTTTAGTATTGATTTTTGCTACAATAATACTTTCACTGTATTGCTCATAATATTCCACCCGCTGTCCATGTTTCCTACTCAATATGAGACCAAATTCAAAGTATCTCCGCTTAAGTCAATCTCCTTGACGTGACTTGAATTGTGTGCCGCCTTAAAGGCCGCTGAATTGTCTGTCAAACTAAACAAAAGTCTGAACGTACAATTTTCCCGTACGTGTTTTTGGAGTGACTCCTCGGTTGTTTTGGCTTGGCTTTCGAAACCCTCCTCTCATTGGAATACCTTCGTTTCTAATCGTGTTTCCAAAATTCAGGAAGTCTCCCACTCAGAGGGGTGGTGTCATGTTCCTAGTAAGGAAAATCACGCAGATATCATATCTCGTTGCTCTTCGCCCACAAAATTGGCTTCTTTTGATTTATATTGGCAAAGGCCGCCATGTCACTTGCAAAATTCCGCTTTCTGTCCTGGTCTTTCATGTAATATGTTGACAGAAGTACCAGAAACGTGCATTGTTCTCGCTTCCTCTTATGTTGCTTCGGTTACGATTAGTCTTTTTCAGCGCTATTCCTCATTCTCTAAATTAATTCGGGTAGTAACATACCTCTTTCGCTGGAAATATTTTATAATTAATCAGCCTATCAAGCCTCAAAGTTTTCTTACTACAGTAGAGCTGGAATTCGCAACGCGAAGAATTCTACTGCTAACCCAACAGGAGGTGTTTCTTCCGAAAGGCAAATGCTTTCAATTGGTCAAGATTAACCCAAGTCTAGTCGACTTTTAGACCTTACTCCCTTCCTTGATAAGGATGGTTTGATAAGAGTAGGAGGTAGATTGTTATTTTCGACCTAATCTGATGAAAAAAGCGTCCTATAATTCTTCCGTCAAACATCAGGTGACCGCTCTCATAATTCGGAAGTTTCATTACCAGCATTTATATGCGGGAACTCGTAATTTGTTGTATTTGATTCGGTAACACTATTGGCTCATCAATGGAGCTCATCAAGTGTCATCTGTAGTTCGCAAGTGTATACCTTGTCTTAAGGCGAAACCGCGTCCTATCACTCAGATTAAGGGTCATCTCCCTTCTTATCGTTCTGAGCCTAACAAGCCCTAGGCTTTTACCGGTATTGATTATTCCGGTCCTTTTAGCTATCAAGTGAAATCTCCTACGTCTATACGCAAGGTGTTGGACAAGTTATACATAGCTTTATTCGTTTGCATGATTACAGGAGCCATTCATCTCGAATTGGTAACCAATGCTTCCTCTTCATACTTTTGGCCGCCTTCTCTAGGTTCACCGCTTGACGAGGTGTTCCTTCTGAAGTTTTTTCAGATAATGCGATAACTTCTACCAGTGCTTCCGATCTTCTATGAAAGTTACTTACCTCTCCTTCCTCTAAGGAACAGCTTTCGAATTTTTCCTACATTAAGGGTTTCAAGTGGCATTTCACCCCCCCCCCTTACGCTCCTAATCACGGTGGTCGTTGGGAATTTTGCGTGAAGCTCACTAAGAGGCAATTACGGAAAACTCTTGGTCCTCCAGTACTTTCCTATGAAGAATTTAATTCCTTCATAATTCAGATAGAAGGAATTGTTCAATCTAGGCCTCTTACTCCCTTATCCAATGATCCTAATGATCTTATTTCATTAACGCCTAGTCATTTTTAATTGGTTGCGCTTTAGCCTCCACTCCTTCCTTGTTGATTCGGCGCTTTGATATCAATCTACTTATTTATTGGAGAAAGATAGAAGCTTTCCGTAATTCCCTTTGGCGTCGTTGGAAGCTGGATTATCTCCGTTTCCTTCAGCGGAGGGAGGAGTGGCACCTTTCTCATCCTAATGTACGTGTGGGTGACATGGTGCTCCTTCGGAACCCCCACTCCTCCCCTCGTATGGAATCTTGGCAGAGTGACCCAGTGCCACTCTGTTCGAGTGGTAGATATTCTTACCAGTAAAGGTCGTTATACTAGACTTATTTCTATGATATCTCCTCTACCACTTGATTCCTAGTGTTTTGCTTCTTTGTTGTTGTTGTTTTCTTGTTTGTTTGGAGGTTTTCGGAGCATGGTCACTTTCGTGACATTATACGCTTTTGTGTGTATGTTTTCTTTCTTTATGTGACAGCCCTTTTTACTGTCCATTTATTATTCACTCCCGAAAACCTCCAAACAAGAGATAATTACTTCATTGTATTATAATTAATCGAATTATATTATCTCATTCGTACGTTTTTTCTAAGACCTTACCTTGATTTTTGCAGCTTCTTCACTCTCGGTACATATTTCCACTACTGACGTGTGTCAGCTTCTTGCAGCTTGACGGTGGCGAATGACGTCCCGCGACCTTCTTACGACCAATTGTAGGCCTTCAATCTGGTCATGCGGTCTTGAGTTTCTGAAGAATTCTTGTCCACTATATAAGATAGTGATTGCTATTGTTCTGCATCGCACTTTCTGATCATCACCCTCTACACGCTACTGCATCTCATGGCACTATTGCTGCCATTCTTCTCAGTGCTACATTGCTAGCCACTACGCTACCGCACAGTTACACCATGAGTTCTTCGCTCTGACGCTTCGCTCTAGATGGCAGGAATAGTTGACTGTAGTCTTACTGGTGTCTATTTTGATTCATCCTACAAGGCAGCAGCAGTCTTCCCGACTGCTAGCCAACTTCAAATTTCTTCTAAATCATCGCCTGGACACTACAAGTGTCATACCTTCAAGAGAGAAGAAAGAAGATTTGGACTTTTCTATCTACGACATACATATCTCGAGGCCATGGGCGCCTCCATCCGAAGTAACTGTGAAGACTTCTTAACACCATTTATTGCTAGCTGGAACTTTTATGGAGCTGGCTCTACAACGATATCTCTTCGACTCTCTTTTGAGGAGATAAGTTCAATTTATGTAAAATTCAAATTTTACTATTGTCATACATTTCTTCATTCCGTTTTATTTTTCTTTTATTCAAGCGTAATTTATATTTCAAGCTCTACTTTTCTCCAGTCAGAAGCAATCATTTTCATTGGTTTCTCTTTAGTCAGGGTTTCTGTAATCAAACCCTTACAATTTGTTATATTCAAAACTATTCATTTCTGTTTTAAGCACATATGTGCATTTTGTTTATTGTGTTATCAATTGGCAATTTAGCAATAAATATTGTTATCTTTTTTTTTGGTTTTCTGGTGATGTACCTCAATGCCCACTACCCCTCACCACTTCAGTTTAATAGTTCATTCACAGTAGTTATTTTGACCAGACTCACGCCTGATTCATTCTCCCTTATTGGGAAGTTTTAAGGCAGACCTTATCTCCACCATCTGATGTAAACAACAGGATATACTCAAAATTTGCGAGTCTATATCATGGTCCATTCAGGATATATGAAAATTACGACAATGGATGTTACAAAGTCATAGATATTTATTCTGGCAACATCGTGGGAACTTACATTGCCGCGAGCTTGAAGATATATTATTCAAGAGCCAGACAGCCATAGTTACAAAAATGATGAAAAAAATATATATTTGTGGTTATATTTTTTAATGGCGAGAGGGGTGGATGTACCCGAATTACGGATGTCTCCGTGATACCATTAAAAGCGGTCGCGCCAGGAAGGATACGTGTGGCGCCGACGGAAGGATCTACGAAACGTATTGTTGGTAATAAGGATTTTGTATATTTGAGGACTGAAACTGATCAAGGATTATTGGCTATGGGTTTCTAATAACGCCAAAATAAGTTTCAAGCAAATCGGACCAGTATTATGGAATATATGATCATTTTTATAAAAGCGCACTTCATGAGCCGACAGCGAGGGAGTAAGCCCGACCATAGGAAGAGTGGGGCGTGCACGCTTGTTTGCAAAGCCAGCGACACTTCACTTCTGGTCTGGAACCATATATAAAGAGGCACTTCCGAGCACTCAATAAGTTATTCTTACTTCAGCCAGCGAAGTTACAGTTATACTGTCCGTCTACGTCGTATTATGATTGATAGTCTGTTATGCTGTCAGTATTTTCTTCGATGTTAGGACTTGGTCTGTGGAGACTATGTTGGACTTAACCATTCTACGAAATGCCGTGGACAGGCACTTGTAATATTCACGGAATACCAGTCAGGAGTTTTCGGAAACTTAGTCCATGGGGCCTGGGACCATCTGTCTGGTACAGATTGCGTGGGGGAATATCCTTGCCCAGTTATAGGAGATTAGAGGGATCTATCCGCAATTGTGGATACGGCTTGAGGCATTCCTCATTACCCGTACACAGGCTAGTATACGTAAGCGAGACTGACTTTGCCCAGCGAGTCGTGTTTGGAGCATATCCTGTTAGTCACATGGGGATTATCTTAGTACAGACATCTAAGAAAATTTCATGATTCCATGATTATAAAAGTATGACCGTTGAAGACGAGTTGCTGTTGTCAAAAACTGTCATAGTTGGTTAAAGACGTAACACTACATTTTGAACTGCATAATGAACTTTGAGAAATTGGAGAAGTCGTGTGAAACCACGGAACAATATACAATGACACAAGTCATAATGTCTAACGATCGTGAATATAATCGTGATTTTTATAAGTGCGTGAGTTTGAACGCGAACACGTATCGTTAAATCACGAGTGGATAGGATGATGGTTGACCCCGAAGATGAAACAGATGGGGACGCAGATGACCAAGGGGGAGGTTGGCATATCAATGGAAATTTGGGGAACCCATTGGACTATGACGTCAGGCGAGGACACGCATCGCCATGAACAGCAGAGGAGTAACGTGAGCTGAACTCTGAACATGTATTATTACTAGTTTGGTGTAATTGAGAATTAATTCTTTCATTCATTCATTCATTCATAATATAAAATATCAACACTATCTACGCTTCAAATCGACGATGATGTTCTTACGTTACGATTAGTTGGATGAGTAACGACTAGTGTTTTCTAGTATGAATTTTGCTTTAGAGATGTTTATACCAGCGATAGATTGTCTGAGTGACACGCTGACGTCAGTTACTTTAGAATATAAATGCATATGTAGAATGGGAGAAATGTTGGATAATTCAAATTATTCAAAATAATTCAAAATAATTCCATAATTTAATTATTCAAATAATTCAGACAATGCAAATAATAATTTAACTGTCGAATAACACCATTTAAATATCTACCACGAACTAATAATAATAATAATCATAAATATCTTGTTAAATATTATAAATAATTATTTAATTTGAGGGTTTAATAATTTTTAAGATTGCAGTGTTTAAATATTTTTCCAAAAATAATAATAATAAACTATGATTGCTTAAATAAATATTTATAATTATGGGCAATATAAAAAGTCAGACATTGATGTATTTAAAGATGACACATTTCTGAAATGCACTGAATGAAAATAAGAAAGGAATGGAGGAACGGAAGGCTATTAATAGCAAATGTGCGTAAACTGGGGTGGATTATTTTTAAATAGAGATATTGGAAGGATTTTGACCAGAAATAATTAAAACTATTGTTAGAAGACATTGATTTGCACAAGAACTAAGTGGTGCTTGGATAGGATACAGGAGGTTGTCTGCATGACAGAAATATTACACAATTGTGATAAGAAAAGGGATTATATGATATAATAACTGTAACGATGAATATTATGCGGCATGAGTGTCTGCTTAAATGTATGAGTTGTGTGGAGACAAAGGAGTCGTTCTCTGGGAAAATGTATATTCGAGTCAAAGGTTGAATTAGTTATTAAGCACATGTTTGCTTATTGTGAAAAGATGGGTAAGGTTGTATTACAGCCCCATATTTTTGTCCCATTCAAGTTCTGTCGGTGGAATTCTGTTCAATAATACCTGAGCCAATTATCCAGTTTCTATATTTTACGCCTATGAAATAAAGTATTTTTAGTTTTGATCAAACCTTACCGGATCCTGAACAGTAAATAAAATGTTATTGGGAGTGCATAAATAAATTTCAAAACAAATTGAATCGCATACATGTCAATCATCTTAACACCATAATTTGGATAGGAGTGATGCCCATTATAATAATTAATAATAATAATAATAATGTTGTTAATGATTTTTTAAACTTAATTATTTTTGAGGAGTAAAATGGATAATAATAATAATAATTAATTTGAGAAGGAAAGAAATTCATTAAATAATTGTGGATAGTAATGTTAACAACCATATCTGTTAGTGTAATATAATGTGGTTATTAAAATAATAGCATTAGGACTGGAAAAATAAATAGTTATTTGGTAATGTTGAACCAACTTAGAGTAATGAATTATATTAATTTCTAATATAATAATTTTTGAAAACAACCAAATGAAATGACAATGATGCACATATAAATTGATTATTGTTCTGTGGAACATCACGTAATGCCAAACAATATTAATATTGACATTCATCTTGGTCAAATATTGGTGTATAACAATTACCATCCTATTAACACATTTTTCATGAAAATCAAATGAGACTATATTTTTCCCAATGGGAAAACAACTATGTGTCAAACTTGAACGTTGTGAACAGACAATGATCTTTGGAAAATAAATTGATGGTGTTTTGTTTTTCGAAACAGAAATGAAAGTGACAAGTGTATAGCGAAAGGGGTCAGACGAAATATTAATTTACTCTAGACCACCTATTGTAAATAGTGAAAATCGAGAATCGATAAATTTGATGCCAGATGGACTGATAATGTTCTGGTTATCAAACTTCGACTATTTTAGGATAGTTATCATTTTTCTGGTGTTGATTTTTTAATTTGGAGTGATTATTTTTTGATGATAATGATTTGCATAAAAAATTAAATTTTTAACTTTGTAATAAAATGGGATATTTTAAGGAAATTGTGATATTTTCATTTCTCCTTCTCTCTCCCTTGCTTGCATATTACCGAGATCAGTGAAGCCAGCTTTTGATTCTTAGTTTTCGCCCAGATGGACCCTGATATATTTTTATCTCTTGCGAAACTGATTTCGGGAATTTGCAAATGTGGTCGTTGGACTTCACTCTTGACGGGCACAGTACGTGCAAATAAGTGACCGTTTTGTAGTCAACATTCCCATGGTTGAGATAGCCGCGTATTGGTCTGCGAAGCATGAGGTCTCGGGTTCCAACCCCAGTCGTGCCAATTATCTTTGCTACCAGATTATCGAGTTAAAATATATTTATCATCATTATGAGTCATTTTAACAGAATGTACATGAAATTACGATTTATGACATTTTTATTACAATATGTTGCAGCAAGCAGGATTTGAGGAATTGTATTGTATTGAACATCATTTCTAGCAGTCAATGGATAGGCTAGAGACAATGGTTTCATCCTTCCTCTTAATTTACAGAATACAATAATATGTGATCGTTTATTGAAACAAGAGTGACAGTAGCATATCTCCAATTCAATCTATACATTCATTATAGTACCGATATGTAGACGGAGCGTAAATTACAAGACAAGTCACAATTTTAGAAATGCCCAAACTGTGTAGTATACGAGATCTTTGAAATTTTAAATTTTCTATTGTCGTATAAAGTATACAAATATTGTCACCTGGGTGCGTACCGAAGTTGATTATTCTAGCGCAGCCAACATAGCACTTTTCGATAAACGAAAACAAGGCATGAAATAAAGATTCATACAATTAGAATACAAATCCATGATGGAAATCATAAAGTGGT
Organism: Meconema thalassinum; assembly: GCA_946902985.2. NCBI lineage: Eukaryota > Metazoa > Arthropoda > Insecta > Orthoptera > Tettigoniidae > Meconema > Meconema thalassinum. The sequence goes on from OX336389.2 coordinate 846,577,637, forward strand.
CACCTGTAGGAGAAAGAAAACAAGCTAGTACGAAGTGTCACTACTCCGAAGGATTAATGCTTATCCAGCACAAATAGCAATGAGTAAATATGACCAACTTGCCCACCACATTTATTCGCTTGGCAGCGCTGCCTAGCAATTGAAAAACACAATATGGCGTTTAATGGTGGGAGTGCGCTACTTCGAACTTTGCCCAGCGATTGAAGAACAGGCCCTTAATGACTCAATGTCTCGAAGTTTGCAACTTAACAACTTAATGTTTGCCACTTAATGTCTGACAATCACAGAGTCTCACGGCTGACAGACTACGTCTTATATATGCTGGGAGCTCGAAGCAATGATCTACGAACTCGTCGTCCCACGTGAACAGCCTCGCTGTTCGCTCCGGTGTGCTCACCCCAGGTCCACATCGTAATTCTCAGCGGTAAATAATTCGTAATTTTCAGACGCTAATATCTCCGCTTCCTGTGATCCGATTTTCTTCAAACTTGATCCATGTGCTTCCAAATTTAGATGCCAATAAAACTTGCTACATATGATATCTTTCAGCCATAAAAATGGGCTTAACATTAGTGAGCTTCGCCAGTTCCACCGTGCGCGCTACATGTCTCCTGTGCGTGCACTCTATACTCTCTCACGCGAACTCCTGGGTCGCGCCTGCTTCAAAATTTGTCATCAAACATCATGTGCCTAAAACCCTTATCTCATAGCTGAATAAGGGCACATCCACCCCTCACGCAGATAAAAAATAAAAATGATTGTTTATCTTCCGTTTTTCGAGTTCTATTTCAATTACGGTTGTCTGGCTCTTTAGGCTTGATGAGTTGTATGTTCCCACCTTGTTACCAGTATTCATGTCTGCTACTCTACAACTTCCATTATCAAGACTTTGATATAACCGGAAAGGTCCATGATAAAGGCTTGCAAATTTTGAATATACCCGGTTAATGACATCCGACGGTGTAGGTTTTCTTATCATCACAAGAGTTCCCATCTGTAAAGGTTTTCTAAAATGTTTCCCTCTTACTCTCCTATTTTTTGGTTGCTTGAATGCGTAACTTGTCTAAAGCTTCGGCTTCTCTTCCTTGTCTTTTAGGTTCTACTTCTGGTGATATGGTAACCACCCTATCGCAGCGTCTTCTTGGTTTGTTCCCATGGCGCAATAACATTGAGATTTTCCTGTATTTTCATGCACGGTTGAATTAATGGACTCAGCAGCCATAGGAATGAGGTCCATCCATTTCCAATGCTCGTTTGGACATAACAAACGACACAAGTTTGAAATTTCCGGCACGTTCCTCTCAGCTGGGTTACTCTCGGGGTGTCTGGCCGAACAAAGAACTTGTTTGATATCTAAATTTCCCATGGCAATCCTGTATTCAAGTGACGTGAACTGTGATCCATGATCTGACAGTAGAAACTCGAGATTACCGGCTTCCGGGATAACTCCGTCCCTGATCCTTTTCAAAATGTACCTGGTATTCGCTTTTTGAATAGGGTGCAGCATGACCCAATATGTGGTGTGCCATCCAAATTATTATATCCCGCAACCTCGGTGGTCCAGTAATTCTCAACCGGGTGTGATCAGGATCAGCAAAAGTATAAATCATTCCATTCAGCAACATATAATCCCTTGATAATCGTTCGGTAGCCTCATACTCCGCGTCATTCGGATCCATATCCCTGTGTAGAAATCTATACAAGTTTCTTTGCAGTTCATAGCGTCTCTGTGATAAAGGTAAATATTGTAATCTCCTCAAGGTTTCTTCGTCCTCAGGTTGCAAGTTCACTTGTAAGACATGTGTAGATGGTTCCACGGCTCTACTTAGCAAGCCTGCCCCTATATTCATTCTCCCTGGTGTATGTTCGATAGTTAAATTGAAATGTTGAATGAAGATAGAAAACCTAGTGATTCTTTCACTGACGAAATTTGTCTTGAGCATAAATTCCAAAGCTTGACCAATTACTAGTTTTTCCGCGTTTCAAGTGCGTGAATGATGGCTAGCGCATTGAGTTCTGTCGTGTAGTAGTTCCTTTTCGAAGGTCTTAACATTCTACTGATGAATGCCAAATATTGCCTTGAGCGGTCGTCATCTTCCTACAGTAAGGTGGCTCCTACTCCCACGGTGGATGCATCTGGCTCAATTATAAAGTTCTTCCTGAAGTCCGGGTATTCTAGCTTCACGCTATTGACAAATAACGCTTTAGCTTCTCGAAATGATCGTTCGCTAGTCTCATCCCACTTCCATCTATTTCCCTTTTTTTACAACTATTGTAAATGTGCAACTATCTCTGTATATCTGGGACAGTGCCCTGTATAAACTGACATGTTCCGAGCAAACAACGGACATGCTTCACTTGGTCTTGGGAAGTTTGCTATAGCTTGGATTTTAGCTTCGTTTGGTCGGTAACCTTCACCATCTAATATGTGCCCAAGAAATTTAATTTTCTGCTGAAAAACTGACACTTACTCAGGTTGACTTTGCAATTCGATCCTCTTAAATCCCCAGAAGGTTTTTGAAGGTGCAACAAATGCTGTTCTCTTGTTTCATAGGTCACTAAAATATCATTGATATAACATATCACCGAATCCTTAATCTCAGGACTAAGATTCTGATCCAAAGCTCTGATCAATACAGATCCGGAAGTCTTCATACCGAACGGCTGGTGTTTGAATACATAGGTTTGCTGCTCGAACATTAACCCAGTGTACTTTTTAGAATCTTCACTCAGCCTTATATGATGGTAGGACGATTTAAGATCAATTGATGAGAACTAGGTCATCCCTTTAAATTTCCTTAATAATTCTTTGATATCTGGAGGTCTGTCGTACTCTGGTAATATTCTAGTATTTAAGGATCATACGTCCAAGCATATCCTTAACCTTCCATCTGGTTTTGAAACTACTGCCAGAGGATTCACATATGAGGTTATGAATTTTTCCACTATGTTATTTGTTCCAGGTCTTTGATAATCGATTTTACTTGATTTCTGTGTTACTCTGCTATGGGGTACAGTCTATTATGATAAGGTGCTTCATCAGTAACTTGTTTCCTGTATTCGAAATCATTGATATCTCCAGGTTTAGTATCAAAAATATCGTTATATTCTTTGAGGATATTCCGGTGATATTTCTGGATCTTTAGCTTCCTCCTTGGCTGATTCATTACTTTCGAAAACTTGAGACCATCGAACATCTCCCTAGATTTATTCCTCTTCGTTTCCCTCTAAGGATATATCTTCGGTTTGATGAAATTTGATTGTCTCAAAATTCATGTCTATAATTGCCTTATATCATGTCGTGCGCGATGTCACGCATTTCGTCGAACATGTGTTTTAACTTTCATGTTGTAACTTTATTTGGGATTATGCCTTGAATTTTTATACCAGAGACTGGAATTTCCTGTAGCTTTTCCGTTAACTTCCACACAGCATACAATTTTTCACTAACTAGACATAGCATGGCTCCTGTGTCTATCAGTGTATTTACTTGTTTCCCATATACTTCACATAAGATTATGGGAAACCTAATCCTAGGCCCCATCTCTCTCCTTTCATCATTATATTGTATTAAAACTTCATCTTCCGCTTGCCGTTTAATGATCTTGGAAATGAATGTTTTCAGTGATTTGCCTATTGATTGTGTTGAGAAATCCGTGCTTTTCTCTTTGTTAAGTCCAGCCGACCTCTGCAATCCTGACGTACTCAGTTCGTTTCGTTCAGTTCTTCCTTTACCAGGTATTATTTACTTTCCTAATGCCTCTGCTCCACGTTCTGTCTTCTCTCTTGTCGGAATTCCTCGTTTCCTTGTCCAACATCCTCATTTCTCCTGAAGTTGTGATTTTCACCACCAAAATTGTTTCCCCTTCAGTCATAAGGTTGAAACTGGTATGGTTTCTCGGTGTATCCAGGCCTCCTCCAAGAATTTCATCGATTTTCATACCAGCCAGGTCTCACGTAAGGTCCATTTTTGTATGGTGCGTTATTGTATCTACTCTACTCTCTTCTGTCTTGTCCATCCCTCGGCGCCTTCTCTGCCTGATTCCAAATAGGTATGGACAGACATTGTCTGTCTGCCATGACAGCATAAACTGATGGATTTGTAGTTTTTCCACCCCTTTGGTGAAAGAATTGAGCATTCGAGTGGTCCAGTCTTTGTAGGACTTCAACGAATTCGTCCATGTTACCAATATTTGCTGAAATCAGTGTTCTCTGTACTTCTAATGGGGACTGTCGTATGAGGGTGGTTATGAGCTCCTAGTCAGGCATGGGTGGCTCCAAAAACTGCAGTTTGGCTTACCGAGTTGCGAAATATGCCGACTATTTCGTGGGCTAAGGAGTCAAGTATCGTTTGGAATATAGTTCAGATCTCACTTGTTGTTGGGTTTCGGGTGCCCAGATTTACCGGAGTAATGCTTGTACAAACTCGTCGAAGGTGTGCAAGTTGCATCTGAACGCCCTAAACAGATATCAACGCTGGTACGTCCAAAAATTTACTAATAACCCTAATCGCACGTTCTTTGGAAATCTTGGAATCCTTAAGGTAGTCCTCGACCTCCCTCAAAAGTCTACTGGTGTAACTGTGCCAGAACAAGTAAACTTAGATGGCTTGTCTTCTACGTTTTTGCACACAGTAATTGGTGTAGGACTAACAATGTTGGGAACCTCTTCCTGTCTTCCTGAAGAATGTTTCCTCTTCTGAACCAAAGATCGAGTTTGAAATTCGGCTAAGTTTTTCGTTTGTGTTTTGTATTCAGTGAATTGGGTTTCCAAATTCTTCATGGTTTTCCTATGTTCAGCATTTTCTGTTCTTATTAATTCCTTAATTTCTTCTGCAGTACTCTTTGCGTTAGCATCATCCGTCTGTTTCCTAACTTCTTTAATTTCTTGAATGTTTTCCTTAACATGTGACGAAAAAGATTCTCGAACGTCTTCGATTTCACCATGTGTGTCCTGTATTATTAATTCCTTGACCTCTTTGATAACAGTTTCCTTTACGTTGGTTTTCATTTCCTGAATGATACCTTCTTTCAATTCTCCTACTACTAGTTCATGAAAATCCCTCGTTACACGCTGTAACACTTGCCTAGCTGTGGTATTACATTCCTGTCTAACACGAATTTCTAAGTCTGCCATATCTTCTCCCACCTTCTAAATACCTCTCTCTAATCTATCCTCTAGAGATTGTTAGGGTGTGATTCCTGTAATATACCTTCCATTGAACTAGAACTTTCAGCTAACTTGGTTTTGAATTCCTTGGGCTTTTCAAATAGGCCAACTTCCGTCATTTTATTTTCTAGGGCTTTTGAACTTTCTGAAATTTAATTTTCTAGAGTTTCTGAAATTTTATTTTCTAAAGAATCGGAATTTTGTAACATTTTGGTCTCAAGTGATTTTTATAGTGTCTTTTCTCTGGTGATTTTCAGTTTTCTGAAATTTCTGTCATCTTTCTGACATTTGTAATCTCTAAGGATTCGAGTTTTCTGTTATCCTATTTTCAAGTTCGATGGAATTTTCTACCATCCTAGCCTAATCCTGTTCCACGCTCTTGGACTGCTCTTCCTAACGAGAAAAAAACCTCATAACCTCCTCCATAATTTACGACAATATTCAAGATTTGGAGTAGACATTCGGCCGTCACATTGACTTAAGACTAAGCATTTGGAATTTTCAAATAAAATGAGATGGACAAAGAATTCTCTACAATTTACTGATTATATTAATTAACAACAATAAAAATGCAAGATTCAAAATAACCCCGACCTGGACAGTATGAAATTTTGTGTTTTCAGACTACCAGAAAGAAGAATTACCCCCGCACTCTCACGCAAATTTAATAAAATCCAACAAAGAAAAACTCCCATCCAAAATGACGGATAAGCCGTCACAATTCAAATTTAAATAAAATGTATCCCTAATCATTCCGACGTTTTTTTAGCGTATGGCTTTTAGTGCCGGGAGTGTCCGAGGACATGTTCGGCTCGCCAGTTTTGTAGCTGCTTCGAGACGGACACCCAATGGGTGAGCTACAAATACCGTTGGGGAGGAAAGTTGGATTGGAAGGTCGAGGAGTTGGGAGGTAGCGGCTGTGGCCTATAGTTAGGGACCAACCCCGGCATTTGCCTGGAAGGAAGATGGGAAACCACAGAAGACCATCTTCAAGGTTGCGGCGGGGGGATTCGAACCTCCCTGCCTCCTGGATGTGAGCGACTGCCAACAGTCATGCCGTAACGACCACGGCTAACTCTCCCGGTATTTCGACGTTAAAGACCCCACTAGTTGGGTCTCCTCACAAAATAACCTATCTGTCCATACGAGACATATGCCAATTCTCCACTCAACTGAACAAAAACCAAATGCTCTCAGCACGAGCGCTAATTCTACACGGACCCCACATCTAGTAAGCCATTTCTTCTTTCTTATCCTTATTTTATGTGCCCGTATAGACTGAAGTCCAACGACCACATACGTATGTTACCGAAATCAGTTTAGAACGAGACTCGAAAATATCTCAGGGCTACCTAGGTTAAAAAATACAACAACAAAATAAATCCTAGGCTTGCTTCCCTGATTTCGGTTCGATGCAACAATAAGGATAAGCAGGGAGAAATGAAAATATCAAAATTTCTTACAATATATCATTTTATTAATTTTAAAATGAAGTTAGATTGAAGATGAAAAAAAATGCACTTATTCGAAGAAACACTGATCGATTACCACATCGTTATCAGTCCCACTGGTATCGAAAAAAATATTTACTACTGTAACATCAGGTCGTTCAGAATCATTTCTGACGCCTGTGCTCCACTTATTATAAGTTATTGCGCATAGTCACTTTCATATTGATCCAAGATCAATTCAATGTTTGTGAATGTCACATTAGGTTAATGAAATCCAAGTTTCACCAATTCATGGTATTAATCATTTCACTTGACTTTGCCAATATATTCTGCTTTTGACTTGCAGACCTTAGATATCAACATTCGAAGAACATGAATTCAAATATTAATATTTGAGGAGGGAAGATCGCACCCCTGTGTGATAATTTTTCATGATCCATTAATTTTTTATTTTATTTTTTTCTCCAGGTTTCAAAATAATTCAACTAATTATTTCTCCAGCAATAGATTCCATAAATAATTAGATTTAATTTAATTATCCAGTTAATCACATAATTTAATTTATTTATCCAGTCAATTATTTAAATCCATTTATTTATCCAGTTAATTAATAACAATATATCGGATATGTGCACACAATATTTAACCATTCCACTCACTATTAAATGATCGGTTCCTTATCAACAAATTAACAACAGTAATTATGACTGCACAAATTAATTCTTCCGGTGCATTTCCTTTTCTTAATCATTTTTCGGACACACGGCAAGGTTTTAACAACACTAGGGCATGGCTAACAACTTCGCACAAAATCGGGTTCGAAGAATGGGTAGGTAAAATTGATCAGAACTATGAACTGAATTCTACTGATGATGACCATGTGCTACACAAAATGGAGCAACCATTTGGTCTTAACCTTCCTCATATAAATGACCATCACTATTTCTCACAATATTTTATTATTTTAACATATCGGGCAAATATTCCCAGTGGCTGACGCATCATGTCCACAAACTTCAATTATTTACATTTTTATGTCAGTTCAACAACTGCATAACCAATTTCATATTAATTATGTCATTAGCAGCAAGTCACATGCTTGCATTTACCCAAGAGCCTCACTGCTCCATAAACAACTTCTTACAATTCAGTCATCACATAGCTGTTTGTGATTGTCTTCCCACAGTTCATACAATATTCAGTCATTTTACGTGTTACCCTTCGGCCATTACGTAAACAATTTTAAATCCCTACATTATATATTAAAATCCTTCCGGAATTTTGAATAACTTCCGTGTCTCATTATCTTACTGCATTATTCTCCGTAATTTATACAACCTCTTAACCATCCGATTTTATCTGCTCGCAACAAAAGCTTCTCATTGCTACTAATGAGCAATATCAACTACTGGGGAAAGAGAACCTGGATAGCAATTCAAATTCAAGTTGTTCAACACTGTTCAGAGGTTATCCAAAATTATTAAAAATAATACAAAAAATATATTATTATCCAATATATTCAAAAATCATTATTATTATTATTATTATTATTATTATTATTATTATTATTATTATTATTATTATTATTTACTATTTCCAAAATGTAGATATAGAATGAATTATTTCAACTGTCCAAGCTCGATTCAAAAAGAGAACACAAAAAATCCATTCCTAGTTTTCATCAGCTATGAAAATCTAATGCTGATGAACTTAATTTAAGTCGTAGAAAAATAAACTAGCTCGGCTGACCGACAACTTCAGTTCGTAGACTCAACGCGTGACAAATGTAGAATCGTAGAATGCGTAAAAAGTGTATAACGCGTAGCTATTCTCAATAGCATCATTCAAATATACAAAATAGTTTCTCTGAGAAAAGAAGTTTCCAAATGTTTAGTGCTAAAAAGATATAGGTTCGCTTACATATTGAAGTTCTTGATGAATCTTCCAGTGTTTAGTGCAACGGTTTGATGCTTCCAAGTTTCCCTATCACTCACTACCGTCAAACGCATGTCTCCAGTCGCGTATCAGCCTCCATGTCTACTCGTAATTCACTTAGCGACACATATTTATACTCACGAATACTTGTCCATAAACGGCACGTCTAATTCCGCGTATCACCGGCAATATAACTTGTGCTATCGAAGATATAGTGGTTTCACCCCACTCGATCCATGGTTTCATTCCAGCAATAATTTCTAGTACAGCTTTGACCGATACTTTGAATACTTTGATACACTTACTGTCTTTGCAATAGTTCAAATTCGAAGATCCTGACATATGAGCTAAACCTATCTGGGTAAAGAATATCCTTCCCCCACGACACGCTAGGCAATGCCGGATGCCAATCGTTGACTAGTTCCTATGGTCGGAAAACAGAGAATTCTCTAGCACAAATCTGTGAACAGATTGGTCCCGCTATTCTGAATCCTATCTGTGTAAGAAATATGCTTCCCCCACGACACACTAGGCAATGTCGGGTCCCAATCGATGGCTAGTATTTGACCATGCAGACTGGTATTCCGTAGAAAAGTCAAGTATGTAAGTCCAGGCTGACCATAACAATTATCGAGTCAACGTTCGGCGCTGATTGTTCGTAGATAATCGTACTTGATTGGTACAACTGTAACAAGTACTGTAGCAACGTAATGTTTGCAACTTAATGACTCAATGTCTGGATGTTTTCAACTTAACAACTTACTGTTTGCCACTTAATGTCTGACAATAATAGTGACTCACGGCCGACTGACTACGTCTTATATATGCCGGGAGCACGAAGCACAGGTCTACGAACTCGTCGTCCCACGTGACCAGCCTCGCTGTTCGCTCCTGTGCGCACACCACAGATCCACACCGTAATTCTCAGAGGTAAATAATTCGTAATCTTCAGACGCAGATATCTCAGCTTCCTGTGATCCGATTTTCTTCAAACGTGATCCATGTGCTTTGAAATTTAAATGCCAATAAAACTTGCTACATATGATGTCTTCCAGCCAAAAAACATATGTTGAACCTCAATGAGTTTCGCCAGTTTCGCCGTGCACACCACGCGATCTCCTGGGTGGTGCCTGCATCAAAATTTGCCTGCAGACATGTGCCTGAAATTTTTATCTCAATGCTGAATAGTCAGAATTGACAAGAATGAAACTTAAATTTATTTAATCACAACGTAAAATGCAGTAACAAAATATAAAACCAAGAGAAGAAGGATGGTTGTTAGGATTATACAGATGAGAATTCGCCACCAATCCTGTGAACCTTCTGAATCCTCGCCTCCGTTCGGAGGGTCCATCTGAAAAGCGTGAATGGGGTTCCTTAGCTCCTCCGGCGTAGGCGGAGGCCTATATGAACGGATACGATATGCCCGAATGGGGTGAAGTCTCTCAAGCAACAGGGCTTTACTCCTCTCCACTTCAGAAGTCTGTAACAAAATTCACAGAGTTTGAGGAGACATGACGACACCATGAGACATCACCATAACTGTATCAGAAAAATCACATTTTATGTTATTGTCAATTAAGGGCTTGGACATCATGATAATTTCAGTCCTGTGTATTTGGGTGTATTTATATATGAAAACTTGCCTGATAACCTATGTCATTGGAGTATCTGTAGGAGTGTCTGTAGCCTATTTGTTATTCAGAAAAGCTTGTAATTTTACGTGGAATCCAAACCACAGGACATGGCATTTCACATCGAAAATCTAATAAAGAAAGCCTTCTTGATTAGAACAAAGCAACACCGGAAAATGGCTTCTATCACTTCAAACATCGAAAATCTCACATGAATCGACCAGGAATTGAACCCGGTAGACCTTGGTGAGAGGCAAATAGGTTGACCGCTACGCCACCACGCTCCCTTATTTTTAAGTCAGGTTGGGATTGTAAAGAAGGTGGCCGTGAACATTAGTTAGGATCAATTCCGGCATTTGCTTGGAGCAGAAAATGAAAACCACAGAAAACCACTTACAAGATGGCTGAGGTGGGAATCGAGCCCACCTCTTCTCAGCTTTGGATCAAGGGAATTAAATTAAATTTCCACGACATTTTAGAGTTTCATTCAGGGACGTGGATACTAAAGGCATCAAACCCGTATGGGTGCAATTCACCTACTAACTGTGTTATTTTGGCGTCTGTATTAGTGTATGTACACGTAATTGTGATTTTCAAAGTGAAATGCCATGTCCTTTGGTTCGGATTCCACGCCAAAAGTAGGCTCATGATCGCGAGATTAAAGGCCAAGTAAAACTACAAACTTCATTTTTCTTAATTATGGCTAAGATTGGGAAGAAGGCAGCCATGCCCTCACGTGAGGAACTTCAAATATAAATGGGAAACCACAGAAAACCACTTCTAGGATGGGTGGGTGGGAATTGAACTCACTTTTTCTCAGCTATGTTGGTTGTTGTTATTTCATAAAAGGGTCGTCAGTCCCGTATAGTTGGTTGTGTGTTGAGTGTATCTGATAACCTGTTTTGTTTGATGATAGTAGTAGAGTGTGCAGCTGTACTAGGGACTGGGATGGGGTGGGTGCCTTGGGACTTGAAGTAGCCTAAGGTACTGCCCCCGTAATTGAATTATATAGAGACCACGGTGGCTATTTTGGAAATTATAAAGAAAGTTATGGCCGTCATAGTTATGACGTGGGTAGTCATGACGTAAGCACGGATGACGCAGACGTTATGCCAGCAGGCTACTTGAGCTGAGATTCTCAGTGACGTCAGCATTTATTCGAGAAAGATCCGAGATCTACGACGCAGTCGCAGGAAACTTGGAATTCTGCTGAGGAAGAAAGTATGCTATTGGAGGGGAGGCTCAAACCAATGAACGATAGTCTGAAGGAAGACGGAGATTGCTAAAACTATGGTATTTTTATTACTTCTTGGAATGCAGAATTGTGGAAATCCATTTGCAGTAGAGGCATTGATCTGGAATTTTGGTGAAATTTATTTTCAGTTTTTGAATTTTGAAAATCCGTCATGTATTGACGAAGTTGGAACTTCTAGCGATGACGCAGTAACGCACTATGGAAGGGATAGATACGCCCCTCATGAAGTTCATAAAAGGCCTTGCGCAGAAGAGAGGAGCTCTCATTCTCAATCGTCAGATCTCAAATAGTTATTTCAGTGAAACGTCGAGTGAAATTAGTAGTGAAAAAGTCGTCTTTATAACGCGTGGTAAAGCCACTGCAGTAAACGAGAGTCGAATATACAAGCAGTGCAGGTTTACTGTGAGTAAATCTAGGTGAAGTTGAAACGACCATTATAACGCTTCTACGAGATTAGCTGTGAACAGTTAGCGGTCGCCTATAAGCTAATTCTCTGGTGCATTGCTAAAGTAAGGAGTGTAGAAAAGTTGAACAACTTCGAGTAATTATTTTGGAAGATATTAGCAGTTTTAGACGACTGACAAAAGTGATTTTCTCGCTACATGAGAAGCACTTTGTATAGCCAGAATCTACGCTACGGCTGACACGGCTAGTGAAATAGGGAGACTTCAGATTGCTTCTGTGACACAACGCTACAGTATTATGGAACAGTTTAATATGGCAGTTTGTTCTTCTATTACCATGACCGAAGAGAAGATGGAAGGCTAAAGGACTTAATGCAATTGGGACATATTTCAACGGAGTAAGATAGCAGCATGGAACTTCGCTAATTGCTATTCCACACAAGCGAACATGTGGTGAACAAACATCTACACCCATGTTTCGTGATTAAAGGCTGAATACTATCAAACAGCAATGGAAATGATTTCATACTCACTGAATATGAATATTTCTTCGGAAATTTCTACAAAAACTTCATGGCGATTTTCAACTGGAACTTCAGGGATTTTTCAAGAGAGGTCAGGGTTGTCCCGACTCACAAAGAAGATTATTGCCGGAAGGATGTCGTTCGTCTTCGTGAAGCAGTTCGATTCTCCGAGGGTGCTGTTTCTGGTTTCGAGGATGGAGCTCAGCTTTAACTTGGTGAAATGGATCCATCAACAGTCTTCTTTGGGGAATTTTCCTCTGGAACGTCAATCGGCAGATAAGGTAGTCGTGAACGTTTATTGTATTTGAGTTTCTTAGCAATATTTGAGCAACCATTTTTCCCATATTTTTGTCCTCATGTATTTTGCCTATATTCTTGTTTGAGATTCATATTCTCAGTACACCTTGATGAGTTATGCCTTTTTCGACGTTTTATTAAGACATTGTTATGTCATGGGCATAGTTAAACGATTTTGGATCAGTTGAGACTGATATTTAGATTTTTCAGTAATTTGCTTATTTATTTTAGTAGTCACGATTTGACTGTAAGTTAATGATTTTTATGGCAGATTTAAATTCAGACAGCGTGTCACTTTATTAAAGTAATTCTACCCCAGTTTAATTACTTTGACCAATTTTCTGTCATCATCAAGAAGGAAGAACATTTAAATGATTTTAGAGCGTTAAAATCCAGTACGTTGTCGACGATCTTGGAAATACTAGTCGGTATTTGAATTGATTGCAACACAGACATTTATCGTCAGTTATGAACGATCATTGCATCATAGACCATTTTGTGAAAGATGAACTTTAATTATGAATTATTGAATGCATTAAATTCGTGAAATTTTGTTAGGGGTTTTCTCAATTAGAGATTTATATAATGATGTTTGCATTCCCCAGTCTAATTGGATTTTATTCGACTATTTTGCAGTTAGTCGCACTTTGTTTGATGATAGTATTTTTATACTACAATTCTTTGAAGATGTTAATCTTAAATTTTGATAGACCAGACAGGCGTATATAAGCGTATTCACTATTAAATTTGTTTGTGATTGGCAAATTTTTATTTCAATTCGATTCATGAATGAAATCCACGAAAGTTAAATGACAACAGTTTTGAAACAATTAATGATTATAAGAATTTTTAAGTGGAACTATGAATGTATAATCGCTAGTGCAGCGGACATGTTGAAAGTCGCTGATGTATAATGCCCTTAAATAAATGAAGGAGATTCCCACAGTAATTAATGATGATAGAGATTGTGTTAGTGGAGGTTTTGTAAAGTCTGTGGAAGATTTTGATGCCGTATATTTTAATATATGATGAATTTTGGGCCTAATTTTTAATGCAGTGTGTGCATTATTTTGTAAGCGAAGTATTTTCCGCTAGAGTGTATTGTCATAGTTCGTTGAAAATTAATCAAGTGAATTTGCTGTTATAATTAACAAGAGTTTTGAAAGAATTTGAGATAAGATTTTGAATGAAGATTACCGTCACAAATAATTATAATTATTACAACCTTTATTAAACCAGATTGAGACATTAAATGTATAACTAACCTTCATTGGTCGATTATATTAAACACGATTATGAATTTACCAACCGGATGAACATGTGGTTCAATGTATTTCTTAAATTAATAATTTAAATAATTTAATGTTGATATTGTAAATAATAATGTATATATCTTTGACAATAATGTGGAACGAAAGTAATGTTAAAGGCGTGTTTAAAATTTTTGTAATTATCTTCGACAATATTATAAACAATTTCTAATTGTTATAAATAATTTATGTGATTTTGTTATAAACATTTAAGAGTGTGTTTTATACTCTAAACTATACTGATTAAACATTTGGATGATAACTTAACAAGTTTAGGGATTGTCAAAATAATCCAGTGGTATGTGAGTTAAGCATTTGAAAGATTTGCGTCAATATATATGAATTGTCTTGTAGACATTTAAAGCTTTGAAAGGAGCTGAATTCTTACGTAGTGTGGCGTGACGAGTGAGCCCCATTTGACAGGCATGCGCCAGATTGAAGAGTAGACCAGCTGGCTCGCCATCTGGTTATCAGCGGGTGAGGTCGATACTCTGGCCTTGCGCCTATTAATACAAGTGTGATGTTTATTAAAAGAAACCAAATGCTCTATATATGTCGTATCCTGACTTCCTTATCCAATCCAAATGTGTTTTGAATGTTACGTTATTTTGAGCTCATGGGAGCTAACATATTGTTTGATAACCTTGCAAGTCCTTTAAGTGGACGTAGTCAGATTGACATGGGCTACTGATAGCCACATTTATTTTGTTGAGTTGTTAAAATCATACCCTTTATTTGAAATAAAAGCTTTTGTACAGTTCAAAGTTCTTGCCTTCGTTTTGGTTCATTTTTAAATGTCATGGTCAAGATTATTGTGGGAGCATACTTTAGAGATCCTGTTGTCAACCCAATCCCCAAGATATTTTTAAGAGGTAAGTAAAAGTAAGTATGAACCCCCGTCTATTTTGGTGTGTTCCACAATAATTTTCTTGGTAACTTCTGTGTTCAAACCTCGGTAGTATCTGTCAGTGCCATTTTCATTGATGTAGCTGAGCCGGTGCGATTGATTGTTGGCAATCCGATTGAGGGGGCGGATATCTGACAGCCTACTATCCGGGTAAACGGGGACAGTACATTCCCAGCATTTGCTTGGAGGGAGTGTGGGGAAAACACACTCAGGATAGCCGCTGTCAGCGCCGGGAGTCGAATCTCTGATCTCCTGACTTGCTGCAATTGCCCTTACGGCCGTGGTGTACGATTAAACGAGCACATCTACTTTCAGATTTGTCTCACGAGTTAGAATACACCCAGTTCACAGACAAAAATTGAATTCTCTGGAACCCTTGGTTTTCCCCAGTTTTTCACTTCTACTCCTGGCAAATGCCGGGATGGTTGCTACCTCAAGACCACGGCCACCTCCTTCCCACCACGAGGTGGTCACCCAGGACGTTCATTCGTTCTTCAGTCGCCTGCAAACGTCAGCACTAATAAGGGAATATAAATCTCCTGATGTCGGAGAAACTTTGGCCAGATAACATGGGAATCATCTGTGATGGTATTGCATCCTCAAATTGAATGGGCCAACCCTAGAGAGGAGAAATTGTGCACAGTGGAGCATAGATGCGAGACTTGCATTTAGTTACCACATCAGGATCTCATTTGCTGTAAGGCAGTGTTACGCAACCGTTTTTTACTAACGGCACACCCCAGACGGGTCTAGACTCAACACGGCACAAAAAAATGTCTGGTCCCTAAAAATCATATGAATCTGAATATAATTACGAAATATTCAGTCGTTATGTAATTATTATTATTATTACCATTATTATAGACTCCTGTATTAATTAACAACTTATTAACTTTATTAAATTCTATTTACTGTAGAAAATACACATTTCTAATACGAAATTTAAGGTAAATGACTCTACTCATACCTTCAATGCGAGACTTGAGCCTGCTTGGCAGCACACAGACGGCTGATTCAAGGGGGAATCGTTGACAAAGCAAGCCCCATTTCTTCGTCTATGGATTTGTCTCTCCCTCTCTCTCTTTGATGTTTTAATTTGAGTCAACGCCGAGAAGCACAGTTCACACAAATATGTAGTTGAAAATGATAACAACACATCAACTGTCATCTTGGAGATACCCGGGTATTCACTGCTTAATTGACAACCAAAATGTGTCCAAAGGCACTTCGAAAAATGTTAATTTCAATATTCTGTCTGCTTTGAAATCTGCCAGTTCCTCTCGAACGCCTATGTTCGGGAGATATTTCGAGTCCAACTAGGAGTGCGCGCCAACACGCGAACGATAGATCGCCGGCAGGGGACATCAAGCTAGCCCGGAACAATATAAAGCGTGCAGAGGGGTAAGGAGCGAGCCCGATAAACCACGTGATCTATGATAGCCAATCAAATAAATGGATTTAAAGAATGTATGAAGCTTCTCATGAGTAATTAGGAAGATAATTACAAGAAATTTGAATTGAAAATTTGATAAAAATAATATTGTAGGGGTTCTTTGTGGGGCCATGTACAATGTAGTATTAGAAGGGGTGAGATTTAGGGTGTTAGGGGATGTTCGGATTTGTGTAGAGAGGATGGTAAGAGCCTGAGCGGTCTAGAGGCGTAGACGTGGCTCTAAAGGAGAGCACCCCAAGTGTTCAGAACGATGGGACAGCTCGGGGGTGTAAAAGCGGAGAAAGGGTGTGTTTAGTGAATAGTGACTTAGAGTACCGCGTCGCGGCTCAACTTGCAGACAGTGCGAGTAAAGGCTAGAGGAGACGGCAGCGCAAACAGGTTGATGTGAGCTCCGTGTTGGCGAGCTAACTGACTGTTCAGCTAAATCCTCTATGCAATTAAATAATCAATACCCGTGGATTCTACTGGGGTAAGGTTCAAGGGTAGGATCTTAATAACTAACTAAATAAGTTACAAGACCAGATAGCTAGCAACTAATGATTTTAATAACTATTTCGGTGATGTAGTGATATTTCTCAGAGCAGCCTTCAGTGCTGCTATGCTAGATGCGTCACAAGTAGAGAAGTGGAAAGTGTGGAAATGTATTGGTGTGAGGATGCTCGCTTATACACTTACCCCAGATGGTGGCTTGACGTCAAGTCGGTCTCTCAGATTAGACACTACCCAAGCTGTCAGTACTAGAATGGTTCCTGCTAGAGTGGTGCCGAGCCGCTTTATAACTTTAGGCTTGCTGCGTCGGTGGAATTGCAAATTCCACCTAGGTCGGTACACTTACTGAGGTCGATGGAGTTCATTCGGAAGTTGTCGGGGTTAACAAAGTTCGTAGTTGGTATGAAATGTAGAAGGTATCTGCTTATCTGGGGACGAAAAGTATGATTTAGGAGATGATGATTGTCTCCATTCCTAGGGATGAACTTTATAGGGTGAGGGTGTGTATATATCCCCTATATATACAAAAACTCCCCTGATGGATTTATTTATCGTCCTCGATAACTGGGCTAAGTGTTAGGGGTGGTATCGTAGATAGGAATCATCGTCTTCTTGCTTGTAATTCTTCTATCTTCTGTTCTTCTCTTCTATTCTTGATCTATATCGTCCTTGGGGATGGTGGCGTTGATGGGGATGTGTTGTAGTATGTATGTATGACACCTAGGCAGCGAGTCGGAGTTGGAAAATGGGTATTACTTAGAGACGGGGTGTGTGAAAGGAATAAATATACAGATATGTGCGTGGTTGATCGTAGAATAGGTTTCTCGTCGTTGAAATGTTCGACGATGGCGTTGCGGGGTTCGTGTATAGCGAGCTTGGGTAAAGGTGTGAGGGGTGGAACATTATTTCGTACATATTTGGTTTTTGCTTCGTGAAGTAAATAGCATAACAACAAAATATAGAACATCAATCGTACAATCATTACATAAGTTGTGAACTATAACATATAACATGAATCATAAGAACAAATAATAGTGACACGCATAAAATAACAAAATCATGTGTAAACAAATCGTAGTGTTGGTACACGTCGAGGGGAAATAACATCTCTAGGGTTGGTGTTGTCCCTTCGCTGTCTCCGCAGGGGGATGAAAAAATTGCCCTCGCGTGAAGTGTAACATAGAAAATGTAGAGAAAGTGGATAGATACAGCAAAATGAATGTCTTGGGGTGTAGTTTAGGGGAATGTATTATATGGTTTTATTGTGTTGGGAGAAAATAAGACATTTTTACAGTGTATAAGTTAAAATAATGGAAAGGAAAATGGCGAGTACATGTGGATAAATGTGGCAGACAGTATACACTGTGTGTGACAATAATCAATCGTGGGAATACTGATCTTCCCGTTTGAAATTTCAATAATTAATTAGACCGCTGATTAATTTTAGTATTATTTCACTTAAAATATACCTTGTTCATGGGAGCTCCTACACTCTAATATGATATCTCTTAGGGCTGGCTACCTTATCTCATATCTTAAGTATAAATGGCCGTACTTATAATAAATCATTACCCATAGACTGCTCCCTGTGGGTGAGCTAGTCCATCATGGCTAAGATGCTCGGCCCTTACAATAGTCGGGTACGAACCTAGTCGCCGATTTACACCTCATTTATAGGTGTTTTCTTGGTCCGACCGCAGTGAATAAATATCCCACAGGTATTCACCACTGTGGTGCGGATTTTTCTGTGATAAGTGTAAAAAGCATGGAGGGAAAAATAGTGTGTGGGCTGTGTGTTGGTGATTAATAAGATTGGTATGTGTAAGGGCGTTGGACAAAATATATACAAGGGACTATTTACAATATTTACACCTGTGGGAAAAGAGAGAATTGGAAATATGTGTATTAGTATTCAATTCGGCTGGTGTGCGGACCTGGAAAGTAGAAAGCATGGTAATGGTGCTGATGATGTGTCAGTACCTGTGGGTGTGCATAAAAAACATGGAAATATGTAAAAACATACTGGCACGAGTTAATAAATACATAGGCGTATAAGTGATACCACCTGGTATCACTTATAATACCCATAATGGCGCTGCTCCAGCCTTATACATGGGTAGTACCACCTGGTACCCTTTACAATATCCATAATCATAATGGCGCCCTTTAAAATATCCATAATCATAATGGCGCTACTTCAGCCATATACAGGTGTAGTACCACCTGGTACCATGTTTTTGCAGCTGGTGTCCCTCGTTGGAGCTCTCCTGAAAAAATAAAGCGTGGGAATATAATGATCACAATCAGCGTATTCATACTTATAGCATGCATGTGCTGTTACGCATGTCGCATATTGGTACGGCGTCGTGAATCGTCTGGCCTTTGGGCCTTGGTACGCCTTCGTAAATCGTATGGCCGGTGGGCCTCGTTTTGTATCGTAGTATCGCGTCTGCAATTTATAATGGCAATTAACAGCCGGTTAACGTCGAAAAATTTCATTATGACAGTCATGCTTGCGTTATCGCAATGACTATTGTCACTGAGGACTGACATAAAGCAAATGACCTTCCAATACGCAAGGTGGTATCGGAATTATGAGAGCCTTTAAAGGCTTATATTTATACCTTTGACCCGCGAAATACCTAACATGGTGTGGGAATTATAAACACCTTGAATGACGTACAGTAACCTAGTGACCTTCGTCCAATGCGCAATGTGGTATCGGAATGACTTTGACCGAGTGACCTACTAATGCACATTGTGGTATGGGAAACTGCTAGTGTCTAAATGGATTTACATAACCAAGTTGACCCATACGTATAGTGGATTGGACTTACTGGTGCCTTTAAAGAGTTACCCTTACCGAGTGACCTCCCAAGCTCATTGGTAACGTTGAGATATATTCGTTGGAACGTAGATACTCTACGATCGATAACCTATCGATCGTTCCTTAGGTTCATTCTGAATTATGGCCTCGTCTGTCGCAAAGAATCGCGTCTTCCTTGCGAAAAATCGTCTTCTTGGGGCGTCCCCCGGTAGGTATATATATAATCATAATATAATAATGATCAATAATATGGGTGCCTACCCTCTCGCGGCACGCATCACCGGCATGAAAAACTTGAGATCCGCTGAACATCATTTAGATTGGGCTACGTGTTGTCATTACCTGCAATAGGACTTCGCTGCGTTGCTTGACGTATTTTTGTGAAGTTTTTAATAGAAAAGGCCAGGAAATTTATCAGGTAAAATTCTAAGTGCTTTTTACTATAAGAAAATTATATTGGTTGACCAGGCCCTCACGGCGCGCATTGCCGACATGAAAAGGAGAAAAGAAGAGGGAAAAAGAACTCGAGATCCGCTGATCAACATTTACGGTGGGCGTTGAATGCACTGCTAAAAATTCCATATCAATCAAGTGCAAAAGGCGTGGGATTCAACATATAGTATGCATCTGCTCTTATTGACATGGCCAGGAAAATTATATAGTCTTCACCTAACGCGATAGGGCTTTTCTTCTTTCTTGAGGAATATGTCTTTACCTATCGTAGTACGACTTATGATTTCACCTAATATACATCTAGGACTTACGGTGTCCCCTAGTAGGAGAGGACTGATAACTTCACCTAAAATGTATAGAGGACTTACGCTTTTGCCTGTGTTCGAGAACAGGTCTTAGCCACCTCGCAATGGGGCTTAATTACTTATCCTTAGAACTAACTAGACTTAAACTAATAGTCGTGTCAGGCGTCCTGAACGTACGCCGTCTGGCTGGACTTGTGCAGTCGTCATCACACAGCGCGGTGGACGTTTGTGCCTAGTCAGATTCAACTTCGTTGCTGGAAACGGAGGAGCTATTTCCTATCCGACACTAGGTATTGTCTGACTCGTCGGATCTCGTCGTTTGTCGTGTCTAAGTGCATAATGACTTCTTTAAAAATCATTTGTCTATGACAAAATTTTTCATTTTGAAAATATTAGTAATGTCTTTGTTACAAATGAGACCTTGGA
This sequence comes from Meconema thalassinum, assembly GCA_946902985.2. NCBI lineage: Eukaryota > Metazoa > Arthropoda > Insecta > Orthoptera > Tettigoniidae > Meconema > Meconema thalassinum. The sequence goes on from OX336389.2 coordinate 846,598,476, forward strand.
TACTCACCATCTAAGCCAAGTGTATGTGCGAGAGTTTGTTTGTGTGTGTTTGTGGGGGGGGGGGTGTTGTATAACTTTTCGGGGAATTTGGCACGGTGCGCTTCTCATTGCGCCTAGCTATCGGACTCCCGGCTAATCCAGTGACGTTTTACTTATTCGCATGTTAGTGGGTAAGTGAAGGATTGGGAAGGTCTGTCCCTAGTTATTAGGTAAGTTTGTAGGCATGTTAGCTTAGTTAAAATTAGGTAGAGGGATGGCAAGTAGTGGATGTGGTTCTGCGGTTCTATAGGGATGCAGGAAAATCTTTAACTGTGAGGACTAATTAACTGGTTAGGTGTGGGATCTGTGAAGTGCAGGAACTGGATCTCAGGCCGGTAGTTATTGCACGGCCTGAGTGGGGTGGGTGTGGAGAGGTGTCTAGTATGACATTAAGTCGTATACTAGGTTAAAGATTCCCAATGGGGTAAAATATTACATGCGGGGTAAAAGTATAAATAGTATAATAATAATAACGTTAGTAGGTAAAATTATTATACGCTTCACTGTTAGCTCTACAGTTCCAAAGTGTTCTGTCTAACACTTAGCTAAGAGCGATATCGCATGGGGCACACCTTGGCGGCTTTCGTCCACCAAGTGCCTTGCATTAATGGGGAATATGTGTGTGTGTGCGTGGGGGGTGGGGTGGTGTAGATGTTTTACTGTGTTAGCTGTGTGGCAATAATTATAAACTTGTACTCCCGTTGTGTGACATTTGGCAACGGTACCCTTGTATACCAATGCACCGCTGTCTGGAATCACTATTCCAGAGTGCCATAATCTATATATACATATATGTATACATCTTAATATTAGCCTGGTCTTTTTATTAGATGCATACAAATTATCATCTATGGATGGGTCACTGGGTTGTATTAAGATTCCCTGTGAACTATATTTCCCTCATCTAGAATCCTGTCGTCGATATCTCCTCAAGTATATCCAGTACTACCTAATAACTGGCATTTTATATATATATATATATATACACACATCAAAAAAAGTTTTTCATCACCTCGGTTCCAAGAGTTCCGGAACCGTTAAATACAAAGGGAATAGAGATCAACACAAACAAAATTTCAGCTCGTTTTATTGCTCATGAGACCCACACATTGCATGTTGTACCATCATACAGCTAGACTTTCAGCATTTGTGGTCCAGATTGCAGTACACACCACTACCTCTAATACCCAGTAGCACGTCCTCTTGCATTGATGCATGCCTGTATTCGCCGTGGCATACTATCCACAAGTTCATCAAGACACTGTTGGTCCAAATTGTCCCACTCCTCAACGACAATTCGGCGTAAATCTCTCAGAGTGGTTGGTGGGTCAAGACGTCCATAAACAGCCCTTTTCAACATATCCCAGGCATGTTCGATGGGGTTCATGTCTGGCGAACATGCTGGCCACTGTAGTCGAGCGATGTCGTTATCTTGAAGGAACGCATTCACAAGATGTGCACGATGAGGTCGAGAATTGTCGTCCATGAAGACAAATGCCTCTCCAATATTCCGCCGATATGGTTGCACTATGGGTCGGAGGATGTCATTCAGGTATCGTAAAGCCGTTTCGGAGCCTTCCATGACCACCAGTGGCGTACGTCGGCCCCACATAATGCCACCCCAAAACATCAGGGAACCACCACGTTGCTGCACTCGCTGGACAGTGTGTCTAAGACGTTCAGCCTGACCAGGGTGCCTCCAAACACGTCTCCGACGATTGTCTGGTTGAAGGCATATGCGACACTCATCGGTGAAGAGAACGTGATGCCAATTCCGTGGGGTCCATTCAGCATGTTGTTGGGCCCATCTGTACCGCGCTGCATGGTGTCGGGGTTGCAAAGCTGGACCTCGCCATGGACGTCGGGAGTGAAGTTGCGCATCATGCAGCCTATTGCGCACAGTTTGAGTTGAAACACGACGTCCTGTGGCTGAACGAAACGCATTATTCAACATGGTGGCATTGCTGTCAGGGTTCCTCCGAGCGGCAATCCGTAAGTAGCGGTCATCCACTACAGTAGTAGCCCTTGGGCGGCCTGAGCGAGGCCTGTCATCGACAGTTCCTGTATCTCTGTACCTCCTCCATGTCCGAACAACATCGCTTTGGTTCACTCTGAGACGCCTGGAAACTTCCCTTGTTGAGAGCCCTTCTTGACACAAAGTAATAATGCGGACGCGATCGAACTGCGGTATTGACCTTCTAGGCATGGTAGAACTACAGACAACATGAGCAGCGTACCTTCGTCCTGGTGGAATGACTGGAACTGATCGGCTGTCGTACCCCCTCCGTCTAATAGGCCCTGCTCATGCATGGTTGTTTACATCTTTGAGCAGTTTTAGTGACATCTATGAACAGTCAAAGGGACTGTATCTTGGATACAATATACACAGTCAACGTCTATATGCCGGAGATCTGGGAACCGAGGTGATGCAAACCTTTTTTTGATGTGTGTATATATAACCGACGATTATTTATAATCATAGTGCGCGCTGTATCGAGATTCGCGCTGTATTCATGGCTATGCCTATTGGCACTGTATGCTGTCACGGTTTTCCTGAATGTTGCTATCCTAAATGGTAGGATGCAACTCTGGATATCACCTTTTCCTTGACAAATCGTTTCACCTGTATACCTGTGAATTATAATCTATCTCCTGTGTGCTCTGTTTAACATAATCTCCTAATGACTGAAGCCCATAATTTTGGAAATATGTCTTCCAAAAGCTGCAATCTGATGTATGGACTCTTGTGTTTGAAAATATGTGTCTCACCAACCTATCTTATTGATGTTGGGGGTCGCTAATAATATATCTCCTGTGGCGGAAGTGCAAACGTATGCATGTATGAAATAATATTCAACTATAGAGGCACTGTTGTACTGGTGGAATATTATTCTAGGATTGATGTAAGCTGTCATTCCTGTAGGTAATTATAATGGAATTACCTTTCGGCAATATGTAATGCCGTGAGCAAAGACTGTCTAATAATAAGTGGCATATATCTAAATATATTTTGTACTGTTATTAGCTTCCTGTATTGCAAAACATTATTTGAACTAGGGCCAATCTACTTTCTATGTATTCTGCATTGCGCCCATCACTGGTGTGCGGTGTTGTGCAGTTAAGAAAAAGGTGTGAAATATGAAAAAGGAAATATTAGTGTGCTGTGAAAAATCATGTGCTCTCTTTGTATAATAATCGTAATATCTGTGCCCTCTTATGAAATTGTTACTATCCGTGCTTGGAAAGTAGTATTCTATGTAGTTAACATCAGTAAGCATGTTAATATGCCGATACAATTAGTGTATCAACTAGGTAAATACTGCGACGTCTCTATCGGCATTTCAAGTTAGCGCGCTACGATGTAAACACATAATGGTTGCCGCTATGATCACGTGCTACCGAGTGTGAATGAAAGTACAGTATCATATGTCAGGTAGGTGTGTCGGAAATTGGGTGTCTGTTATCGCTGGCTTAAGTGCGATGCGTTGAATGGCTATGCAGTGTATAGTCGTGTCGAATCATCAGTGACGCTGATTGGATAATAGCGACTTGTGCTGGAGATTAAGTAATGGCAGTCCTTTGTTTACACTGTGCGAACTCGTGGGCAAGTGTGTCTGATGTCTAATGACATTAATGTATATCACAGTATATACTCCTATTATACAAAGTGTGGTCTAAATTCTGGAATGCAGGTATAATATGATCTCGGTTTCAGTATGAGATATGGGAATCTGTATGTTTTTCCGTGCAAAGTATGTTGTCTGCGGTTTATCGCTTCTCCTGCAGGGGAATGTGGAAAATGAATTAAAATGGCGTTGGTGACTTCCCTTCTGTATGTAAACCGGGAAAATATCTGTAAGCACGTTGCGTACAATGTTCCTATATGTATCAATGTGTGGGTTCCCGCATAAATAATTGTTCCCGCGGTTTTGCCATGTGTACTCCATGAAAACGTGGAAATTTAATGAAATGGTTCGTGGTCATTCGGTGTGATGGTATGCTCGGAGAAAATAAGTGTGTGGGTGTTGCGGTCATCCTATATCTTGTGTGAGCCGGAAAAGTCTGTATTGTAACTTAGTGGTTGGTGCATTCGCTGCGACGGGTGTGAAAAATGTGGGTATATATATATTCCTGTCCACGTGGTTATAGCGTGGTCCAGGGGGAGGGGGGGGCAGGTGTTTTCTTCTCTGTAATGTATGTGTTCTGGTGTCGTTTCCTCTTTAAGCTGGGAAATAGTATGAGTTCTGGTGCTTTCCCTCTGTAAGGCGGAAACAGTATGGATTATTTTTATTTCCCCCCTCCGCAAGGCGGAAATAGTATGAGTTTTGGTGCATACCCCTCTGTAAGGCGGAAAGTATCGCTTATGCAATCGTGTACTGGCTTGTCTACTTTTCAGAATATTTGGGTGGCTGTACACCTAGGTACATGTGTATTATGGCTATTAGCCATGTTATTGGCCTGAATTGGGACGTGTGGTATTGTAATCCTGTGATTGAATGTGAGAGCAAGGGAAAGGTGTTTCTAATTGTGTGTGCCATGTTTGTGCTCGCAAGTGCGTAGTTAATGATTGGATTAATAAAACCATTGGGCCGATGTCTATGATTTTCTTAAGATTATGCCATAGGGATGGTGTGGGATGTCTTTTGTTGTTTTTACAGCCATGACTCCTTAGTACACTGACGTGTAAACATGAAACTGGAAATCATAAGAAGTCCCACGTCCCTACGTATATATGGCTCGATATTTATTCTCCGTTGTTTTTGCGGGACAGATTCTTTAACGTAAACTACGATGCTGACCCGCGAAAACGGAAAATAGTTATGAGCCTCGTTGTGAATAGCAATTTATATATATATACTGTGCCCATTTACACAATGAAATATGCAAATCACAGTTTGCCAGCAATGCTCAATCGGCAGTATCGGGGTTCATGGTTTGTTCTCCCACTCTGTGACTTACACACTTTGGACTAATCATAGGATACACTTCCAAAAATAAACAAAATCAAATCCTACTATCAAAAACATTTAATTATCCAAAATATGGCCCTACAAAAATTAAACAAATAAAAATACTGACACTATACTTCACACTTGTCCAAAGTTGAACAAGGAATTCACATTAAACCATTACAAAATAATGATTACTGGTTTTCCAAAAACCAACAAAACTTCAAGTAAGTTTCACTCCCATATGGTGTCAATTCAAATTCTTCAAAATAACGAGCTCCAAATGGCTCGGTAAAGTTTACATACACTCTATAGCAATTAAATACACGTCTATTAATATTTACATGAGTATATCTGGTTTCAATCATAATATCAAAGTATGGCTAGTCATTAATTTATTTTGGGCTTTCACAATGCTCATCTGTTACCATCACTCTCCCTCAAGCTACAAACTCACTACCGTGATTGGAAAAATTTGCGTATTCTCGAGCTATAGAAACTACTGAGCAAGTCAAACTTAAGATTACTCCCAGAACCTTAATGTCTCCATAAAAACTCGTGAATCACTGAATCATTAAATAATAAAGTTAGGGATTTATCATTTTGTCTTCCCAGACAATTATATTTTAAGAAAGCAACAATCTGAACTCTGCAAGCGATAATAATGAATGTCAAGGGACCTCGGTTCAACTACCGGGTCGTTAAAATAATCTTAAACACTTCCGTTTGTTGTGACTCAGACATCCCGTTCCCCAACATACCGCAATACAAGAGGGTAAGGGTCTGTCTTAACTACTTGGCTTGATTTATTGCATGGAGAGAAGAGCCCACAGTCTCGATTTCACAAGGGACTGGCTACTCAGCTTTTACACACAGCTGTTTCAAATGCATTTCTCTGAATGACAAGGCTTACGATAAAAAATAACCACAAAAACTATTTAGGTTCTACAGACCTTATTCTCTTAGCGTCGGTATAGTATAATTATGAAGTGGCCTCATTAGCGGGTAAGAAAATTCAATAATACACCCAATATTAAGGGGCTTCAACACGGACGACTCTGAGTTCGATCCTTTCAAATGCCTCGGGAGCAGTATCGCAACTTTGAGGACTTATAACATTAGCGACTTAAGGCAGGCCTCGCCCATTACCAGCGCTCATAATACAACCTAAATGGCACCCTTTGTAACATACAACACACAATGCCTCGTGATCACTATCACAACTTTGAGGACTTATAACCGTTCATTACAACGACTAACTGTCCCTCATAATTACTTTGACCGAGCATTTCAACGCATTCCTAGCGTAACAAATTACTTCAATGCGCGACTTGGCGCTCATACATGAATTAGCCAACTTGCCTTCAAAGAACCAAATAAATTCAAATCAAAGTTTGATCGACGTCTCAAAATATATATTACTCTTCCTCCATTAGCAATAATCATTTTTACCATAAAGAACATGTAATCACTACATTTATTAATTCATCTAAAGGAGCTCTGAAACTACCACTTTTCAATATAAAATTCATCTCAATATTCATTCATATAATTATTATTATTGTTATTACGCTTGCTTTACCATATTTATATCATTTACCATTTCAAACTGATATTCCACTGAATATTTTCCACAAGGGATTCATTACTATTTCACATATTTATTTTATTTCCATCAAATTAATTGTTCAGATCGCGCAATCTTTATTTCACCCGTTATCAAACATCCCTACTCTCACTCATGAGGATTATACGCAAATCTTCCCAAAACACATAATAATGGAATTGTTACTCACATGACTGTACGGTCAAAGACCGAATTCTCCAACGATGGAACATTTTCACCCACCAACTTCTTCTTAAGCCATTTTCATGGTTATATTTACACTCAATGACACTTTCTTAACAGCACATAAAATATATACCCTAATCACTTTGAATATAAGGAATACCATTTTGTATTCGTTTTCACTTAACACAGTACAATTTCACTAAAACTATTACACTCAAAAATTTCACTATGTTTACATTACATAAAATTTTTATCACTCTGGCGTTAACTATTCGCCTTACACACGTGATTTCTTTTCTTTTCCCGTTTACAAGGGTTGCACTATATGTACGTCGGCTTCCTACTCTGAAGAGATGATTGAAAGTCTCGATAGAACTAACCTCACTGGAACGGCTTATCTTCTAATTCTGGGTTTGACTATCGGCTTCTTTAACATTACTGCACGATGTCGTATCTTGCTAGACGCTACTTTGTTCGTCTAATAAAAGTCTGTCCTTGATGTATTACTATTACGATCGCTCGAACTTGTATATCGGTGACCTAGTAATTTCCTTGTATTACTTTCTGTTACTTTGATTCGTGGCTTATTGGAGTACTTCCCAATGCTTGACTGTTCATTTGTCCACCTAGACAAAGCCTGGAGCTACAATTCCTAATTTTTATCGTCCTTGCTCTAGCCCCTCGGTTCAGGAACACTAGGCGTTACTATTTCGTTCTACCCTGATTTGGTTCCTTAACGTAGATAGAACTGTATATTTCAATGTCCTTGGGTACTTCGAAATCTTATGATGCGTCGGTTCTTTAACTGAACTATTATATTCGAGTACCCATCGCCGGTTATTTCTTAAGTCCACAGCCTAAACTTTGACTGTACTGGTGAACTTTATCGATAATTGTTCTTGCGTGCAGCGTCTAAGCGCTCACTAAAATGATGTGTTGTACTTTGCGACACAGTATCACGCTCTCCGGCGTCTTTTATAACTGAATGTACTTTGATGCAGCACTCCTGCACTAGGAGTTTACTTGTAGCTTGTCTTGTAGTTGATGCTCCAACGTCACGCTCCTCTGTGCTGACTGATACTTTGCGAAACAGTACCGTGCTCTCAGGCACCTATGGTAGACTGAATTGATGGATGAAGCAGAACAATGCGCTCCCGCGCCCTTGGTAAACTGAATTGTTGTGACACAGCGACGCCCCCTCGGGCTGTCTGAAACTGCATGTGATGGTGATCCAGCGTGTAGCGCCCCCGCGCACACGTCGAAGACTGTATGCTCTTCCTGGCACGTCCAGTGTTTTTATACAAATCTGCGGCAAAAAGATCAAATCCGCTTCTTCTCCAGCACTAACGTCTGAAGTAATTGTCGTATAATTTTGAAAAATATATGTCTTGAAAGCTCTTGTTTTAAACGTAAAATGGTTTCTTTGATCATGAAAATCGATCACACAATTCCAAGATATTAAATAATTTTGCTCCTCAGATATGTGGGTGGTGAGGTTTATTTTTCCCTCTCTCCCAACTCTGGGCTCGGGGAATAACTAACTACGTCATGCCTCGTCTGCAGTTCTTTCCTGTGCAAATATTATAAACTTTTTCCCCACACAAAAATCTCCTTTCCAGAATGATCAACAATGATGTGTTCATTTCATTTATTAAATGCTTGCAAATGGCTTAATTTTAATTATTTCTCTTCTTGCGTCATTGCAAGGTTGTCATTTTATAGCTGAGAAAGGTCTATTTCCGAAACTCATTCTCCCTGACTCGTCGTGGAAAGTTTTTCTCGTTCTATTAATAATCATGCGCCAGCTTCTTTTCGATGCGTCAAGCGTGATCTCACTTCCGCATGACTCGTGGTCACCCGTTCTTGCGCCACATGATAACAGCCCACTTCCTTAATATCTTTCCAAAACATTCTACGGACTGCATTATTTCCTCTCTTCTCTTGCTAATAAATTATGGATTCGACGCTTGAACCAATTACAGATGGGTTCAAATCTCCCCGACTTAGATAAATAAATTTTCGAAATTTTTAAGGAAATTTATTTAAACATTTTTCATAGAAAATCTTATTATTTCAGAGTCGAAGCCATCATAGCACTTCGCCGTACCTTCTGGTCTTCTTTTACAAACACTTCCTTTCTCTGGCTTGATGTGGTCTCACCAGGGTTCCCTTCATTCATTCCCTTTAAGCGGACGTCCACACTTAAGGTCATAAATCACTTGTCTCGTCCGGGTATTTCTCTGTCTCCCCACAGTCTGGCGGGCACTCCAAAACTGTGTTAGACGTTTTCCTTTTTCTCTTTCTTTATTTCATGGGATCGGCGTTCTGCCTGTCTGTCTCCTTTCTTCTCATCCAACCATGAACTCATTTACATTCCCTTAAGGCTCTACGTGTGCGGTCTGGCCCTACCCCGTTATTCCTTCCTTCTTTCTGTTTTCTGGCCTCAAAGTCTACAGAATTTCATCTTTCATTACGGGTGAGGTCCATCCCTACCCGTCTTTTCTCTGTTTTCTTCCGTTTTCCTTCATCTCGTATCGAGAAGGCATTTTTCCAAAATTTCTTTTTCCTACTCTTCCAATTTCAAAGTTCTTTAAGATTCTCTCCTTTTCTTTTCTTTCTTTCATTCCATTTCTTCCTTCTAAGCTTCCAGCTGTAAAGCACCTTTGCATTATCTTTATCCAGGGGAATTTGCATTATTTCTAACCCTCTCATAGTTTCAATCGGATCCTGTAAACATGCTACAATATTCGATTTTCTTCCTCTTTCATCATTTCTCTCAAAGACATCTCCTCTCTTTTCTTCATTATCCCCAATGGTTTCATCCTTTTCTATGAGGTTTTCTTTACTCCCATTTAAGTCCATTTCAATGTTTCTTTGCTCGGCCCTTTTTCGTTTGCATTCTTGATATTTCATCATGAGTTCCAGAATGTGTACCTTCAATTGTTCTTCTTCCAATTCCATTTTGTCTTCCTCAGACTTATGACTCTCTTCTGGAATTTCACTTTCCTTTTCAATTCCTATTGGATCCTGAATTTCTACTTCCATTCGTGCCTCGACGACACTCTCTTTTAGGGTTTCAGTTGTTCTATCCATTTCCCTAGGAACTATTATTTTAGTCTCTATGACTTCCACTTCTTCGGTTATCCCCACTTGATCTGGGTTTTTATCTTTTTCTTTATGCTCAGTTTTGGCATAAGAATGGTCTTCTTCAATTTGAAACTCGTTTTCATTTCGGCATTCTTTCTGACATGGAATTATCGTTTCCTCTTGAATATCCGTTATTTTTTCTTGAGGTAGCTCAATAGTTTTCTCCGTTTCCATAGGAGTCACAACCATTTCTACTTCTTTTTCTTCTTTGGATTGTTTAAGGCAATTTTCGGGCTCTTCCGGTACCGTTATTTCCTTTTCTTCTACAGCTCCAGTTTTACTTTCAGCTTGGATAACTGCTTCTTTTGATTCGAGATCCTGCGCTAATATATATTCATCATGTATTTTCTGGGCGGCCTCTAATGTTTCTTTATATTCCGGAATTTTAACCTTCCTTACTTCGGCTAACTCCTGAATAGTTATTATATCTTGTTCATCATACATGCTCATTATGAAGCGATGCATCTTATCCCTTTCTTCTTCTATATAATCCATCTGTTCCTTAATATATTTCTTCCTGTCGTGCTCTTCGTAATCGATATTACACGTAATATGCCTCCAGTTCGTCCGTATTTCCCATATTTGCTCCATTATTTCACTTATTTCATTAATGAACATTCCTATCTGTTCCCACGGAGCTAATTCTATTTTTCCTTCTTTAACCAAGCGTTTCGCAAATTTCTTTTTCGTTTCTATTAATGACTTTTTAACCTTAGGGATTTCAGTATACAATTCCTCCAATTCTTGTTTGGATATCGTATACCAATTATTACTTGCCCTATCACGAAGTTCGGATGTCTTCTTAGTTTCCTCGGAAATACTTTCTCCTTGTTCCTTGATTTCCTCTTCCTTATTTGAGTCAGTACATCTCAATTTCCAAAAGACAATCCTCATTCTGCGATACTCATCCTCTATTTAATTAATTATATCCAAGAATTCTTTTATTTCGTCCCAGGTCGCCATTTCTACTTTTTCCTGATCCTGAATGCTAAAGCTATCATTCTTTTCCCCTTCGCTTTTCGAGCCTTCTTCAACTTGCCTTACTAAATGAGACTTTGAATCATCCTTATTATTATCCTCATTATTGCTTTTACTATGCACGCATTCCCATGGAACTGGTTTACATGTTTCCTTCTCAATTTGGAGCTCTATAGGCTCAACCTTTACCCTGTTTTCTAAAGACATGTTACCTTCTCTTCGTGCAACTATGCCTCTAGATGCACGCATGCTTCCTAAGGAAATTTCTACATTTTCCTTGGTTGGGTACCATTTTTCATTTTGTTGGAGGGTCAATTTACTGTCTATAGATTCATATCTATCTTTATTGTCTGCCTCCACGGCTTCCAAGAACCTCTGCCTCGCTTCACTCAATGACATATTACTATCTAAGAGAATACAGTGGGCTACTCTGTCCCATCATCAGTTCATGCGTGAGAGATGGTACTCTGAACTCTTGTGTACCAATTTCCAAAATTGAACCACAGTATGGGTGTTTACTGAAACGTACCCGTCTGGTATAATACTCATTATAATATCAACACCTTTATGGAAGTGATTTTCATAAAATTCGAAAAATTTTGAAAAACCATACTTTTCAAAAAATGAAAATTTAGATTTTTCAAGAAAAACTCGGGTTTTCCCTATGAAAACTCAGTCCTACGTACTGGGCGCCATAAGATATGTGTCAGTCAATGCCCCACGTTGGAACTAGACCAAGAAAACATGTATGTTACGGGGTAAATTTAAGGGCTGCTCGGTGTGAGTTTCCAGGGTCCCAATGCGATCAGTTAATTTTATATTTTGTAGCTAATTCTATCACTATTTTACCTTTATGTGATATGACCGTCTTAAGTGTTCCTAAAATCATTAATCCAAGCACATTACTTCTATGCCCCCATGTGCCCATTTCAACAATGAAATATGCAAATCACTGTTTGCCAGCAATGCTCAATCGGGAGTATCGGGGTTCATGGTTTGTTCTCCCACTCTGTGACTTACACACTTTGGACTAATCATAGGATACACTTCCAAAAATAAACAAAATCAAATCCTACTATCAAAAACATTTAATTATCCAAAATATGGCGCTACAAAAATTAAAAAAATAAAAATACTGACACCATACTTCACACTTGTCCAAAGTTGAACAAGGAATTCACATTAAACCATTACAAAATAATGATTACTGGTTTTCCAAAAACCAACAAAACTTCAACAAAGTTTCACTCCCATATGGTGTCAATTCAAATTCTTCAAAATAACGAGCTCCAAATGGCTCGGTAAAGTTTACATACACTGTATAGCAATTAAATACACGTCTATTAATATTTACATTAGTATATCTGGTTTCAATCATAATATCAAAGTATGGCTAGTCATTAATTTATTTTGGGCTTCCACAATGCTCATCTGTTACCATCACTCTCCCTCTAGCTACAAACTCACTACCATGATTGGAAAAATTTGCGTATTCTCGAGCTATAGAAATTACTGAGCAAGTCAAACTTAAGATAACTCCCAGAACCTTAATGTCTCCATAAAAACTCGTGAATCACTGAATCATTAAATAATAAAGTTAGGGATTTATCATTTTGTCTTCCCAGACAATTATATTTTAAGAAAGCAACAATCTGAACTCTGCAAGCGATAATAATGAATGTCAAGGGACCTCGGTTCAACTACCGGGTCGTTAAAATAATCTTAAACACTTCCGTTTGTTGTGACTCAGACATCCCGTTCCCCAACCTACCGCAATACAAGAGGGTAAGGGTCTGTCTTAACTACTTGGCTTGATTTATTGCATGCAGAGAAGAGCCCACTGTCTCGCTTTCACAAGAAACTGGCTACTCAGCTTTTACACACAGCTGTTTCAAATGCATTTCTCTGAATGACAAGGCTTACGATACAAAATAACCACAAACAATTATTTAGGTTCCACAGACCTTATTCTCTTAGCTTCGGTATAGTATAATTATTAAGTGTCCTCATTAGCGGGTAAGAAAATTCAATAATACGCCCAATATTAAGGGGCTTCAACACGGACGACTCTGAGTTCGATCCTTTCAAATGCCTCGGGAGCAGTATCCCAACTTTGAGGACTTATTACATTAGCGACTTAAGGCAGGTCTCGCCCATTACCAGCGCTCATAATACAACATAAATGGCACCCTTTTTAACATACAACACACAATGCCTCGTGATCACCATCACAACTTTGAGGACTTATAACCGTTCATTACCACGACTAACTGTCCCTCATAATTACTTTCACCGAGCATTTCAACGCATTCCTAGCGTGACAAATTACTTCAATATGCGACTTGGCGCTCATACATGAATTAGCCAAGTTGCCTTCAAAGAACCAAATAAATTCAAATCAAAGTTTGATCGACGTCTCAAAATATATATTACTCTTCCTCCATTAGCAATAATCATTTTTACCATAAAGAACATGTATTCACTACATTTATTAATTCATCTAAAGGAGCTCTGAAGCTACCACTTTTCAATATAAAATTCATCACAATATTCATTCATATAATTGTTATTATTGTTATTACGCTTGCTTTACCATATTTATATCATTTACCATTTTAAACTGATATTCCACTGAATATTTTCCACAAGGGATTCATAAATATTTCACATATTTATTTCATTTCCATCAAATTAATTGTTCAGATCGCGCAATCTTTATTTCACCTGTTATCAAACATCCCTACTCTCACTCATGAGGATTATACGCAAATCTTCCCAAAACACACAATAATGAAATTGTTACTCACATGACTGTACGGTCAAAGACCGAATTCTCCAACGATGGAACATTTTCACCCACCAACTTCTTCTTAAGCCATTTTCATGGTTATATTTACACCCAATGACACTTTCTTAACAGCACATAAAATATATACCCTAATCACTTTGAATATAAGGAATACCATTTTGTATTCGTTTTCACTTAACACAGTACAATTTCACTAAAACTATTACACTCAAAAATTTCACTATATTTACATTACATAAAATTTTTATCACTCTGGCGTTAATTATTCGCCTTACACACGTGATTTCTTTTCTTTTCCCGTTTACAAGGGTTGCACTATATGTACGTCGGCTTCCTACTCTGAAGAGATGATTGAAAGTCTCGATCGAACTAACCTCACTGGAACGGCTGATCTTCTAATTCTGGGTTTGACTATCGGCTTCTTTAACTTTACTGCACGATATCGTATCTTGCTAGACGCTACTTTGTTCGTCTAATAAAAGTCTGTCCTTGATGTATTACTATTACGATCGCTCGAACTTGTATATCGGTGACCTAGTAATTTCATTGTATTACTTTCTGTTAATTTGATTCGTGGCTTATTGGAGTACACTCCAATGTTTGACTGTACATTTGTCCACCTAGACAAAGCCTGGAACTACAATTCCTAATTTTTGTCGTCCTTCGCTCTAGCCCCTCGGTTCAGGAACACTAGGCGTTACTATTTCGTTCTACCCTGATTTGGTTCTTTAACGTAGATAGAACTGTATATTTCAATGTCCTTGGCTACTTCGAAATCTTATGATGCGTCGGTTCTTTAACTGAACTATTATATTTGAGTACCTATCGCCGGTTATTTCTTAAGTCCACAGCCTAAACTTTGACTGTACTGGTGAACTTTATCGATAATTGTTCTTGCGTGCAGCGTCTAAGCGCTCACTAAAATGATGTGTTGTACTATGCGACACAGTATCACGCTCTCCGGCGTCTTTTATAACTGAATGTACTTTGATGCAGCACTCCTGCACTAGGAGTTTACTTGTTGCTTGTCTTGTAGTTGATGCTCCAACGTCACGCTCCTCTGGGCTGACTGATACTTTGCGAAACAGTACCGTGCTCTCAGGCACCTATGGTAGACTGAATTGATGGTTGAAACAGAACCATGCGCTCCCGCGCCCTTGGTAAACTGAATTGTTGTGACACAGCGACGCCCCCTCGGGCTGTCTGAAACTGCATGTGATGGTGATCCAGCGTGTAGCGCCCCTGCGCACACATCGAAGACTGAATGCTCTTCCTGGCACGTCCAGGGTTTTTATCCAAATCTGCGGCAAAAAGATCAAATCCGCTTCTTCTCCAGCACTAACTTCTGAAGTTATTGTCGTATAATTTTGAAAAATATGTCTCTTGAAAGCTCTTGTTTTAAACGTAAAATGGTTTCTTTGATCACGAAAATCGATCACACAACTCCAAGATATTAAATAATTTGGCTCCTCAGATATGTGGGTGGTGAGGTTTATTTTTCCCTCTCTCCCAACTCTGGGCTCGGGGAATAACTAACTACGTCATGCCTCGTCTGCAGTTCTTTCCTGTGCAAATATTATGAACTTTTTCCCCACACAGAAATCTCTTTTCCAGAATGATCAACAATGATGTGTCCATTTCATTAATTAAATGCTTGCAAATGGCTTAATTTTAATTATTTCTCTTCTTGCGTCATTGCAAGGTTGTCATTTTATAGCTGAGTAAGGTCTATTTCCGAAACTCATTCTCCCTGACTCGTTGTGGAAAGTTTTTCTCGTTCTATTAATAATCATGCGCCAGCTTCATATCGATGCGTCAAGCGTGATCTCACGTCCGCATCACTCGTGGTGACCCGTTCTTGCGCCACATGATAACAGCCCACTTCCTTAAAATCTTTCCAATACATTCTACAAACTGCATTATTTCCTCTCTTCTTTTGCAAATAAATTATGGATTCGACGCTTGAACCAATTACAGATGGGTTCAATACACATATATGGGGATATATGTATATCGGTGCGTAATGTTGAATTTGTACCTATGTATTGGCCAAAGAATGATTTTGTAAGTAATTGTAAACCTATCGTGTACATATTATGGGATTTAAATGGACTGTTGTGTCCTGCTATAGCCTTGTGGCTCTCGTTGAGGTATGGTGCTACAGTATTGCATTTTATTGAATTGCCATAGGGCTGTCTGCTACTGGCAGTTCATAACATGGCGTTAGATGATAAATGAATTTCCTGTGTGACCCGTTATGCGGTTAACGCAAGCCAGGCATTGTAGATGCGAGTCCGAGTCGTCGAAGGCTAAGATGGAATGATATTTAAGTATGAATGAGATTTCCTGATCGTTGGCTAAATGATAACGCCTTGTTTATGGAATGACTGTACAGCGTACCTTATGTCGTTAGAAGATTGTCAATTTGACTGCCTAGAAAAATAAAAATAGAAAAAAATCCCATGGTGGGGGAAAATGGAAGTGGAGAAATGTTCGTGTGAATGGACATTTCTGAGTGAATGTGTTGCGCGCGGCCTGTGTATCTTCGACAGTCTGTTAATCACGTGCTTGGAGAGCCGTGAAGATTTTTGCTGCGTAATCTGTCTTACTTCCTTCCTAGTGTATGCATCTCGTCTCCCTGTCTGAGATCAATGCGAGTATCTGTATGGCTTGACTAGTGAAAGCATGTTATCGTACAGTGTACCTTCCTTCTGCACGAAAATGTACTGCAAATGTATGTATTTCCCCTTCCTGGTCATTTAATTAGTATACTCTATGGGTGAGTTGTTTGCTACATTCTAGGGATGTGGTAGCCTGTGATATTGTGGTGCCTAAATGGAATCCTTTCGGTCCTTGTGAGTGTGATTATAGTGTCTACGTTCGTGTAGCTTTCCTGTCGATACCATGTGGCTGGAGATGGTAATCGAGTACTTGTATGTAATTCGTGGTCTTGCTTGTTTTTTTTAGTAACCTGTGTTACTGTGATAGACAGTTTAAAGACTTGTTTAGCTCTGATAACCTGTGTGATTGTGGTGTCCGTGTGCATGGATTGTATGGGTGTTTCTAGTGTTAAGGATAGTGGCCTAGAATATTGGTATCGAAGCGTGCCTTTTTTATGTTATGCTGGACATATGATCCCTGTATGTATGTAGTTTCAATCTTCCGTCGGTCGCTGCTGCGTGTATGTAGGGCTGTGAAGTGTGTATGTCGTCAATACTGAGCATTTTCCTTGCGAGTGTCTATTATAGATTGGCGGGTCCCAAAAACCCTGTAGTTAAGGAAATCGATCTTTAATCGGTCGTCTAATTGACCGTTGGATGGTTGTTAATGTGTGCATCGCTATCTGGATGTGGAATCTAAGATCATGTGTGAAACCGGTAATGTCTTGATATACTAATTGCGTGTTCGCGTACTGTAATGAAATCTGCCTGTAATATTGTAGTGAGATTCCAGTGTAATGATGTGAGGTACGCACTGTGCGCGGTAGTGTTGGTCGTGTGGCTAAGACCTGACATCCTGTACAAGGAAGAATGGTGTAGATGCTGAGTCAACTAATGGGCACACGTTGCAATGCCTAGCTGGCGGGTGCTGTTGACCTGAGCCAACTGCTGTGTCGTCTGCGAACATGTGATTACTACCTTCCTGAGTAAAATACACTTCCTGGAAATGTTCTACATTAATATATCAGCATGCCAATATCCAATAAAATAAAACACTGTGTAAGAAATGCATACTGAACACCTTAATGTGACAGTATTTACTAAAATAAAATAAAGCACTGTGTGGAAAGAAGATATGGTAATTTCAGTGGGAATGCCTGTCCTTTGCACTGGGAGGACATTGGATCGATGGGGGTCTGTGTGTGAATTGGATTTCCTTGTGCGAAATGGATGTGCCTCTTGCAAACATGTTTGGAACAAATGTAAGTACCTGTTTGCTATGGGGTCATGTGTATGCGGCAATGCCACCTAATTTGGTGTATGGGCGCACTGAATGTCATGGCGTGTTTAGACATCGTGATTTATGTTCCGTAGCGTTTATGTCTATGGGGACTTGTCTGTATGGTGAGGAACGTGTAGCTGCATTATATAACTGCGTATCTAACCTCCACATGTCTTACCTTTTACCTATATGTGCAGACGTGTTGGCTAGTACATGCCCTATATGGTATTATCTATTGAGGGATCTTGTGGTCCTGGGTTTGATATCCCAATGCTTGTACCTATATAGGCTGAACTGGAGCTGTGGATCATGTGCAAAAAAATAGTTAATATCCTACCTTTGGCTATTGCAATAATATGTAACCTATGGGGGTGGCCTGGGGGCGGCTATGTGCCGAATAGCCCTAGCAAGTTCAATTTGTTTTGCTAAGATGTAAATTATCAACGCTGTAGTGGCGGCGTTCCATGCTATGTTGGCCGTCGTGGGCGAGTCGAAATTGTACCACGACGTTGGCGTTGGTGAAATATGTAGGGGGTGGCTATGGTGTTTAAATGGTGTATCCGTTAATGTAAAGGTGGGGATGAGTGTTGTCCAGTTATCATTTAATATTGCTGTCATGTTATCGTATATGACCGGCTTTGCCTGGAAATGCCCGAAATCGTGAATTTGTAGCAGTATTTGCTGCGTCCATGTGGCCGGTAAAGAGTGTGTAATGGCAAGTTCTTGTGTAATTTTGATATCAGAGGGAAAGGTATGCGGCATCAGAACATCCTCGCGTTCTGTTAGCTGACACTCGCAGGGTATTTGTATTTCAATAGCCCCTGGTGGTGTCGTAGTGTATGGGTGCAATAGATTCGCTTGTTTGTCTGGGCATTGAATATGCATGTCTTGTGTGGGGTTGGTAATAATAAAGGTATCGATGTCGATCTGCGTGACGAGTGTCCGTTGTGCTCCCTCATCGCATTTGTACGTGCAGGATTCTAGTATTTTATTAGTTGGCGCGTTGCTATACAGGTGTTTGGCACAGGTAGGCTGAATAGTAGCCATCTCCTGGAACCTTTGGATATAACATAATGCGTTAATTGGGGTGATGCAATCCTGCAGTGAGTTGCCCGTGATCACCCGGATGTCCCGCTTATTAACTGCTATTAACGTTGGTTCATGTGTTAATGTGCAGGTACTACCGAGCCATTTGTACGGGAGGGTATGCACTCAAACAACTCCCATTGAGCGTCCTGCTCCGTAAAGGGTATGTTAATTTTAATGAGGATGCTATCAGCGTAATAGATGCATGAGCATATAGGCCTCGTATAGTACCAGCTGATGCGGTCTATAGGGGTGGCGAGTTGATGTTTGTGTTTTTGTAATTTGTTAGTACGCTTCAACAGATCCTCGCGGAGGGTTTCTTCATGTATAGTGTTTGCGGAATTCTATGCTGTTTACACAGCATCATATCGTGTTGACGCTGCGTATGCATGATTACATTATACGTGTTGATCGCGTTCCCAATGGCCATATGGGCCATACATGAGAATAAAATGTCCTGTACATCCTTGTTGGTATGCGTTGTATTAGCCAATGTGTTTACCTGATGTGCCACTGTCTTGATGGCCTCCTGTATAATGTGTGTCCAATTATTCAATTTAAGAGTCGTTTTTGTTAGGTCTTTATGGTTCACATGGATCATGTTATTGAGCTCGTTTGTGTAACTTGCTATCTGCTGCTTGTCATATGCAGTCTCTTGGTGTCTTCGCTAGTAGCGACACCGCAGCAGTACTGTAGAAAATTGGCAATAAATGTTAACTCCCTTTTCGCCCTTCATTGCACGGGTTGTTCGGTGAGGGGTTGCTCGTGTAATCCCGATGTGTTTCTGTCGGCGTGAAGGGAATGGTCTATATCTTCCCATAGTAAGTGTAATTGTGACTGGAGGTCTTTATTCCCTACGAGTGACGGTAGCGGGATGAGCTGTTGCCTTAATGGGACGTTATAAGTAACAGGTATACTGCCTTGGTAGACCGTTTGGCCTTGTATAAATATTTTTGGATTCTTGACCTGCGTTGATGGGGGGGGGGGGGGGGGGGGGGAGAAACATCCTGTTATGTAAACTGTAGTACCTGGTGTAATGGGAATATGAGTAAAGGTCCTGTAAGGGGTTTCAAGTGTGTTTAGCTGTGCGCAATTTTCACTAGGAGAATTGTGTTATCTGCCCGACTGTTCTTAGGCAATGTTAATGCGTAATGCGGGGGTGGCGTACTAAATAGTAACTATTATGCCCCTGTTACGTAGCTGGGGTTTGGGTGGGTGGGCAATTAAGTAGTCAATTAATTAATAAATAGGCTTAGCTGCTACTGTACTCTGAAAAAAAATCTAGTCCTGTTTTTTTTCTGGCGTTCGCTTGGCTCTAGTAAAAGGTAATTCGGTATCTTCCGAAGAGCTACATTTTATGTAGCCCTTTAGACACTGTCCTATGACAATGTCACGGTACCTGGCGCCTCTGCCAATTGTAGGGTTTCTTTGTGGGGCCCTGTACAATGCAGAATTAGAAGGGGTGAGATTTAGGGTGTTAGGGGATGTTCGGATTTGTGTAGAGAGGATGGTAAGAGCCTGAGCGGTCTAGAGGCGCAGACATGGCTCTAAAGGAGAGCTCCCCAAGTGTTCAGAATGATGGGTCAGCTCGGGGGTTTAAAAGCGGAGAAAGGGTGTGTTTAGTGGATAGTGACTTAGAGTACTGCGTCGCTGCTCAACTTGCAGACAGCGCGTGTAAAGGCTACAGGAGATGGCAGCGCAAACATGCTGACGTGAGCTCCGTGTCGGCGAGCTAACTGACTGTTTAGTTAAATCCTCTATGCAATTAAATAATCAATACCCGTGGATTCTACTGGGGTAAAGTTCAAGGGCAGGATCTTAATAACTAACTAAATAAGTTGTGTTGTTTGAGTCTTCAGTCTTTTGACTGGTTTGATGCAGCTCTCCATGCCTCCCTGTCCTGAGCTAATCGTTTCATCTCTACATAGCTACCACACCCTACATCCGAGGCAATCTGTTTAACATATTCTAACCTTGGTCTACCCCTACAGTTCTTGTCCTCGACCCTTCCTTCCATAACTAAGCTTGCTATTCCTGGGTGTCTTAGTATGTGTCCTACCAACCTATCTCTTCTCTTCATTAGCAGTCGCCAGAAACATCTCTCCTCTCCCACTCGTCTTAATACCTCTTTGTTTGTAACCCTATCTACCCATCTGATCTTCATCATTCTCCTGTAGCACCACATTTCAAATGCTTCAATTCTCCTCTTTTCTGCTGCACAAATAGTCCAAGTTTCACTTCCATAGAGCGCCACGCTCCAGACAAAGGCTTTCAAAAATGACTTCCTAATACCTAAATCTATATTCGATGTCAGCAGATTCCTTTTTTGTAGAAATGCTTTTCTTGCCTGAGCCAACCTACTTTTTATATCCTCTTTGCTTCGTCCATCACTGGTTATTCTGCTTCCTAAGTAACAGAAATCTCCTACTTCCTTCAGCTTTTCACCTGCCAATTTGATCTCCATAGAGGTTTGTGATTTATTTCGGCTGCATTCCAGTATTTTTGTTTTACATTTATTAATTTTCATCATGAATTCTTTCCGTAAGACGGAGTCCATACCATTCAAAAACTCATTCAAATCCTCAGGCTTGTTGGCCAAGATGACGATGTCATCAGCAAATCTCAGAGTTGAAATTATTTCTCCTTGAATCTTCACTCCCACTTTAAATTTTTCTCCAATTTCCTTCATTGCTTGTTCAATGTAAAGATTGAAAAGTATGGGTGATAAGTTGCAGCCTTGCCTTACACCTTTCTGAATACCAGCTTCTCTCTCATGTCCTTCAACTCGAATGACTGCTGTCTGGTTTCTGTATAGATTGTATATCACCCTCCTATCCCTGTACTTTATTCCAATCGATTTCAAAATGTCAAACAATTTAGTCCAATCAACGTTATCAAAGGCCTTTTCTAAGTCTACAAAAGCCATGAACGTTCTCTTATCTTTCCTTATTCTACCTTCCAAAATCAGCCTAAGACTTAGTACAGCTTCCCTTGTTCCTACATTTCTCCTGAAACCAAACTGGTCTTCACCCAACTCCGTTTCTATCTGGCTCTCAATCCTCTTGTAAATTATTCTAGACAGGATCTTTGAAGCATGAGTAATCAAGCTGATTGTACGATAATCTTCACATCTGTCAGCTCCCACTTTCTTTGGTATAGGGATGATTTCATTCTTCTTGAAATCAGGGGGTACCTCACCTGTCTCATAAATCCTACACACCAAGTGAAATAACCTGATCAGACCTTCCTCTCCTATGCAGCGTAGCAACTCAATCGGTATATCATCTATGCCTGGTGCTTTGTTCCTGCTTAAGTCTTCCAAAGCTCTATCAAATTCTGATCTCAATATTAAATCTCCTTTCGCATCCTCATCAATTTCCTCCTCCCTTTCCATTACATGATTCTCAATCTCCTTTCCCTTATACAAACTCTCTATGTAAGCTTTCCATCTCTCAACCTTTTCTTCCCTATCTGTTAGAGGCTTTCCATTTGTGTCCTTAATATTACAGCACTTAGTCTTCTTTTCCCCAAAAATATTCTTAATCCTTCGATAAGCTGTGTCTACTTTTCCTAATTTCAGACAGTTTTCTATACCAGCACATTTCTCTTTCAACCATTCTTCTTTCGCTTCCTTGCACTTCTTGTTAACCTCATTTCTCAGACGTCTGTATTCTGCTTTCCCCTTTTCATCTCTTACATTCTTGTGCTTCCGCCTTTCATCCATCAATTCGAGTATATCCTGAGTGATCCACGGTTTTCTACCTATTCTCTCTTTCCTACCAATGTTTTCTTCTGCGGATTTTGTTATTTCATTCCTCAAAAGTGCCCATTCGTCTGCAATTGAAGCTTGTTTAGGGTTTTTCATTAGTCCTTCCTTTATACTCTTCTTGAATCTTTCGTTTACATCCTTCTCTTTCAGTCTGTCTATTGCCCACCTTTTTGGCTTTTGACTTTTCTTCAGTTTCTTCAACTTTAATCTGCATTTCATTACAACCAGATTGTGGTCAGAGTTTATGTCAGCACCAGGATATGTTTTACAATCCAAAATCTGGTTTCGAAACCTCTGCTTGACCATAATGAAGTCGATTTGGTAACGCCCTGTATCTCCTGGTCTCATCCATGTGTATATTCTTCTATTGTGGTTATTGAATAAGGTGTTAGCTATGACCAACTCATGCTCAGTGCAGATTTCTACCAGCCTGCTTCCTCGATCATTCCTTTCACCTAATCCGAAATCTCCTACTATCTTCCCTTCTCTCCCTTTTCCTACCACAGCATTCCAATCTCCCATTACTATAACATTTTCATCACCCTTGATATACCTCAGAATTTCGTCTATTTCTTCGTAGACCTTTTCAACATCCTCATCATCAGCTTGACTGGTAGGCATATAGACTTGTACCACTGTGGTGCAGGTAGGTTTAGTATTTATTTTTGCTACAATAATCCGTTCACTATATTGCTCATAATATTCCACCCGCTGTCCAAGTTTCCTACTCAATATGAGGCCAACCCCTGCTTGGCCATTGTTTGATTTAGTGCTAATGACCCTATAGTCTCCTGACCAAAAGTCCTGTTCTTCCTGCCAGCGCATTTCACTAATCCCAACCAAATCCAACCTCAACCTATCCATTTCCCTTTCTAAGTTTTCTAACCTTCCATTTCCTAGCAGACTTCTAACATTCCACGCTCCGATCCGTAGAATGTCAGAGTTCCTCTTTGTCACTTCTGTGATGTTAACCCCCTCTCGTGTAGTCCCCACCCGGAGATCCGAACGGGGGACTAGTTTACCTCCGGATTGAAATTTTACAAGGGAGGAGGCCATCATCACATGTAATTATGCATAGAGAGGTGCATATCCTCGGGAATAGCAAACGGCTGTAGTTTCCCCTTGCTTTCAGCCGTGCAGCAGGACGCAGTGTAGCCATTATTTGGCTTATATTATCAATATCTTAACCGTCTATAAGACTAGTAAAGAATTGATTTAATCTGAAAGGCTGCTACTCCCTTTCAGAATAAGTAAAGAGCAATTCTACTAACAAAAATACTAACCTTCTACTGTACTAACAATTAAATACCAAAATTCTACTAACGAAAAAATACTAAAGTTCCACCAACAACAAATACTACCACTAAAACAGTTTGTCACCAGACACACTCACATGCAATCACACATCACAGTCTACTGAAACAATGAACTATAACTAATAAACAATGCAACTGTTACCAGACACACTCACACACCACAGTCTAATAGAACAATGACATATATCTAATAGACAAACTAACTACCTACTTACAACTACAACTAACTACATACTTACTGTACTGTTATTTGAATTGACAATATTTACAAAATGCAATTTAGATAGGAATACTTACAGGAAGAGAGCAAAGATAATGCCAATGGTTATCCTTCGTATAGGAGAAGAAATAATGGAACGTGATAAAATGTAGGGGTAGGTGCCCCAGGATATTAAATAAGTAAGTGTGAAAAAAGGCAGGGGGACACTACATTCAGGATGGCTACAGTCTCTACCAAGATTTGAACTTTCATTGTTTGAGCCTGCATCATCGTCATCATCTTGCACAGTTTCCAGCCACTGGCCGGGTCTGTTTGGAACACAAGCCTCTCCAACGTCTTCTGTCTTCCTACCATCTCTCAGCCACCACCTTTGTCCAGTCTTCTTCTCTCTTCTTCACGCTTACTCCTCTCTACTTCCACCCCCTTCAGCCACCTGTCTCTTGGTCTCCCTCTCGGTCTCTTTCCTTCCCACTTCGTCTCGTGTATCCTCCTGGGTATCCTCTTCTCCTCCATTCGTTTTACATGTCCACACCATCTAAGTCTAGCTTTCTCTATACCATCCTGTAATGGTTCTTCCTTCATTAATTCTCTGGTCCTCTCATTTCTTATTCTGTCCATCTTTGTAGCTCCAATACTGCTTCTCAAGAACTCAAGAACTGGCCTGTATTTTGCTCTTCTCCCTTCCTTTCATAACCCAGGTCTCAGAGGCATACGTCAGGATAGGGACATAGTACGTCCGATATATGATCTTTATGCTGTTTTGAGGGACATCCTTGTCCATAACATGCTTTTATTGATCTAGAAAAGGCCTATGATAGCATCCCTAGAACAAAAGTTTGCGAAAGCTTAACAAATAGGGGGATAGGCAAGGAACTGAGAGACATGATAGAAGGAATGTGCATGGAGTGCTACAGTAGTGTGAGGACTAGAGTCGGGACAGTTCTGATATCCCTTGTCGTCACTCCACGTGCCAATAATTGTACATATTTACATACGCAGTTATTAATTGGTGTTGGTGATCATGAATCCGCCATAAGTAAAAACTAAAACAGTCATCAACTATAGAGGCTAGGATATTTCTCATACTAAATGAATTGTCTGAAGAATCAATTGGCAGCGAGTTTGGATACAACCTAGTTCCGAGTGTAAGTCCAGTAACAGTGCTTGGCTTTGCAGACGACACGTTTCTGATAGCTAAGGATGAAAAATCAGCTTTGGAGCTTACTCGAATGGCCATGTCAAGATTCCAAACCATTGGGTTGGAGATAAATCTGGCAAAATTTGTAGCTATCAATATTTGCAAAGGAAAACTACCAACCACCTTAAAATCTCGCCAGACACCGTTATCTCATGCATATTCTGTGACGAATGCGTTCGTTACCTAGGCATACATTTTTCTGACATTTGTCTTTTCAAACCACAAGAGGCCCTGACGGATCTGAGAGACAAACTCGACCTCCTTTCGTCTAGCCCGCTATTACATCCCGACCAAAAATTCCGTATTATGAACACTTCCATTTGTCCATCCCTCATCTAGGCTATACGTTCCAGACAATGCCATTAAAATCAATTCCAATGAAATTTCTAGACGATGCCGACAAAATGATCCAAGGCAGCTTGAAAGATATAATTCAAGACCAGATAGCTAGCAACTAATGATTTTAATAACTATTTCGGTGATGTAGTGATATTTCTCAGAGCAGCCTTCAGTGCTGCTATACTAGATGCGTCACAAGTACAGAAGTGGAAAGTGTGGAAATGTGTTGGTGTGAGGATGCTCGCTTATACACTTACCCCAGATGGTGGCTTGACGTCAAGTCGGTCTCTCAGATTAGACACTACCCAAGCGGTCAGTACTAGAATGGTTCCTGCTAGAGTGGTGCCGAGCCGCTTTATAGCTTTAGGCTTGCAGCGTCGGTGGAATTGCAAATTCCACCTAGGTCGGTACACTTACTGAGGTCGATGGAGTTCATTCGGAAGTTGTTGGGGTTAACAGAGTTCGTAGTTGGTATGAAATGCAGAAGATATCTGATTATCTGGGGACGAAAAGTATGATTTAGGAGATGGTGATTGTCTCCATTCCTAGGGATGACATTTTTAGGGTGTATATATCCCCTATATATACAACAATATTCTAGAATGTCCCAGGACTTTTGTAGAGAGAGAATACTCAGATATCTAGTAAATTGCGATTTATTGTTACCGACAAGTTTGGCCGCCGGATTGTATATCTTACGCCAACTTTGAGAGCGAGGAGGGTGATGGTGCGATTGATTCGAGGCTTCTTAATTTGTGACAGCGGAGGTGTCAAGGCGTGTTGCTCTGCCTGGCTCAAGTGCGAACGAAATGTAATACGGTTACCGGCAAGTGAGTTGACGGTATCGGCGAAGTGATAGAGAATGATCGCACTAGTTGAACTTTGGCCAGTCATCTAAAACATTCTAGGTTGCAAAAAATTGCAAGTTTATGATTTTTTGGGATGTTGTTAGGCTAGATACTAATGGTTTAAAACCAAGTTGGCAACTTCGAAAGACCTGTGCTAACTTTGTGTGCTCGAAAAACCTCGAAATGTTCAGACTTTTTTCAGTATTTGGTTTCTAAATTCTAAAACATGCAATCTACGGAAACGTCATCCAGAACACTTGTAAAGACGACAAAATTAGCGGCAATTTTAGCGCAACCCCAGCTCTGTATGTCTTATAGATCTCGAGATACAACACTTCGAAAATGGGCCATTTTCTTCAAAAACATAGAAATTTGTGGTAAACTAGTCTTTCGAACAAAATACCATCTATAAGATTCATTCTATGAGGAAAGTCATAAGAAGTAGAGTTATAGAGCAGTTATTTAGCTTTAGTTTAAGCATAAGTAAAACGTTGTGAGACTAATAGTTCTCTTGTTATCAGGTAAAAACTTAGGAAATAGGATTTTTCAAAAAATGTTGCCTGACGAATTGTAGGACCTTTTTAAAAGATAAGAAAGACATCAATCAGTGTAAAATTGTCTATCATGCAAAATTAAATTGAATACAATTAATAATAATGTGTTATTTCTTATCAATATTGAAGTCACAGTGGCGAGGTGATGGAGGGACTTCAGCTAACACCTGCGACAGAAACACGCAACACGTCAATTACCTACTATTTATTAATAAATTACAACAAAATGGTAGGTATGTAATGTTAGGTTTATCTGCACTTAGCGAGACAGTACTATTCTTTTGGAAGGCCCAGGTTAATCATACGGATCTTCTTGGGGCTCCGGATACTCCTGTGTAGTAAAAGGGGGGAAGTAAAACGGGGTCGTTTAAGTCGTCGTCTTCATCTGACTCAGTGATGTCTAGTTTACCAGAATTAAGGCAGGTCTTCCCCCGACAGATTTTACAGAGAGCACTCCGGTAGGAGCATCGCCCTGCTCCGCACTATTTCAGGCACCTGTATGACAAGAATGTCATCAGTTATAACAAATACAGGTTACAATAGATTCAAATGTTTTAATTTCAATCATAAAGAATTCCTATATCCAGAAGTGGACTTCGATAAGGACCACCTAATACGAATGGATTACCTTATCTGCATCACAGGAGTTTGAGCAGAGTATGCGGCACTGGTTCCTTGTTTGAGGTCACCGGTGTCAGCCCCTCCTGACTCCTTGCCCATCCCCACTTGGTGGGCTCTTTCTCAACCCCCAACCACTGCTGCACCTGGTGGTAGGTTCTGTAAGAATGTTGGGCAGCAGCCTCTTCGGTTGGGGGCAGACGAGCGAGGTTGACTTTCGCGCTGGCAGCAGATCGGACAAATATCCCGTAACGCAAGGCGTGGAGACAATCGTCTTTTCCACTGCCATACAACGCCACGAGGCATTTGTTGCCAGCAGAGGCTATCTCTTCATGGGTGGTGTTATTGTTGAGAAAAGTAGTAGCCACGTCAATAAGGTCCGGCTGTTTTGAAAGGACACCCAACATCTTCGTTTTCCCTTGCCCGAAAAGGGCAGAGGTGGTGTCGCAACCACTGAAGGCGTGGAGAAACAACTCTATTCCATTGGGGAGTGAGAGATATCCTCGAATGAATGATGTTGACAAGAACTGCTTGCTACCTCCTCCACCCCTGGCACTTTTTCTGGAAATAAACATCTTGTTTGTTGGCGCCCAATCCATTTAGGAGCACCAAGAGGTCAACATCTTCTCCTGCGATTATGACGTGCTTGTACTCCTCGCTCTTCTCCAATGCTGTCCTCACAATGAGGCAGTTGGCTTCCTCAGAGGAGCTTCCTTTGTTTCGATCCCTTGTATATCCAGTCCAGTGCAGATAAAGTTGATCAGGTGCTGCTTGATTTTTGTGTTGGACAAAAACTTTTCTTGGGGCACTTCGATCAGTGTCGTTTCTTCTAAAAAGATATCGCTGCTCGCTGAGGCTGCATAACGCCTTTTTTTTTCAAAATGGTTGGTCATGTAGGTAATATAATCAGCTACAATTTCCCTCACTGAGCTGTTCCGTTGCCATAGAATCTTAAGGAGCAAGTATCCTCTGTCCACTACATCAAACGTTCTTTCTCCAACGGCGACGTTTTCTGGGATGGGTGTAAAAACAGAGTGGAACGACGATTTTGTTCCTTTTCGCATTCCCTCTTCGGAGAATAGAGTCATGGGATATGGGGCAAACTCGTATGTTAAGTGGTTTCTTAGGTCGATCTCACTGATTTGTTATACACAGCCGTTGGAATATTGTGAGAGGGTCTATAGCAACCTGCTTGTTGTGCACATTAACTGTGGCTGCTGCCAAGGGTCGTACTTTGCCTTTCCTTTTAAATTTTAACATTTCCAAATTCCTTTCCAGTTATTTCGTTGACTCCATTACATCCAATTTCTATGACAGTAGCAATAGTTATAGCAAAAATAGATTATATTAGAGTAGAAACACTTTTTTGCAATCAACATGAATAGAAGTACAGTGAGTTTCAATCAAAGAGTAGGTACAACATTGACTGCAATGGGCGGCCTTATCGCTAAGATAGATTTCTTCCAAGTACCCAATCCACAAAAATATGACATTAATAGATAACTGTGCAACATTGATAACAATTTACATTCGAAGCTGTATTTATTAAAAAATCCGATTTCCTATTTTTTTTACTTTATCTGATAACATGAGAATCGTTGGTCCTATGCCTAAATTAAAGCTAAATAACTGCCCTACAACTTTATTTCTTATGACTTTCCTCGTAGAATGAGTATTTTAGAGGGCATTTTGTTCGAAAGACCAGCTTACTAAAAATTTCTAACTTTTTGGGAAAAAAATGGCCCATTTTCGAAGTGTTGTATCTCGAGATCTGTAAGGCATACAGAGCTTGGGTAGATTATTGGCTGAGGAATAACCTAACCACCAAGAGAAGATGATTAAGAAAAGGAGGTAGGTTTCGGACTGGAGAAAAGGGATAGAAAAATAGGAGGAGAGTCCCACAAAGTTATGAATTTAACTTTAAATGCACTTAGAGGCTGTTGCCACTGCAAATTCGTTCTCTGATAACTAAAGTGGGTAAGGACTTGGTCCAAGCTGACGGGAAATGCAGATAGGACTTGGGCGGTTTGCAAGAGAGTGACTTTAGTATATTCCCTCTCAAGCATGCATCTGCTTACTATGGGGAAGGGTGATGGTCTGGCAAGACTGAGAGTAACAGATTTATTGTATGTCTGTTGAAAGAAATTCGTTTTTGCAAAGTAATTCGAAGAATGCCACTAATTTGAATCAGGTTTGGTATTTCCAGTTTTCGAAGTTATAGAGTTCCTGAAAAAGCGACCAAGTGCTTCCAAGAAGGATAGTGATAAAAAAATTATACCTTGGGGAGTAATTTTGGTAAGTGAACCAATGGTTGCATTTGGAAATGGCTAAGCTTTTACTCAGCAAGGAGCCGGCTAAAAGTTTAGACAAAGAGAAACACTTATCTTTTGGAAAACCAACCATAAGTTTTCGGAGAGGATCTCCACAAGCAGGTAGCTGGCGTAGCGAGCTATACTTGCCTTACTGGCCAGTTAGAATTAACTATTAAAGCTAAGAGAAACATTAAACGAGATTACCACTAAGAGTTCTTGCTCAAATGCAACGAGTGGTGAAAGCCCTATCAATAGATTTAATGGCATTGAGTAGGGAGAGCCAAGGAAGACAGGATCTTGCCTAACCGTTGTATTAGAGAAATGATAAATCCAAAAACAAATATTTAATTTATTTAACAAGGCAAAAGAGTCTAATAAATTTGACATGTATATAGTTTCAATTTTTAGTAACAATTTGGGATCGCAGACCTCCTAACATTTAAAGTTGGCTCCAGGCAATTAACAATTCTTTAGGTTTCAAACCTTATATATGTACTAAAATCTTTGTAAGATTAAAGAAGACAAATGAAGTGATTAAAGTTTAAACATTAAATTGAGTACAAGGAGTGTACTTTAAGAAATTTCCAGGTAACTATTTTAGAAAAAGTTACAACTTCGAAAATAACAAAAAAGAAAGCGGGTAGAATGAAGGAGAAGTTCCTATAACTTCTTACATTTATACAGAATTACTGTTGGTTATTATACAAATAAGGGCAGGTCACTTACTGTGAAACCTGATGAGAAAGTCAAAAGGAAGGTTCTCGACCTCCTATGTTTAAGTAGGAATCACGAGCCAAATGGGGCAGTTTCCCTTTCGTGAGACCTAGAAATAACTCACTCATAAGTTGAAAGAATTGTTTTCCCTGATTATAGGGTAGAAACAATGTAAGCTTGAACCGTGTATAAAACACGTAGTTATGCAGAAATTAATTAATGATAAACAAGCAAAATGGAAGGGCACTTCGTTAGAGTGACACCTCATAGAAAATGATCTAGAGTTACAATTTTATTAATATGGTTTGTTAGTAGAAGGTTTAGGAAAGATCAATTGGGATTTAGGATCAATGTTCATGGCCTTATTTAATGTAAACGGACGATCGCGACGCGGTAGAAAAGTTGAACAAGCACTAGTTATCACTATAGTCTTTTGAATAAATGAAAAATTCACTGTAGTAACACGAAAGTTTATGGCAAAGAAAGTTATTGCAATGAAGGAAAAGGACTGGTTGCACTAGATAGGCGAAAGTCTATTGCTTGAGAAAGTTGTGGATTACAATTAAATGCGCCATAGAACATTCCAACGGTGGAAGAAAATTCGCTATTGAGCTTTAATTCAGAAGTAAGATTCTTCAATTTTAAATAGTATTCTCACAAGTGAGTGAAAAATACATGACGGCAGGACTTGTAGATAAAGTACAGGATCTGGAAGGTTCCAGAACGATCTTAATAGAAGAATGGGGCCAAAGATAATCCAACGGAGGAACTAGCTTGGTAATTTATAGACAGCGGGTATTAGATAATATCCCACGTGGTGAGAAGATTTCTCATTTAAATAGCTTAAGAAAAGCTACTTTCTATTAAGGTTGGCTTAGACAGACAAAAGCTCAACATGGCAAATCCCGCGAAGAATGATTACCGCCCCAAATATGTAATCTCACGCTGTCTATAAAATGATTAATAAAGCATGTAGATAATAAAACTGATGAATATGAGGTTAAAACCTTAAGTCTGTACTTATCTTGGTTGCATGTCGAAGGTGAAGTTCCCTTTGACGAATACTTAATGTGCCAACATGGCGTAGAACGTAGAGAGTGCCTCTTGGTTTGAGGAGACTGGCTCTAGTTGAGCCTTGACTGACCGAGTCAACTGCCGACTTAAAAGTGAGACCAACTCAGCGAAGCGCGGAGGGTCCAAGGAAGGGAAAAGAGTGGGGGTAGGAGACAAAAGGAAAACATATAAGCATGACCAATATTGTAAACTTAAATTCTCTTGAGGGAATGGTCTTCAAAGAGTTGATAGCAGGCGATACTAGCACAGCCTGGTGGGTGAAAGAGTAGACGAAGTTCTCTTGATCACAGAGATAAAAGCTGGCGATGGCAACGAGATCTGGTGGCCAGATGGAAAAGGAAGTCCTCTTGCACCAGGAAGAATTGAGGAGCTACAGAGATTCGCTGCTAGATGACGCTAGGTGGGTCATGGAAGATATATATCTAGAACAGACTCACAATGACATAAGAGATATGCCCATCAAAGAGAAACTAGGAGATCACTGTTGGTGTTTGAGAAAAAGGATGAAATGAACAAGCAAAGAGCATTAAAAAGAATACTCTATCTTACCGTGTATTCCAAGAATACACCATACTGGGAGGGGCAAACACCCACAGAGAACAAAATAAACAGTTAAACATTCAAAGGTAATGGAGAAATTAGAGACAGTGGTCTTGTAATATGACCATTAGTGGCCAAGATTTAGGCCACCCTGACTCTCCCATCCCTTCCAGGATAACACTCGGTCACTCTACCAGAAGTCCAAACCAGGGGGGGGAGAGACATCCCTAACCAAGACCAAGTCCCCCACTTTAATGTCGGGACTGGAAAGAAACCACTTCTGTCTCCGTTGCAAGGAAGTTAAATATTCCAAGTTCCACCTCTTCCAAAAAGAATTACGGAAGGCTTCAAGTTTACGCCAAACGATAGGTAGATTAGAATCCCTGTAAGAATTGGGAAGAGGAGGAGGGGCAGAAAGAGAAGTGCCGATAAGGAAGTGACCAGGTGTGAGTGGAAGCAAGTCATCGGGGTCATTGGAAAGCGGAGTTAAAGGGCAAGAATTAACAACACCTTCAATCAGAACGGACAGTGAATTGAATTCTTCATAAGTCAGAATTCGATTGCCTAAGACCTTTCTTAAATGACGTTTAGTGAGCTTTACGCAAGATTCCCACCTACCACCATGATGAGGAGCGTAGGGAGGTATAAAGCGCCATTTGAAACCCTTTGAGTAGGAAAAATCAGAAATTTGTTCCATGGCAGGAAAGGAAGTGAGAGCTTTCTTCCACAGGGAAGCTGCGCCCTGAAAAGTGGAAGCGTTATCAGAGAACATCTCTGAAGGAACACCACGCCTAGCAGTGAAGCGAGAGACAGCCGATAAAATGTAAGAAGTAGAAGCATTCGTTACTAGTTCCAAGTGGATTGCGCCGGTAACCATGCAAACAAAGAGAGAAACATAAAGCTTACCAAACAATTTGCGTTTAGCTTCTGGGGAATTTCGTTGATATTGGAACGGACCCATATAGTCCACACCAGTTAGAGCAAATGGGCGTATAGGAGAGGAGCGAAAAGAAAGCAGATCGCTCATTAATTGAGTATTGATTTTAGGTTTCGCTTTGAAGCAAGGAATGCACTTGTGAATTACAGAAGAAACTTCATGAATTCCATTTATAATCCAGTACTTTTCCCTTAAGTGGCAAAGCAGAGTGCGTGTGCCAACATGCAGATTACGATAATGAAAGTCACGTATAATTAAAGAAGTTACGTGATGTTTAGAAGGCAAAATAACGGGATGCTTTTTGTCCTCAGAGAGCAAAGATTGCGAGAGCCTACCACCTACCCTGAGTAACCCATGGTCATCAAGGAACGGGGCTAAAGCACGAAGACGACTGGATTTGGGAAGATCCCTTTTAGAAGAAAGTAAAGACAATTCAGAAGAAAAGGCTTCTTGCTGTGTCAGTTGTAAAACCTTAATGGTAGCGAGATTCAATTCATGATTGGTAAGGTGTGGTTTGGGGAGAAGAGGTTGGTCAACCACAAAATATTTCCATCAAAGGAGATAGGCGATAATTCGTATTAATTTATGAAAAGAAGAATAGCGGGACAACAAGTGATGAGATGCGTTGGAAACAAGACACGAAGCAATAGATAGAGGTACTTTAGCGTCAGGCAAGTTGGAGTTTGTAGCTGGAGGTTTAGAAGGCCATGAAGAAGAGTCTTTGATTAACCACGAGGGCCCATGCCAGTACAACTGAGAAGCTGCCAATTGAGAGGGTAAACAACCACGAGAGATAATATCGGCTGGGTTATCAGCACTGGGCACATGCCTCCATTGACATCCAGAAGAAAGAGTTTGAATTTTGGAAACCCTGTTTGCAACAAAAGTTTGCCAGTGAGAGGGGTTCTTGGCGATCCAAGAAAGGGTGATCATGGAATCGCTCCAGAGATAGATTTGCGAGAATTTGACTTTTAATACTTCCCGTAATTTCTTAACACGTTCTGCAGCCATGAGTGCAGCGCACAATTCAAGCCTAGGCAAAGTGATAGTTTTAAGAGGAGCGACCTTCGATTTGGCACAAACAAGGTTGGAAACTGAAGATCCATATAATGAACCGTGATAAACTAAATATGCGCAGCAACCGTAAGCTTTTTCGGAACTGTCCGCGAACACATGAAGGAAAAAGGATGCATTAGAATGAGCGTTAATTAAATTCCTAGGAATTTCAATAAGGGAAAGATCCAGCAAATTGCTGCGAAACGAGAGCCAACGATTAAGAAAAGAAAGAGGAACAGTGTCATCCCATTCACATTTGAGCGACCACAGCTCTTGCATGAAGAGTTTGGCTATAACGATAACTGGGGCAAGGAATTGAAGTGGATCAAAAATGTTTGCAATTTCAGAGAGAATATGTCTTTTTGTATTAGGAAGCTCTTCTGCGAGCGAAACATTATAGATGAGAGTGTCAGTGCTAGTGCACCAATGAACTCCTAGAGTTTTTATGAATTCGGAGTTTCCACAAATTTCGACAAAAGAAGGATCTATGTCTTCGATGGGAAACTGGGCGAGAAACTCAGGGGAGTTGGAATTCCACTTATGAAGTGGGAAACCTCCATTCCTTAGCAATGCCTGAAGTTCTAAAGACACAAAAGAAGCTTCCTCCAAAGTGGGGAAGGACTGCAAATAATCGTCAACATAGATTGACGTAGTTAGTGCTTCAGAAGCTTTGGAATTAAATAAATGACCATCTTGTGAGGCTAGCAAGTGTAGGGATCGGATAGCCAGGAAAGCAGAGGGTTTTAAGCCATAAGTAACAGTTTTTAAGCGAAATACCTTAATGGGTTTACTGATTTCATCACGCCACAAGATTCTTTGGAGATCTCGTTGTTCCGGTTGAATTAAAACTTGGCGGTACATCTGTTTTATATCAGCTATGACAGCTATGGGAAATAATCGAAAGTTTAAGAGTATAGCAGATCTGATTGAATAGCAGGACCAGAGTAAAGGGTGTCGTTAAGGCTGTTGCCATTAATGTCGGGTGATGAACCATTGAAAACAACTCGGATTTTATCTTTTACAAGAGGGTTTTTCCACACGGGATGATGATTTAAATAAACCGTTTCAATTGGGGGGTGCAATTCATCATCAGATTTGTTAACAACTTCCATATGATCTAAACTTACATACTCATCCATGAAATCAGTGTACTGCTGTTTAACAAGAGGTTCTTTCTTGAATTTGCTCTCGATAGCAAAGAGAGCTTTTCGAGCTTTGGGCTGAGAGTTAATAAGTTTTGGAGGATTATGTAATCTTGGCATTTGAACAACGAACCGGCCATCAGAAGAACGAGTGGTTGTGTTCAAAAAAAGTTGCTCACAGAATTCATTTTCTGAAGAGGTTCCATTAGGAGGATCAACGCTTTCAAGCCTCCAGAACTGTTCCAGGTCAGTATTGGAGAAGTAACATTGCGATGCGGGTTGGGGAGAATAATAGGGAAGTTGACCTGTGACGATCCATCTAAAATTAGTGTCTCTGGCGACCACGTTAGAGGATAACTTGCGAACTTGTTTACGAAGGCAATTCCAGAAAACATTGACACTAAAGAGTATGTCAATAGGGTTTTGCATGTTGAACAAAGGATCGGCTAACCTTAAATGCGAGGGAATGTTTAACCCTGAAATATCCACAGAGTGACTTGGAGTGTCTTCTCCAATGCTATTGAGAATTAGACAATTAAGTTTAAGAAAGTTGTTTCTATGACAAATGTCTTTTATGGTTAGCTTTGAGAATTGTAAAGCTTGCGATTTTGAGCTGTTGATGCCCGACACGTTAATAGAAGTGGGGTTTACAGGTAGGCCTAGTTTTCTAATCAAGGAATTAGACACAAAATCATGAGTTGCCGCTGAATCTAGAAGACCGCGTGCAGGGACCCAGTTGCCAAAGTTATCCTGAACTTCGATTTGGACAGTAGACAACAATACTTGAGCACTGCGAATGGACTTGGCATTTTGAATTTACGATGAAGCATTAGAACTGTTAGCACTATCATTTTTCGGAGAAGTAGATGCTGTCGATGACCTTGCCTGATCATGACGATGTAGCAAAGTGTGATGAGCCTTTTCACAATGGTAGCAAAGTCTTGTGGACTTGCAATTAGAAGCAGAATGAGTAGGCGCTAGGCAATTGAAGCAATGTTTGTTCTGGGAAACTAATTTTCTTCTGTCGTCGACTGACATTTCTTTAAAGGATTTGCAGAGGTATAGGGCATGGGGATCTTTACAAAGTATTCACTTTAAATGTTCGTTTAAACTCTTGCGAGGTTCGCTTTGAGTGTTTAAAACAATAGAGCTAGCAACACGACGTTCACTAGACCTAGTTGGGTAACCAGTAGTGTTTGATTTAAATTTAGATGAGCTGGACCCGGGTTTTTGGGTATTAGACGCTAAGCGTTCGCTTTTAGGTTTGATAGACATTAATTC
Organism: Meconema thalassinum; assembly: GCA_946902985.2. Taxonomy (NCBI): domain Eukaryota; kingdom Metazoa; phylum Arthropoda; class Insecta; order Orthoptera; family Tettigoniidae; genus Meconema; species Meconema thalassinum. Next base: position 846,635,136 of record OX336389.2, read on the forward strand.
AAATTTGGAACTCGGGGAAGAGGGTTCACTTTGATTAGCTAGAGCGGTTAAGAGTTGGCATCTAGCGTTTATGAAAGTGACTAAATGCTCGTAAGAGTAGTCGTCTTCTTTAGAAAGTTCAATTTCCCAAGCTTTGAGGGTAGCAGCATCAACTTTAGAAACCACTAAATGTATTAGGAAAGTATCCCAGTGTTCAGTAGGTTGATCTAATTGGGACAGAGCCTTAACGTGAAGTTGTATAGTGTCAACTAGAGTACGCAAACTAGTGACGTCATTGTGCTGTGACGCAGGTAGGTTGAGTAGAGCCTTCATATGGCGTTGAATACGTAACCGTAAATTTCCATATCTTTCTTTTAATAAGTTAAAGACAATGGGGTAATTTTCGGCGCTTAAAGGGAGTGCTTCAACTAACTGCAGAGCTTGACCTCGGAGGATAGATCTCAAGTAATGAAACTTGTAAATGACTTGAATGTCTTCATTGACATGAACAAGGGAGCAAAATAATTATTAGAAAGAATCCCAAGTAGATTCATCTCCAGAGAAATGGGGTAAATCAATTTTAGGTAAAATTGGTTTAGGCTTGTAAGTACCATCACGGAAAGAAGTTTGTGATTCGTGAAGGGAACCAAGAACAGAAGCGTCCTTTTTCTGCTCCTCTTCGAGTTGGCGTATTATTTTGAAAGCAGAACCTATGCCTTCGTAATATTGGTTTTCTACTTCGATTCGATCTTCGGTTTGATTGAGCATACAAGTTTCTATTTCAGTTTGGATGTTGCAATAATTTTCATAAGAACGTTCAAAATCCCTTACACGATGTTTCAACAAGTCTAACTGAGCTTCTGAGGGATCTAACTCTTTTATGTACTTTCTGAATCGCGTAATTTGCCCTTTATAGGATGCTCGTTTAGAAGTAAGTTTTTCATCCTTATCCTTTTCAGTAGGAGCCATGTCAAAGAAAATAAATTGAAATGTAACTCACGAAACTGTGGAACCTTGGAAATGCTGTCAAGCTGGCAGCAGCAAATAAGTTCAAAGAAAGGGACACACCACGGGAGACAGGAGTGGCCTCTTTCCCCTTCACAGGCTTTGCATGATGTAGTTATAGCTGAAAGATTCAAAGCAGATATTAATAATTTGCAAGGTATTGTCAAATAATCTTTTAAACAGAAAAAATGACAAATGGACTCTCCCGGGTTTCGGCACCAATTTTGGGTAGATTATTGGCTGAGGAATAACCTAACCACCAAGGGAAGATGATTAAGAAAAGGAGGTAGGTTTCGGACTGGAGAAAAAGGATAGAAAAATAGGAGGAGAGTCCCACAAAAGTTATGAATTTAACTTTAAATGCACTTAGAGGCTGTTGCCACTGCAAATTCGTTCCCTGATACCTAAAGTGGGTAAGGACTTGGTCCAAGCTGACGGGAAACGCAGATAGGACTTGGGCGGTTTGCAAAAGAGTGGCTTTAGTATATTTCCTCTCAAGCATGCATCTGCTTACTATGGGGAAGGGTGATGGTCTGGCAAGACTGAGAGTAACAGATTTATTGTATGTCTGTTCAAAGAAATTCATTTTTGCAAAGTAATTCGAAGAATGCCACTAATTTGAATCAGGTTTGGTATTTCCAGTTTTCGAAGTTATAGAGTTCCTGAAAAAGCGACCAAGTGCTTCCAAGAAGGATAGTGATAAAAAAATTATACCTTGGGGAGTAATTTTGGTAAGTGAACCAATGGTTGCATTTGGAAATGGCTTAGCTTTTACTCAGCAAGGAGCCGGCTAAAAGTTTAGACAAAGAGAAACACTTATCTTTTGGAAAACCAACCATAAGTTTTCGGAGAGGATCTCCACAAGCAGGTAGCTGGCGTAGCGAGCTATACTTGCCTTACTGGCCAGTTAGAATTAGCTATTAAAGCTAAGAGAAACTTTAAACGAGATTACCACTAAGAGTTCTTGCTCAAATGCAACGAGTGGTGAAAGCCCTATCAATAGATTTAATGGCATTGAGTAGGGAGAGCCAAGGAAGACAGGATCTTGCCTAACCGTTGTATTAGAGAAATGATAAATCAAAAAACAAATATTTAATTTATTTAACAAGACAAAAGAGTCTAATAAATTTGACAAGTATATAGTTTCAATTTTTAGTAACAATTTGGGGTCGCAGACCTCCTAACATTTAAAGTTTGCTCCAGGCAATTAACAATTCTTTAGGTTTCAAACCTTATATATGTACTAAAATCTTTGTAAGATTAAAAAAGACAAATGAAGTGATTAAATTTGAAACATTAAATTGAGTACAAGGAGTGTACTTTAAGAAATTTCCAGGTAACTATTTTAGAAAAGGTTACAACTTCGAAAATAACAAAAAAGAAAGCGGGTAGAACGAAGGAGAAGTTCCTATAACTTCTTATATTTATACAGAATTACTGTTGGTTATTATACAAATAAGGGCAGGTCACTTACTGTGAAACCTGATGAGAAAGTCAAAAGGAAGGTTCTCGACCTCCTATGTTTAAGTAGGAATCACGAGCCAAATGGGGCAGTTTCCCTTTCGTGAGACCTAGAAATAACTCACTCATGAGTTGAAAGAATTGTTTTCCCTGATTATAGGGTAGAAACAATGTAAGCTTGAACCGTGTATAAAACACGTAGTTATGCAGAAATTAATTAATGATAAACAAGCAAAATGGAAGGGCACTTCGTTCGAGTGACACCTTATAGAAAATGATCTAGAGTTACAATTTTATTAATATGGTTTGTTAGTAGAAGGTTTAGGAAAGATCAATTGGGATTTAGGATCAATGTTCATGGCCTTATTTAATGTAAACGGACGATCGCGACGCGGTAGAAAAGTTGAACAAGCACTAGTTATCACTATAGTCTTTTGAATAAATGAAAAATTCACTGTAGTAACACGAAAGGTTATGGCAAAGAAAGTTATTGCAATGATGGAAAAGGACTGGTTGCACTAGATAGGCGAAAGTCTATTGCTTGAGAAAGTTGTGGATTACAATTAAATGCGCCATAGAACATTCCAACGGTGGAAGAAAATTCGCTATTGAGCTTTAATTCAGAAGTAAGATTCTTCAATTTTAAATAGTATTCTCACAAGTGAGTGAAAAATACATGACGGCAGGACTTGTAGATAAAGTACAGGATCTGGAAGGTTCCAGAACGATCTTAATAGAAGAATGGGGCCAAAGATAATCCAACGGAGGAACTAGCTTGGTAATTTATAGACAGCGGGTATTAGATAATATCCCACGTGGTGAGAAGATTTCTCATTTAAATAGCTTAAGAAAAGCTACTTTCTATTAAGGTTGGCTTAGACAGACAAAAGCTCAACATGGCAAATCCCGCGAAGAATGATTACCGCCCCAAATAAGTAATCTCACGCTGTCTATAAAATGATTAATAAAGCATGTATATAATAAAACTGATGAAGATTAGGTTAAAACCTTAAGTCTGTACTTATCTTGGTTGCATGTCGAAGGTGAAGTTCCCTTTGACGAATACTTAATGTGCCAACATGGCGTAGAACGTAGAGAGTGCCTCTTGGTTTGAGGAGACTGGCTCTAGTTGAGCCTTGACTGACCGAGTCAACTGCCGACTTACAAGTGAGACCCACTCAGCGAAGCGCGGAGGGTCCAAGGAAGGGAAAAGAGTGGGGGTAGGAGACAAAAGGAAACCATATAAGCATGACCAATATTGTAAACTTAAATTCTCTTGAGGAAATGGTCTTCAAAGAGTTGATAGCAGGCGATACTAGCACAGCCTGGTGGGTGAAAGAGTAGACGAAGTTCTCTTGATCACAGAGATAAAAGCTGGCGATGGCAACGAGATCTGGTGGCCAGATGGAAAAGGAAGTCCTCTTGCACCAGGAAGAATTGAGGAGCTACAGAGATTCGCTGCTAGATGACGCTAGGTGGGTCATGGAATATATATATCTAGAACAGACTCACAATGACATAAGAGACATGGCCATCAAAGAGAAACTAGGAGATCACTGTTGGTGTTTGAGAAAAAGGATGAAATGAACAAGCAAAGAGCATTAAAAAGAATACTCTATCTTACCGTGTATTCCAAGAATACACCAGAGCTGGGGTTGCACTCAAATTGTCGCTAAGTTTGTTTTAATTAAAAGTGACATGGATGACTTTGCCGTAGAATGCATTTGTTTAGAAGTTGTGAGACAATAACTGAAAAAAGTCTGAAAATTTCGGGATTTTCGAGCACCACGAAGTTAGCACAGGTCTTTCGAAGTTGCAAACTTGGTTTTACACTATTGGTATCTATCCTAACAACATCCTTAAAATCTGAACCTTGTAATTTTTTGCGACCTAACGCGATTTTTGTGTCTACGGTGACTGGACTACTAAGGACTTATTGAATTTCTGAAATATTATTGAAAAGACTTAGTCGAATTATATAACAAGTCACTGACTGTTAATAGTGAAGAATATAAACATTTTCTACGAGAAGTGCTATAAACGATTACGACAATAAAGCAAGCTTCTAACATTTAAAGCTGCAATTGATAGGAAGTTAAGTTGCGTGTATTCATCGTATATTTTAAAGCGAAGCTACGAAGAATATTCTACATATTCCAATATTCCGAAATTATTACGAGTATCATCATGACTAACATATTGAAATGGGGAGAGTTGATTCTAAACTTTACCAGTGAGAAGAGGATGTCGTAGTAAACACCACGATGGGAACATAAGCTGCAGGTTGATGATGATATTTGAAGTGACTTAGTGCCCATGAAGGAAGTCATCATTTTCGACACTAACATTCAAAATTATGGCAAACTAAAGGTCGAAAATGAAAGCCGATGAAATTACTACGAGAATGAAATTCTACAATCCAACTACCATCAAGAACGAAGAAGAACTAGGGCAAACCCCGTTCGACTCCACAACGAGGAGATGCTCTTCAGAGAGGCGAACGTCAGGGAGTTGTGAGGGGATTCTACACGATGATGTTTGGCATACTATCCTGTTTAGAGGGATGAAATTCCTTGGTTCTGTACGACGGAAGCTGATCCAGGATCACCGCTGATCAGTGGTATGAAAGGAGACCTTAGTGATGGAATCCAGCTCAAGAGGAACCTCCACGAGACAACTATAACCCGACATAAGGTAGAAAAGAATTTCATCACGTAGAATTTACGTAGTTTGCAGGCTTAGCAATTTATTTGAAGCAACTATTTATATGAACTATTTTAGGTAACTTATCCCTTTTTTAATTTTAGGATTTTAGTATTTTTCTTCGATCTTGAATTTAGGATTTGTTTAGGATTTTAACGTTTCGTTTTAGGATTATTTTAGGATTTGAAGTCGCTGACCAATTTTTTTTATTTTTTCTGTATTTTTAATCCATTTTGGAGATTCTTACGCTATTCAATTTCAAGTAGGCTTGATAGCATCGCTGATCACGCATATTTTTAAGCAACGTTGGTTGATACTATTTTTAATAATTTGAGGGAAGACATTTCGAATTACGTTCCAGTTAGAAATGAAATGTATCGAAAGTGGTTTGATAAATAATTGATAAAGCAGAAAATCTTATGAACTTGCTTGGAAAGAATTCTATAGTGAATTTTAAAAACATAACTTAATTTTTTAATTAAAGAGGGAATATTACAGAAAGTCATTAGAATATTCAGTCCCGATTTATGCATTCTATGCAATTGATAGATAAGTTGATGAACGCTATTTATGTTTATTGAAGTGGTATTGCGTTACATTGTTGTGAGATTATGTTAAACTCAGTAATTAATCTATAATTGATCAGAATTAATAATGGAAGGCTGTACAAGCATTTTGACGTATGGAAAAATGTTATTTTTGCAACATAACAATATTTTACGCATTTATGGAAAATAGGAGCATACACGAGTTTATTGTGTGACTTTGAAACTGATGAGATTGTATTCCAGTTTATTGAGTTAATAGTGGATATTTTGCGTTGATAATGACAGTGTGTTGTTGACATTTTTATTGTTTGAAAATATCGGAGGAGGACATGAGCATTATAATCTAGGCTTCATTGCATGGATTATGCATTCGGAATTGATTTTTATGAACCAAATATACACCAGTGCTGGGGGTGAATTTAAATGAGATTTTGGACTGTCGGAAGGACGAGCGTTTTGTGCATATTCTGTAAATTATTAGCTTGCGTTTGAATATTTTGAGTACTTAGAATAGCCATTATTATGATAGGGATTAATTAGGAATAAGGAGTTATGTATAGAGTAAAATATTAAGTTTGTGATAGCGAAGGCCATCGCTAGTTTGTTTTTAAGTTAGATAATTTAAAACATTTTATTTTCCACTTCTCAACTCTAGGGCACAAAATCTTCTTGCTAGGACATATTTTTAATTTAATTCAGTTTGATTTAATTAGGAACAGTTAGGACAGCTTTTTTGTGCTCATGATTCAATTTTATGTATTCGTCGTATTGAATAAATAGGCAGGCACGTGGTTACGATTGTCTGATATTTTTATAGAACATTGAGTTATCCTTTGCAGTTAATTAGGTAATTTAAGTTTTTATAGAGGTATAATAGGTTTCACTACCCAGATCTTTTCCCGTTACACCCCGAGAATTGCAAGTGTCGCACTTTCTATTTGTAGATAGGCGCCCATTATCCAAATAGAGTAGTCATATAGCACATCAGTAGTAACTGTATCCCTTCTGTGTTATCTGCCAGTTGCTTCTTAGTACTTATTCTAGCCGGGGACTACAAGTTGCTGCAATCAATCTGCGGATCTTGGCAGGTTCTACGAGATTTTGGCTGCAGTATCGGTACCATCACGGTATTTGTCTGGAGTCAAGGATGGCGGGGGTGGGAACCGAACCCATTTCTTCTCATGAACTGAATTGTTTGGCAGAGCTCAGGATTCACAATCAAGAATAGCCAACTAGCCACTAAACCCCGAGGTGATCAACATTTAAATGCGAATATCTAGGCAGTGGCGTAACTAGAGTTTACTTTTGGAGGGGGCTGAGCCAAACTTACATGGGGGGGGGGGGGTGAGATTTTGGACATAAGGAAACAGAATCAATGAAAGCAAATATGCGGTAACGGAGTTTCAAAACCTTCTATATAATTTTTTTCGTGTTTGATTTCATTAGCATTTGATACGTTGTATTTGCACTTAACAATGTGCAAATGCTCGAAAATTAACAATTGATTTGATATTAAATTTTTAAATTTGTATTCCCCGTCATTGTATATGATAACTTACAGTAGGCCTATTAATAAATTACAGTTCGGGGCAGATAGCATCGCTGTTCTGCCCCTTAAAACAACAATAACTAACTAAATTGCAGTCCCAAACTTAAGTTTAACTTCAGCAATACAACTGAACACAATACCATTCACTCTCCAAAATTACTCCCACACTCGGTTACTGACAGAGTGGCCACTGACAAGTGGTATATTTTTGAAAGGGATAAGTCTCACGGCCACCCCTCTGGCTAACTGAACAGCTGACTATTTTGCTCATTCAGTAAGTGTTTGCTCACGGTAAGAAAATTGCACGAGTAAAAGTAAATACTTTCCAATTAGTAAGTATGTTAACTTTTGTAACTTCATACTTTTGTAATTCAGCTCTGGGGGGATTGATCCCCCTGATCATTCCCCCTCCCCCGTAGTTACTCCACTGTATCTAGGTATGATCCACAGTAATATCGTTCAAAATTGTTGTATATTTTGAACTGAAAACTGTAATCGTTCGCTGTCTTGGATACTAATAAATGTACCACACGTAAGGGGACGCTAAACTGAAATTTCATATATTTCGAGGAAAATTTCAAAATTGGGTTTATAACACTAAGTAATACCCAGATATGTCCTCTATCAAAAAATGTTTTTATTTTTTAAATGCTGCCATTTTATAAATCCACAGCGCCTGCTTTCAATGGCGTTGCGGTTGCATTTACTGTAATTGTCTGCACGTCCGCTCCAGTTGCTGCTAACAAATTATCTCTTTTTGACGTATTTCCTATTTTAATTTTAAATGCAATCGAAAAATCGGCTAGCAGAGGTAGTATTTCACATCTCATTGCTCACTTGTTCTACTACGTGATCCACTATTAGTGAAATAAATACTAATAACCAAAGTTCTACTCCTTGCGCTAAAAATTCTTCCATTATATTAATTAATTTTTTTATAGTATGATTATGATATTTATAAGTTGAGTATGTAATTCGTATTTATATTGTATGTGTAGTAAAGATGGTACCCCGGCTTGTTTGTAAACAGTGTAAGTGGTAATTGTGTTTAGAATGTGTTATTTTACAAGCTTCCTGTTGTGAACCTCGGTGTATTTATTTTCTGTCATGAAATTTTCAAGAGTGCCTAAGAGTATGAGGTGTCCCATAAAACTGCCCTTGAAGAAAACGCCAGCAGGTTTGGCTGTTAATTACAAGGCGAGAAAGGATGTTGCTTCTGATGTTTCCGAAAGCAACACACTGAACTCGAATTCTAAATGATTCAGGATGGACAGGATGCTATTTTGGATGTTTTTGGTGAAATTTGAAGAAGATTGCAGTATTTTTGGAGGAATTACGATATTTTTAAAATGTTATTATGAGAGGATGCTTCAGATTGTGTTTGACGACAGCAAAATGGCGATCGAAGCCGCCGTTAGGCAATCCTGTGTCGTATTTTCGCTTGGACGCTCATAGCAATATGAAGAGTTGGGAGAGAAATGCGTTGATTGGCTAATCCAATTTCTAGAAACAAGGAGGAAGGAGAAAATGAGCGCGCTTAATGAGAAGCTTCACCGATATATATTCTGCCATTTATTAAAAGAAGAGAGAATCTGCGCGTTTAAAACTATTGAGAAAGGATCTAAATTAAAAGGATTAATGTTAGTCACTCAGAGAAGGAAGTTTGAGACTCCTGTAGAAATATATAAGTAATGAATGATTTACCGCTCTTTCCTCATGAGGCGCCAGTCGATTGGTTTTGACGAGCATGGTGACGCACATCAAATCGAGGTCTTTGTGTAGACGCAGTGGTAGAGAATGGACCTGCGACACTTGGGTTCCCGAAACCAGCGTGTGTAAGATAGGGGTCTCACGCGAACATAGTTTGTCGGCGAGGAGGTCGGTCCCATCGGTCAAAATTTAACATGAGAAGTCCGCTGAAGATGTGAGAAACAGAATATCGTCATAATATCAGTTCTCGTGTGAAACTAGTATCGAGAGTTCGACTAAATTAAAGAGACACATCGTGTGTATATTTCGTAAAAGTTTCAGGACGATACTTGAAAGAATAAGATAGTTTTCTTTCTTGAAAGCATTCACATTATTTAAGCACGTTTCACTCTGTGCGTGCCAGCATTGCAAGCGCTCGGCAGTGAAAACAATAGCGACTGCAGGTGATGGCCCACTGTATATTTGTTCCAGTATATTTGAAGGACAGCGGTACTTTAGTATAGCAAGTCTCTGCTCAGTGAGAAACTTTTTGTCGAGATGTTCGATATGCAAGCGTTAAGGGGAATAATTAACATAGAGTTTAACGCATTTGTGATCATGAACTAAGCCAAGTTATGCGCAGGGAACTTGATGTTACATTGTCAGTCTAGAATATAAGGCAACCGACATTAATCTTAAAATTATAAGATGTGGTATAACTATTGCGCAGCTACAGTCCAACATTCCGAGATGGAACTCGATTATCGCGTCATGGCTAGATACTATCAAACCCGAACTGAAGCAGTTCATCGCACTTCGAAACTTGGAGGTTCGTGCGGTATTGCTGATCGAGGCGAAGTCCGCGTTCGTAACCAGCCAGGGAGATTAGCGATCGGAGATCAGGGTTCGAGTCGAGATGAGGCAGATTCCGGAGGACGAGGATGAAGATTATTGAGTGTGGAATTACTGGTGTCGTCAGTAATTTCCACCACACTATTTCTACATGATGTCATCGTAAGGTAGAGACAGAAATCTTCGTTCGTAGTTGTTGGTTCTTTTTGTAGTTAGTTGTAGAGTACAATATCAGAGAGCATGGCACCATTTCAACGCTAAACCATTTTTATTGTTTGTGATATAGTTTAGGCACTGAAATTATTTTTCAACGTTGGATATTTAAATATTAAATATCTTGTAGTGAGATTTTGGATATTAACATTTGGATTTTTGACTTTTAGGCTTCGAGATTTAAGCTCATTTTATGAATAATTTCGTTTTTCGAATTTATTTCGATCCATGAATTCTTTGGGAATTTTATTGAATTTTATTTAAGTTTATCGAATTTTACCGAATTATATTTAGCATTTTGGAATATGATATTAATTGACCCAAGCAACCCAGACTAGGAAAACGATATTTCTTTGGTAATGAATTATTTCTTTTGGACATTTCCAAGATTTTATTGCAAATCTTAGGAACAGTTATCCTTTATTTTAGAAATATAGTTATTGTGTTATAGCTATCTTCGAGTCTGATGCCACTCAAGTAATTATTCAATCGGACATTTTGGATTGGTGGAAGGATGAAATATTATTTGGACATTCCAATTTAGCCAGTCATTATTAATAATTTATCAGTGGATAAATTATTTTATTTTGAGAGATCTTATCTGCTTAGACAAATCAACACATTTGAGTATTCTACGAAATTTTTGCAACACTCTTAGAGACTGCCGTTGACTATTGATTGCATTATCGCAACATTTGGGAAAGACCAGAGAGAAGTAACGAATGTTTATATTTATTAAATATTAACAACAATTATTTAAAATCTAGAGTAACTTATACTAGTAAACCATTACGTCATCACTGTTTATTAGAGTCGATTATTATCTGTTATCACAACTTCTGAAAGAGTTATATGCTGTAATTATTATATATAAATATATTATGAAAGCAAGGCATTATATGCAATTTAAAGAAGTTGTTACGTCAGAATACTGTATTAAGAGATCGAAGTGAAGAATTATAGCAGCTATATTTGTTTGATAACAAGCTGAGAAAAATGTTATACGGAATTTACCTATGTAATTGAGAGAAGTTGTCGTTTACGTATTCTGTGGATATTTGTTCAGTATATCAGAGAAGGGAAAGTCATTATACACGTTGGTAGCGTTCATTTGGAAATTATAAGTAACTATATTACAGTAAGGAATTAAGTAAGACCTTTGTTTTCCATTATTATTGTGAAACGACTCTCAGTTGAATTGATTAGTTCTATTGGCGGAAAATATTTGGGAAACGGATTGAAAGTAACAATGTTGTTAATTATTATTAAAATATTATCAAGAACAAGACAGTAATTATATAAGCTTAACTTAACGTTCGGCTATGTATGTATGCCCAATTATTAAACGAAACAACTATATTATGATGATAACAATGTGATATGATTTTGTAACAGTGACACTTTTTAAGAGCATAAAATAATTAAGGATTGTCAGTAGTTGACAAGAGAAGGAAGGTTGGATGATTGAGAATCATCACGAATGATGTAAATAATATAAAACATTTTGTTAACAATATTTAAACATAATATCATTAATAACTAGGAGAATTTAACGATATAATAAAGTTAACTGAATAACTTTCTTGGTAAACAGCTGATCTTAAAACAATAATAATAATAATAATAATATTGTTTATTATTTGAATTAACACGATTAATATTTATATCTTATATTTAATAAACATCTAAATAATAAATATTTTACAAACTTAATTAATATTTTGGAAATATTAATAGCTTTTAATTAAACATTTAATAATAATATCTATTGTTAATCAATAATAATTTAAAGAATCTTAGTTGAAAATTAAACTTTTGTTTAATTTATTATAAAGCTTTTAAGCGTTTAAACCATTAATAGGAGTGACGTTTAAAGAACGTGACGACGTTCTTTGACTACATTAAGGTTGTTTGTTATTGTACAGAAGTGATCTTATGGATGATCAGTATAAAATAATTTTCATTATTTTTACCAATGGATGGTTTTGTAATAGTAAGTAGGAATGTCATTGGAAGACATTGGTTGTATTAATACCGATATTTGTTCAGATATTACTAGAGAACAAGTGTAAATTTAAGCGCTGTTCTAACAGCTGTTTGTTGATTTTTTTATTTTTTTTAAAGAGAAGTGGACTACTTCTAACGTCCATGGGACGGTGATTTATTTTATTATCTGATTATTGGATTTACGCATAATCATTTTGCGGATCACATGTAATTATTATAGGGATAATTGTTGATTTTTTATTATCACTTTATTAATATATGTATTTGTTAATTTTGTAGCCACGTTTCGATGATTTATTGAAGTTATGACGAAGGATTATGTTTTGGTGCATTTGAGATTATATTGAACCACTAATTACGCCCACTTAACCGAGAATGGTAAGTTTCTCGAGCTCTTCGTTTATTCAGTTAATCCACCCATTTTGCTTTACCAAAACATGATCTTAGGAAGTGTGCACAACCCCCCCCCCCCCCCATTTAGCTATTGTTGGTAGGATTTCCAGGTTTATGAGTTTATGAGTTTATGAGTCGGGGACCTCGATATTCTGCAATCCAGTTGATCTTCGGATACGACAAGCAGCTCAAATGGTTTAAACGGGTACAATACCTGATAATGATTGGCCTATTTCTCGTCCTGAATTGAAACATAATGATGGGGAAAGTAGTGTACCTTGCTCTTCTGGTACTATTAAATGTGATTAAAATGTTTCTCATACAGTTTGTGATAGTGAATATAGACATACAGCCACTGCGAAGAAACTGGCAATATTCTTTAATTTCAGGCCTGAAAACATTGGTGTAGATGACAGGGGGAATGATAATTTTATTATTGTCCCTAATTTAATTCTGCATTTCAGGAACTTGTGAAGGGATTGTTTGTAGCCCGTGTTTAACTCCATCAGTGCCGCCTGAAATCAGGGAAAATCAGGTGAATCAGCTGCCTCTAGTAATATTGTTTTATTCAGCCCAACTAGCCAAGGTCAATATTTCCCTGATTGCATCCCGTATGGTACTAATGCACTTTAAGCATATCCTGCAGACGATACTAAACACTATTATTTTTCCCTCGATGTGATTACAGAGTAATACGAGGGGAAAATTATTGTGTTCAGTAACATTAAAAAAAATCAACATTAATTGTAAAACAACAAACTGGGAGCATAGCTGTAAGGAAGGTTTGTGGAAACTGTGGTATCAAATGAAACAATATGTGGTGCAATGGACTTTTTATAAAGATGGTGGTAAAATCACATTAAAAAAATCCTAGTCAGACATTATTATAGTTACAATATTCAAAGTCGGTGACATTACTATACGTGACGAGGTATAGGCTATCTCAGAAACATATTTGGTAAACCTTCATTAAAAAATATAGAAGTAAGAAATTTGTCTATAATGACCCCCTTATCACTTTGATTTAAAATATCGTATTTTGATCGTCAATTCAACAATATATACGCCCACACAAAACTTAAAACACGCAGCTGATACCATTCCAAGGATTTAAACTTGACATGATGGCGCCGGGAATAGGTATAGATTCCAATCTCAGCCATCTTAGAAATGGCTTTCCTCTCTGTTAACTGATTCTCTCAGATGGGCTGTGTGGTGGAATTGATAAAACTTCGGCCTTCAAAACACAAGATTGCGGGTTCGATCCAGTCATAGTCCGACGGCATATAAGGGTGTGAAAACCTGACAATCTCGTGTCGGTAGATTTAGATGGAGCCCCTCCAGGGTGAAATTCCCACAGCCTGGCGTCACTAGCGCCACAGCATTTGAAAGAGATGTTATGGATATATTATTATTGTTGTTATTAATAATCTATATTATTGAAATAATTTATGAAAATTATAGTCAGTCATTCCGGAAGTTCTACCCGACCGATCTCCTCAATTCTCTATTTAAATGAAAGGTATATATGCCCATATATGTCATCGGTCATATAAAACTACCTACCTTTCACTTTACTTGAGTTATAAGGTGCGTTCAAAAAGAGACGAGCCGGAGGCTGGAATGCGCAAATCGGTGACTACATCGGCTAATCGTGGCGTGTGTAACGAGGTGTGGTTCCGACCAGAGCGTGGAAAGTCACAGCCCGTCACTAGAGGGAACGCGTGCACGTCACGTGACGATACAAAGCGAGCAACAGCATGCATCAATCGTCCAACGCTGCCAGTCGCATTGCAAACAGTGACATGGAGGCGTCAACCGAGGAGCAAAGAGTTGTTCTTCGGTTTCTGACAGCGGAAGGAGTAGGGGGAATGGATATTCATCGCCGAATGTCACAAGTGTACGGTGAACATTGCATGTCCCTTGCAAGGGTCAAGGCGTGGCACAAGCGCTTCAGGGAAGGACGGGTGACGTTAGCCGATGATGCTCGGTCTGGGGCGTCCCCCTGCATTACCGATGACAAAGTCCAGCTGGTAGATGCACTCATTACCCAGGACCGCCGGGTGACAGTGAACGCCATAGCCGCCGTGGTCGCTCCACGACAATGCACGACTTCATACGGCCAACACAGTCGCGGCACTTCTGCAGAAATTCAAATGAGAGGTTCTCGGCCACACTCTTTACAGTTCAGAACTCTCTCCCTGTGATTATGCCATGTTTGGTCTCCTGAAAAGAGCTCTGCGGGGCCAACGATTCACCTCGGACGCTGACGTCCAGCTGTACGTGCGGAACTGGTTCACATCGCAGCCCAGGGAATTTTATGAGACAGCCATTCACCGCCTCGTGTCACAGTGGGACAAGTGCCTCAACAGCCAGGGCCAATACTACTTGGAGAAAAGATCTGTCGTAATCTTTCCCATAAAGGGAGAACGCGAATCAGGCGTAAGCCTGACCAAAATACCTACTGTGAAACAGAAAATAGACTGAAGCGGTGCGGTAGAGTGGGCATAAAGGTGCATCATCAGAAAACCAAATTTAAATTACAAGGTATAAATATGTTTATTAAAATAACAAGATTTTAAATATTAACATAAAAAATGCACATTAAATGCACACAAAAGTAAAGCAGAAATGACTATTTAAGCTTAACAAATTGAAAGGGTCTTTTTACAGAACCCGAGTAAGTGAAACCAATGATGAGGCTTGCCTTAATTTAAGAAGAATAAGAATAAGATTGAAGTATAATATACCATGATAAAAGAATTATAAATTAATTTAGCTTCTTAATATAACTTGAAATTATCTTCCAAAGAGCCCGCTCCATAAAATCTCAGCTGACATAATGTTGGTTAAAAGTCCTTTTCAATTTCTCCCGCAGGAGGCGTTCATGGCTTCGAGATAGATGAACGTACATTCTTCTTATCTTGAAGGAGATGACACCTGTAGTGTCTAGGCGATGGCTCAGTAAAACAATGAACTAGTTAGCAGCCAATAAACTGCTGTTGCCGTGAATACTGAACCCGCTGAGCTAAGGTTCATGTGATATTTTTCATGACACCACATTTATGATGGGATGTATTACCTTTGAACACACTCAGAAAGCAACCAGAAGCTGAGAGCTTATACTATTCTCTTTGGAGTAGCGAAGGATCGCTCTTTTGACTTTGATGAAGTCGGCTAATTATTTATCTGAGGTCTTATTAATCAACTTTACCTTTCTACGAGACTCAGAATATTCCATTTCGTCATTCAGTATTTTTGAAACATCTTGGAGAATGTTTTTTCACTTTAAGGTACGGTAATATCATTGCAGATACGCAAGAAGGGATGTAAATAGTCGCTCAACGACTTAGTTTGACGACTTGATTCCACGAGGAACGCAGTTCCGTGCACTACGTCTTGAGAATCCGCCCGGTGGAGGCGTTTTGAAATACCCGTCGTGTAAGACGTGGGAAAAGTCCGCTTTATAGCGAGGAATTTTTATCAAGTGTCATCGAGCACCATCGTACTGTGCATCACGATTTGTAAAGTGTAGTGATCAGCACAAATAGCATTGTGAACTTATTTGAAACATATTGTGAATTTTCTACGATTCTGTAGCACCACATTTCTTGTACCCACGTGATTTGTGGAGGGCTGAAGCCTAGTGTTAAATATACATGTAATCGTGATAACGTTGCATTAAACGAGTGTTACACTGAATACGCATCGTATATATATTACTGCAGTGGAATTATCCGCATGAATTCGACGCCAGTTTCACGGATGCCACGTGATTGCAAAAGTAGATTCTGTGCACGTGTGAACCAGCAGATCAGTGCATGGCCATTTATTAATGATATCTGAAAAGTGTAGAGGCTGTGTTGCTAGATATATGTGTAACGCCTGTGATAGCTACAAAGCACACCGCTATTTTCAAGTACTAATGGAATACATGATGTCTAATATTACCGACCACGTGTTAGACATTTATAACACCATGTTCGAGTCGGAGACAATGGGCTAAGTACCGTTATGGTATGAGGGAGATGTCTCGGATGGAACGAGCATGATTTGGAACTTCAAGAACGTCGAACGAGAAGGAAGGAATCGAGGATGCCTTTCCTAGGCATGTCCAACCATTCACGATGTCAACCACAGGGACAGACCGAACCCTGGTCTTTAGGAGAGCCAAGATGGAAGTTCTGATATGGACGATGCCAATCCTGAAAGCCAGAGGTGCTTTTGTTCAACCCTTGTCGTTGGACAGAGAACTAAGAGTGGGCTCCTTCATATCGTGAGTTTGTACAACCCTTCTTTGTTCTAGTCATTGGTGGTATATTTAGATTAGTGTAGATTGTAAATCAGCCGAACTTAGTGACAGCCATTCCATAGGTAGGGAATGTAATTAGTATAATTAGATGTTATTTATCCACAGTGATTGTGAGCCACCCTTGGGTGTGATATTTTGTTCAACCCTGGTGCAACCTGATGGACGTCATAGGAGGCCAATTCCTGTCTATTGCTAAACGTGACCGTAGTCATTCCAAGGCTACTTTGTTTAACCCTATCTGGGGTGATTTTCGAGTCTTAGCAGACTCCTGTTACGGCAAACTGATGCCATGATCATAATTCTTTAACTGCACTCATAGCAGACAGTCAATGTTACGCCCCTGACTTCATTAGAGAAGTCGTATCATTTAGGTAATCGACTGTAATTACCAGTTTTGTAACTGCATTTATATTTCATTCAGGATGTGCTCAGAAGCCATCCAGGTCAAGTGTAGACCTTGCAAGTAAAAGGGATGTTTCGTTGTAGACTAGCATCGAACCCAGTTCCCAACGTATCATTAAGCAAATCCAGCAGAGTGGATTTTGCGCCATAATATTATTTTGTTTGTGTCAAGTGTGATGACACGTGATTATTTGAATGTTTGATACAAGAAACTAATGAAGTATTTTATCTTTGAGAGCAAAGAGCTCCAGCAATGAGTGACATTGCTATCTTTTAAACGTCTTTGCTATGAAAGACAGAGTTATATGTTTGTATTCAGCTTTATAGCGTGCTCTTAATGCACACATTCTTTGATGTTTATAACCTATGGTAAAGGTATTATTATGAGGCCAGTTTCATAGTTATTTTCTTGCCTGAATTGCCGGCCCAGTCAACGTGTTGTGTCTGATAGTGCAGGGAGCCTGCAACTTGCTGTGACTCAGACAGGTTTGTGAATATTTCCCAGGGCACGTGTGAGAGCGCTTGCTTCCAAGTGAGACAGACTTATGTTAACACAGGACAGAATGCTTGTAGCATTCATTTATTTTTCATTGCATTGATAGCTCATGGAACCCAGAGTCCATTTCTGTATCTGCTCACATGTTCTTTAGATTGTCATTTGTTAGTTAAACGCCTTTTGCGTGTACCGTTGTTTCGACGAGTACAGTTATGTCAGGATTCTTATTTTATGTTGGAGGCTAGCCCCGTGATGAGGGTTTTTCATGTGTGAAGGTATTTTGTGTACCATGTCCGGGACGGTTCCCGTCGACCAGATATTTAGGGAGGGTAACTGATGTGTCCAGGCCCGTCCCAGAGTTATTGAACGCGAGCTGCGCGCCGCTGGTAACTTGTGTTATTGTGTGTCCGAGTTGTTATTGCTCGATGATTGTATTCCGACTTTTGAGTCGAGGCTCTACGGCAGAGATGATCTCTCAGAGACGCTCCGTGCCAGGCTAGTCAGCTGTTATTCGCCATAAACTAACGATAATTTAAACCGACATCTTAATAATAAAAAGCATAATTTTGATAAACGAAATATAACTAACGAATCCTTTCTATTTAACCTTGTTCATTTGCATTTGGAACCTGCTGACATAGCCGTGCCAATGAAGGTATTTCCTGGAGGAAATGACTTTAGGACAGCTGACACTTTTTGTAAGGACAGAGGCTTGCTCGAACCTTTAGTTCGTAGCTGGTGGAGCGCAGGCCATACGATGTTAGACGTAGTCTTCACTACGCAGTCGTCACCGTAATTACACACGTTAAATGACTATGGCTTACAAACAGTAAACCAAGGTGTAGGTAGGCTTTGAATACAACTGTGGTCTTGTATTTATTGATTTATTGATGTAAAAGTGTACAAATCCTCTATGTCACCTTTTGTGTGCTGATTAGCACCCAGTTTGTAAGAGTGTCTTAGATATTTTTTTATGGCTTGTCACGTAGCTTTGATTGTAATTGTTTGATATTACGGACGTCACCGCCGTAAATTTTGTAATTAATTGGTAGGACTTAGCTAGATGAATTAATATTAAATGTAAATGTGGAAATGGTATCATCCTAATTCAGATTTGTTTTGCTGCCCTGTTAAATGTAAATTCCGATATTAGCTTGATCTTGTAACTTGACCTATGGTTTCGCCGTACCATTTTCCCTAGTGTTGCTGTTGTTGCTTTAATTATTGTGAGATAGATCTTTCGCGAGGGTTTACTGTAACTTCTCAGGTAGGGACCAGCTCTTTATTTTTGATTATTTATTAGCTTGCGGTTAGCCCATGGAAACCCTCCGAACTAGGACAGGGGATTGTTAATTTTAAAATAAATCTTCACGATGTTTTACATAAGTCTGGATGTTTCTTTTCTCAGTCTAGCTTTTAAGGTGAACCTTTCCTTAGGCAGTCTATGACCTTTGTCACCATGTACCACGATCCCCGTGGATGATGGATTCTCGTGCTGCTTTGGCTTGTTTGGAAGTTCACCTGATCCTCTCGGCAATTAGGTCCGGCGGATGAGATGTTAGGGAAGTCATTTCGGTAGTTGGCTGTCCTGGCAGCTCCTCTGACGGGCACATATACCTATCTAGTTATTTATGTGGCGCCCAACTCATGTGCCGATGTTAACGTGGTGACCGTCAGTTCCATGTTAATTAAGAGGATCTTAATGTTGATCAATGGTAAATTGACCGGACTGGGACGAACTTAGAAAGTCGTACTGCAGATCAATTAACCACATGGCGTTCATGTTTGATACAAGTCCATGGGGGTGAGGCTTTTGGGTTAGATAAATTATGGATAGGATTTTCTTTGATGATGCCTCATCCTGAGTAAATGTAATACTTTGCTTTGCTCGCTGTTGTCTTTGTAAATGTAGAAGCACTTAGTTTGCATACTCCAGCTGTACTCGTGATGTTTATTTAAATGAAACAATCTTTATACCACCAAGTAACTAATCATAGCTGTAAGTTCCATAAGAGATTGCTCCCTCTCTTTCTCAATAATTTCTTGCCATGGATGAGGAAACAATTCGTCGTGTATTTGGGGAGATGTTGGCAGGTGTCAATGCCAATCTCCAGCAGATTACTGCTGACTTAGGTGAAGTCAGGCAGGAAGTAGGTACTGTAAGGGGTGACTTGGGTGAGAATACCCAAGCTGTCAATAATGTTAGACAGGATCTTGAGATTAACACACAGTCAATCAATAATGTAAGTGGTCATGTGGACCAGGTTAGACAGGATCTTGAGGTTAACACCCGATCAATTAATAATGTTAGACAGGATCTTGAGGTTAACACACAGTCAATTAATAATGTTAGGGCTGATATAACGCAGGTCAGGGCCGACATGGATGCTCATAGTATAGAGACCAGAAATGATCTTACGGCAGGTTTAGCAGCTGTTAGGGTTGACGTAATACGACACCATCAGGAGGCTAACCAGCGTATTGATAATTTAACAGACCAAATGAATAGAGCTAGGGAGGACGTGCAAGCCCGTTTAGAGGAGCACACCGCTCGGATTCAAACTACTATTAATAGAGTTCAGGTTGATATGAGGGCTGACTTAGACCATACTCGAGAGGAATTTGGAACTCGATTAACTCACGTCGAGGGATTCATGGACAACGTCAAGAAGGACATGGCTACCATGAACATAGGACTCGTACTGATGAGAGGTACAGCGAACGCCGTCAACAATAATGTCAAGACGATCGTCGATGGTATGATCCAGGTCAAGGACGAGTTGCGTACGAACCAAAGGAACATTACGGAATTAACCGAGACCGTAACAGGGCTACGAGAGACAGTAGACATTCATCGAGAAGAAAATAATATCGATGTAATGCTGTTGAGGGGTGACCTTAATGAGCATAAAATTATTATGGAGGCGAAGGTAGCCGAGGTCAAGGATGACGTAGGTCGGATCAAGGACTACATGTCCAAAGTCGAGGGGGAAATCGGCTCGTTGCAGAAAAGATTTGAGGAAGTCGCAATAACCGAGAGGTTAGACCTCAGTTACAACTTGAGGACAGCTATTCGTGAAGTCGACACCAACCTCAAAGGTAAAGTCGAGAGAATTGAGTTGCAGCTCAACGATTTGGGAAACAAGGTCACAGCTAAGACTATCCCAGGGCTCGAAATTATCGAGAGATGTCTCAACCGACTTGAGACTCGACCAAGGGAGATACATTTACCTCCACAGATGGGAGACTCTCAGGCAACGCCAGGACCGCAATCCGCAGGGATAATGCCTACACTCTTTCAACCTAGCGCACGCATGGAACCACAACCGTTCCAAGTTACCGGTTCAGCGCAGAGTCAAGCGTTAAATTATAGCGCGAATCCTTCCCAACCCGTACATAATCAACAAAGTCAGGACACAAGCACGCCAACGCATAATTATACGCCGAGTTCATTCAGACCCGCGCACACGCAGGGGAACGTGACAATCATCCGTTCGCGAGAAGAGCAACCAGCTCGATTCTCAGGCACTGGAAGTGGCATCGCTCCTGTAGAATTCTTAGCGAATGTGGAGAGCTACTTAAGGGACACAATGGTAACTCCGGAGAGAGAGCTCCGAGTCATTGAGCGTTTGCTTGAAGGACAAGCTAGCACTTGGTTCAGGGACTTCCGCTATTCATTCGTAGGCTATCAAGTTCCTTACTGAGAACTTACTGGTCGAGCGACAGCCAGCAGAGTATCAGAGCTGAGATGTACACTCGCCGATACAGCTCGAACACTCCGACGCGCTTTGCGAACTACTTCGCAACCCAGCTTGCGAAACTTCGTTGTTTGCAACCCCAACTGTCAGAGCAAGACCTTGTAAATACCATCATCTGGCAATACACTGCAGACGTGCAACGAGTATTGATCGCTGCAGGAGCATCTACATTTCAGCAGTGCGATCAGATCATACGGCGATTGGACGCCAATACTGAACAGTTTCCAACACACCGTCAACAGAAGGCTGACAGGCGAGATGAGCGACACATTAACTTGACGACTGTGGACAAAGTGTGCCAGACGCCACAGCAAACACAGACTCAAGAGAGCCTTGACCAGCGTGATGAATACGATCGTGGTCGGAGAAATTGGAATAGCACTCCGTACGATAGAGACCGGAGAGATGACCGTCGTAGTTATTGGAACCGACGCTTTGATCGAGGAACGAACGACAACCGTCGCTACGATGACGACCGCCGGGGGAATAACAACCGGAACCCACAGCAGGGAGGTGTCCGCAGAGATTACCGCTACAGCAGAGGATACAGTCGAGATCGGGACCCCAGATACCAGGTCGATCGAGACTGGAGAGGAAGAGCACAGGAGAGTCGTGAATACCTTCAGAAACTCCGAGGACTCCAAGAAATCCAAGAAGGGTGAGATCAGAACCCGACTTCGCGGGAAACACGAAATATCCCGGCGGAAGAAACGGAGCGAAGCCAGCCCGGTACTTCCCGCCAAGAGAAGAAACAAAACGCCAAAAAAACAGATTCTTACCCGATTGAGCACAGAGTAACTGCCACTATCTTACTCTGGGAGCCGATTCAGGAAGATCTATTAGACGAATGACGAACGACGAACCACAACTACGAATTGACGCGTCTACCGAAGATTGTAGCTACCCTGAATGGATGTGACGTAGTCATTCTCATCGATACAGGGGCAATGATAAGTGTCATTTCCGCAGATTGCCATGCCAGACTGAAAGCTAACTCTGAGGTGACAGAGCTGCCAGTTTCTGCAGTAAGAGTCAGAGGAGTTATACCTGACCGCTTCGTAACGTGCAAAATTCAGATTTTATGCACTTTAAAAATTTCGAGCCACGTGTATTTGCACGAATTTCTAGTGATGAAAGGCTTGCATCATGATGCCTTATTGGGTGCAGACTTCATTCGGAAGTACGATGGAATCATTGATATGGGACGTAATACGGTGGAGTTTAAGCCGAACGAACCCATCCAAATGAATTTAGTAGAGGAAGAACCGGAATTTGAATCCGAAGTCAACGTTGTTGAGAATTTAAAGGGCAAGGAAATTGAGGAGACACGAGATGCCGACGGAGAGGCAGAACAATTATCAGCACCCGTACGAGAGAAACTAGATGTAATATTAAACGAATACGAGGATATATTCGACACCACACCTGGTGAGATATTGGACTACGAGTACGATCTTATACTACTGGATGATTCCCCGTTCCAGAAGATGATTTATCTTATCGCAGAGAAACACCGAGAGGAAGCTGCTAAGAAGATCCATGAAATGGAAGCAGCAGGTACAATTAAGAAGTCACCGACTCCTTTCTTGAATCCTATAACACCTGTGGTTAAGGTGGATGGAAGCCTGAGACTTTGTCTCGATGCCAGGGCCTTAAACGAACGCCTAGCTCCTGAGCATGACCGACCGCCCAAGATTAGGGACATCCTCAGAAAATTTAAGGGGAAGAAGGTATTTTCGTCATTGGACTTAGCACAATCCTACTACCATATAAGATTGTCTGAGCATACTCAGAAGTATACAGGGTTTCTTTTCGATCAGACCACCTATGTCTTTCGAAAACTACCCTTTGGAGTGAAAAATGCCGGAGCTGCATTAATTAGAGCACTCGATGCGAAGCTGACTCCTGAAGTAAAACAGAAGGTGATATGTTACGTGGATGACATCATCATAGCTTCGGAAACGGAGGAAGAACATTTAGCAACTTTACGCCTTGTTTTTGAGAATCTTCGACAGGCTAATTTCAAAGTGAAGTTCGACAAGTGTCGATTGTTCCAGAGAGAAGTCAAATTTGTGGGACACATAATTAATGGAGATGGATACAGGCCGAATCCGGCGAAGATCAGAACCGTTGCTGCATTTCCGACACCAGCCCGTGTGAAACACGTGAGACAATTCTTGGGAATTATCCAATTCTTTTCTGCTCATTGTGAGAAGTATTCTGAGACTTTCGCACCACTTCAAGGTTTGCTGAAGAAGAATTGCCGATGGGCTTGGGACGACGAGTGCGAGACGGCTTTCAGAAAAGCTAAACAGATGCTGGTTGATTCGATTCAGTTAGAATATCCAGACTACTCCCGGAATTTTATTCTAGAGACTGATGCATCTGCGATTGGAATAGGTGCCATCCTATTGCAGGAGGATGATGAGTAGAAACGTCATTACATCGCTTTCTTAAGTCGACGTTTGAGAGCGCATGAATCTCATTATTTCACCACTGAGATTGAAGCACTCGCGATTGTTTACGCTCTTGAGTACTGGCAGAAACTGTTGTTAGGCCAGAGGATTATCGTGAGGACCGACCACCATGCGCTGACCTTCATTTTACGAACAAGACTGGCAAGCGACAGGATCACACGTTGGACGCTGTTTCTCCAACAGTTTGATTTGGAAATTGTTTACCGACCAGGCAGAGAGAATATGTTGGCCGACATTCTCAGCCAGAATCCTGAAGCCACCGTGAATGCCATTGACATCGAGGGAGAATACGAGGAACACCTTCGCCGACTTCGTCATCTACCAGAAGGACAACGACGTGAGGAGGAACTCAGGGACATTATCCGCTTCCTGGAACGACGAATGGATCCACAGGATGGTCACTATGCGAGGACAGCCGCTCTTGCAGATGTCTATCTGATCTATCATCGTGTCTTGTATAAGTTTGTGGGCGTGGACCACACTCAACTGCGTGCAGTCATTCCGAGGAGATATCAAGAATCTGTCATCCTTTTAATGGTCATCTATCCATTGGACATGGTGGGACTGACAAGACCATTGTGACCATCAAGGAGTCTTTTACCTGGAAAAGGCTAGGAACCACCGTTAGACAGTGTTTACGTGCTTGCGACGCATGCCAGCGGAACAAGTACACGTCACACTTGTTGAAGGAATCCCCTAGGCCCATACTCCCAACTCAACCCAGAGAGTTATACGCACAGGACCTCTATGGCCCAATACCAAAGGCCCGCCGTGGGAATCGCTTCATTGTTGTAACCATTGATGTATTCACGATATATACGATGCTTCATCCAATTCAGAAAGCCACCGCCCACCAGATTATCCAGAGAATTAGACGACAAGTGATACCAGAGGCAGGGTAGCCACAATTCCTGTTGACTGATCATGGATCACAGTTCACCTCTGCAGAATTCGCCAATGCTATGAACGAGTTGGAGATAGGTCATGTTTTATCTTCTATTCGCCATCCAGAGAGCAACCCAGCAGAATGCGTAATGGCTACTATCGCAAAATTCTGTCGATTGTATTGTCAGGAAGAACACTGGCGTTGGAGTGAAATCCTAGTTATCATGGCAAAATGTATTAACTCAACAGTCCATGAGAGCACTGGTCAGATACCCATGGTTTTGCATTTGGACCAGATGCCGATGAGAATGTGGAATCGTGTGATTGTAAATCCACCTTGTTTACAACCATCACACGCCAGCAGACTTTTATCTGCAACGGACACTTTGGACAGACAAGCTGCGAAACGTTTGAGAAGAACCAGACGCCAGAGATTCAGAGAACCACTAGTCGCGGGAGACCTTTTTCTTATAAGGAGACCCGGAATTTCAAGTCCTATGGACCGCATATATGGGAAATTTCTGTCTTTATATTATGGCCCCAGTCGTATCCGACAACCTCTGAACAATGGAAGTTACGTGATTGAAGACATTCAAACAGGAGAGTACATTGGAACCTTCAAAGCAGCTAATCTAAAAAAATATCACTCATGAATGAACTTTGAGTCAAATAAAAATGTCTTCCCTACATTTTATTTGAAACGACGGAGAGGCAGATGAACCCGCTGAGCTAAGGTTCATGTGATATTTTTCATGACACCACATTTATGATGGGATGTATTACCTTTGAACACACCCAGAAAGCAACCAGAAACTGAGAGCTTATACTATTCTCTTTGGAGTAGCGAAGGATCGCTCTTTTGACTTTGATGAAGTCGGCTAATTATTTATCTGAGGTCTTATTAATCAACTTTACCTTTCTACGAGACTCAGAATATTCCATTTCGTCATTCAGTATTTTTGAAACATCTTGGAGAATGTTTTTTCACTTTAAGGTACGGTAATATCATTGCAGATACGCAAGAAGGGATGTAAATAGTCGCTCAACGACTTAGTTTGACGACTTGATTCCACGAGGAACGCAGTTCCGTGCACTACGTCTTGAGAATCCGCCCGGTGGAGGCGTGTTGAAATACCCGTCGTGTAAGACGTGGGAAAAGTCCGCTTTATAGCGAGGAATTTTTATCAAGTGTCATCGAGCACCATCGTACTGTGCATCACGATTTGTAAAGTGTAGTGATCAGCACAAATAGCATTGTGAACTTATTTGAAACATATTGTGAATTTTCTACGATTCTGTAGCACCACATTTCTTGTACCCACGTGATTTGTGGAGGGCTGAAGCCTAGTGTTAAATATACATGTAATCGTGATAACGTTGCATTAAACGAGTGTTACACTGAATACGCATCGTATATATATTACTGCAGTGGAATTATCCGCATGAATTCGACGCCAGTTTCACGGATTCCACGTGATTGCAAAAGTAGATTCTGTGCACGTGTGAACCAGCAGATCAGTGCATGGCCATTTATTAATGATATCTGAAAAGTGTAGAGGCTGTGTTGCTAGATATATGTGTAACGCCTGTGATAGCTACAAAGCCCACCGCAATTTTCAAGTACTAATGGAATACATGATGTCTAATATTACCGACCACGTGTTAGACATTTATAACACCATGTTCGAGTCGGAGACAATGGGCTAAGTACCGTTATGGTATGAGGGAGATGTCTCGGATGGAACGAGCATGATTTGGAACTTCAAGAACGTCGAACGAGAAGGAAGGAATCGAGGATGCCTTTCCTAGGCATGTCCAACCCATTCACGATGTCAACCACAGGGACAGACCGAACCCTGGTCTTTAGGAGAGCCAAGATGGAAGTTCTGATATGGACGATGCCAATCCTGAAAGCCAGAGGTGCTTTTGTTCAACCCTTGTCGTTGGACAGAGAACTAAGAGTGGGCTCCTTCATATCGTGAGTTTGTACAACCCTTCTTTGTTCTAGTCATTGGTGGTATATTTAGATTAGTGTAGATTGTAAATCAGCCGAACTTAGTGACAGCCATTTCATAGGTAGGGAATGTAATTAGTATAATTAGATGTTATTTATCCACAGTGATTGTGAGCCACCCTTGGGTTTGATATTTTGTTCAACCCTGGTGCAACCTGATGGACGTCTTAGGACGCCAATTCCTGTCTATTGCTAAACGTGACCGTAGTCATTCCAAGGCTACTTTGTTTAACCCTATCTGGGGTGATTTTCGAGTCTTAGCAGACTCCTGTTACGGCAAACTGATGCCATGATCATAATTCTTTAACTGCACTCATAGCAGACAGTCAATGTTACGCCCCTGACTTCATTAGAGAAGTCGTATCATTTAGGTAATCGACTGTAATTACCAGTTTTGTAACTGCATTTATATTTCATTCAGGATGTGCTCAGAAGCCATCCAGGTCAAGTGTAGACCTTGCAAGTAAAAGGGATGTTTCGTTGTAGCCTAGCATCGAACCCAGTTCCCAACGTATCATTAAGCAAATACAGCAGAGTGGATTTTGCACCATAATATTATTTTGTTTGTGTCAAGTGTGATGACACGTGATTATTTGAATGTTTGATACAAGAAACTAATGAAGTATTTTATCTTTGAGAGCAAAGAGCTCCAGCAATGAGTGACATTGCTATCTTTTAAACGTCTTTGCTATGAAAGACAGAGTTATATGTTTGTATTCAGCTTTATAGCGTGCTCTTAATGCACACATTCTTTGATGTTTATAACCTATGGTAAAGGTATTATTATGAGGCCAGTTTCATAGTTATTTTCTTGCCTGAATTGCCGGCCCAGTCAACGTGTTGTGTCTGATAGTGCAGGGAGCCTGCAACTTGCTGTGACTCAGACAGGTTTGTGAATATTTCCCAGCGCACGTGTGAGAGCGCTTGCTTCCAAGTGAGACAGACTTATGTTAACACAGGACAGAATGCTTGTAGCATTCATTAATTTTTCATTGCATTGATAGCTCATGGAACCCAGAGTCCATTTCTGTATCTGCTCACATGTTCTTTAGATTGTCATTTGTTAGTTAAACGCCTTTTGCGTGTACCGTTGTTTCGACGAGTACAGTTATGTCAGGATTCTTATTTTATGTTGGAGGCTAGCCCCGTGATGAGGGTTTTTCATGTGTGAAGGTATTTTGTGTACCATGTCCGGGACTGTTCCCGTCGACCAGATATTTAGGGAGGGTAACTGATGTGTCCAGGCCCGTCCCAGAGTTATTGAACGCGAGCTGCGCGCCGCTGGTAACTTGTGTTATTGTGTGTCCGAGTTGTTATTGCTCGATGATTGTATTCCGACTTTTGAGTCGAGGCTCTACGGCAGAGATGATCTCTCAGAGACGCTCCGTGCCAGGCTAGTCAGCTGTTATTCGCGATAAACTAACGATAATTTAAACCGACATCTTAATAATAAAACGCATAATTTTGATAAACAAAATGTAACTAACGAATCCTTTCTATTTAACCTTGTTCATTTGCATTTGGAACCTGCTGACATAGCCGTGCCAATGAAAGTATTTCCTGGAGGAAATGACTTTAGGACAGCTGACACTTTTTGTAGCGACAGAGGCTTGCTCGAACCTTTAGTTCGTAGCTGGTGGAGCGCAGGCCATACGATGTTAGACGTAGTCTTCACTACGCAGTCGTCACCGTAATTACACACGTTAAATGACTATGGCTTACAAACAGTAAACCAAGGTGTAGGTAGGCTTTGAATAAAACTGTGGTCTTGTATTTATTGATTTATTGATGTAAAAGTGTACAAATCCTCTATGTCACCTTTTGTGTGCTGATTAGCACCCAGTTTGTAAGAGTGTCTTAGATATTTTTTTATGGCTTGTCACGTAGCTTTGATTGTAATTGTTTGATATTACGGACGCCACCGCCGTAAATTTTGTAATTAATTGGTAGGACTTAGCTAGATGAATTAATATTAAATGTAAATGTGGAAATGGTATCATCCTAATTCAGATTTGTTTTGCTGCCCTGTTAAATGTAAATTCCGATATTAGCTTGATCTTGTAACTTGACCTAGGGTTTCGCCGTACCATTTTCCCTAGTGTTGCTGTTGTTGCTTTAATTATTGTGAGATAGATCTTTCGCGAGGGTTTACTGTAACTTCTCAGGTAGGGACCAGCTCTTTATTTTTGATTATTTATTAGCTTGTGGTTAGCCCATGGAAACCCTCCGAACTAGGACAGGGGATTGTTAATTTTAAAATAAATCTTCACGATGTTTTACATAAGTCTGGATGTTTCTTTTCTCAGTCTAGCTTTTAAGGTGAACCTTTCCTTAGGCAGTCTATGACCTTTGTCACCATGTACCACGATCCCCGTGGATGATGGATTCTCGTGCTGCTTTGGCTTGTTTGGAAGTTCACCTGATCCTCTCGGCAATTAGGTCCGGCGGATGAGATGTTAGGGAAGTCATTTCGGTAGTTGGCTGTCCTGGCAGCTCCTCTGACGGGCACATATACCTATCTAGTTATTTATGTGGCGCCCAACTCATGTGCCGATGTTAACGTGGTGACCGTCAGTTCCATGTTAATTAAGAGGATCTTAATGTTGATCAATGGTAAATTGACCGGACTGGGACGAACTTAGAAAGTCGTACTGCAGATCAATTAACAACATGGCGTTCATGTTTGATACAAGTCCATGGGGGTGAGGCTTTTGGGTTAGATAAATTATGGATAGGATTTTCTTTGATGATGCCTCATCCTGAGTAAATGTAATACTTTGCTTTGCTCGCTGTTGTCTTTGTAAATGTAGAAGCACTTAGTTTGCATACTCCAGCTGTACTCGTGATGTTTATTTAAATGAAACAATCTTTATACCACCAAGTAACTAATCATAGCTGTAAGTTCCATAAGAGATTGCTCCCTCTCTTTCTCAATAATTTCTTGCCATGGATGAGGAAACAATTCGTCGTGTATTTGGGGAGATGTTGGCAGGTGTCAATGCCAATCTCCAGCAGATTACTGCTGACTTAGGTGAAGTCAGGCAGGAAGTAGGTACTGTAAGGGGTGACTTGGGTGAGAATACCCAAGCTGTCAATAATGTTAGACAGGATCTTGAGGTTAACACACAGTCAATCAATAATGTAAGTGGTCATGTGGACCAGGTTAGACAGGATCTTGAGGTTAACACACAGTCAATTAATAATGTTAGGGCTGATATAACGCAGGTCAGGGCCGACATGGATGCTCATAGTATAGAGACCAGAAATGATCTTACGGCAGGTTTAGCAGCTGTTAGGGTTGACGTAATACGACACCATCAGGAGGCTAACCAGCGTATTGATAATTTAACAGACCAAATGAATAGAGCTAGGGAGGACGTGCAAGCCCGTTTAGAGGAGCACACCGCTCGGATTCAAACTACTATTAATAGAGTTCAGGTTGATATGAGGGCTGACTTAGACCATACTCGAGAGGAATTTGGAACTCGATTAACTCACGTCGAGGGATTCATGGACAACGTCAAGAAGGACATGGCTACCATGAACATAGGACTCGTACTGATGAGAGGTACAGCGAACGCCGTCAACAATAATGTCAAGACGATCGTCGATGGTATGATCCAGGTCAAGGACGAGTTGCGTACGAACCAAAGGAACATTACGGAATTAACCGAGACCGTAACAGGGCTACGAGAGACAGTAGACATTCATCGAGAAGAAAATAATATCGATGTAATGCTGTTGAGGGGTGACCTTAATGAGCATAAAATTATTATGGAGGCGAAGGTAGCCGAGGTCAAGGATGACGTAGGTCGGATCAAGGACTACATGTCCAAAGTCGAGGGGGAAATCGGCTCGTTGCAGAAAAGATTTGAGGAAGTCGCAATAACCGAGAGGTTAGACCTCAGTTACAACTTGAGGACAGCTATTCGTGAAGTCGACACCAACCTCAAAGGTAAAGTCGAGAGAATTGAGTTGCAGCTCAACGATTTGGGAAACAAGGTCACAGCTAAGACTATCCCAGGGCTCGAAATTATCGAGAGACGTCTCGACCGACTTGAGACTCGACCAAGGGAGATACATTTACCTCCACAGATGGGAGACTCTCAGGCAACGCCAGGACCGCAATCCGCAGGGATAATGCCTACACTCTTTAAACCTAGCGCACGCATGGAACCACAACCGTTCCAAGTTACCGGTTCAGCGCAGAGTCAAGCGTTAAATTATAGCGCGAATCCTTCCCAACCCGTACATAATCAACAAAGTCAGGACACAAGCACGCCAACGCATAATTATACGCCGAGTTCATTCAGACCCGCGCACACGCAGGGGAACGTGACAATCATCCGTTCGCGAGAAGAGCAACCAGCTCGATTCTCAGGCACTGGAAGTGGCATCGCTCCTGTAGAATTCTTAGCGAATGTGGAGAGCTACTTAAGGGACACAATGGTAACTCCGGAGAGAGAGCTCCGAGTCATTGAGCGTTTGCTTGAAGGACAAGCTAGCACTTGGTTCAGGGACTTCCGCTATTCATTCGTAGGCTATCAAGTTCCTTACTGAGAACTTACTGGTCGAGCGACATCCAGCAGAGTATCAGAGCTGAGATGTACACTCGCCGATACAGCTCGAACACTCCGACGCGCTTTGCGAACTACTTCGCAACCCAGCTTGCGAAACTTCGTTGTTTGCAACCCCAACTGTCAGAGCAAGACCTTGTAAATACCATCATCTGGCAATACACTGCAGACGTGCAACGAGTATTGATCGCTGCAGGAGCATCTACATTTCAGCAGTGCGATCAGATCTTACGGCGATTGGACGCCAATACTGAACAGTTTCCAACACACCGTCAACAGAAGGCTGACAGGCGAGATGAGCGACACATTAACTTGACGACTGTGGACAAAGTGTGCCAGACGCCACAGCAAACACAGACTCAAGAGAGCCTTGACCAGCGTGATGAATACGATCGTGGTCGGAGAAATTGGAATAGCACTCCGTACGATAGAGACCGGAGAGATGACCGTCGTAGTTATTGGAACCGACGCTTTGATCGAGGAACGAACGACAACCGTCGCTACGATGACGACCGCCGGGGGAATAACAACCGGAACCCACAGCAGGGAGGTGTCCGCAGAGATTACCGCTACAGCAGAGGATACAGTCGAGATCGGGACCCCAGATACCAGGTCGATCGAGACTGGAGAGGAAGAGCACAGGAGAGTCGTGAATACCTTCAGAAACTCCGAGGACTCCAAGAAATCCAAGAAGGGTGAGATCAGAACCCGACTTCGCGGGAAACACGAAATATCCCGGCGGAAGAAACGGAGCGAAGCCAGCCCGGTACTTCCCGCCAAGAGAAGAAACAAAACGCCAAAAAAACAGATTCTTACTCGATTGAGCACAGAGTAACTGCCACTATCTTACTCTGGGAGCCGATTCAGGAAGATCTATTAGACGAATGACGAACGACGAACCACAACTACGAATTGACGCGTCTACCGAAGATTGTAGCTACCCTGAATGGATGTGACGTAGTCATTCTCATCGATACAGGGGCAATGATAAGTGTCATTTCCGCAGATTGCCATGCCAGACTGAAAGCTAACTCTGAGGTGACAGAGCTGCCAGTTTCTGCAGTAAGAGTCAGAGGAGTTATACCTGACCGTGTCGTAACGTGCAAAATTCAGATTTTATGCACTTTAAAAATTTCGAGCCACGTGTATTTGCACGAATTTCTAGTGATGAAAGGCTTGCATCATGATGCCTTATTGGCTGCAGACTTCATTCGGAAGTACGATGGAATCATTGATATGGGACGTAATACGGTGGAGTTTAAGCCGAACGAACCCATCCAAATGAATTTAGTAGAGGAAGAACCGGAATTTGAATCCGAAGTCAACGTTGTTGAGAATTTAAAGGGCAAGGAAATTGAGGAGACACGAGATGCCGACGGAGAGGCAGAACAATTATCAGCACCCGTACGAGAGAAACTAGATGTAATATTAAACGAATACGAGGATATATTCGACACCACACCTGGTGAGATATTGGACTACGAGTACGATCTTATACTACTGGATGATTCCCCGTTCCAGAAGATGATTTATCCTATCGCAGAGAAACACCGAGAGGAAGCTGCTAAGAAGATCAATGAAATGGAAGCAGCAGGTACAATTAAGAAGTCACCGACTCCTTTCTTGAATCCTATAACACCTGTGGTTAAGGTGGATGGAAGCCTGAGACTTTGTCTCGATGCCAGGGCCTTAAACGAACGCCTAGCTCCTGAGCATGACCGACCGCCCAAGATTAGGGACATCCTCAGAAAATTTAAGGGGAAGAAGGTATTATCGTCATTGGACTTAGTACAATCCTACTACCATATAAGATTCTCTGAGCATACTCAGAAGTATACAGGGTTTCTTTTCGATCAGACCACCTATGTCTTTCGAAAACTACCCTTTGGAGTGAAAAATGCCGGAGCTGCATTAATTAGAGCACTCGATGCGAAGCTGACTCCTGAAGTAAAACAGAAGGTGATATGTTACGTGGATGACATCATCATAGCTTCGGAAACGGAGGAAGAACATTTAGCAACTTTACGCCTTGTTTTTGAGAATCTTCGACAGGCTAATTTCAAAGTGAAGTTCGACAAGTGTCGATTGTTCCAGAGAGAAGTCAAATTTGTGGGACACATAATTAATGGAGATGGATACAGGCCGAATCCGGCGAAGATCAGAACCGTTGCTGCATTTCCGACACCAGCCCGTGTGAAACACGTGAGACAATTCTTGGGAATTATCCAATTCTTTTCTGCTCATTGTGAGAAGTATTCTGAGACTGTCGCACCACTTCAAGGTTTGCTGAAGAAGAATTGCCGATGGGCTTGGGACGACGAGTGCGAGACGGCTTTCAGAAAAACTAAACAGATGCTGGTTGATTCGATTCAGTTAGAATATCCAGACTACTCCCGGAATTTTATTCTAGAGACTGATGCATCTGCGATTGGAATAGGTGCCATCCTATTGCAGGAGGATGATGAGTAGAAACGTCATTACATCGCTTTCTTAAGTCGACGTTTGAGAGCGCATGAATCTCATTATTTCACCACTGAGATTGAAGCACTCGCGATTGTTTACGCTCTTGAGTACTGGCAGAAACTGTTGTTAGGCCAGAGGATTATCGTGAGGACCGACCACCATGCGCTGACCTTCATTTTACGAACAAGACTGGCAAGCGACAGGATCACACGTTGGACGCTGTTTCTCCAACAGTTTGATTTGGAAATTGTTTACCGACCAGGCAGAGAGAATATGTTGGCCGACATTCTCAGCCGGAATCCTGAAGCCACCGTGAATGCCATTGACATCGAGGGAGAATGCGAGGAACACCTTCGCCGACTTCGTCATCTACCAGAAGGACAACGACGTGAGGAGGAACTCAGGGACATTATCCGCTTCCTGGAACGACGAATGGATCCACAGGATGGTCACTATGCGAGGACAGCCGCTCTTGCAGATGTCTATCTGATCTATCATCGTGTCTTGTATAAGTTTGTGGGCGTGGACCACACTCAACTGCGTGCAGTCATTCCGAGGAGATATCAAGAATCTGTCATCCTTTTAATGGTCATCTATCCATTGGACATGGTGGGACTGACAAGACCATTGTGACCATCAAGGAGTCTTTTACCTGGAAAAGGCTAGGAACCACCGTTAGACAGTGTTTACGTGCTTGCGACGCATGCCAGCGGAACAAGTACACGTCACACTTGTTGAAGGAATCCCCTAGGCCCATACTCCCAACTCAACCCAGAGAGTTATACGCACAGGACCTCTATGGCCCAATACCAAAGGCCCGCCGTGGGAATCGCTTCATTGTTGTAACCATTGATGTATTCACGATATATACGATGCTTCATCCAATTCAGAAAGCCACCGCCCACCAGATTATCCAGAGAATTAGACGACAAGTGATACCAGAGGCAGGGTAGCCACAATTCCTGTTGACTGATCATGGATCACAGTTCACCTCTGCAGAATTCGCCAATGCTATGAACGAGTTGGAGATAGGTCATGTTTTATCTTCTATTCGCCATCCAGAGAGCAACCCAGCAGAATGCGTAATAGCTACTATCGCAAAATTCTGTCGATTGTATTGTCAGGAAGAACACTGGCGTTGGAGCGAAATCCTAGTTATCATGGCAAAATGTATTAACTCAACAGTCCATGAGAGCACTGGTCAGATACCCATGGTTTTGCATTTGGACCAGATGCCGATGAGAATGTGGAATCGTGTGATTGTAAATCCACCTTGTTTACAACCATCACACGCCAGCAGACTTTTAGCTGCAACGGACACTTTGGACAGACAAGCTGCGAAACGTTTGAGAAGAACCAGACGCCAGAGATTCAGAGAACCACTAGTCGCGGGAGACCTTTTTCTTATAAGGAGACCCGGAATTTCAAGTCCTATGGACCGCATATATGGGAAATTTCTGTCTTTATATTATGGCCCCAGTCGTATCCGACAACCTCTGAACAATGGAAGTTACGTGATTGAAGACATTCAAACAGGAGAGTACATTGGAACCTTCAAAGCAGCTAATCTAAAAAAATATCACTCATGAATGAACTTTGAGTCAAATAAAAATGTCTTCCCTACATTTTATTTGAAACGACGGAGAGGCAGATGAACCCGCTGAGCTAAGGTTCATGTGATATTTTTCATGACACCACATTTATGATGGGATGTATTACCTTTGAACACACCCAGAAAGCAACCAGAAACTGAGAGCTTATACTATTCTCTTTGGAGTAGCGAAGGATCGCTCTTTTGACTTTGATGAAGTCGGCTAATTATTTATCTGAGGTCTTATTAATCAACTTTACCTTTCTACGAGACTCAGAATATTCCATTTCGTCATTCAGTATTTTTGAAACATCTTGGAGAATGTTTTTTCACTTTAAGGTACGGTAATATCATTGCAGATACGCAAGAAGGGATGTAAATAGTCGCTCAACGACTTAGTTTGACGACTTGATTCCACGAGGAACGCAGTTCCGTGCACTACGTCTTGAGAATCCGCCCGGTGGAGGCGTGTTGAAATACCCGTCGTGTAAGACGTGGGAAAAGTCCGCTTTATAGCGAGGAATTTTTATCAAGTGTCATCGAGCACCATCGTACTGTGCATCACGATTTGTAAAGTGTAGTGATCAGCACAAATAGCATTGTGAACTTATTTGAAACATATTGTGAATTTTCTACGATTCTGTAGCACCACATTTCTTGTACCCACGTGATTTGTGGAGGGCTGAAGCCTAGTGTTAAATATACATGTAATCGTGATAACGTTGCATTAAACGAGTGTTACACTGAATACGCATCGTATATATATTACTGCAGTGGAATTATCCGCATGAATTCGACGCCAGTTTCACGGATTCCACGTGATTGCAAAAGTAGATTCTGTGCACGTGTGAACCAGCAGATCAGTGCATGGCCATTTATTAATGATATCTGAAAAGTGTAGAGGCTGTGTTGCTAGATATATGTGTAACGCCTGTGATAGCTACAAAGCCCACCGCAATTTTCAAGTACTAATGGAATACATGATGTCTAATATTACCGACCACGTGTTAGACATTTATAACACCATGTTCGAGTCGGAGACAATGGGCTAAGTACCGTTATGGTATGAGGGAGATGTCTCGGATGGAACGAGCATGATTTGGAACTTCAAGAACGTCGAACGAGAAGGAAGGAATCGAGGATGCCTTTCCTAGGCATGTCCAACCCATTCACGATGTCAACCACAGGGACAGACCGAACCCTGGTCTTTAGGAGAGCCAAGATGGAAGTTCTGATATGGACGATGCCAATCCTGAAAGCCAGAGGTGCTTTTGTTCAACCCTTGTCGTTGGACAGAGAACTAAGAGTGGGCTCCTTCATATCGTGAGTTTGTACAACCCTTCTTTGTTCTAGTCATTGGTGGTATATTTAGATTAGTGTAGATTGTAAATCAGCCGAACTTAGTGACAGCCATTTCATAGGTAGGGAATGTAATTAGTATAATTAGATGTTATTTATCCACAGTGATTGTGAGCCACCCTTGGGTTTGATATTTTGTTCAACCCTGGTGCAACCTGATGGACGTCTTAGGACGCCAATTCCTGTCTATTGCTAAACGTGACCGTAGTCATTCCAAGGCTACTTTGTTTAACCCTATCTGGGGTGATTTTCGAGTCTTAGCAGACTCCTGTTACGGCAAACTGATGCCATGATCATAATTCTTTAACTGCACTCATAGCAGACAGTCAATGTTACGCCCCTGACTTCATTAGAGAAGTCGTATCATTTAGGTAATCGACTGTAATTACCAGTTTTGTAACTGCATTTATATTTCATTCAGGATGTGCTCAGAAGCCATCCAGGTCAAGTGTAGACCTTGCAAGTAAAAGGGATGTTTCGTTGTAGCCTAGCATCGAACCCAGTTCCCAACGTATCATTAAGCAAATACAGCAGAGTGGATTTTGCACCATAATATTATTTTGTTTGTGTCAAGTGTGATGACACGTGATTATTTGAATGTTTGATACAAGAAACTAATGAAGTATTTTATCTTTGAGAGCAAAGAGCTCCAGCAATGAGTGACATTGCTATCTTTTAAACGTCTTTGCTATGAAAGACAGAGTTATATGTTTGTATTCAGCTTTATAGCGTGCTCTTAATGCACACATTCTTTGATGTTTATAACCTATGGTAAAGGTATTATTATGAGGCCAGTTTCATAGTTATTTTCTTGCCTGAATTGCCGGCCCAGTCAACGTGTTGTGTCTGATAGTGCAGGGAGCCTGCAACTTGCTGTGACTCAGACAGGTTTGTGAATATTTCCCAGCGCACGTGTGAGAGCGCTTGCTTCCAAGTGAGACAGACTTATGTTAACACAGGACAGAATGCTTGTAGCATTCATTAATTTTTCATTGCATTGATAGCTCATGGAACCCAGAGTCCATTTCTGTATCTGCTCACATGTTCTTTAGATTGTCATTTGTTAGTTAAACGCCTTTTGCGTGTACCGTTGTTTCGACGAGTACAGTTATGTCAGGATTCTTATTTTATGTTGGAGGCTAGCCCCGTGATGAGGGTTTTTCATGTGTGAAGGTATTTTGTGTACCATGTCCGGGACTGTTCCCGTCGACCAGATATTTAGGGAGGGTAACTGATGTGTCCAGGCCCGTCCCAGAGTTATTGAACGCGAGCTGCGCGCCGCTGGTAACTTGTGTTATTGTGTGTCCGAGTTGTTATTGCTCGATGATTGTATTCCGACTTTTGAGTCGAGGCTCTACGGCAGAGATGATCTCTCAGAGACGCTCCGTGCCAGGCTAGTCAGCTGTTATTCGCGATAAACTAACGATAATTTAAACCGACATCTTAATAATAAAACGCATAATTTTGATAAACAAAATGTAACTAACGAATCCTTTCTATTTAACCTTGTTCATTTGCATTTGGAACCTGCTGACATAGCCGTGCCAATGAAAGTATTTCCTGGAGGAAATGACTTTAGGACAGCTGACACTTTTTGTAGCGTCAGAGGCTTGCTCGAACCTTTAGTTCGTAGCTGGTGGAGCGCAGGCCATACGATGTTAGACGTAGTCTTCACTACGCAGTCGTCACCGTAATTACACACGTTAAATGACTATGGCTTACAAACAGTAAACCAAGGTGTAGGTAGGCTTTGAATAAAACTGTGGTCTTGTATTTATTGATTTATTGATGTAAAAGTGTACAAATCCTCTATGTCACCTTTTGTGTGCTGATTAGCACCCAGTTTGTAAGAGTGTCTTAGATATTTTTTTATGGCTTGTCACGTAGCTTTGATTGTAATTGTTTGATATTACGGACGCCACCGCCGTAAATTTTGTAATTAATTGGTAGGACTTAGCTAGATGAATTAATATTAAATGTAAATGTGGAAATGGTATCATCCTAATTCAGATTTGTTTTGCTGCCCTGTTAAATGTAAATTCCGATATTAGCTTGATCTTGTAACTTGACCTAGGGTTTCGCCGTACCATTTTCCCTAGTGTTGCTGTTGTTGCTTTAATTATTGTGAGATAGATCTTTCGCGAGGGTTTACTGTAACTTCTCAGGTAGGGACCAGCTCTTTATTTTTGATTATTTATTAGCTTGTGGTTAGCCCATGGAAACCCTCCGAACTAGGACAGGGGATTGTTAATTTTAAAATAAATCTTCACGATGTTTTACATAAGTCTGGATGTTTCTTTTCTCAGTCTAGCTTTTAAGGTGAACCTTTCCTTAGGCAGTCTATGACCTTTGTCACCATGTACCACGATCCCCGTGGATGATGGATTCTCGTGCTGCTTTGGCTTGTTTGGAAGTTCACCTGATCCTCTCGGCAATTAGGTCCGGCGGATGAGATGTTAGGGAAGTCATTTCGGTAGTTGGCTGTCCTGGCAGCTCCTCTGACGGGCACATATACCTATCTAGTTATTTATGTGGCGCCCAACTCATGTGCCGATGTTAACGTGGTGACCGTCAGTTCCATGTTAATTAAGAGGATCTTAATGTTGATCAATGGTAAATTGACCGGACTGGGACGAACTTAGAAAGTCGTACTGCAGATCAATTAACAACATGGCGTTCATGTTTGATACAAGTCCATGGGGGTGAGGCTTTTGGGTTAGATAAATTATGGATAGGATTTTCTTTGATGATGCCTCATCCTGAGTAAATGTAATACTTTGCTTTGCTCGCTGTTGTCTTTGTAAATGTAGAAGCACTTAGTTTGCATACTCCAGCTGTACTCGTGATGTTTATTTAAATGAAACAATCTTTATACCACCAAGTAACTAATCATAGCTGTAAGTTCCATAAGAGATTGCTCCCTCTCTTTCTCAATAATTTCTTGCCATGGATGAGGAAACAATTCGTCGTGTATTTGGGGAGATGTTGGCAGGTGTCAATGCCAATCTCCAGCAGATTACTGCTGACTTAGGTGAAGTCAGGCAGGAAGTAGGTACTGTAAGGGGTGACTTGGGTGAGAATACCCAAGCTGTCAATAATGTTAGACAGGATCTTGAGGTTAACACACAGTCAATCAATAATGTAAGTGGTCATGTGGACCAGGTTAGACAGGATCTTGAGGTTAACACACAGTCAATTAATAATGTTAGGGCTGATATAACGCAGGTCAGGGCCGACATGGATGCTCATAGTATAGAGACCAGAAATGATCTTACGGCAGGTTTAGCAGCTGTTAGGGTTGACGTAATACGACACCATCAGGAGGCTAACCAGCGTATTGATAATTTAACAGACCAAATGAATAGAGCTAGGGAGGACGTGCAAGCCCGTTTAGAGGAGCACACCGCTCGGATTCAAACTACTATTAATAGAGTTCAGGTTGATATGAGGGCTGACTTAGACCATACTCGAGAGGAATTTGGAACTCGATTAACTCACGTCGAGGGATTCATGGACAACGTCAAGAAGGACATGGCTACCATGAACATAGGACTCGTACTGATGAGAGGTACAGCGAACGCCGTCAACAATAATGTCAAGACGATCGTCGATGGTATGATCCAGGTCAAGGACGAGTTGCGTACGAACCAAAGGAACATTACGGAATTAACCGAGACCGTAACAGGGCTACGAGAGACAGTAGACATTCATCGAGAAGAAAATAATATCGATGTAATGCTGTTGAGGGGTGACCTTAATGAGCATAAAATTATTATGGAGGCGAAGGTAGCCGAGGTCAAGGATGACGTAGGTCGGATCAAGGACTACATGTCCAAAGTCGAGGGGGAAATCGGCTCGTTGCAGAAAAGATTTGAGGAAGTCGCAATAACCGAGAGGTTAGACCTCAGTTACAACTTGAGGACAGCTATTCGTGAAGTCGACACCAACCTCAAAGGTAAAGTCGAGAGAATTGAGTTGCAGCTCAACGATTTGGGAAACAAGGTCACAGCTAAGACTATCCCAGGGCTCGAAATTATCGAGAGACGTCTCGACCGACTTGAGACTCGACCAAGGGAGATACATTTACCTCCACAGATGGGAGACTCTCAGGCAACGCCAGGACCGCAATCCGCAGGGATAATGCCTACACTCTTTAAACCTAGCGCACGCATGGAACCACAACCGTTCCAAGTTACCGGTTCAGCGCAGAGTCAAGCGTTAAATTATAGCGCGAATCCTTCCCAACCCGTACATAATCAACAAAGTCAGGACACAAGCACGCCAACGCATAATTATACGCCGAGTTCATTCAGACCCGCGCACACGCAGGGGAACGTGACAATCATCCGTTCGCGAGAAGAGCAACCAGCTCGATTCTCAGGCACTGGAAGTGGCATCGCTCCTGTAGAATTCTTAGCGAATGTGGAGAGCTACTTAAGGGACACAATGGTAACTCCGGAGAGAGAGCTCCGAGTCATTGAGCGTTTGCTTGAAGGACAAGCTAGCACTTGGTTCAGGGACTTCCGCTATTCATTCGTAGGCTATCAAGTTCCTTACTGAGAACTTACTGGTCGAGCGACATCCAGCAGAGTATCAGAGCTGAGATGTACACTCGCCGATACAGCTCGAACACTCCGACGCGCTTTGCGAACTACTTCGCAACCCAGCTTGCGAAACTTCGTTGTTTGCAACCCCAACTGTCAGAGCAAGACCTTGTAAATACCATCATCTGGCAATACACTGCAGACGTGCAACGAGTATTGATCGCTGCAGGAGCATCTACATTTCAGCAGTGCGATCAGATCTTACGGCGATTGGACGCCAATACTGAACAGTTTCCAACACACCGTCAACAGAAGGCTGACAGGCGAGATGAGCGACACATTAACTTGACGACTGTGGACAAAGTGTGCCAGACGCCACAGCAAACACAGACTCAAGAGAGCCTTGACCAGCGTGATGAATACGATCGTGGTCGGAGAAATTGGAATAGCACTCCGTACGATAGAGACCGGAGAGATGACCGTCGTAGTTATTGGAACCGACGCTTTGATCGAGGAACGAACGACAACCGTCGCTACGATGACGACCGCCGGGGGAATAACAACCGGAACCCACAGCAGGGAGGTGTCCGCAGAGATTACCGCTACAGCAGAGGATACAGTCGAGATCGGGACCCCAGATACCAGGTCGATCGAGACTGGAGAGGAAGAGCACAGGAGAGTCGTGAATACCTTCAGAAACTCCGAGGACTCCAAGAAATCCAAGAAGGGTGAGATCAGAACCCGACTTCGCGGGAAACACGAAATATCCCGGCGGAAGAAACGGAGCGAAGCCAGCCCGGTACTTCCCGCCAAGAGAAGAAACAAAACGCCAAAAAAACAGATTCTTACTCGATTGAGCACAGAGTAACTGCCACTATCTTACTCTGGGAGCCGATTCAGGAAGATCTATTAGACGAATGACGAACGACGAACCACAACTACGAATTGACGCGTCTACCGAAGATTGTAGCTACCCTGAATGGATGTGACGTAGTCATTCTCATCGATACAGGGGCAATGATAAGTGTCATTTCCGCAGATTGCCATGCCAGACTGAAAGCTAACTCTGAGGTGACAGAGCTGCCAGTTTCTGCAGTAAGAGTCAGAGGAGTTATACCTGACCGTGTCGTAACGTGCAAAATTCAGATTTTATGCACTTTAAAAATTTCGAGCCACGTGTATTTGCACGAATTT
Organism: Meconema thalassinum; assembly: GCA_946902985.2. Taxonomy (NCBI): domain Eukaryota; kingdom Metazoa; phylum Arthropoda; class Insecta; order Orthoptera; family Tettigoniidae; genus Meconema; species Meconema thalassinum. The sequence continues at coordinate 846,677,607 of OX336389.2, forward strand.
CTAGTGATGAAAGGCTTGCATCATGATGCCTTATTGGCTGCAGACTTCATTCGGAAGTACGATGGAATCATTGATATGGGACGTAATACGGTGGAGTTTAAGCCGAACGAACCCATCCAAATGAATTTAGTAGAGGAAGAACCGGAATTTGAATCCGAAGTCAACGTTGTTGAGAATTTAAAGGGCAAGGAAATTGAGGAGACACGAGATGCCGACGGAGAGGCAGAACAATTATCAGCACCCGTACGAGAGAAACTAGATGTAATATTAAACGAATACGAGGATATATTCGACACCACACCTGGTGAGATATTGGACTACGAGTACGATCTTATACTACTGGATGATTCCCCGTTCCAGAAGATGATTTATCCTATCGCAGAGAAACACCGAGAGGAAGCTGCTAAGAAGATCAATGAAATGGAAGCAGCAGGTACAATTAAGAAGTCACCGACTCCTTTCTTGAATCCTATAACACCTGTGGTTAAGGTGGATGGAAGCCTGAGACTTTGTCTCGATGCCAGGGCCTTAAACGAACGCCTAGCTCCTGAGCATGACCGACCGCCCAAGATTAGGGACATCCTCAGAAAATTTAAGGGGAAGAAGGTATTATCGTCATTGGACTTAGTACAATCCTACTACCATATAAGATTCTCTGAGCATACTCAGAAGTATACAGGGTTTCTTTTCGATCAGACCACCTATGTCTTTCGAAAACTACCCTTTGGAGTGAAAAATGCCGGAGCTGCATTAATTAGAGCACTCGATGCGAAGCTGACTCCTGAAGTAAAACAGAAGGTGATATGTTACGTGGATGACATCATCATAGCTTCGGAAACGGAGGAAGAACATTTAGCAACTTTACGCCTTGTTTTTGAGAATCTTCGACAGGCTAATTTCAAAGTGAAGTTCGACAAGTGTCGATTGTTCCAGAGAGAAGTCAAATTTGTGGGACACATAATTAATGGAGATGGATACAGGCCGAATCCGGCGAAGATCAGAACCGTTGCTGCATTTCCGACACCAGCCCGTGTGAAACACGTGAGACAATTCTTGGGAATTATCCAATTCTTTTCTGCTCATTGTGAGAAGTATTCTGAGACTGTCGCACCACTTCAAGGTTTGCTGAAGAAGAATTGCCGATGGGCTTGGGACGACGAGTGCGAGACGGCTTTCAGAAAAACTAAACAGATGCTGGTTGATTCGATTCAGTTAGAATATCCAGACTACTCCCGGAATTTTATTCTAGAGACTGATGCATCTGCGATTGGAATAGGTGCCATCCTATTGCAGGAGGATGATGAGTAGAAACGTCATTACATCGCTTTCTTAAGTCGACGTTTGAGAGCGCATGAATCTCATTATTTCACCACTGAGATTGAAGCACTCGCGATTGTTTACGCTCTTGAGTACTGGCAGAAACTGTTGTTAGGCCAGAGGATTATCGTGAGGACCGACCACCATGCGCTGACCTTCATTTTACGAACAAGACTGGCAAGCGACAGGATCACACGTTGGACGCTGTTTCTCCAACAGTTTGATTTGGAAATTGTTTACCGACCAGGCAGAGAGAATATGTTGGCCGACATTCTCAGCCGGAATCCTGAAGCCACCGTGAATGCCATTGACATCGAGGGAGAATGCGAGGAACACCTTCGCCGACTTCGTCATCTACCAGAAGGACAACGACGTGAGGAGGAACTCAGGGACATTATCCGCTTCCTGGAACGACGAATGGATCCACAGGATGGTCACTATGCGAGGACAGCCGCTCTTGCAGATGTCTATCTGATCTATCATCGTGTCTTGTATAAGTTTGTGGGCGTGGACCACACTCAACTGCGTGCAGTCATTCCGAGGAGATATCAAGAATCTGTCATCCTTTTAATGGTCATCTATCCATTGGACATGGTGGGACTGACAAGACCATTGTGACCATCAAGGAGTCTTTTACCTGGAAAAGGCTAGGAACCACCGTTAGACAGTGTTTACGTGCTTGCGACGCATGCCAGCGGAACAAGTACACGTCACACTTGTTGAAGGAATCCCCTAGGCCCATACTCCCAACTCAACCCAGAGAGTTATACGCACAGGACCTCTATGGCCCAATACCAAAGGCCCGCCGTGGGAATCGCTTCATTGTTGTAACCATTGATGTATTCACGATATATACGATGCTTCATCCAATTCAGAAAGCCACCGCCCACCAGATTATCCAGAGAATTAGACGACAAGTGATACCAGAGGCAGGGTAGCCACAATTCCTGTTGACTGATCATGGATCACAGTTCACCTCTGCAGAATTCGCCAATGCTATGAACGAGTTGGAGATAGGTCATGTTTTATCTTCTATTCGCCATCCAGAGAGCAACCCAGCAGAATGCGTAATAGCTACTATCGCAAAATTCTGTCGATTGTATTGTCAGGAAGAACACTGGCGTTGGAGCGAAATCCTAGTTATCATGGCAAAATGTATTAACTCAACAGTCCATGAGAGCACTGGTCAGATACCCATGGTTTTGCATTTGGACCAGATGCCGATGAGAATGTGGAATCGTGTGATTGTAAATCCACCTTGTTTACAACCATCACACGCCAGCAGACTTTTAGCTGCAACGGACACTTTGGACAGACAAGCTGCGAAACGTTTGAGAAGAACCAGACGCCAGAGATTCAGAGAACCACTAGTCGCGGGAGACCTTTTTCTTATAAGGAGACCCGGAATTTCAAGTCCTATGGACCGCATATATGGGAAATTTCTGTCTTTATATTATGGCCCCAGTCGTATCCGACAACCTCTGAACAATGGAAGTTACGTGATTGAAGACATTCAAACAGGAGAGTGCATTGGAACCTTCAAAGCAGCTAATCTAAAAAAATATCACTCATGAATGAACTTTGAGTCAAATAAAAATGTCTTCCCTACATTTTATTTGAAACGACGGAGAGGCAGATGAACCCGCTGAGCTAAGGTTCATGTGATATTTTTCATGACACCACATTTATGATGGGATGTATTACCTTTGAACACACCCAGAAAGCAACCAGAAACTGAGAGCTTATACTATTCTCTTTGGAATAGCGAAGGATCGCTCTTTTGACTTTGATGAAGTCGGCTAATTATTTATCTGAGGTCTTATTAATCAACTTTACCTTTCTACGAGACTCAGAATATTCCATTTCGTCATTCAGTATTTTTGAAACATCTTGGAGAATGTTTTTTCACTTTAAGGTACGGTAATATCATTGCAGATACGCAAGAAGGGATGTAAATAGTCGCTCAACGACTTAGTTTGACGACTTGATTCCACGAGGAACGCAGTTCCGTGCACTACGTCTTGAGAATCCGCCCGGTGGAGGCGTGTTGAAATACCCGTCGTGTAAGAGGTGGGAAAAGTCCGCTTTATAGCGAGGAATTTTTATCAAGTGTCATCGAGCACCATCGTACTGTGCATCACGATTTGTAAAGTGTAGTGATCAGCACAAATAGCATTGTGAACTTATTTGAAACATATTGTGAATTTTCTACGATTCTGTAGCACCACATTTCTTGTACCCACGTGATTTGTGGAGGGCTGAAGCCTAGTGTTAAATATACATGTAATCGTGATAACGTTGCATTAAACGAGTGTTACACTGAATACGCATCGTATATATATTACTGCAGTGGAATTATCCGCATGAATTCGACGCCAGTTTCACGGATTCCACGTGATTGCAAAAGTAGAGTCTGTGCACGTGTGAACCAGCAGATCAGTGCATGGCCATTTATTAATGATATCTGAAAAGTGTAGAGGCTGTGTTGCTAGATATATGTGTAACGCCTGTGATAGCTACAAAGCCCACCGCAATTTTCAAGTACTAATGGAATACATGATGTCTAATATTACCGACCACGTGTTAGACATTTATAACACCATGTTCGAGTCGGAGACAATGGGCTAAGTACCGTTATGGTATGAGGGAGATGTCTCGGATGGAACGAGCTTGATTCGGAACTTCAAGAACGTCGAACGAGAAGGAAGGAATCGAGGATGCCTTTCCTAGGCATGTCCAACCCATTCACGATGTCAACCACAGGGACAGACCGAACCCTGGTCTTTAGGAGAGCCAAGATGGAAGTTCTGATATGGACGATGCCAATCCTGAAAGCCAGAGGTGCTTTTGTTCAACCCTTGTCGTTGGACAGAGAACTAAGAGTGGGCTCCTTCATATCGTGAGTTTGTACAACCCTTCTTTGTTCTAGTCATTGGTGGTATATTTAGATTAGTGTAGATTGTAAATCAGCCGAACTTAGTGACAGCCATTTCATAGGTAGGGAATGTAATTAGTATAATTAGATGTTATTTATCCACAGTGATTGTGAGCCACCCTTGGGTTTGATATTTTGTTCAACCCTGGTGCAACCTGATGGACGTCTTAGGACGCCAATTCCTGTCTATTGCTAAACGTGACCGTAGTCATTCCAAGGCTACTTTGTTTAACCCTATCTGGGGTGATTTTCGAGTCTTAGCAGACTCCTGTTACGGCAAACTGATGCCATGATCATAATTCTTTAACTGCACTCATAGCAGACAGTCAATGTTACGCCCCTGACTTCATTAGAGAAGTCGTATCATTTAGGTAATCGACTGTAATTACCAGTTTTGTAACTGCATTTATATTTCATTCAGGATGTGCTCAGAAGCCATCCAGGTCAAGTGTAGACCTTGCAAGTAAAAGGGATGTTTCGTTGTAGCCTAGCATCGAACCCAGTTCCCAACGTATCATTAAGCAAATCCAGCAGAGTGGATTTTGCACCATAATATTATTTTTGTTTGTGTCAAGTGTGATGACACGTGATTATTTGAATGTTTGATACAAGAAACTAATGAAGTATTTTATCTTTGAGAGCAAAGAGCTCCAGCAATGAGTGACATTGCTATCTTTTAAACGTCTTTGCTATGAAAGACAGAGTTATATGTTTGTATTCAGCTTTATAGCGTGCTCTTAATGCACACATTCTTTGATGTTTATAACCTATGGTAAAGGTATTATTATGAGGCCAGTTTCATAGTTATTTTCTTGCCTGAATTGCCGGCCCAGTCAACGTGTTGTGTCTGATAGTGCAGGGAGCCTGCAACTTGCTGTGACTCAGACAGGTTTGTGAATATTTCCCAGCGCACGTGTGAGAGCGCTTGCTTCCAAGTGAGACAGACTTATGTTAACACAGGACAGAATGCTTGTAGCATTCATTAATTTTTCATTGCATTGATAGCTCATGGAACCCAGAGTCCATTTCTGTATCTGCTCACATGTTCTTTAGATTGTCATTTGTTAGTTAAACGCCTTTTGCGTGTACCGTTGTTTCGACGAGTACAGTTATGTCAGGATTCTTATTTTATGTTGGAGGCTAGCCCCGTGATGAGGGTTTTTCATGTGTGAAGGTATTTTGTGTACCATGTCCGGGACTGTTCCCGTCGACCAGATATTTAGGGAGGGTAACTGATGTGTCCAGGCCCGTCCCAGAGTTATTGAACGCGAGCTGCGCGCCGCTGGTAACTTGTGTTATTGTGTGTCCGAGTTGTTATTGCTCGATGATTGTATTCCGACTTTTGAGTCGAGGCTCTACGGCAGAGATGATCTCTCAGAGACGCTCCGTGCCAGGCTAGTCAGCTGTTATTCGCCATAAACTAACGATAATTTAAACCGACATCTTAATAATAAAACGCATAATTTTGATAAACAAAATGTAACTAACGAATCCTTTCTATTTAACCTTGTTCATTTGCATTTGGAACCTGCTGACATAGCCGTGCCAATGAAAGTATTTCCTGGAGGAAATGACTTTAGGACAGCTGACACTTTTTGTAGCGACAGAGGCTTGCTCGAACCTTTAGTTCGTAGCTGGTGGAGCGCAGGCCATACGATGTTAGACGTAGTCTTCACTACGCAGTCGTCACCGTAATTACACACGTTAAATGACTATGGCTTACAAACAGTAAACCAAGGTGTAGGTAGGCTTTGAATAAAACTGTGGTCTTGCATTTATTGATTTATTGATGTAAAAGTGTACAAATCCTCTATGTCACCTTTTGTGTGCTGATTAGCACCCAGTTTGTAAGAGTGTCTTAGATATTTTTTTATGGCTTGTCACGTAGCTTTGATTGTAATTGTTTGATATTACGGACGCCACCGCCGTAAATTTTGTAATTAATTGGTAGGACTTAGCTAGATGAATTAATATTAAATGTAAATGTGGAAATGGTATCATCCTAATTCAGATTTGTTTTGCTGCCCTGTTAAATGTAAATTCCGATATTAGCTTGATCTTGTAACTTGACCTAGGGTTTCGCCGTACCATTTTCCCTAGTGTTGCTGTTGTTGCTTTAATTATTGTGAGATAGATCATTCGCGAGGGTTTACTGTAACTTCTCAGGTAGGGACCAGCTCTTTATTTTTGATTATTTATTAGCTTGCGGTTAGCCCATGGAAACCCTCCGAACTAGGACAGGGGATTGTTAATTTTAAAATAAATCTTCACGATGTTTTACATAAGTCTGGATGTTTCTTTTCTCAGTCTAGCTTTTAAGGTGAACCTTTCCTTAGGCAGTCTATGACCTTTGTCACCATGTACTACGATCCCCGTGGATGATGGATTCTCGTGCTGCTTTGGCTTGTTTGGAAGTTCACCTGATCCTCTCGGCAATTAGGTCCGGCGGATGAGATGTTAGGGAAGTCATTTCGGTAGTTGGCTGTCCTGGCAGCTCCTCTGACGGGCACATATACCTATCTAGTTATTTATGTGGCGCCCAACTCATGTGCCGATGTTAACGTGGTGACCGTCAGTTCCATGTTAATTAAGAGGATCTTAATGTTGTTCAATGGTAAATTGACCGGACTGGGACGAACTTAGAAAGTCGTACTGCAGATCAATTAACAACATGGCGTTCATGTTTGATACAAGTCCATGGGGGTGAGGCTTTTGGGTTAGATAAATTATGGATAGGATTTTCTTTGATGATGCCTCATCCTGAGTAAATGTAATACTTTGCTTTGCTCGCTGTTGTCTTTGTAAATGTAGAAGCACTTAGTTTGCATACTCCAGCTGTACTCGTGATGTTTATTTAAATGAAACAATCTTTATACCACCAAGTAACTAATCATAGCTGTAAGTTCCATAAGAGATTGCTCCCTCTCTTTCTCAATAATTTCTTGCCATGGATGAGGAAACAATTCGTCGTGTATTTGGGGAGATGTTGGCAGGTGTCAATGCCAATCTCCAGCAGATTACTGCTGACTTAGGTGAAGTCAGGCAGGAAGTAGGTACTGTAAGGGGTGACTTGGGTGAGAATACCCAAGCTGTCAATAATGTTAGACAGGATCTTGAGGTTAACACACAGTCAATCAATAATGTAAGTGGTCATGTGGACCAGGTTAGACAGGATCTTGAGGTTAACACCCGATCAATTAATAATGTTAGACAGGATCTTGAGGTTAACACACAGTCAATTAATAATGTTAGGGCTGATATAACGCAGGTCAGGGCCGACATGGATGCTCATAGTATAGAGACCAGAAATGATCTTACGGCAGGTTTAGCAGCTGTTAGGGTTGACGTAATACGACACCATCAGGAGGCTAACCAGCGTATTGATAATTTAACAGACCAAATGAATAGAGCTAGGGAGGACGTGCAAGCCCGTTTAGAGGAGCACACCGCTCGGATTCAAACTACTATTAATAGAGTTCAGGTTGATATGAGGGCTGACTTAGACCATACTCGAGAGGAATTTGGAACTCGATTAACTCACGTCGAGGGATTCATGGACAACGTCAAGAAGGACATGGCTACCATGAACATAGGACTCGTACTGATGAGAGGTACAGCGAACGCCGTCAACAATAATGTCAAGACGATCGTCGATGGTATGATCCAGGTCAAGGACGAGTTGCGTACGAACCAAAGGAACATTACGGAATTAACCGAGACCGTAACAGGGCTACGAGAGACAGTAGACATTCATCGAGAAGAAAATAATATCGATGTAATGCTGTTGAGGGGTGACCTTAATGAGCATAAAATTATTATGGAGGCGAAGGTAGCCGAGGTCAAGGATGACGTAGGTCGGATCAAGGACTACATGTCCAAAGTCGAGGGGGAAATCGGCTCGTTGCAGAAAAGATTTGAGGAAGTCGCAATAACCGAGAGGTTAGACCTCAGTTACAACTTGAGGACAGCTATTCGTGAAGTCGACACCAACCTCAAAGGTAAAGTCGAGAGAATTGAGTTGCAGCTCAACGATTTGGGAAACAAGGTCACAGCTAAGACTATCCCAGGGCTCGAAATTATCGAGAGACGTCTCGACCGACTTGAGACTCGACCAAGGGAGATACATTTACCTCCACAGATGGGAGACTCTCAGGCAACGCCAGGACCGCAATCCGCAGGGATAATGCCTACACTCTTTCAACCTAGCGCACGCATGGAACCACAACCGTTCCAAGTTACCGGTTCAGCGCAGAGTCAAGCGTTAAATTATAGCGCGAATCCTTCCCAACCCGTACATAATCAACAAAGTCAGGACACAAGCACGCCAACGCATAATTATACGCCGAGTTCATTCAGACCCGCGCACACGCAGGGGAACGTGACAATCATCCGTTCGCGAGAAGAGCAACCAGCTCGATTCTCAGGCACTGGAAGTGGCATCGCTCCTGTAGAATTCTTAGCGAATGTGGAGAGCTACTTAAGGGACACAATGGTAACTGCGGAGAGAGAGCTCCGAGTCATTGAGCGTTTGCTTGAAGGACAAGCTAGCACTTGGTTCAGGGACTTCCGCTATTCATTCGTAGGCTATCAAGTTCCTTACTGAGAACTTACTGGTCGAGCGACAGCCAGCAGAGTATCAGAGCTGAGATGTACACTCGCCGATACAGCTCGAACACTCCGACGCGCTTTGCGAACTACTTCGCAACCCAGCTTGCGAAACTTCGTTGTTTGCAACCCCAACTGTCAGAGCAAGACCTTGTAAATACCATCATCTGGCAATACACTGCAGACGTGCAACGAGTATTGATCGCTGCAGGAGCATCTACATTTCAGCAGTGCGATCAGATCTTACGGCGATTGGACGCCAATACTGAACAGTTTCCAACACACCGTCAACAGAAGGCTGACAGGCGAGATGAGCGACACATTAACTTGACGACTGTGTACAAAGTGTGCCAGACGCCACAGCAAACACAGACTCAAGAGAGCCTTGACCAGCGTGATGAATACGATCGTGGTCGGAGAAATTGGAATAGCACTCCGTACGATAGAGACCGGAGAGATGACCGTCGTAGTTATTGGAACCGACGCTTTGATCGAGGAACGAACGACAACCGTCGCTACGATGACGACCGCTGGGGGAATAACAACCGGAACCCACAGCAGGGAGGTGTCCGCAGAGATTACCGCTACAGCAGAGGATACAGTCGAGATCGGGACCCCAGATACCAGGTCGATCGAGACTGGAGAGGAAGAGCACAGGAGAGTCGTGAATACCTTCAGAAACTCCGAGGACTCCAAGAAATCCAAGAAGGGTGAGATCAGAACCCGACTTCGCGGGAAACACGAAATATCCCGGCGGAAGAAACGGAGCGAAGCCAGCCCGGTACTTCCCGCCAAGAGAAGAAACAAAACGCCAAAAAAACAGATTCTTACCCGATTGAGCACAGAGTAACTGCCACTATCTTACTCTGGGAGCCGATTCAGGAAGATCTATTAGACGAATGACGAACGACGAACCACAACTACGAATTGACGCGTCTACCGAAGATTGTAGCTACCCTGAATGGATGTGACGTAGTCATTCTCATCGATACAGGGGCAATGATAAGTGTCATTTCCGCAGATTGCCATGCCAGACTGAAAGCTAACTCTGAGGTGACAGAGCTGCCAGTTTCTGCAGTAAGAGTCAGAGGAGTTATACCTGACCGCTTCGTAACGTGCAAAATTCAGATTTTATGCACTTTAAAAATTTCGAGCCACGTGTATTTGCACGAATTTCTAGTGATGAAAGGCTTGCATCATGATGCCTTATTGGGTGCAGACTTCATTCGGAAGTACGATGGAATCATTGATATGGGACGTAATACGGTGGAGTTTAAGCCGAACGAACCCATCCAAATGAATTTAGTAGAGGAAGAACCGGAATTTGAATCCGAAGTCAACGTTGTTGAGAATTTAAAGGGCAAGGAAATTGAGGAGACACGAGATGCCGACGGAGAGGCAGAACAATTATCAGCACCCGTACGAGAGAAACTAGATGTAATATTAAACGAATACGAGGATATATTCGACACCACACCTGGTGAGATATTGGACTACGAGTACGATCTTATACTACTGGATGATTCCCCGTTCCAGAAGATGATTTATCCTATCGCAGAGAAACACCGAGAGGAAGCTGCTAAGAAGATCCATGAAATGGAAGCAGCAGGTACAATTAAGAAGTCACCGACTCCTTTCTTGAATCCTATAACACCTGTGGTTAAGGTGGATGGAAGCCTGAGACTTTGTCTCGATGCCAGGGCCTTAAACGAACGCCTAGCTCCTGAGCATGACCGACCGCCCAAGATTAGGGACATCCTCAGAAAATTTAAGGGGAAGAAGGTATTTTCGTCATTGGACTTAGTACAATCCTACTACCATATAAGATTGTCTGAGCATACTCAGAAGTATACAGGGTTTCTTTTCGATCAGACCACCTATGTCTTTCGAAAACTACCCTTTGGAGTGAAAAATGCCGGAGCTGCATTAATTAGAGCACTCGATGCGAAGCTGACTCCTGAAGTAAAACAGAAGGTGATATGTTACGTGGATGACATCATCATAGCTTCGGAAACGGAGGAAGAACATTTAGCAACTTTACGCCTTGTTTTTGAGAATCTTCGACAGGCTAATTTCAAAGTGAAGTTCGACAAGTGTCGATTGTTCCAGAGAGAAGTCAAATTTGTGGGACACATAATTAATGGAGATGGATACAGGCCGAATCCGGCGAAGATCAGAACCGTCGCTGCATTTCCGACACCAGCCCGTGTGAAACACGTGAGACAATTCTTGGGAATTATCCAATTCTTTTCTGCTCATTGTGAGAAGTATTCTGAGACTGTCGCACCACTTCAAGGTTTGCTGAAGAAGAATTGCCGATGGGCTTGGGACGACGAGTGCGAGACGGCTTTCAGAAAAGCTAAACAGATGCTGGTTGATTCGATTCAGTTAGAATATCCAGACTACTCCCGGAATTTTATTCTAGAGACTGATGCATCTGCGATTGGAATAGGTGCCATCCTATTGCAGGAGGATGATGAGTAGAAACGTCATTACATCGCTTTCTTAAGTCGACGTTTGAGAGCGCATGAATCTCATTATTTCACCACTGAGATTGAAGCACTCGCGATTGTTTACGCTCTTGAGTACTGGCAGAAACTGTTGTTAGGCCAGAGGATTATCGTGAGGACCGACCACCATGCGCTGACCTTCATTTTACGAACAAGACTGGCAAGCGACAGGATCACACGTTGGACGCTGTTTCTCCAACAGTTTGATTTGGAAATTGTTTACCGACCAGGCAGAGAGAATGTGTTGGCCGACATTCTCAGCCGGAATCCTGAAGCCACCGTAAATGCCATTGACATCGAGGGAGAATGCGAGGAACACCTTCGCCGACTTCGTCATCTACCAGAAGGACAACGACGTGAGGAGGAACTCAGGGACATTATCCGCTTCCTGGAACGACGAATGGATCCACAGGATGGTCACTATGCGAGGACAGCCGCTCTTGCAGATGTCTATCTGATCTATCATCGTGTCTTGTATAAGTTTGTGGGCGTGGACCACACTCAACTGCGTGCAGTCATTCCGAGGAGATATCAAGAATCTGTCATCCTTTTAATGGTCATCTATCCATTGGACATGGTGGGACTGACAAGACCATTGTGACCATCAAGGAGTCTTTTACCTGGAAAAGGCTAGGAACCACCGTTAGACAGTGTTTACGTGCTTGCGACGCATGCCAGCGGAACAAATACACGTCACACTTGTTGAAGGAATCCCCTAGGCCCATACTCCCAACTCAACCCAGAGAGTTATACGCACAGGACCTCTATGGCCCAATACCAAAGGCCCGCCGTGGGAATCGCTTCATTGTTGTAACCATTGATGTATTCACGATATATACGATGCTTCATCCAATTCAGAAAGCCACCGCCCACCTGATTATCCAGAGAATTAGACGACAAGTGATACCAGAGGCAGGGTAGCCACAATTCCTGTTGACTGATCATGGATCACAGATCACCTCTGCAGAATTCGCCAATGCTATGAACGAGTTGGAGATAGGTCATGTTTTATCTTCTATTCGCCATCCAGAGAGCAACCCAGCAGAATGCGTAATGGCTACTATCGCAAAATTCTGTCGATTGTATTGTCAGGAAGAACACTGGCGTTGGAGCGAAATCCTAGTTATCATGGCAAAATGTATTAACTCAACAGTCCATGAGAGCACTGGTCAGATACCCATGGTTTTGCATTTGGACCAGATGCCGATGAGAATGTGGAATCGTGTGATTGTAAATCCACCTTGTTTACAACCATCACACGCCAGCAGACTTTTAGCTGCAACGGACACTTTGGACAGACAAGCTGCGAAACGTTTGAGAAGAACCAGACGCCAGAGATTCAGAGAACCACTAGTCGCGGGAGACCTTTTTCTTATAAGGAGACCCGGAATTTCAAGTCCTATGGACCGCATATATGGGAAATTTCTGTCTTTATATTATGGCCCCAGTCGTATCCGACAACCTCTGAACAATGGAAGTTACGTGATTGAAGACATTCAAACAGGAGAGTGCATTGGAACCTTCAAAGCAGCTAATCTAAAAAAATATCACTCATGAATGAACTTTGAGTCAAATAAAAATGTCTTCCCTACATTTTATTTGAAACGACGGAGAGGCAGATGAACCCGCTGAGCTAAGGTTCATGTGATATTTTTCATGACACCACATTTATGATGGGATGTATTACCTTTGAACACACCCAGAAAGCAACCAGAAACTGAGAGCTTATACTATTCTCTTTGGAGTAGCGAAGGATCGCTCTTTTGACTTTGATGAAGTCGGCTAATTATTTATCTGAGGTCTTATTAATCAACTTTACCTTTCTACGAGACTCAGAATATTCCATTTCGTCATTCAGTATTTTTGAAACATCTTGGAGAATGTTTTTTCACTTTAAGGTACGGTAATATCATTGCAGATACGCAAGAAGGGATGTAAATAGTCGCTCAACGACTTAGTTTGACGACTTGATTCCACGAGGAACGCAGTTCCGTGCACTACGTCTTGAGAATCCGCCCGGTGGAGGCGTGTTGAAATACCCGTCGTGTAAGACGTGGGAAAAGTCCGCTTTATAGCGAGGAATTTTTATCAAGTGTCATCGAGCACCATCGTACTGTGCATCACGATTTGTAAAGTGTAGTGATCAGCACAAATAGCATTGTGAACTTATTTGAAACATATTGTGAATTTTCTACGATTCTGTAGCACCACATTTCTTGTACCCACGTGATTTGTGGAGGGCTGAAGCCTAGTGTTAAATATACATGTAATCGTGATAACGTTGCATTAAACGAGTGTTACACTGAATACGCATCGTATATATATTACTGCAGTGGAATTATCCGCATGAATTCGACGCCAGTTTCACGGATTCCACGTGATTGCAAAAGTAGAGTCTGTGCACGTGTGAACCAGCAGATCAGTGCATGGCCATTTATTAATGATATCTGAAAAGTGTAGAGGCTGTGTTGCTAGATATATGTGTAACGCCTGTGATAGCTACAAAGCCCACCGCAATTTTCAAGTACTAATGGAATACATGATGTCTAATATTACCGACCACGTGTTAGACATTTATAACACCATGTTCGAGTCGGAGACAATGGGCTAAGTACCGTTATGGTATGAGGGAGATGTCTCGGATGGAACGAGCATGATTTGGAACTTCAAGAACGTCGAACGAGAAGGAAGGAATCGAGGATGCCTTTCCTAGGCATGTCCAACCCATTCACGATGTCAACCACAGGGACAGACCGAACCCTGGTCTTTAGGAGAGCCAAGATGGAAGTTCTGATATGGACGATGCCAATCCTGAAAGCCAGAGGTGCTTTTGTTCAACCCTTGTCGTTGGACAGAGAACTAAGAGTGGGCTCCTTCATATCGTGAGTTTGTACAACCCTTCTTTGTTCTAGTCATTGGTGGTATATTTAGATTAGTGTAGATTGTAAATCAGCCGAACTTAGTGACAGCCATTTCATAGGTAGGGAATGTAATTAGTATAATTAGATGTTATTTATCCACAGTGATTGTGAGCCACCCTTGGGTTTGATATTTTGTTCAACCCTGGTGCAACCTGATGGACGTCTTAGGACGCCAATTCCTGTCTATTGCTAAACGTGACCGTAGTCATTCCAAGGCTACTTTGTTTAACCCTATCTGGGGTGATTTTCGAGTCTTAGCAGACTCCTGTTACGGCAAACTGATGCCATGATCATAATTCTTTAACTGCACTCATAGCAGACAGTCAATGTTACGCCCTTGACTTCATTAGAGAAGACGTATCATTTAGGTAATCGACTGTAATTACCAGTTTTGTAACTGCATTTATATTTCATTCAGGATGTGCTCAGAAGCCATCCAGGTCAAGTGTAGACCTTGCAAGTAAAAGGGATGTTTCGTTGTAGCCTAGCATCGAACCCAGTTCCCAACGTATCATTAAGCAAATCCAGCAGAGTGGATTTTGCACCATAATATTATTTTGTTTGTGTCAAGTGTGATGACACGTGATTATTTGAATGTTTGATACAAGAAACTAATGAAGTATTTTATCTTTGAGAGCAAAGAGCTCCAGCAATGAGTGACATTGCTATCTTTTAAACGTCTTTGCTATGAAAGACAGAGTTATATGTTTGTATTCAGCTTTACAGCGTGCTCTTAATGCACACATTCTTTGATGTTTATAACCTATGGTAAAGGTATTATTATGAGGCCAGTTTCATAGTTATTTTCTTGCCTGAATTGCCGGCCCAGTCAACGTGTTGTGTCTGATAGTGCAGGGAGCCTGCAACTTGCTGTGACTCAGACAGGTTTGTGAATATTTCCCAGCGCACGTGTGAGAGCGCTTGCTTCCAAGTGAGACAGACTTATGTTAACACAGGACAGAATGCTTGTAGCATTCATTTATTTTTCATTGCATTGATAGCTCATGGAACCCAGAGTCCATTTCTGTATCTGCTCACATGTTCTTTAGAATGTCATTTGTTAGTTAAACGCCTTTTGCGTGTACCGTTGTTTCGACGAGTACAGTTATGTCAGGATTCTTATTTTATGTTGGAGGCTAGCCCCGTGATGAGGGTTTTTCATGTGTGAAGGTATTTTGTGTACCATGTCCGGGACTGTTCCCGTCGACCAGATATTTAGGGAGGGTAACTGATGTGTCCAGGCCCGTCCCAGAGTTATTGAACGCGAGCTGCGCGCCGCTGGTAACTTGTGTTATTGTGTGTCCGAGTTGTTATTGCTCGATGATTGTATTCCGACTTTTGAGTCGAGGCTCTACGGCAGAGATGATCTCTCAGAGACGCTCCGTGCCAGGCTAGTCAGCTGTTATTCGCCATAAACTAACGATAATTTAAACCGACATCTTAATAATAAAACGCATAATTTTGATAAACAAAATGTAACTAACGAATCCTTTCTATTTAACCTTGTTCATTTGCATTTGGAACCTGCTGACATAGCCGTGCCAATGAAAGTATTTCCTGGAGGAAATGACTTTAGGACAGCTGACACTTTTTGTAGCGACAGAGGCTTGCTCGAACCTTTAGTTCGTAGCTGGTGGAGCGCAGGCCATACGATGTTAGACGTAGTCTTCACTACGCAGTCGTCACCGTAATTACACACGTTAAATGACTATGGCTTACAAACAGTAAACCAAGGTGTAGGTAGGCTTTGAATAAAACTGTGGTCTTGTATTTATTGATTTATTGATGTAAAAGTGTACAAATCCTCTATGTCACCTTTTGCGTGCTGATTAGCACCCAGTTTGTAAGAGTGTCTTAGATATTTTTTTATGGCTTGTCACGTAGCTTTGATTGTAATTGTTTGATATTACGGACGCCACCGCCGTAAATTTTGTAATTAATTGGTAGGACTTAGCTAGATGAATTAATATTAAATGTAAATGTGGAAATGGTATCATCCTAATTCAGATTTGTTTTGCTGCCCTGTTAAATGTAAATTCCGATATTAGCTTGATCTTGTAACTTGACCTAGGGTTTCGCCGTACCATTTTCCCTAGTGTTGCTGTTGTTGCTTTAATTATTGTGAGATAGATCTTTCGCGAGGGTCTACTGTAACTTCTCAGGTAGGGACCAGCTCTTTATTTTTGATTATTTATTAGCTTGCGGATTAGCCGATGGAAACCCTCCGAACTAGGATAGGGGTTTGTTGATTCTAAAATAAATCTTCACGATGTTTTACATAAGTCTGGATGTTTCTTTTCTCAGTCTAGCTTTAAAGTGAACCTTACCTTAGGCAGTCTATGACCTTAGTCACCATGTACCACGATTCCCGTGGATGATGGATTCTCGTGCTGCTTTGGCCTGTTTGGAATTTCACCTGATCCTCTCGGCAATTAGGTTCGCCAGATGAGATGTTAGGGAAGTCATTTCGGTTGTTGGCTGTCCTGGCAGCTCCTCTGACGGGCACAATACCGTCTGAAGTGTGACTGGTAGAGTACTGCGGGTTGCAAACAATCCAGCCATCTACATAGAGCGATGTGTTCAGCGTGGAGCCTCGTAACATAGTAGCGAGGTTACGTAGCGCCATGAGGAGTGGCAGCGTGCGAAGTGATGCGAAGAGAATGCAGCGTTGATCGGAAGTGCGATGATGAAGAAGTGATGCGATCAGAATGAGCGCCGATCAGAATGATGCGTTGATCTGAATTACGATCTGAATGCTGATCTGAATGCTGAAGAACTCCAACAGGCAGTGTCTCTTATATACGGAGGCGATAGAACAATCTCGAACAAGGAGCCACCTGACCGCAGAGTCCTGCCATTGGCTGAATGAAGGTCAAACTGACGTCAGTCCAACACCGGCACGCAGCAAGCCCAAAGCACAATAGTAGAAGCTCTGTATGCCAAGGGTGTGGATGGCTGAGAATGTGAGCACTGGAACACTTGAGGTAAGATCTTAGAAAACGAAGCTTACATATATATAAATAAATAAATTATAATACAATAAAATGTTTAACATATTAACTCGTTTTGACATTTTCGGGAAGAGAAAAAGCGAACAGTAAAACAGGGCTGTCGCGAAAAACATATACAAACGTATACTGTCACGAAAGTGACCATGCTCCGAAAACCACCAAAACAAACAAAAAAACAAACAAACAAGAAGCAAACAACAACAAAGAAGCAAAACACCAAGAGTCGAGTAGCAAGGGAGCAATCATAGAAATAGGTCTGGTATAACCTTTACTGGTAAGAATATCTACCACTCGAACATGATTATCCCGACCACAGTGGCATTGGGTCACTCTGCCGAGATTCCATACGAGGAGGGGAGTGGGGTCCCGAAGGAGCACCATGTCACCCACACGTATATTAGGATGAGAGAGGCGCCACTTCTCCCTACGCTGAAGTAAACTGAGATACTCCAGCTTCCAACGGCGCCAAAAAGCATTGCGGAAAGATTCTATCTTTCTCCTATAAATAGGCAGATTGATATCAAAGCGTCGAATCAACAAGGGAGGAGGGGAGGCTAAAGCGCAACAAATGAAAAAATGACTGGGCGTTAAAGAAATAAGATCATTAGGATCATTGGCTAGGGGAGTAAGCGGTCTAGAATTAACAATTCCTTCAATTTGAATTATGAGGGAATTAAATTCTTCATAGAAAAGTACAGGAGGACCAAGAGTTTTCCGTAATTGCCTCTTAGTAAGCTTCACGCACGATTCCCAGCGACCACCATGGTTAGGGCGCAAGGAGGGGTGAAATGCCACTTGAAACCCTTATTGTAGGAAAAATTCGAGAGTTGTTCCTTAGAGGAAGGAGAGGTTAGTGCCTTTCATAAAAGATCAGAAGCACTAATAAAAGTTTTCGCATTATCTGAGAATACTTCAGAAGGTACACCTCATCTAGCGGTGAACCTTGAGAAGCCGGCCAAAAAATATGATGTGGATGCATTGGTTACTAATTCGAGATGAATGGCTCCTGTAACCATGCAAACGAATAAAGCTATGTATAGTTTGCCCAACAACTTGCGCTTAGTAGTAGGAGAATTCACTTGATAAGTATAAGGACCAGAAGTGCAAAGGGCTTGTTAGCCTCAGATCGAAAGGAAGGAAGGTGACCCATAATTTGAGTGATATGGCGCGGTTTAGCCTTAAAACAAGGTATACACTTGCGAACAGCAGATGACACTTCATGAGCTCCATTAATGAGCCACACAAACACAACAAAGTACGAGTTCCTGCATGTAAATGCTGGTAATGAAACTTCCGAATTATGAGAGCGGTCACATGATGTTTTGATGGAAGAATTATAGGATGCCTTTTTTCATCAGAATAGTTTGAAAATAACAATATACCTCCTACTCTTATCAAAACATCCTTATCAAGGAAGGGAGTAAGGACTGAAAGTCGACTAGACTTGGGTAACTCCTGACCAAATGAAAGTATTTGCTTTTCGGAAGAAAACACTTCTTGTTGGGTTAACAGTAGAATTCTTCGCGTTGCGAATTCCAGTTCTACTGCAGTGAGAAAACCTTGAGGTTTGAGAGGTTGATTGATTACAAAATATTTCCATCGAAAGAGGTATGCGATCACTCGAATTAATTTAGAGAATGGGGAATAGCGCTGAAAAAGACTAATCGTAACTGAAACAACATAAGAGGAAGCGAAAACAATGCGAGTTTCTGGTACTTCTGTCAACACATTACATGAAAGACGAGGCCAGAATGCGGATTTTTGCAAAAGCCATGGCGGCCCATGCCAGTATAAATCAAAAGAAGCCAATTTTGCAGGTGAACAGCCACGTGATATAATTTCAGCGGGATTTTTTTTACTAGAAACATGACACCACTGCTCTGAGTGGGAGATTTCCTGAAATTTGGAAACACGATTCGCAACAAAAGTATTCCAATGAGAAGAGGGTTTCCAGAGCCAAAACAACCGTGGAGTCACACCAAAAACATGTACGGGAAAATTGAAAATTCAGATTTTTGTTTAGTTTGACAGATAATTCGGCGGCCATTAAGGCGGCGCACAATTCCAGTCTAGGAATGGAAATTGACTTAAGCGGAGTTACTTTGGACTTAGCACAAATCAAATTTGAAAATCCATCAGAAGAGGCGGTGGGACATCCTACTATATAAGCACAACAACCAAAGGCTTTTTCGGAAATGTCCACAAAAATGTGTAATTCAAAGGATTGACACATGGTATCTGAGATTAAAAGGCCGGGAATACAAATTCTAGAAAGATCAGTTAAGCTGCTTCGATCTTCCAACCATTCCTTCAGAATGGGAGTGGGTACTAATTCATCCCATCCTGATTTCAATAACCAAAGTCGTTACATAAAGATTTTTGCAGTGATTGCAACAGGGGCTAGGTACTGAAGTGGATCAAAGATCTTGCCTATCTCTGATAAGACTTCCCTTTTAGTTTGAGGATTCAAATTTGACAACTGAAACTTATATGAAAAATTATCAGAAGAAGGGGACCAGAAAATACCTAGGGCTTTCACGGTAGCTTCCTCAGTAGGCAGCTCAATTAACTTAGTGGTGGGCGAGTCAGATGAAATCTTTAACAAAAACTCAGTTAAATTTGAGCTCCACTTATGGAGCGGAAAACCACCTCCAAGCAATAAGGATTTATGATCTTCAGAAATAATACAAGCATCAGTTACATTCGAAAAGGAATAGAGGAAATCATCCACGTAAAAGGAATTTTTAAGTATCTCAGAGGCTAAAGGATGGTACTGATGACCATCTAGTTCTGCCAGCATATGCAGAGAGCGAATTGCGAGGAAGGAAGAGGGTTTTAAACCATAAGTTACTGTTCTTGGGCGAAATCTTTTAATGGGTTTTGAATGTTCGTCCCGCCACAAAATCCGTTGCAAATCCTGCTGCTCGGGGTTTACCAAGATTTGTCGATACATCTCTTTGATGTCAGCTAAGACTGCAATGGGGTGAAGACCAAAATTCAAAAACAGAAGTGAGATCATTCTGAATTGTGGGTCCTGAATGCAAAGTGTCATTGAGCGAAATGCCATTGATGTCAGGAGAAGAACCTTTAAATACTACTCTTATCTGTTCCCGCGTGGAAGGGAATATCCAGACAGCGTGATGGTTCAAGTAAACTATATTTTAGAAGGATTATTTTCATCTTCAATTTTGGAAATTAACTCCATATGTTTAGCAGACTCATATTCCTCCAAAAAAGAGGTGTACTGAGTTTTCATAGCCTTATCTTGCTTGAAACGATTTTCGACGGCGAATAAAGTTTTAAGCGCCCTAGGCTAAGAATCAAGAATGACAGGGGGATCTGAAATTCGAGGAAGAGTTACAATAAATCTACCTTGAGGGGTACGAACTCTAGTTTCACGAAAAAGCTTTTCGCAAATCACGTTATTCGAGGAAGTAGAAGTTGTGGCTTGGATATTTTCTATATCCCAAAATTTTGTCAAGTCATGGCCCAAATCGGCGTGAACAGGTTGAGACAGACTGAACAGGACTGCGATGTATTTGTCCCGTGAGAATCCATCCGAAGCCAGTTTTTCAAAAAAAGACGCTAGGTGCAACCTTGACTTTCTCAGAATGCAAACACTGCCAGAAAATGCTAGAACTGAGAAGAATGTCAACGGGCAGCCTTTCGTTAAAGCGTGGATCAGCAAATTTTATGAAATGCGGAATATGGCATTTATTAACTGGGAAAAAAGAACTAGGAGTTTAATTGCCTATGGAATCAATCGCTAAGCAATCTAATTGAAAACGAGTGTCAAAATTATGAGAATCCTTTAAGTCGACCTTGACGAAACTTTAAGATTTGGACTTTGAACGATTAATTCCAGTAACTTCAATTGAAGTAGGATGTTTTTGCAGACCTAATTTATGAATTAAATGCTCACTGATGAAGTTGTTAGTGGCAGCATTGTCAAGTAACCCACGAGCAGTAATCCATTTACCATGAGCATTCTTCAGTAAGACTTGCACAGTGGATAGCAATACTTGAACCTTACTGAGGGAAGTGGAACTTTGAGTAAACGACTGAGCACTAGTAGAAGGAATTTCAGAATTAGGCTTTTGAGGAGAACAGCTAGGGGCTGATGATCGTGGTTTCTCATGTCTATGTAATAAAGTATGATGCTTGCCCTTACAATAAAAGCACAGGCGTTTGGATCGACAGTTACTCAAAGAATGGGCTCTCGGGAGACAATTATAACAATGTTTTTGTTGAGATAGTAATTTGCGTCTCTCGTCCACAGACAAGGCTTTGAAATCGGAACATTGATATACGTTGTGGGACTGTTGGCATAAAACACAACTTTGCATCTGACTTGGCGATTGATTATGTGCGGCAAAGGCATGAGATCTCAAAACTCTTTGATCATGACTAATGACCTTTTGGTTTGAAGGAATTTTAGCAGAAACAATAGCACCGTTTTGGCAGGCTTTAGCGGACAAAACTTGGCACCTGGCCTTTATTAACTTAACAAGGGCCTCGGAAGTGCATTTCGAATGCTGAGATAGCTCCATCTTCCAGGCTTTTTGGGTAGCAGAATCGAATTTACTGGTCAGAAGATGAATTATGAATAAATCCCAAAATTGCACAGGCTGACCTAAATTCGCCAAGGCACGAATGCGAAGCTCTGCTGTGTCAATTAAATTGCGAAGGGTTATAACATTATCAGATTGAATATTAGGGAGATTAAACAAAGCCTGTATATGTCTTTGAGTCCTAAGCCTTGAATTTCCATAGCGATCTTGAAGTAATTCTACAGCGACTTCGTTTTTGTCACTTGTCAGGGCTAATGCCTGAATGAGCTTAAGTGGCTGGCCTCCAACGGCTGAGCGCAAGTAATGGAACTTTTGTATTTTCGGAAGGGTTTCATTGTCATGATTTAGTGAAGTAAATAATTCAAAAAATGGTTCCCATGAACTTTTGTCGCCACGAAATGTGGGTAATTCAATTTTAGGGAGAATAGTTCGGTTTCGTGCGGAAGAAGAGAAAAAAGGAGTTGAATCTTCTTTCTTAGCTTCAAGTGTTAGAGTTCTAAGTAAAGCTTTTGCTTCTGCATATCCTTGATAATACAATCGTTCAGTTTCATTACGATCAGTCTGTTGTTCGGGGCTTTGAATTTCAATACTGCATTGAATTTCATCGTACTTTTCAAAAGCTTGTTCATAGTTTTTTAATCTTTGAGATATACTATCTAAATTACGTTCTTGTTCTGTTAGCTCTGAAAGAAAAGTTCTGAAGCGAGTTAATTTGCCCTTATATGAAGCGCGAGTGTTGATACTTGTGTTATCGTCAGGCATGTTGGAAGCTGAGGCAAAACTCACCACCTTTATGTTGACCTGCGTGTCTTCAGTCAGCCAACGTGAACACCAGCGTGGGAAGAACCGGCCCCTCTCCAAAGTCTTCCCTGCTGCTGCTCGATTCAAGCTTGAACTGAAAAATGCACATGTATTAATACATTATGAAATAGTTCAACTATTATTATAATAATTTTGATTTCTGGTGTGCAATATTTGAAATGGGTTAAATCCCGGGTTTAAGGCAACAAAGTTTATGGAGAAAAGATCTGCCCTAATCTTTCCCATAAAGGGAGAACGCGAATCAGGCGTAAACCTGACCAAAATACCTACTGTGAAACAGAAAATAGACTGAAGCGGTGCGGTACAGTGGGCATAATGGTGCATCACCAGAATACCAAATTTAAATAACAAGGTATAAATATGTTTATTAAAATAAGATTTTAAATATTAACATCAAAAATGCACATTAAATGCACACAAAGGTAAAGCAGAAATGACTATTTAAGCTAAACAAATTGAAAGGGGCTTTTTACAGAACCCGAGTAAGTGATACCAATGATGTGGCTTGCCTTAATTTAAGAAGAATAAGAATAAGATTGAAGTATAATATACCATGATAAAAGAATTATAAAATAATTTAACTTCTTAATATAACTTGAACTTATCTTCCAAAGAGCCCGCTCCATAAAATCACAGCTGACATAATGTTGGTTAAAAAGTCCTTTTCAATTTCTTCCGCTGGAGGCGTTCATGGCTTCGAGAAACAAGAACGTGCATTTCTTCTTATCTTGAAGGAGATGACACCTGTAGTGTCTAGACGATGACTCAGTAAAACAATGAACTAGTTAGCAGCCAAGAAACTGCTGTTGCCGTGAATACCGTCTGAGGTGTGACTGGTATAGTACTGCGGGTTGCAAACATTTCAGCCATCTAGAGCGATGTGTTCAGCGTGGAGCCTCGTAATAGGCCTATAGTAGCGAGGTGACGTAGCGCCATGAGGAGTGGCAGAGTGCGAAGTGATGCGAAGAGAATGCAGCGTTATTCAGAAGTGCGGTGATGAAGAAGTCATGCGATCAGAATGAACGCTGATCAGAATGATGCATTGATCTGAATGACGATCTGAATGCTGATCTGAATGCTTAAGAACTCCAACAGGCAGTGTCTCTTATATACGGAGGCGATAGAACAATCTCGAACAAGGAGCCACCTGACCGCAGAGTCCCGCCATTGGCTAAATGATGGTCAAACTGACGTCAGTCCAACACCGGCACGCAGTAAGCCCAAAGCACAATAGTAGATGCCCTGTATGCCGAGGGTGTGGATGGCTGAGAATGTGAGCATTGGAACACTTGAGGTAAGATCTTAGAAAACGAAGCTTACTTATATATGCTGCTCAAATAAATTAAAGCACCACTTTTTTCAAAGGCCACCAAATTTTGAAAAGTTGACCGTACAAGCTCGAAATCTCAGTATGACGTTTGTCCTGACGCCTACCAAGCATATGCTTCAGCACAACTCCCCAACTTGAGTAGTTTCGGGGTAGCGCCCCGAAAACCGCAAATTGAAGTTTGCGAAAAACGCTGTAGGACTTGTCGCAGGTTGCCAAAGCAGTCGAAAATGAATCAGTCTTGCTCTTAAAGGTTCCACAAACACGTTTAAATCTTTACATTTGACGTTTGAGTATTTTCAACCCCCTTCATCATCCCCTAAACATGGACTACCATTGGGGGCGTCTGAGAAGATACCGGGTGTGTTTAACCACCTGAAAACCTGCACACCGTCCTCAGTTCCTGATTTCAGTGCGTTCTTAAGGCCTCCGGCAATGTTTCCCCCCCCCCTAACACCCTCAACTGGCATGGGACCAAACCACCCACTCTCGATTCACCCCTAAGTAAGGTTTAAATCGAGATGTTTATCAGTGCTGTGAATGGGGGGGGGTCTTCCCCTAACATTTCAAAAAAGGAGCTGTGCATATGTCACCACCCCTTCCCCTGCTACCCCCGTGTGTATGTTTTTTCGAATCAGGCCCTTTTGAGGAGCTGTAACGACATCACAGTAACAGTGTTGCCACTTTGTTCCACCTGTTATCGCTAGCCAGCAGTGTTGCTATGCCACGTCCTGTGATAAGGTTTCACATTCCATTCTCTTAGCCAGCTCTCAGCCAGCCTCGAGCGGATTTCTTTCTTGGCTGCCAGTCAGACATACAAAGCAAGTTCTTGTTGTTGACAACTATAAAAGCCTCGCTTTCATTCACATCATACAATTATTATCATTTGCCATGTTACTGATCAGCAATTACTAACATGTTTAAAGATCGCCATGAGGGATTTTTGAAATATTCGCCTTCATTCGTTCGTCATAGGAAAATATCGGAAAGCGACCCCTCGTCCTGTCGCCCCCTCGAAATAGCCATTTGCTGTATTCACCGTGGCCGTCGACAGGCTCGTTCAAACACACCACGGCGGTATCGTCTCTCTGTCTAGGACCACTTTTCATTTTTAAAATGTTCAATTGTTATTTAAAATAATAATATTATATTCAGCGTTAGGCCGCTGTGTAAAGTTTATTTGGAAGAAAAATAACGATCACATTGGAAACAGGGCGTTACCCCGAGTCCTAGGACACTTCGTACACGCCTCTGACATGATTGGTTTGCGAGATATAGCAAAAAGTCTAAAATAACGGTTTTACCCCAAAATGGGTTTTCGCTTTTACTCGACAGAGGTATCCTCAGCAAGAGGGCAACGCGACAAAAATAATGGCATGTCAAGATTTGTTCTAGTCTTAGGCGATCCCGAGATATGACCAAAAAGTCAAAACAACATGTTTACCCCAAATTGCGTTTCCAAATTCCAGCCATTTAAAAGAATAACCTCACCATCAAATAGAGCGGAAAATACCATATAAACGATACCACGCAGGCCCCTGTACGACTATTCCTTCACCCTTTTGCAGCATAGCCATATGTATCCAAGCACACATGCGATTATAGGTAGAACTCCTAAGTTAATCCTGCTGTTAGTTTTTGTCATAGAGACTTGAAATTTATTTTGGGAGTAGAGGGGGGTAGGGACCTTTCATTTATGTCAAACAAACTTTTTTGTACAATTCTTCGTTTCCAAAATAGTGACCATTTTTTCAAAATTCATTTTCTTTTGTCCTACAGACTTCAAACTTGGTTTCAGCCTAGAGGGGGTAGGGACCGTTCATTTATGTCAAACAAACTTTTTTGTACAATTCTTCGTTTCCAAAATAGTGACCATTTTTTCAAAATTAGTTTTCTTTTGTCCTACAGACTTCAAACTTGGTTTCAACCTAGAGAGGGTAGGGACCTTTCATTTATGTCAAACAAACGTTTTTGTACAATTCTTCATTTCCAAAATAGTGACCATTTTTTCAAAATTCATTTTCTTTTGTCTTACAGACTTCAAACATGGGTTCAGCCTAGAGAGGGTAGGGACCTTTCTTTTACGTCAAACAAACTGTTTTCTTAAATTCACCGTTTCCAAAATAGCGCCAATTTCAAAGATTTTTTTAAATAAATACCAACACATGTTCATAGCAAAGAGGACATCACCCCAACGCCAACAACACCTCATTCGTTAAAATCCGATCATGCGTTCGGGAAATATCGTCATATTCGTATGAAAGTAGTAGAGTAAGTAGAATCCCCTTCTAGCACTACTACCACTACTACCTACTACACAGTTTTTGTCCTAGAGAATTGACATTTATTTTGGGGGTAGAGGGTTAGGGACCTTACATTTATGTCAAACAAACTTTTTTGTAAACTTCCTAGTTTCCAAAATATAAGAATTTCAAAATTGGACTGTTTTCAAAAAAACACAAAAAATAAAAAAGTTTTACAATAAAAATAAAGGTCATAGGGACCATTCGTTTGAACCATGGCACAATATCATGTTTGGTTTTCAAATTATCGCCTACTTTCAAAAACAAAAATTTTCAATTCCTTTTTTAAATATAATAAGTGGTCCATCGCAAAGCCCCCGTCAGCTTGAGTCCAACGACACATCATTCCTGAATCTCCGACCACGGGTTCGAGAGTTATCGGCTTTGCCCCTGAATTTATTGTGGGTTAGTATGTGACGTCAGAAGGTGAGGTGGCGGTGGGGGCGGGGTTAAACCCCTCCTGCCTCCCTACTTGCATATTTTGCAAGAAATCCATTTTTTTTAGTATGGATGTTACTGCAGTTGATCCTATCAGGACACGTTGAATCATGTTGGCAGCACTTTGATATATGGGCCCCTAAAAATTAGTCTGACATATTATGTTCTATATGTGTGCCAATTTTTTAATAGTTCCCATGAATATCTTCTGAGATATCCAACGTTAAGTCTTAATTTCAACTGCAATTGTTTAGCATTTGGTAGCACTGATATTATTTTCAAATAAAGCCTTGAGATTTTCTGGTAGAAACCATCACTCATACAAAATTTGGTTTCGATAGCTGCAGCCTTTTAGGAGTTGATAGGGCTGTACGCTCAAAAACAGGGAAGGACAGGCAGATCTCATAATTCTAATTTTTCATCATTTTTCCGAAAGTGACGGTACCGTAACTGTTCAGGCCACTAGCATGAAGACATGTGAACAGCAAATATCTTATGGAGAGAAGTGCTGTAGGATTGCTGAAATGAAATTAATGCGGCGGAGCAGCACGGGTCTTCTAGTTATTATTATTATTTACAACTTAAAACCATTGCGGTCTACTTGTAAATCCTAATCCCTAAATACACGAACGCTTACTATGCCACAAAACATACGTTGTTAAACAGATTACTCACACAACCAAATGGACGATTATCATGCCCACGGTATCCCTCACCCTAAAGTAATAATAATATTATTATTATTATATTTTTTAGCGTATGGCTTTTAGTGCCGGGAGCTTCCGAGGACATCTTTGGCTCGCCAGATTTTGTAGCTGCTCCTGCGCGGACTACATGTACCGCCACGTGTGGAGTGTTGTGTGGGGAGGAAAGTTTGAATGTAAGGACTAGGAGTTGTAAGGTAGCGGCTGTGGCCTATAGGGAGGGACCAACCCCGGAATTTGCCTGGAAGGAAGATGGGAAACCACAGAAGACCATCCTCAAGGTTGCCGGCGGGGGGATTCGAACCTCCTTGCCTCCCGGATGTGAGCGACTGCCTGCAGTCACGCCGTAACGACCGCGGCTAACTCACCCTGTATTATTATAAGAATAATAATAATGCCATCTTGAAAGCTCCTGCCATTGGTGCCTCCTAAATTAGAAACCATATTCTCCAGAGCTGTGCATTTTCTTCTTTCCCCCCAATATTGAAGACAAAGTTACGCCCATGAAGAACAACAGAGAAGACGCAAATATTTTATTCCTCCCAGTGAGACAAGCTTCGTCCAGAAGAGCAGTCTTCAATAGCTCGCAGAGGTGTGAAGATGCTTATGGGGTGAACTTAAAATAAATCAACAACCAAAATTAGATTTCTCTTAACTACCTGGTGCTGGAGATCCATATTAGATTGTACTTACTGGCATCAGAGGAAGCGCACCGTGTTCGTTGGTCTTCCATAATGGAGAATAGGTCTCACGCAGTCGGTTTATCTCATCCGAATCAAATAATTCTGATAAGCTGGCGTTGGTTGGGTTTGCAATCTGTAAAAAGAAAGGAATTATTATCCCCACTTGGTATGAGCGAAGATCGTATCGGCTGACGTAAGCACGCACGATACTTGGTTGTACAAGTATAATTTACAATTTACGGTAGTTACCACGACTCTGAAAGGTTCAGTGGTCATAATGAGGAATCATCTAGGCTATACTGTCATTAAAGATCATGTCTAGGACTTTTCTTTTATTTCTCTTAGTCTTTTTGATTTCTAATATTTCCTCTAGTATGTAATTCGGTAGTAAGTTTTAGTTGTAAGTTTGTAGTTAGATTTGATTTTAGGTTAATTTTCATTTTAACGACCACTCGAACCATTAGGGTCCGATAACCTAGATGTTAGGTCGCTTAAAGAACAATTATCACCAAATTTCTGGTTTCGGAGGGAGTCCGTTATTTTGTGTAGGCTAAGGATAGGATCTATTCTATCAAATTCCTTCAGCTCTTCCATAAGAAATTGTACAAGTTTGTTGTTGTTTGAGTCTTCAGTCTTTCGACTGGTTTGATGCAGCTCTCCACGCTTCCCTGTCCTGAGCTAATCGCTTCATCTCTACATAGCTACCATACCCTATATCCGAGGCAATCTGTTAAACATATTCTAATCTTGATCGACCCCTACAGTTCTTCTCCTGGACCCTTACTTCTATAACTAAGTTTACTATTCTGGGTGTCTTAGTATGTGTCCTACCAGCATACCTCGTCTCTTCATTATCAGTCGCCAGAATAATCTATCATCTCCCACTCGTCTTAATACCTCTTCATTTGTTACTCATCTTCCCATCTGATCTTCATAATTATCCTGTAACACCACATTTCGAACGCTTCAATTATCCTCTTTTCTGCTGCTCCAACAGTCCAAGTTTCACTTCCATAGAGTTCCACGCTCCAGAAAAAGGCCTTCAAATATGACTCCCTAATACCTAAATCTATATTCGATGTCAACAGATTTCTTTTGGTTGAAATTCTTTCCTTGCCTGTGCTAACCTACTTTTTTACTGCTTAAAAATATGCATCTACATTTGGGACTGTTCTGCCTTTCAGCATCCAGTTAAGTCTCTGTTTGTAAACAAGTCGCCTGCATGATCCCATATTAGCAGTTAGCGCTGCTGTCTCCTCTATTTCTTCACTTCTTGCTTTGATATCGTTCAACACTGAATCCAACCATCGCCTCTCTTACCCTCTTCAGCCGAACTCATTAACCTCTTAAATAATCCCTCCTCCCCCATTTTCTTCACATGATTCCACCATTTGAGTGGGCTCTTACAGCTACATCTTGTGTGTTAATTTCTAACTCAGCCTTTATATTTTCATTACAATAACCCTCCTCCCATTGCTCCCATCTTTTTCCCCAGCAACTATTCGTTCTAGCCTCATATCGAAACTAGCAATAGAAGTGAATTTATTACTCTCATGTAGTCTCTTTTTTAGGTTTATTCTGAAGGGGAGTAGCAGCCTTTCAGAATTAATCAATTCTTCGTTAGACGGTGACGACAATGATAACATTAGCCAACTAATGTCTAAGTTGCGTTCTGCTGCACGGCTGAAAGCAACGAGAAACTACAGCCGTAATGTTCTTCCCTAGAATATGCACCTCTCTTTGCATAATTACATGTGATGTTGGCCTCCTCTCTTTTAAAATTATATTCCGGAGGTAAACTAGCCGCGCATTCGGAGATCTCCGGGTGGAAACTATTCGAGAGGGGATCGACATTATAGAAGTGACAAACAGGAAATACGACATTCTACGGATCGGAGCGTGGAATGTTAAAAGACTGGATGACAGTGGAAGGTTAGAAAACTTAAAAAGGGAAATTGATAGGTTGAGGTTAGATTTGGTTGGGATTAGTGAAGTGCGCTGGAAGGAAGAACAGGACTTTTGGTCAGGCCACTATAGAATAACTAGCACTAAATCAAACAACGGCCATGCGGGGGTAGGTTTCACATTGACTAGGAAACTTGGACGCGGGTGGAATATTATAAGCAATGTAGTGAAGCAATGTAGCTAAAATCAATACAAAACGTACATGCACCATAGTAGTACGAGGCTATTGCCTATCAGTCAAGCTGTTGATGAAGATGTTGAAAAGATCCACAAAGAAATAGATGAAATTCTGAGGTATGTCGAGGGTTTCGACAATATTATGGTAATGGGAGATTGGAATGATATGGTAGGAAACGGAAGAGAAGGGACGATAGAAGGAGAATTCGTATTAGGTGAAAGGAATGATCGAGGAAATAGGCTGTTGGAATTCCGTACCGAGCAGGAGTTGGTCATAGCTAACACCTTATTAAATAATCACAATAAAAAGAATATACTTATAGTGAGCCCGTATGGCTCATGTCGGTGATAGTTTTGATATGCAGAACCACGAAGCTCTGAGAAAATTCTATTTTGACTTCTGTGGTGCATTCCCAGTGAATTAAATTTCTTCCACACATATTGTGCCTATTAGCACATCGGGGATATTTGGAGACGTTTACCGTCCATTTGAAATTCATGGCAATGTGGAATGCCAATTTTTCCTCGCAGATATGCGAATTCACATGTAAATAGTTGCTACACAACCGGGGTAGTACTTCCTTGAACCTGGAACGTCGCTAGGGTGACGACTTAACTACTTGATCTGCTTGTCGTGGAGGCAGGAATTTTCCTTCATCGCGTGAATTACGCTGAATAAATGCAGTGAAGTGAAGCTGAGGCTGTTCAAACATATCATAAACTGTTGTAGTGATACAAGCCAAAGATTTGGCTGATAGAAACGCTGAGTTTACGTTTTTGTGAGAATTCTGTACAATTTATTGAAGTTGACAGGACGACGAAGCCAGATAGTGAATTGCTAAACGTCGGAACCACGAGGGACAAATTAACAAAGTAAGACTGTGTTTCATCTATTTAAAGGCTTACATTCTATTGTGAGAAAAGCCAGTGGTTGAATATAACATTTATTGCACGAACTCATTGTGTGTGATTTCACGGATTTTTCCGGATACTTGCAATAGTAATTAAAATCTGTGAGCTAACACCACCACGTGTGTTATAGAGGCTATGGCAGGCACAAGGCCATTCTTTTTAAAGTCTGCAACCATAGAGCCAATGAGCATTGCCAGTTTAAAACATAAAACCAGTGCTTCGAAAATCTATTCAACCATGGGATTATCTGATATCTACCACGTGGGCGAGAATCAACTGACGCCAAATATGTCTGACATGGAGTAGACGATTATGATGAGAGAGGCGCCAATTTAATCCCACAAGATGAGGAGAAAGGAGCGATGGAAACGTGGAAGACTGAGAGTCGTACTAAGGATTGAGAAAGTATCCTAGTTCAAATGGTACCACGAAAACCATATCGCCGACCATGTGAGTTGTAACAATCCATCCATGTTAAAGGTATATTTTTGCTTCAGTTGAGATATTATAGAACCGCACGTAATAGCAACCAATTAGGTAGGACATGCTTAGTTATTTAATCTTTGCTCTTTATAGATTTTTGTTTAGCCCTGCTCCCGATCGAGCACTTATGTGTCAAACTGTGATATTGGATTGTCACGCACTACTATTAATGTGACTATGATGTGTTGGAAGCATCCCCAACTTTGAACATAACAATTAATGATTTTTTCGTAGCACAATCCACTTTCGAAGGACCCTGTTTAAGCACACAGCAATATTCAATTTTGTTATTGGAACGCAGAGGCAGACACCTATCTTAAAACATTATTGACATCGTATTAGTTGACAGATGTCAGGTTTGCACTGTCGCAATTATTCTCAAACAATTTAATAATGTAATTGAGGTCAGAAGCCAGATAGGATTCCTAGTGGTTTAGGAATGTTGTAGGAGGCTTACACCAGACTTTGAAGCCATGTCTATTAGCCTACAAAGCGTATCAGTTCACGACACAGAGTATTTGAGTGTTGTGAAATTTATATTTTAAGTTCGGTGTTGAAGCAGACACACATATCGTTATGAAACTGTGAACATAAGTGAGAGGAGATAATGGAACATTAAGAGTTCTTATGTGAAGCACGGTGTTTGCTGTGGCTGTATATTTGAGATTTCAAAGCTCGTGGAGTGGAGTGAAACATCTTTCGTTTTGAGCTACTTGACTTTTCTTGTGTTTTTGGAGAGCAAATTATATAATTAAACTCGTTGTGTATAATGAAAGGACAATGAAAGCTAACTTTATTAGAGAGCCACTGATAGGACTTTCGTATTTTAAAAGGCTCTAGCTTGTAAATAAACTCTTGTTTGTATCAACGATCCAAAGCGCTTGCTAGTGTGTGTCACAGATAGGACCGTGTCCGCTGGTCGACGCCAGGTCACCAGCTGACTGAGAGGCTCGATTACCCAGAGTGCTCTCGCGACTTCTGCTTGTGAGGCGACAGCATTTCAGACACACGACAGATAATGTTCCTTATAAGTGCTTGTTGCAGTGTTATGTTTTGGTATGATTGGAGGTGCACAGCCGATCACTGTCGCACAGTTTTCTTCACGTGACTTGGACGCCAATGGTTTGGAATGTCGTATTTTCACGACAGCAGTTGAATTAAATCTTTCATGAATTAAGATAGTAGCATAGGAGTCTCCTTGGTTCTAATATTGGACCAGACCATTGTATCAATTAGAAACCATGTCATTATTGTGTCTATTAGAGACGTGTGATGGGATTGACTGAGTTTCACCCTCACTATTTTTGTATTCTGGCGAAGATGATGATGACCACTTTTTAGGTCACACTTGCCGAGGTCTTGAGTGAGCCTGAGTGCCGCGTGTTGTTGTTTATTAGCAAGTGTTATTGTTCTACCCATGGAGGTAGCATGTCTGGTTACAGTAGTGCGCATACTTTTGAAGTACGCATTACAGGTTCTTCGTTATTGGTCTGACATGGTCATTAGATATGTGTCGTGTTATAGTGGTGTGCATACTTTTGAAGTACGCATTGCTGTTCCTACGACTTGTAGCTTAAATGGTCATCATGTTTTAAACTACACTGGAAGGGAATAAAAGTGAACTAAACCCCTTCAATAAATCATGAAACTGTAATTAACCAAAATTAACGATTTGAATAATATTTCTAATTAATAATGTGATTGTTCAAATTTGCGTAACCAATTCTTATCTTTGACTGACACTAAGGAACAGCATTTCTTCGGAACTGACCATGCATTAGTTCGTAACTCGTGGGCTCTGCGATTATTGTGATATGATACGTAGTACGCTGTCAACACCGTAACTACACGCACATAGATGACTGTCGGATACAAGGAGCATTCCGATTGGCGTAGGTAGGAGTTCATATAATAAGAGTGTTTACCTGTTTTTGGTTGCTTTATTTTCATTGTACATCTGTATGTATTAGTTAGGTTTTTTGTGTTTAGCATTGGTTGCTATTATAGATTTGCATATTTTCTTTGTTGCGGATACGTCTCATCCGTATTAACTGTAAATTTAGGATTTAGTTAACGTTTAATGTAAAGTTAAATGTACGTAACTTAGCGTATTTCCTATTGGTGCAGTAATTGTGAGCAAGTTAAATGTTTTCTTTTGTAGTAAACTCAATCGGTGTCACTATTAGTATTTTTAAATGGATTATTGTTTTTACTTAGGGATTTCTTTATGTGCCACATTCGTAGTTTGATTTTGAACTTCATTCGAATTTCGTGACTTGGATCTTCCATGAGGGTTTAATGTAACTTCAGTTTATGGATGAAATATTTATTTATTTATTTATTATTTTTACCGTCCGATGTAGGATAGGGGTTTGTGTGATTCTTGAGCAAATTTCGAATGAATTTTACAGGAGCCTGGACTTATAATTGCTAGCCTTAGATTCTCGGGGGTGTGTTTCCTTGGGCTTGTCTATGACCTACCCCTCATTTACGCCCGTTACTACCTGAGTGTAGGGTTCCGTGATTGAGCTGGTCTGAGGACACGCCCGATCCTCTTGGTGTGTGTGTCAGGAGGATGGGGGCGCTTGGAATGGCACTTGCTGTTAGTGGCGTCCCAACGAACTCGTCTGACGGGCACAATAGATGACACGAGGAGATACAGGACGTTTCCAAATCGACTTCAATTTGGTCAAACGGATTCTAAAATCAGAATATGAACTGCTAAACATAACCCGGAGCTGAAGAACTCGGACCACAATCTAGTTGTTATGAAATGCAGATTTAAGTTGAAGAATCTGCAGAAAAGTCAAAAGCCATGACGATGGGCAATAGGCGGAATGAAAGAGAAGGACCTGAACGAAAGATTGAAGACTAGTATAAAGGAAGGACTAATGAAAAACCCTGAACAAACTTCAATTGCAGAGAAATGGGCACTTTTGAAGAATGAAATAACAAAATCCGCAGAAGAAAGCAATTCGTAGAAAAGATAGAATAGGTAGAAAACCGTGGATAACTTAGGATATAATAGAATTAATGGACCAAAGGCGGAAGCACATGAATGCATGAGATGAATGGGGGAAAGTGGAATACAGGTGTCTGAGAAATGAGGTAAACAAGGCGTGCAAAGAAGCGAAAGACGAATGGTTGAAAGAGAAATGTGCAGGGCAGAAAATTGAAAGTTTGATGGTTTTTAGTCGGTCAACACAATTTTACCCATATGAGGTGGTTTATTCCTTAATCCTCAAAAGAATTTACATGAGATTAATAAATACACTTGGATGACCTGTTTCGATCGCCAAGCGATCATCATCAGATCAATTACACTTAGGCTCTAAAATTTGTGTATGAAAGTATGGGTGTAAATATTTATAATATGTACAGTTACTTACATGCAGTATTAGTTGAGGTAATCCAACTTGTCGGTATTTGTTAGTTATAGTCTATGTGATGAATGAAAATCCACATCCAGCTTCCAGTCTCCGACCGGGTCAGGAATGGAATGAATGAAGCCCCATTTAGCGTCGAGGATATGAACTGTGCCGGCTGCTGAAGACTGTCACACTCCTCTGGGGCAATGATTAAATGAATGACAGATGAAATGAAATGATAGTGGAGTGTGTTGCTGGAATTAAATTTTGACAGGGAAAACCGGAGTACCAGGAGAAAAACCTGTCTGCCTCCGTTTTGTCCAGCACATATCTCACATGGAGTGACCGGGATTTGAACCACGGACCCAACGGTGAGAGGCCGGCGTGCTGCCGCCTAAGCCACGGAGGCTCTAGTCTATGTGAGGTTTTGTTAAAATACTGGAAGTGGTGATTGACCTCCAAAGGTGCTTGTTTAGAGTGAATATGTGATTGTAGTTAAATGGTCATTTCAGGTTTTATTGTGCAGGCTACTTATCTGCTTGAGTATTGCGCTGTCCTGGTGAGGGCAGTTATCTTTGTCACTATCTACTCTCAACTGGGGGAGCTTCTTGTGTGCCAGGGTCTCTTATATACCTGGACAATTCCCCTCTCGCATTCCTAAGTTTCAGTGTTCGTCGTACAAATGCGACTGTGTGTGGTCAAGTCTAGTGTCCCTAATGTGGTGTATGTTACTGTATTCAGGATAATCTTCAACTATTAAAGACCTGGTTTCATTCTCGCCACGCATAAGCTAAATAGCCCTCTTTAACCGCAAACGGTCTAATGAGAATGTCACGGTACCTTTAATACTGCCGTTATTACTGGCCTCGGTTTATTAAAGAAAGAGATACATCGAACACGCTGATCCATTAACCTGTTTCCCTTATTAATCCCTTATCTATCTTGGCTATACCGTTAAGCAATTAATCGCAGCAATTGAGATTGCCCGTCACAAGCTTCCAGCACAAGATAGGGAAATAACCCATCATTTAGCCCCCAACGAGGCCAAAGAAATCCTCAGACGAAAGATCGAAAGCAACAAAACGCACGGCAACGATCATCTTAAAGAGGTAAAGTAATTCTGAACAAAAGAGAATATATCGATAAAACAGTCACATTTCTGAACAACAATGAAATCAAGGATCTAGGAAAAGACCCTACCAACAAACTCCAAACACAAATAAAGAGTGTGTTTAAAGAAACAGGATACATATTGTACCCTTATGAGGCAGGTACATGAATCAAACCCGTGATCATTTAGTCGAGAAAGATATGATATTCATAGATGCTTTGTACAGACTCGATCTGGAAGTTTAAGAAGGCTGCAGATGACGACATGGTGTGACATCCCTGTTATCAAATTTATGATGCAACTGGCCCATGAGTACCAGAATGCCTCAACGTGCCTACGTGGGCCTCGCCAGAAGCTTCATGACTCGACATCATGCAATCAGACAGGGAACTTTCTCTGATATCAAATAAGAACAGGCAAGAAGGGGAATCCCTATAATGTGATGACCTCAGGGTAATTCTCGCGACAGTAGCAGTGGGCGGAGTCAGAATGGTGGTGTAATTACCCCATTTTCGAGAATGAAACAAAATTATAAACTTCTAGGCCCACCAATATGGATAATAAAGGGAATTAGGATTTTTAGAGGAATACAACTTTATAATAATCATACAGAAGAAGAGTGCTTAGTTAGGCATGACGAAGCCGTGGCTGTGTGGAACGATATCTCGGATATATTCGTGTAATGAGTCCCCACCCACACAAAGCTAGAACACTTGGAAATTATTATAAATTAAAGGTACGATCGATTTTCGAAGTTTAAGATAATTTTGGAACGTAGAGACCATAAGGAGACTAGATATATTTTTTTAACCTCATACGATGCTTAGTTTGGAAATTAGATTCAAGAAGAAGGACAGGCACCAATTTCAACCGGATTTAAATAAATAGCATGCCAGTCGAGCAGAGATCATACAGTTATCAACGAACCGTCGTAGAGGTTAAGCAGTGTCACGTACAGTCATCGATGGACCAGATAGTGGTCGCGCCGCGTCGAGAAGTAACCAAGATTATGGAACCTAGCGTGTTGCCATACTTTGAGAGCGGAAATATTAAGTCGACAAGAACTTTAGTGAAAGTTAAACTGTGCGATAGGTACTACATTCAGTAAACATCTGGAAAAGGGTTATAATATCTCGCCAGTACTAGAAGAAGTCGTAAACACCGAGCGTGTTAAACAATTATCAAAGTACGTGTAAGACCAAAATTGGGTCATAACGCCGTGTAACGATTCTGAACTTACCCATGCCTGGGAAGTCAGAACATAATAGTGACGATACTTCGAAAGTATAGTACGAATCGAAAGTAGTAATAATCATTGAAGTAAGTGAAAAACTTCAATCGTCAAGGGAAAGAATACTCAAACAGTATTCTAGTAAAACAGTTCGGAACGCGAATTAAAGTGGGGAAACATTTGTAGAAGAGCGTTATTTCAATCTTAGACAGCGACTCTAGAAATAGTGTCTAAGAGATACTCGGCAAAGGATAGACTTATCACCGTCGATAGACCGTATCGTGCCAGTGTTGTAACATTAGTGCCGATTGATCACGAGCAGAAACACTGATATAAACTATTCGATGGTGACCAGTGGAGTGACCGGTACGAATAGCAGATAATCTCAAGTCGATTCAATGGGATGTTAAGACCAGGACAGAAGTCGCTAGTACCTACATTTATGGAGAAGGTTTAAGAAGTTTAAGACGTGGGAAACAGAAAGAATCACGAGTGTTAAAAAAAACAGTTAATTAAGCTTGAGTGTAATAATTTGTTTTGTGTGTAGAAATTATTATTTCTTATAAGTGTTATTTAGTGTCAAAGTGTATTTAATCAAGTCAGTAATATGACCGTTTGACGAAATGTCCCACGCCCACATAAGCGCACATCAAAATTACAGCAGAGCACAAGACACAAAAACATCTCGGGGTAAAATATGAGCAAACAACCAAGGTTGTAATTTAATACAAAAGCTTCGCTGTTATCCTGATGCACACTACAGCTAGGATAGAAAGCAGTTAAGTTTCAAGAAATCATGAATGACCCCAGTTTTCTATAAGATAAAATGCATCAGGTCAATTTATTAATTCAACCATCCTACCCTAATACAGTCTTTCTTTCCACAGGGAGATCGCTAAACACACTCCTGAAATAAAAACACCCTATCGCTCCCTTTGGGACCCTGTTCTAAAGATGCCCTATTTGATTAACGGCAATAATTAAATACAAAATCAAAATTTTAAATAAAGAAATTATTCAAGTATTCTTCCAACATTTAGTGAAATTTATAGTTTATCACTGTAGCATGAGTTATTCGCAACACCCTTAACACATTAATGATGTGCAGTCAATTAATAGTCCAGTCTGATATCAATTCGAAAATTATTTACAAGTCACAACAGCATTATATTTCCAAAATATTCTCCAATTTATTTTTAGTTTCCATATCAATCACGCAAAAAAGTCATGAATACAAATTCTGAAATAGTTATCTCTGTTGTTTAACAAGCCATCAAAACTATTAGCTATGAATAATCTATTCTTCCATTTATCTGATGATAAATCAGTTATCACCCAATCATAAATCTCCACACCTGGAATTTATTGATCACTACAACAACCATGTTGATTTAATATAATTTCTAAAATAAATAAATTTATTCACTTATTAAAATTTGGGTGTAACTCGCTATTATCATGTAATTATAAAATTTTATATGAATTATGGATCAATTATAACGACTAACAAATTCATCTGAAATCGAGTTCAGCATTCCCTGAATGCCCCATATAACTAAGCATTAAATAGGCTTCACATTTTATATCTCATCATAATATCGAAAGTTTCCAAAAATATTGATCGTTCTGCAATATCAAAATCATTCCGTAGAATATTTGTAAGGTGAGAGCAAAACTAAGTAGAATACGGAATTCTACTGATGACATTATCTTGTTGAAGGCGTGGGGTTGCTACACTGGCTAAACCCTTCTTCTTGAGACACGTAATACGAGGATTCATCCTCCAAAATCATTAACATCATTTCACATACAACACCACTAATAATAATTAATATTTCCATATTTCTGAATTCCATTGAACCTCATTGTTTCAATTAATGGATTAGAATAAATACTGTGGGATAACTACACGCATGTCTTCCCAATTTAACTCAACTACCATGCCAGATAAATCATTTAGTTGTCATTAAGAATTGTTTTGCCTTCCAATTGTCATCTTACAAACACTCCCCTATTTGATACAACGGCTCTACAGCGCAACTTTCCTTTTCGAAAATATTACCATCATCTCCTTAGAGAAATACAAATTGCATTATTTATCACGACCTCATTACCTCTTGTCTATAATCTGATCCAAAATTCGATTATGTGAATACTACAGAGTGGTTCACTATCACCCAATAAATGTATTATTTTTATTAAATATCTTAACAATTCAAATATAATTAAATTCCAAGTTTACGATCCCAACACATCTTCAAAATCCTGATAATCATTCAACATGATTCAATGAAGTATTCTCGGAAGTATTACAATCATCAATTATTATTATTATTATTATTATTATTATTATTATTATTATTATTATTGGAGAAATCCTAATCGGGTGAAAAATCAAACTCATTAGGCAACGATTAAGTATCGATCTCCTCGAATATTACTGAGATCAACTCCCAAGAATCGTTAATTAACGTAATTATCATCGCAAGCAACTATCCAAGAAAGATAGCCTTCGATCAAAAACGCGACAAAGAAAAATATTATGTACAATACTGTACACCAGAAAATCAATGAAAAATGACTAGCTAACTATAGAAGCATGGATGCCTTGAAAGTATGTCACCATCCCACGACAAACCGTACCGTGGATATGCTAGTCTTCGTGACACACAAAATTAAAGCCTAGAAATCCATAAGAAGGCTCCATTCATTCTGCTCGTGCATAATTCAAATATGAATGCTGGCATCACGATAATTTCTAAAATGGTTGAATGAAATCGTCTACAGTCTGCAAAACACATGTACTAATTACTAAATAATAAAGATGTTGTTCACTTCCCTTGATAATGGTCCGCAACGATGAATCTCATGGCTGTAGCACGCCACGACCTCGCCATGCTGCATGCTCAAACGCACATGTGCGGTAACATACATGTCTCCATCGGTTCCTCGCCACGATTCAAAGTTCCAAAACGTCGGCCTCCATCGCACAACCAAATATGATTTAACACTCCATAATAACATTTCGGTTCATGGCAGTATTATTCAAAAGTGTATCACGACTGTTCGCTACCATGAATTCCTGTACGGTATCTATTAACACCATGGCTTGTGCCATAAAAATCCACGTAATCTAGAACTGCTGTAGTTGACTATTGTCACCCGGTCATTTACCGTTCCGAAATAAGTCGGTGTTACAAGTATGAATGTACACGACGACTTTGCAAGCTTTCAGCTGATATTAGCGCTGTACACGGACAAACATTGCTTGCCATGTTTTCCAACATTAGAGCTAAAATAAATCCTCTGGTTGCAGATATGCTCTTCTCAATATTCGTGTTAAGAATATGTTCCAGCATGTAGGCTAACTGTCTGTGAGACTGTATATTAGTCCAAAGCAGTTTTGAACACACGAAACTGTCCCACCTACATAAATGCTATCAGTGGACAACACTGAAACAGTGTTTCCTCGTAGGCTAATTCTCTGGCAATATGTCTTGTACTCGTAATACAGTTCCGAATGAGCGCTTCGAATCCATGCTCGACTATGCATGAA
Source organism: Meconema thalassinum (assembly GCA_946902985.2). NCBI lineage: Eukaryota > Metazoa > Arthropoda > Insecta > Orthoptera > Tettigoniidae > Meconema > Meconema thalassinum. The sequence goes on from OX336389.2 coordinate 846,718,557, forward strand.
ACGAATCCTGTACGATAATCTCTTGTACTTCTCTCCTGAGAAAACAGGTGTCCTCAGTGCAGTCTCCCTCGCTGTCCCGTGCGCATCCACCTCGCACATCTGACGAAACGCCTCGCTCTACAGGACTACCCACAAACGTATTCTTGGCGCTCTCTTCAAACCAATCCTCCAAATGTAATACAGAAAAACGACTCTCATATCCAGGCTATGGGCTCCCTCGAAATGAGCAGATCCAACCCACACATGCTCAAAATAAAAATCTCAATTTTTATTTTCCTTCTTACAGTTGTTTTCGACTTAATTCTTATCTGGTTCTCGAAAAATATTCCTTGAGATTTGCATCACTAAACGTTCCCACGATGTTAGCCGATGTAATGTCTTCAATTCGATAAGTGCTATTATCTAAACTCTGCGCTACTCTGAATGGTCCATTATATCAGCTGGCAAACATTGAATATACTTTGTTGCTGCCATCAGATGGAGTAGGCTTCCTAATTAACACTTAAGTTCCTTCTCTCAGAGGCTCTCTATATCTCCTTCTTCTAACTCTTTTGTTGCGTTTTTCTGCCTGTATTCGCAATCTACCCAAAGCTTCTACTCCACGTCCTCTCTGCTTTGGCTCTATCTCGGTTGGAATATATACGATCTTTTCCCTAGTTCGTAAGGGTTTCTCTCCATGATGTAACACATGGAATTTGCCCCGTGCTTACATGCATTGTAGAATTGATTTCAACGCGATGGGGATCACATCCATCCAACGCCAATGTTCATTCGCACAGTAGAGACGACAGAACTTATCTATCTCAGACATCAATCTCTCTGCCTGGTTACTCTCTGGATGTCTTATAGAACATAACACCTGCCTGATATCCAATTCCCTTATGGCATTTCTGAACTCTCACGACGTAAACTGCGAACCATGGCCTGATAATAAATATTCAGGCTTTCTCGCTTCAGGAATAACGCATTCCCTTATCCTCTTAATTGTGTATCTGGAATTTGCTTTCTAAATAGGATGGATCATTGTGTATTTACTAAAGACGTCAACCGTAACCAAAACATATCGGTTGCCCCTTTTGACTTTGGTAGCGGTCCGTAAATATCTGTGGCATATAATTCGCGAGGCTTTGATGGGATAATGGGCCTGCGAATTGTGTTTGCTACGCTGGCACAAATCACAAGTCCTGAAAACCTCTTTGATTGTATTTCTCATATGTTCCCAAGTAAACTTTTCTGCAATCATGCACACGGTTTTATCCACTCCTGCGTGTCCCAAACTTCTATGTGCTAACCAAATGATGGCTTCCTGTAACCTAGGCGGTATGACGATTCTTATTTTACTATGATCAGGATCGATGAATTTATTCACAACGCCATTCGATAATACATAATCCCGCGTCATCCTTTCCACAACTGGTTATTCAACATCAGTCGGATCCATGTCTCGATGAAGAAATCTATAAATGATTCTTAACAATCCCTATCGCTTTTGGGCTTGTGGTATCCTCTCAAGTCTCCTCAAAGTACCATCATCCTCTTGCATAAGTATTACTGGTAAAATCCGAAGAGTAGGCTCCACGACTCTGCTTAACAAATGAGCCCCCTAATTTGCCTTTCCTGGTCTATGTTCAATGGTCACGTTGAACTGTAGCACGAATAGTGCCCATCTCGTGATCCTATCATTGGCAAAATTTGTTTTAAGGATAAATTCCAGAGCTTGATGATCCGTTCTGACTATCACTGAATGTGCAATAAGTAACTTCTTCCAGGACTCTAATGTAAAAACAATCGCCAAAGCTTCAAGCTCCGTGGTGTAATAATTGTGTTCTGATGGCTTCAACTCCCTACTGATGAAAGATAGATAGTGTCTTGTGCGATCCTCATCTTCTTGAAGTAAGATTGCTCCTATCCCAATATTCGATGCATCCGACTCGATAATGAAATTTTTCTCAAAGTACGGATATTCCAACTTGACACTGTTGAGCATTAACTCCTTCGCCTTATTAAAAGATTCTTCACATGAGTCATCCCATTTCCATTTATTTTCATTTCTTAACAAACTCCGCAAAGGTGCTACTACATCAATATACTTATAGCAATGTCCTGCAAAGAACTGGCAAGTTCCTGAGAATTGTCGTACATGCTTGACTCGAGTAGGTCTGGGAAATTCTGCAATTGCTTGAGGTTTCTCCTTATTGGGTCGTCACCATCACCATCCAATATATGTCCAAGAAATCTGATTTCTTTCTTAAAGAACTGACATTTCTTCAGGTTAACTTTGAAATTGGACTTCCTTAAATCCAAGAATAAATTTCGCAGGTGTAACATGTGCTGATCTTCAGACTCCGAAGCTACCAAAATATCATCCACATAGCATATAATTGTATCTTTAACCTCTTGACTTAGGTTCTGATCTAAGGCACGTATCAAAACTGCTCCTGAAGTCTTCATTCCAAACGGAAGTTTTCTAAAAACATAGGTCTGCTGTTCGAATAGGAATCCTGTGAACTTTTGTGAATCTTCGCTGAGTCTTACATGATGATAAGAAGATGTGAAATCCACTGTTGAAAACCACATCTTATCCTTGAATTTTCTCAATAAATCCTTGATCAAAGGTGGCCTATCATATTCTGGCAATAGTCTTGAATTCAATGACCTGGCATCAAGGCATATCCTTAAATTCCCATCTGCTTTAGGTACGACAGACAAAGGATTAACGTAAGACGTTACACATTTCTTAATAATCTGATCCTTCGCTAGGTTTTGGATAATCTCTTTCACCTTCGTCCTGTGCTTTTTTGGTATTGGATACAACTTAGCATGATATGGGCTATCATCACATACTTGGATCTTATATTCAAAGTCCTTAATCTCTCCTGGTCTTGTATCAAAAATATCATGGAATTATTCTAACAAACTCGTCATCACTGGAACATGTTCAACTCTCTCATTAACTTTCTCAGATATTTCTATATTCTCAAAAACCTTGGTCCATCTCACTTCTCCCACGGTGTATTTCTCTTCATCTTCAAAATGAACATCCCCTGCATGATGAAATTTAATCGTATCCGATTCCATGTCTAGAATAGCCTTGTACTTCTTGATAAAATCCGTCCCCAAGATCAAAACATGCGCAATATCTTGCATCACGACGAAAATATGCTCGAAGAAACATCCTCCAATCTTAATCTTTAAATACAGTTGCATCTTGCACGTGGTAACCTTATTAGGAATAATACTGTCCCCGTTAACCGGCATCGAATCGGATGACCCGGCGAAAACATCGCAATTCATGCCAATAACACAAGACATATATCAGATAAAGAACAAAAAGAATGATTGAGGTCTGGGTTCGAATATCAAAAAAAAAATACGCCGGTGGGTACGAGAACTCAAGTAGTCTCAGGGGTGGTTAACAGGATGTAGGTGTAACAGGTTAAATCATCCCACTCCCAAACCTAAATCAAAGCAATAGCACAACAGGAATCAGAAGATAAGCACAATTAAAATATAAAAATAGGCATCAATTTATTGGCAACTCATTGACCAATACAAATATAGGAAACCCCCAAAAAGCCTATCTTGCCTCGGAGATTCGATCTAAATGAAAGCTTGATGTGGACCGAAGAAAAAGAAAAATATTTCGAGTCCAAATAAACATAATTAAGTTTTAAAGGGTCAACGAATCTCCTTGATCCTATCCTTAGACACAAATAAAATTAGGAGATATTCGAAGAAAATTAAATAAAATATAAAAAAAAGATTCAGTCACATTTGACTATCAACATGAACTAATCACGCAAAATGTCCATCAGGTAGTGTCCTAGATTAGTAATATTGTCACTCACTTGGGTTTATAATGAAAGGAAGTTAAATAAATAGCTGGCCTAAAAAATAATAGTATTGATCTCCGTTCTAACTAATTATTAATTAATTATTAATTAAAAAATAATTGCTGCAAGAATATAGGTCCTACATGACCACTCAATTAAAGTTGCAATCAGTATTTATATTTTTCGTACAACGTTATTTCAGAATCTCATTACTCAAAATATTTCAAGCAAACGTGCACCCATTATCCTATATTTATGCAAAGTTCAAAGTCATGGCTGATCATCATATCACCACTAAAAGTTCCCATCTTTCCCAATTCGATGGTATGCTTGCAATGTGTTTCACTCCATCAATTACATAGTGATTAGATTATCGCCTGCCTACTCCTGCGAATACTTAATTCACCACCATCTGACTGCATTTTGCATGATCATACTTATTTAGAACGATATTACACTACTAATTATTATTACATTATTATTTTTTTATTCACGAAGGGATTCTTCATGATTAATTCTCAGAAAATTTGCCATAAGACGTTCACAGAATATGAGAACTATCATCCTAAATTTATTTTATTACATTCCATACAATTCTCCCCTCTTTTTATAAACAACTACACCAATCAATCTTTTTTTGTAGATAAACTCATTATCTTTTAATTATCATGACCTTTCATTTCATCACATAACTAGTGTGCATAAATTATCTAATGCAGACATGACCTGTAGCAATGTCAAATGGGTAGGTGTCGAAGCATAATGACGAGCATGCTTTTAATAATTAAATTCTCTATATCAATGAAGGTGGACGAAGAAAAAAAATAGGAATATTTAAAGTTATAATCCTTCAGAGTTCACATAATTAGATTCACCAAACGCTGAAGTCAAAATCGAAAGAAAAAATCAAAACATGAACTCCACCCTAGCTCTCGACAGCTAGTCTACCACCTTCATTTATTCCATCATGGATTCAGTTCAGTATCCGCGTCGTATTTCCAATCTTATCATCGTAGAAAAAAATCTTATCATTCAAAGTAGTGACGGATTTACAAAAATTCCCAAAAGAAAATATTAACTGGATCATGGTGCCAAGCATGGTGGATAGTTCCTTGCCACGTGTGACAACCCTACAATGTGAATCACTTCCTCATATAATTACCTAATAGACGAAGGAAAAAAATGTGGCCATTAATATTAGTAATAATAATAAAATGATTGATCAACAAATAAATAATAATTAGTTCAACTCCATGGCATCTAGTACTACTGAGTAATACAAACTACTCACAACTACAAATTGAAGTAATGTTTGAGCTCACCAACTGGCCGAAATAAGAAAATATGGTACAAGCCTAGCATGCTCGTAGAATGCAGAACCTCTGGAACCAATCTTCATTCAGGACCATCTCCTTCCCATTCCAAAACCGGCAGGATTCCATCTTCCACCATCTTCTTCCTCGCCTCCTCCAGGAATCGAAACTGAGACCTTCACGTTTCATGGTGGCTGCGTCCTCCGACTCCCACGGTGTGGTTATGACATGGCAACATCTTGGCCTCATCTCGATGTAAATGTCACTCCGTCCAATCCCCTCACGTATAAGCTTAGTGGCACATATTTTCACTGACTAGTTCCATTTCAAAATTCTTCATTGACACTTCAACAGCACAGGTTATAAAATGTCCTCGTTCCATTCTGGAAATGATAAGTTCCTGCGCCTCGAACAATGTAGACACAATTCTTCCTCTCAGCAAATTGCCACCGGCTTTATGTAAGCAGTAATTCAATAGCATTCACAGCTGTTCAGTTGCATCTACAAGTCCTCCATCGATGATAAGAGCCTCGTCTATTCTCGAATGTTTACGGCACAAACTATTCCGTTTTGTATCTCGCGTCCAAATCGTTATCAAGCCAACATGCGCCTGCACGACCGGGATTATACAAGCTGGACTCGGCCGTCTGATATAGCAATCGCGCCCGGCATAACAGCGGTGATTCGTAACTATATGGTCTCTCAGGACTCCGATAAAATCACACCTGATACACAGCGACACTTAGACCTGTGGTGGTATAGCACACACGGCCCTCCACGATCAAAATCGAATGTAAAAATCACTCTTGCCGCACAACGGAATACTGTCCAGTCCGCGCTCAAAACGCATGTGTCTGCGCCTCTCAATGTGACCAGTTGCCGAAAACCAGAGCTGAGCACGTGGTCCGAGACAGCGCGCTCTGCCGGAGATAGTAGACAGATGTGCGTGACGTCAGACGCGTGACGTCACTCAACATTGTGGTCGGGCCTGCGAAGATAAAATGTGGTGTATTGGGCCGTGATTTACGCAGGGTTGCCAATCTGTGCTAAAACTGGAGTACTATGTTGGGCACATACTCCCCTCTCCCCGGAAAATAAGCGAGTTAACAAAAGCATATTTTGTATTCTCTTCATTATGCCACCAATCATGTGCCAAACATATCCTGCTAGTTCTTCAGCAATAGTATCTCTTAAGGCTGGCAGCATTATACTTTCCTATCCTTGCTCCAGATCTTATATCTCTGATGTCATAGCAATTGCGAGCCACTTTTACTAGGCCCTGACTTTACGTTCTCTTGCCCTTGATGCTGGTGAGTTGCTTCTCTCATCTGCTGCAAGTATGCTTGACTTTCTGCATGTCTCTCTTCCAAATTCACGCGATTGTCCCGAGGTTCATCTCTGTTTCACTGCCTATTATAGGTTTGAAATCTACCTCTTCCTTGCTGCCAAGAGTTTCTTCCCTTTATATCCCTGGGTCTGTAGGTTTGTGAATTGAGTTGCTTCTGTTGGTTCGCATAGTATGGCCTTCCACCTTGGTTCCATCTCCTATCTCGTTGATTATATCCACGATTCTCATAACGTCCTCTCCAATCTCCTGTATACTGGAATATTCTTCTTTGTGGTGTTTCAGTCTGTATTTTCCGGTCTGTCACGACTAGATTCAACTCCTGGTGCTCTGATCTAGTGTTTCTCGCGTGCATTAAAGAGCTGGTGTGATCTAATTTCCTCAGAATTTCGTCACATGTCTTCAAACTATTCGCCCCAGATGCTATAAGCGTTCTCTGAACTTCTACTGGAAATTGCCTCCTTATCGCTTGAATCATCTCCTTTTCGGGTAATGGAGGTTCTAAATATTGTAACCTGGCTAACTGCGTTGTAAATTACCCCGCATACTGCGTCGTGTTAGATGTGGAATATTTCCTGGAGTAAAGTTCTGATCTGATGCTAAGTTGGTCTTCCGAGCTCCAGAAACGCCTAAGGAATGCCTTAGCAAACTCCTCGTAATTCGCAAAGGTGCATCTAAAAGCTCTAAACCAGGTCAGCGCTTGATTCTCTAACGATCTTTCAATAACCCTTATCTCGCGTTCACTTGGGATCCGATTTTCATCCAGATAATCCCTGAGGTCTCGTAGGAACTCGATTGGGGTGATAACTCCCACACCACTAAACTTTTTCGGTTTTTCTTCATGTGTTCTAATGATAGTTACAGGACTAGTCCCATTAAATCCTCTAGGTGTCGAATCCATTTCTCCCCATCGTTTCTCCTGGTTAATCTCTGGTGAGTTAATTTGCATCGTTTGAACCGGACTATTCATCTCTAAGAAGTTCTCCATACGCGTGATGCGGTCTAGGTGAATACCCTCCAGTATCCTTATGTTATCATTGACTGACGAAATCGCCCTTTCTATTTCCGTTTTGACTTGATATTAGTATTGATTGCGTCCGATTTGTTTTCTATCTTCCCTGCTTCCTCATCCATGCGTTTTCGATTTGCATCCACGTCTTGCGCTAATGTGCCAACATTTTCCTCCATCTTCTGGATTTTCGTCTCTACTTTTCCTACTTGTTCCGTTAATTCCTTTCGAATGCCGACAGTAGTTTCATTAAACTCTTTCCTTACTCCCACTATCTCATGTTGGTATTCCCCTTTAAGCTTGTCTACATGAGCGGTTATATCAGATCCCAATCCTTTAATGTTTTCATCTAGCCGTTTTTCAAGGGTCCTGACGTGTGTATTCAATGCTTCCATGTCTTTCTCTACACCTTTCTGAATTTTCTGTATGCCCTGCATAGTGGCCTTCAATGCATCAAGTTTTGCGTCCATGCTGCTATCCGTTTCCTTTTGACTGTTGGTTATACGCTCTCTTAACTTGATTATATCTGCCTGTGTTTTTAACGCCTGATTAGCTGCCTCATTTCGGTTTTGATTAAACTTCTTGTCCAATTCATCATGATTTTGTTGGATACTATGATTAAGTCTACCCTCTAACTCCATTTGACCTTGCTTAAAGTCGCCTCTTAAATCATCCTGACCCTTCTTTAAATCAGTTTTCAATTCAGCTAACAGCTGCCTCAACTCTTCCATATTAGACATGTCAATTAGTACAATAACACAATACAACATAAGGGAACCATTAAGAATGACCACACCAAGATTGTACCATACTTTCTACTGCTATACCATGGAATTGAACTAATATCAACGAGCGGCATAAATGGATCCTTATCCAAATCTACGCAATTGGATCATTAAACGAAGAACGAATGAAGATCAAAAACACCAATCCAAAGGAAAAAGAACTTCTGATCCTGTTGCCTATGTCATGGAAACTAGGAAACAATCTCATTACCAAAGGTAATTAGACTTTCCCAAGAGAAAAAATCATTAGCCTCCCATTCAAGTGCCTCAAATGTGGTAATCCAATTTATTTGAGCCACTCAAATGCGAGTGCCAATGACACAACAACCCACATTGGCTGTCAAATTACATTAAAAACATCTAATTGCTACACCATCGTGTGTACGATTTCTCAATTCGAGGCTCTGCACGCTGGGCGCCATTTTATATGTCCCCGTTAACCGGCATCGAATCGGATGACCCGGCGAAAACATCGCAATTCATGCCGATAACACAAGACATATATCAGATAAAGAACAAAAAAAATTATTGAGGTCTGGGTTCGAATATCGAAAAAATACGCCGGTGGGTACGAGAACTCAAGTAGTCTCAGGGGTGGTTAACAGGATGTAGGTGTAACAGGTTAAATCAACCCACTCCCAAACCTAAATCAAAGCAATAGCACAACAGGAATCAAAAGATAAGCACAATTAAAAATATAAAAATAGGCATCAATTTATTGGCAACTCATTGACCAATACAAATATAGGAAACCCCCAAAAAGCCTATCTTGCCTCGGAGATTCGATCTAAATGAAAGCTTGATGTGGACCGAAGAAAAAGAAAAATATTTAGAGTCCAAATAAACATAATTAAGTTTTAAAGGGTCAACGAATCCCCTTGGTCCTATCCTTAGACACAAATGAAATTAGGAGATATTCGAAGAAAATTAAATAAAATATATAAAAAAAGATTCAGTCACATTTGACTATCAACATGAACTAATCACGCTAAATGTCCATCAGGTAGTGTCCTAGATTAGTAATATTGTCACTCACTTGGGTTTATAATGAAAGAAAGTTAAATAAATAGCTGGCCTAAAAAATAATAGTATTGATCTCCGTTCTAACTAATTATTAATTAATTATTAATTAAAAAATAATTGCTGCAACAATATAGGTCCTACTTGACCACTCAATTAAAGTTGCAATCAGTAATTATATTTATCGTACAACGTTATTTCAGAATCTCATTACTCAAAATATTTCAAGCAAACGTGCACCCATTATCCTATATTTATGCAAAGTTCAAAGTCATGGCTGATCATCATATCACCACTAAAAGTTCCCATCTTTCCCAATTCGATGGTATGCTTGCAATGTATTTCACTCCATCAATTACATAGTGATTAGATTATCGCCTGCCTACTCCTGTGAATACTTAATTCACCACCATCTGACTGCATTTTGCATGGTCATACTTATTTAGAAAGATATTACACTACTAATTATTATTACATTATTATTTTTTATTCACAAAGGGATTCTTCATGATTAATTCTTAGAAAATTTGCCATAAGACGTTCACAGAATATGCGAACTATCATCCTAAATTTATTTTATTACATTCCATTCAATTCTCCCCTCTTTTTTATAAACAACTACACCAATCAATCTTTTTTATAGATAAACTCATTACCTTTTAATTATCATGACCGTTCATTTCATCACATAACTAGTGTGCATAAATTATCTAATGCAGGCATGACCTGTAGCAATGTCAAATGGGTAGGTGTCGAAGCATAATGACGAGCATGCTTTTAATAATTAAATTCTCTATATCAATGAAGGTGGACGAAGAAAAAAAATGGGAATATTTAAAGTTATAATCCTTCAGAGTTCACATAATTAGATTCACCAAACGCTGAAGTCAAAATCGAAAAAAATCAAAACATGAACTCCACCCGAGCTCTCGACAGCTAGTCTACCACCTTCATTTATTCCATCATGGATTCAGTTCAGTATCCGCGTCGTATTTCCAATCTTATCATCGTAGAAAAAAATCTTATCATTCAAAGTAGTGACGGATTTACAAAAATTCCCAAAAGAAAATATTAACTGGATCATGGTGCCAAGCATGGTGCATAGTTCCTTGCGACGTGTGACAGCCCTACAATGTGAATCACTTCCTCATATAATTACCTAATAGACGAAGGGAAAAAATGTGGCCATTAATATTAATAATAATAATAAAATGATTGATCAACAAATAAATAATAATTAGTTCAACTCCATGGCATCTAGTACTACTGAGTAGTACAAACTACTCACAACTACAAATTGAAGTAATGTTTTAGCTCACCAACTGGCCGAAATAAGAAAATATAGTACAAGCCTAGCATGCTCATAGAATGCAGAACCTCTGGAACCAATCTTCATTCAGGACCATCTCCTTCCCATTCCAGAACCGGCAAGATTCCATCTTCCACCATCTTCTTCCTCGCCTCCTCCAGGAATCGAAACTGAGACCTTCACGTTTCATGGTGGCTGCGTCCTCCGACTCCCACGGTGTGGTTATGTCATGGCAACATCATGGCCTCATCTTGATGTAAATGTCACTCCGTCCAGTCCCCTCACGTATAAGCTTAGTGGCACATATTTTCACTGACTAGTTCCATTTCAAAATTCTTCATTGACACTTCAACAGCACAGGTTATAAAATGTCCTCGTTCCATTCTGGAAATGATAAGTTCCTGCGCCTCGAACAATGTAGACACAATTCTTCCTCTCAGCAAATTGCCACCGGCTTTACGTAAGCAGTAATTCAATAGCATTCACAGCTGTTCAGTTGCATCTACAAGTCCTCCATCGATGATAAGAGCCTCGTCTATTCTCGAATGTTTACGGCACAAACTATTCCGTTTTGTATCTCGCGTCCAAATCGTTATCAAGCCAACATGCGCCTGCACGACCGGGATTATACAAGCTGGACTCGGCCGTCTGATATAGCAATCCCGCCCGGCATAACAGCGGTGATTCGTAACTATATGGTCTCTCAGGACTCCGATAAAATCACACCTGATACACAGCGACACTTAGACCTGTGGTGGTATAGCACACACGGCCCTCCACGATCAAAATCGAATTTAAAAATCACTCTTGCCGCACAACGGAATACTGTCCAGTCCGCGCTCAAAACGCATGTGTCTGCGCCTCTCAATGTGACCAGTTGCCGAAAACCAGAGCTGAGCACGTGGTCCGAGACAGCGCGCTCTGCCGGAGATAGTAGACAGATGTGCGTGACGTCAGACGCGTGACGTCACTCAACATTGTGGTCGGGCCTGCGAAGATAAAATGTGGTGTTTTGGGCCGTGATTTACGCAGGGTTGCCAATCTGTGCTAAAACTGGAGTACTATGTTGGGCACAATACCTTGGATCTTAATTCAAGCTACGGGTATTTCTTCAATATCCTCCGTTCATTTCCATAAATTGTACAATCGTTCGCTCACCAAACAGAGCATGGCACCTGTGTCTATCAAATTGTGTACCTGTTTCCCATACACTTCACTAATAATGATAGGTAACCTGGTTATCTGTCCAAAATCCTTGATCTCGTGTTCTTCCTGAATCAGGTCCTCATCTTCGACTTCCCATTGAATAATTTTGGAAATATATTGCGTTGGAGTTACTTCTGCTGGTTCTGTCGCTCCGAAATCGACTTATTTCTCATTCTTACCAGCCGAATGATTAATACCAAAAGTACTAGGTTGATTGCTTCTATCATCTAATTCCTTCAGATTGTTGACTTTCTTCTCCTCTCTGCTCCAGATTTTGTCTTTGTTGATCCCTGAAACTGTCATTGTTCGATCTCTCATATTGTCAATTGTAACCTGTTCTATTGTATGGCCTATTGTATCCTTGTACCCGCCAGGAATTACAATTGTTTCCATACCTTCCTCTTCTAACGTAAGGTTGTCTATTATCTTGACCACTTCTATCGTGATACTCCCTCGACGTTTGCCCTTCCCTATTCCTATCATTCCTATCAGGTGTTGTCTGACATTGTCTATCCGTCTATGCGGCTTGATTCTCTTGCTTACTATTCCTCTGCTGGTAAAATTCAGCATTGGAATGATCTAACCGCTGAAGGACTTCATCAAATTCCTCCATGTTTTCGACATCAGCAGAAATAAGACTTCGTTGCACCTCCAACGGAAATTGTCTAATTAATGCAGGAATTAGTTTGTAAGTTGGCATCGGTGGAACTAATCATTGAAGCTTTGCAAGCTGATTTGCAAAATAAATCGAATATTTGGTCGGCTGTGACGTAGAATAATATTTCACGTATAACTCTGCCCTGATATTCTGCTGAGTTTCCGGTGATCAAAATTTTCGTAATATTGCCTGTTCAAACTCTTCATAAGTTCTCAAATTGCAACGACAGGCTCTAAACCAGACGAGTGCTGGACCATCTAAAAATCTAATAATAACTCTCATCTCCCATTCTTTAGTAACTTTAGTATCCTTCAGATAATCTCGAACCTCCCTCAAAAAATTCAACAGGAGAAACATTTCCAGTTCCTGAAAATTTAATCGGTTTCTCTTCATAAATCTTTACTAATGTGATCGGAGTAGAAGTACGAATGGTAGAGATTCCTTCTGACCTACTTATCTCTGACAATCTTCCTCTATTTGCAAAATTAGTTTCACTTATATTCTCCTGTTTCTCATCAGATCTTAATTTATACTCTTCCAATTTCCTCTCCAAAATGCTAACAGTTTGTCTAACTTCCTCTATTTCATTCCTATTTTGTTTTCCCTCTTCATCTACTTCCATACTATCCTTCAACTCTTCTATTCTGTTCATCTGACTTTCCTCTTCAACAGTTAACTGATTCTTTAATTTTTCCACAGTATCCCGAATAGATTGAATGTCTCCAGTCACTACTTTAATCTCTGACGATAAAGCTGTCCTCACTACTTTAACTTCATCATGAGTTTCTTTCACAAGGTGTTCCTGAATATCTTTAATTAATTTTTCTTTAACCTCATTCTTACATTCTGAGACTACGCCTTCCTTTAATTGTTCTACTATTATTCCCTGAAATTCAGATGTAACCTTCTGGATTACTTGTGAGGAATTCAACATACATTCCTTCATCGCACTGATTTCTAAAGTTGCTAGGTCATCTGTTATCTTCCGGACATGATCTTCTAACTTATTTTCCAACGTTCTAACCATCTTCTGCGTATCGTCCATATGTTGAGCTAACTCTTCCTTCATTAAACGACGACTAACTTGCAAGCTTTCCTTAATATGGCCGTAGATAGGAAACAAATTATCTTTCAAATTTTTCCCGGTATCTATGATCCTCGCTTCCAAACTTAAGAAATTCTCTTGAGCTCTCCTAGCATTGTCTTTGATTTTCGTTTCCAAAGAAACCACTTTATCCACAATTTTAGCATCTATCGTTTCAGATAGCTCATCCTCGAATGATTCCACTTTCTCAACATCCTGCTTTCTATCGATTCTATCTTCACTACCATTTCGGATTTCAACGAGTTTGAGTTTTCAGTGATTTTACATTCTAAACTTTTTACAGAAGCCGAATTCTCTTTTATTTGTCTTTCGATTTTATTTTGTAAACCTTTCATTTTATTATCTATTTTATTTTCTAGAGAAACAGAATTCTCTCTTATTTGACTTTCAATCTTATTTTCTACACATCCCATTTTATTTTCTAGAGAAGCAGAATTCTCTGTCATTTTCTGACCCATCTCCTGGATCATCCTAGTAACTGTTTCCATTTCACTCATAATAATTATTAGAACACTGGGGTACGTTGTCAGTCGATGCTTGAAGAACCTTAAATCTAAAGTATGAGTGCAGTGATCATGCAGACACGACCTTGAACTGAGACTTCGTTACGAATAACTTATTAATTCTTACATTTACTATTAATTTACTGTGAAAAATCACAAACAACAACCTAACAAATACAAATCAGAACTATGAAACTGTGCATTCATGATCATGAATCCTACAAACACCCCCATCTCCTATGCTAATTCAAAAATCAAATACCACTCGACCTCAAATCGAAATTCGGAATCGAATAGCATCAGACTCAGAAACCACTCAACATGTTGGCAGCCAAACTCGCGCCCCACACATTGTCGCCAAAACTCTTCTACCTTACTTTATGTGACCGTTTGGCGAAATGTCCCACGTCCACATAATCGCACATCAAAATAACAGCAGAGCACAAGACACAAAAACATCTCGGGGTAAAATATGAGCAAACAACCAACGTTGTAATTTAATTCAAAAGCTTAGCTACAGCAAGGATAGAAAGGAACTAAGTTTCAAGAAATCATGAATGACCCCAGTTTTCTATACGATAAAATGCATCTGGTCAATTTATTCATTCAACCATCCTACTCTAATACAGTCTTTCTTTCCACAGGGATATCGCTAAACTCACTCCTGAATTTAAAAAAACACCCTATCGCTCCCCTTGGCACCCTGTTCTAAATATGTCTTATTCGATTAACGGCAATAATTAAATTCAAAATAAAAATTTTAAATAAAGAAATCATTCAAGAATTCTTCCAACATTTAGTGAAATTTATAGTTTATCACTGTAGCATGTGTTATTCTAAACACCATTAACACATTAATGATGTGCAGACAATTAATAGGCCAGTCTGACATAAATTCGAAAATTATATACAAGTCACAACAGCATTATATTTCCAAAATATTTTTCAAATTCGTTTTAGTTTCCTTATCAATCACGGAAAAAGTCATGAATAAAAATTCTGAAATAGTTATCTCTGTTATTTAACAAGCCATCAAAACTATTGGCTATGAATAAACTATTCTTCCATTTATCTGTGATAAATCGGTTATCACCCAATCGTAAATTTCTATACCTGGAATGTATTAATCAATACAACAACCATGTTGATTTAATATAATTTCTAAAAGAAATACATTTATTCACTTATTAAAATGAGGGTGTAACTCGCTATTATCATGTAATTATTAAATTTTATATGAATTATGGATCAATTATAACGACTAACAAATTCATCTGAAATCGAGGTCAGCATTCTCTGAATGCCCCATATCACTAAGCATTAAATAGGCTTCACATTTTATATCTCATCATAATATCGAAAGTTTCCAAAAATATTGATCGTTCTGCAATATCAAAATCATTCCTTCGAATATTTGTAAGGTGAGAGCAAAAATAAGTAGAATACGGAATTCTACTGATGACATTATCTGGTTGAAGGCATGGGGTTGCTACACTGGCTAATCCCTTCTTCTTGAGACACGTAATACGAGGATTCATCCTCCAAAATCATTAACATCATTTCACATACAACACCATTAATAATAATTACTATTTCCATACTTCTAAATTCCATTGAGCCTCATTGCTTCAATTAATGGATTAGAATAAATACTGTGGGATAACTACATGCATGTCTTCCCAATATAACTCAACTACCATGCCAGATAAATCATTTAGTTGTCATTAAGAATTGTTTTGCCTTCCAATTGTCATCTTACAAACACTCCCCTATTTGACACAACGGCTCTACACCGCAACTTTTCATTTCGAAAATATTATCATCATCTCCTTAGAGAAATACAATTTTGCATTATTTGTCACGACCTCATTACCTCTTGTCTATAATCTGATCCAAAATTCGATTATGTGAACAACACAGAGTGATTCACTATCACCCAATACATTTATTATTTTTATTAAATATCTCAACAAGTCAAATATAATTAAATTCCAAGTTTACGATCCCAATAGATCTTCAAAATCCTGATAATCATTCAACATGATTCAATGAAGTATTCTCGGAAGTATTACAATCATCAATTATTATTATTATTATTATTATTAGTAGTAGTAGTAGAGAAACCCTAATAGTGTTAAAAATCAAACTCATTAGGTAACGATTATGTATCTATCTCCTCGAATATTACTGAGATCAACCCCCAAGAATCATTAATTAACGTAATTATCATCGCAAGCAACTATCCAAGAAAGACAGCCTTCGATCAAAAATGCGACAAAGAAAAATATTATGTACAATACTGTACACCAGAAAATCAATGAAAAATGACTAGCTAACTATAGAAGCGTGGATGCCTTAAAGTATGTCACCATCCCACGACAAACCGTACCGTGGATATGCTAGTCTTCGTGACACACAAACATATAGCCTAGAAATCCTTAAGAAGGCTCCAGTCATTACGTTCTTGCATAATTCAAAAATAAATGCTGGCATCACGACAATTTCTAAAATGGTTGAATGAAATAGTCTACAGTCTGCAAATCACATGTACTAATTACTAAATAGTGAAGATATTGTTCACATTCCTTGATAATGGTCCGCAGCGATGAATCCCATGGCTTTAGCATGCCACGACCTCGCCATACTGCATGGTCGATAGCACGTGTGCGGTAACACACATGCCTCCATCGGTTCCTCGCCACGATTCAAAGTTCCAAAACGTCGGCCTCCATAGCACCACGAAATATGATTAACACTCCATAATAACGTTTCGGTTCATGGCAGTATTATACACAATTTATCATGACTGTTCGCTACCATGAATTCCTGTACGGTATCTATTAACACCATGGCTTGTGCCATAAAAATCCACGTAATCTAGAACTGCTGTAGTTGACTATTGTCACCTGGTCATTCACCATTCCGAAATAAGTCGGTGTTACAAGTATGAATATACACGACGACTTTGCTAGCATTCAACTGATATTAGCGCAGTACACTGACGAACATTGCTTGCCATGTTTTCCAACATTAGAGCTAAAATAAATCCTCTGGTTGCAGATATGCTCTTCTCAATATTCGTGTTAGGAATATGTTCCAGCATGTAGGCTAACTATCTGTGAGACTGGATATTATTCCAAAGCTGCTTTGAACACACAAAACTGTCCCGCCTACATAAATGCTATCAGTGGACAACACTGAAACAGTGTTTCCTCGTAGGCTAATTCTCTGGCAATATGTCTGGTACTCGTAATACAATTCCGAATGAGCGCTTCGAATCCATGCTCGATTATGCATGAAACGAATCCTGTACGATAATCTCTTGTACTGCTCTCCTGAGAAAACAGGTGTCCCCAGTGCAGTCTCTCTCGCTGTCCCGTGCGCATCCACCTCGCACAACTGACGAAACGCCTCGCTCTACAGGACTACCCACAAACGTATTCTTGGCGCTCTCTTCAAACCAATCCTCCAAATGTAATACAGAAAAACGACTCTCATATCCAGGCTATGGGTTCCGTCAAAATGGGCACAGTAATAAGTGTAAGCAAGATGCGTAAGGTTTCTGAAAAAGGGTTATTTGTGGAAAGTGCTACGGTAGTCAAAATTGTGAACTAAGCCCAGTAAGTGGATGAACCAGTCATCATCCATTGGTGTCCGAGGACCAGCGGGATCAAAATGTGAGTACCGCTTACCAATATAAATTATGTTTTGGGGGAAGGTCGTTTATCCTTAAAATGATAGAAATGTCTCACGGGTAGGAGACAGAAATTAAATATGTGTAATAAACGAGAAATGATAAGAATGGATCTGATCGTAAGTTAATAAATAAGTGAATGAAGACATAAATTGTAATATTCAAAGTGAACCATGTTAAGAATAATGATCTCTTCAAATAATGCAACAATGAGTTTTCGAATCGGAGATTTCATACAAATTGCATTGAAAAGTACTAATGACAGTGAAATAGTCATTTATGGCAAGTTAAAGTTAGCCATGGGAAATAATGGACAGCTTGAAAAATAAGATGTTACGAAAAGCTATACAGAATATATGAAATATACACGCTAATTGAGCGAATGTAAAATAGAGTCTATAGTTTGTTATAGCTAATATCAAGAATGTGATTGATAATCGGTGGAGCTGTAGTGAGGCTGACGTTGACGTATCTATGTAAGTTGTGTAGAAGGGAGCTATTATTGTTGTTAGAAGACATGGGTTCAATTCCCGCTTTAAAAGTATTGTGATTACATGCACAGGGTCTGCTGGAATACCGCTCTGTTCGGTTCGCGCATGAAGTTAGAGAACGGAGGTTCGAGTCCCCGCTCTAAGGAAATATTGTCATATCTTCAAAATAAAATGGGAAAAGCCCTTGGAATTGAATATATTTGGACACAAAGGTGTCAAAGTGATGTTGTAAGCCCATGTAAAAGAATGACAGCACTTCAGCACACACAGTATTGATGCTCATCTATTAATCGTTATATCCTATGAAATAATTACCGGCCGATGTTATTGCCGCTTAAATGTTAAACTGATAGATTTAAATATCAAGAGCTTTTCGTATACTGTAACTTGTGACAGTATGAGGAAGGAGCCAGCTGAGTACTTTAATGGTATCCCAGTCTTTTATTGTAGACCGCCTGTCTGAACAGCCATAAATTTAGTGAGCACTCAATGGTAGGTCGCTGGCCCGTAATTGCTTTGGAGCCAGCCAGACATGTTATGTCATCATCAGAGTGTTATTGCACTTGTAAGGACTTTTAAAAGGAGGGACGGGAGGTATCCCCGTGACTCATTAATTAATTATAGACTGTAATCACGATCAGATGCCATTAATAATTGAATTGTTGAATTACTATTGTTGTAAATTCTCATTGTGTGACAGGTTTAAAGATGGTTGTTCTAGAGTCAATGCAAATCATAAACAATTCAGGGAGTTTTGTTTAATTGAATTTTTCTGTACTTTGTAGACTCAAGGGTAGCACGAACTCACCCAATATAAAGCAGTACAGTGACAGAGAGAGAGAGAGAGAGAGAGATAAAATCTCGATTCATGTGGACCAAATTGAAATAGTATTTATTATTATTATTATTATTATAAATTAATGTAGATCATACTTTCAATAATAACCCAAAGCTAAAAAAGAAATCATGTTTTTCAATAATGCATAATTTTATAAAGAAACTAAAGAAGCCATATAGAGCTCATAAGAACAAACTTTAAGAAGTTACCTTATGGAAGTGAAACAAAAAGGGTCAGATAAGGGAACCAAGTAGTGATGATCTTGTTAATGATTATATTGATTCCTTGTTCATTGGAAACAAGTGTGAAGTAGTGTAATGTATTTTGAGTTTTCATGTTGTACTTTTGATTTTTGTAGCGCCAAAGATTCGTTACTATTAAATATGTTGTTAATTTGTAATTTTTGAGTTTATTTCAAGAATTGACCTGTTGATTATGATACTAAATATATGTGTCATATTATGGGAATGGACGTACTGTGCCCGTTTAGACCGAAGTCCAACGACCACATATGCATTTCACCAAAAATCAGTCAGCACGAAAGTCTAAACATCCCAGGGCGCCATATTGGTTAAAGTGACAACAATAACAAAATAAAAAAAAATGATTTACTGGTTTTCGGCTCGATGCAACAATAAGGATAGGAGGAGACTCTGAAAATAGCACAATTCGTAAAATAATTTCATTTTGTTACAATGATTAAATTGACTTGAAATAAATGCCAGAATAGCATTATGAATGCATGACGAATCATACATCTATGTACACGAAATATACAGGGTTATCAACATAGGAGCACTTAATATTTGAACAAGAGGCAGATTGTCAGCCCTGTTGACTTTGTTAAAATTAAATTATTTACAGTCGTAGGTCCTTCAAGGCGAATTAAATTGTCCATCCTGATTCCCAATTCATAAGTATTCACTGGTTGAAATTAAATGGTTTCACTAGATGTAGAAAAATCACATTGTTTTTGTTTTCAAATGTTGCAGAAAATATCTATCACATCCAGTAATTAATATTCCAAAAAATGGTTAATTTGTAAAGCCATAACAATGGGTATAACACAACATCAACTTATATGGACATCTGAGCATGGATTCGAAGAACTTCGATATTAAACAAAAAAATTATTATACCATCTGTACTCGATCCAAAATAATTATTCTGAGTGCATGACTCGACTATCAATTTATGGTGGAACATTATTATTAACAAAACATCAATTTTTTATATTAATTTAACCATTCAATCATTCAAAAATCATTTAAAAATATTATTTAGGAAATTGTTACAAAAATAGTAACGAATACTATTATCAAAAGTTGCAATATTTTTACAGAATATAAAACTGTCAATCAATTCATTATTTTACATAATATTTATATAGGATCAAAAATATCCTTTAAATGGTAATGGCTGTTCATAAAATGACAGTATTAATTTATTTATAGCATCGGCCCATTCTATTTAAATGTGTCAAAAATCACACGATCATA
Source organism: Meconema thalassinum (assembly GCA_946902985.2). Lineage (NCBI taxonomy): Eukaryota > Metazoa > Arthropoda > Insecta > Orthoptera > Tettigoniidae > Meconema > Meconema thalassinum. Next base: position 846,739,165 of record OX336389.2, read on the forward strand.
ATTAGCATTAGACAACGGTAATGTCTCTTCATCATGAAAGGTTAATATAAATAACAAAATCCGGGTCAACAAGTACTAGGAAAAATATATAGAACACGAGAATCAACTGTGAATTAACTATGATGGCTCCATAAAATAACCCTTGGTTATAAATTCGTCGGAAGTGTGGCTTGTAACAATATTTTCAATTCCCAACATAGTTATCAAAGTCATCCAACCTTCACAATGGTTGATGCTTCATTTAACAACAACATCAATCCTGCGACTTAATTGCACAATCAGAATGGCACATTTAACTATTTCCACACACAATAATTTCTTCCCAAATTATGCATAATAATCAAGCCTTTGCTTGTTATCCAAACTGGAAGATTTAGAAGCTAGTAAGCTCCCTCAAATGAGTTTACTGTAATTTTACCATCATATTAAACATTAATAATTCCACATCGTGTTTATTTCTAGTCAAACGTTCTCTCAAAAGACGTTACCCAAAAGATTTATATTTATATAAACTCTAGTAAAACCCTGTTTTATACATTCTATTTGTTTCCCGTATTATCACTTTCCGTGTCTTCTACATGATATGATTGTATAATGCAAGTGTAAAATTCTTCCAATGAATTACTCTGTTAATAGAATGTGAGCGTGCGTTTAACCACTAACCTTCGGAAAAACAAGTATCCGATATAGTAAACTGTTTTAAATATCCACTTTATAAATTCACACTACATGATATGATTATTAGAAAATAAAAATCATAATTATTATTACCTCAGGAAAAATGAAAATAATAATTATTATTATTAAATTATCATTATTATTATTATTAATTCCACAACTGGATTAAACGTTCAATAAACTATTCAAGAAAGATCAAACTCGATTTCTTAAACATGGAAAAATATCCATTCCTCAACTTAAATTTATTTCTAAATTTACAGTTACGACGGCCGATGACTGCCATTGAAAAAAAATCGCAAAAATAAAGTTAAATGCTCGTGATGCTCGTCCATTGATTCAAATAATTGAATCTTCATGTCTGAGTGCAGAAATCATTCAGAACAAGGCTTTCCATGCCTCGCATAAACATTTGAAACAACAAATTATCAAAGAAAAAAAAATAGTGTTGATAAGACTGCAGAAAAATGAATATTCCAGCTAACTACCCATGAAAATAATGCAAATTATAGCTTACATTCTTGTAGATCGTGATGTCTAAGATAATATGGTTAAAACCAGACCATTCCAGTCTTTAGACCCCATTTGGACACGTACTTAATTTCTTGTATCGGCCTCCATTGTATACCCACAATTTGTCTAACAAGACATAGCGGTAATCATTTCCGTTGCCTGATAATCTTGATGGAAACTGTTCATGTTGGCTGCGTTGACAGCTTTAGTTAAACTCATGACAGGGGTAAGATCTAATTGATCCATGATGAAAAATACCAAATGTAACATGACCCAACAGTGATGTATTCAGTACAGTTTAATACACTGACAATCATATTCAGCATCGGTAATAGTTCTGATGTTCAAGTCCCTGAACTGAACCGTGCAAGGAAGGTATTAGAAAAAGTACTGACATATAATCTTGGTTGCTCATTTAGTTACCAAGACAAAAGCTTGCTTCTAGCAATTGGATATAAAAATAATCCAATAATGATATTTGTGGACTGTGGAAAATTTATAAAATAAGTCTATCATACGTCCGTGAGCAGTTTTATATTTACCAATGTTTCTGCCACAAAATGTCTATCACATGAGTGACAACGGACGAAAAATCCTAAGTTCACTGAAATAATTTCCAACACTTTTTGAAGTTCTAGTAACCATGTACTGTTTCGTTGAAACGCACTAAGTCCTAGCAACCATGTGCTATTTCTAAGTATAACGTCGAATATAGCAACCATGTGATTCACGAAGTAACATGCGGTGAACTAGCGACTGAGCGCTGTGATGAACTAATATAATGTGCCTTGATCGTCGCCCGTTTCATACTCTCCAGGCGGACTCCTGACGTCACTGCGAGATATGTCCTCAAACGTTAAACTTTTCATATCTCGGCTTCCGCTGGTTCGATTTTCTTCAAACATATCACATTCTTCTTCCCTTTTCCGTGCCAGTAATATGGTAATAGTCCCATGTTTCCAATCTATCGGGAAATATTTTATCAAAAATATAGCCTCAATTGTGACAACCTGCTACGTCACTTGCCGTTCTGTAGGCTGCATAAAGCTTCGCATTCCTTCTTAGAACATTCGGAGCGCGCTATTCAAATCCTCCGCTCGGAACATAGCATATGGGCCTGTGCTCTCAAATCTGGGCAACTGGATTTGGGCGTATCCACCTCACACATAGCCAAAAATAAAAATTGAAAAAAATTTATTTTTCCTATATCACACTTCAAATTATCTGGTTCTTGAATAATACACTCCCAAATTCGATGAATTGTAGGTTCCCACGATGCTACCAGTTCGTGTGTCTGCTATCTTATAGCTACCATTATTATTGCTTTCCTCAATACGGTAATGTCCAGAAAATAAGCTAGCAAACTTTGAATAGACGCGATTTTGAACATCGGATGGTATTGGTCTCCTCACCAACACGAGTGTTCCCGCGCGCAGGGGTCTGCGAAAGCGTTTCCCTCTCATTCTGCGCTCTCTCTTCAATGCTTGGCTTCTCAATCTGTCCAAGGCTAGCATCTCTCTCATTTGACGACTGGGTTCGATCTCTGGTGGAATAGAAATTATCCGATCGCATAGTCTCGTCGGTTTGATTCCATGGTCTGATAGAAGGAATTTGGGTTTGCCTGCTTCCGGAATTACACCATTCTTCCTATTTGCACAATATTTTGCATTTGCCTTTTGGATAGGATGCAACATAGTGTATTTGCTGAAAACATCTATTGTTACTAGAATGTATCGGTTTCCTCTTCTAGATTTGGGGAGAGGGCCATAAATATCCGTGGCAAAGATCTCAAAAGGCTTAGATGGAATGATAGGCCTTGGACCTTCCTTCAATAGCTGAGAATTATGCTTGCTCCTCTGGCATGGATCGCATTCTCGAATAGTGTTTCTAAATGTGTGTCTCATCAGCTCCCACGAAAATTTCTCTTGAATCACCTTGATTGTCTTGTCCACTCCTGCATGACCTGACATACGATGCGCCATCCAAATGATGGGGTCTTGCATCCGTGGAAGTACAACTATCCTTAGCTTGGTGTGATCTGGATCGATAAACTTGTAAATCAAACCATCCAGCATTAAAAAATCCCTCGAAATTCTCTCTGTCTCAGCAAATTTCTCATCTGCGGGATCCATGTCACCTTGAAGAAAACGATAGATCTTTCTAAGTCGTCTGTTTCTTCTCTGGGACAAGGGTAGAAGTCTTAATTTTCTTAAGGTTTCTTCATCTATAATGTCAAGTTGACTTGGAAAACCTTAGATGTAGATTCCACTGCTCGACTCATCAAATCTGCTCCAATATTCAACTTTCCTGGAGTATGTTCAATAGATAAGTTGATCTTTTGGATGAAAAGCGACCATCTAGTTATTTTTCACTGGCAAAGTTAGTCCGAAGAATAAATTCTAGAGCATGGTGAGCTGTCTTTACTATCACTGCATGACCTATCAAAAGCTTTTTCCATGTCTCTAAAGGAAATATAATAGCAAGTGCTTCCAGATCGGCAGTGTAATAATTCCTCTCTGAAGGGCGAAGTTTCCTGCTTATGAAAGCCAGGTAGTGTCTCCTGTGATCTTCATCTTCTTTAAGAATAGCTCCAATCCCTACGGTCGATGCATCAGATTCGAGTATGAAGTTCCTGGTGAAGTCGGGGTTTTCCAGTTTGATGCTGTTAACCAACAATTTCTTTGCATCTTGGAATGACTGTTCACAAATTTCGTTACATTTCCATTTATTACTTTTCTTTAATAATTCTTGCAGAGGTGCAACTGTCTCGGTAAAACGAGGACAATGCCCTGCAAAGAATTGGCATGTGCCGAGAAAACTTCGGACATGTTTCACCCTAGTAGGTCTGGGAAAATTCGCTATAGCCTGAATTTTTTTTTCATTTGGATGGTAGCCCTCGCCATCCAAAATGTGTCCCAAGAATATAATTTCCTTTCGAGAGAATTGACATTTTCGAAGATTGAGTTTGAAATTTGTCTTCCTTAGATCTTCGAACAACATTCGGAGATGTAAGAGATGTTCTTCTCTAGTCTCGGATGCAATGAGAATATCGTCTATGTAGCGGGTCGCTATCTCCTTAACTTCTGGACTCAAATTCTGTTTCAGCGCTCTTATCAATACAGATCCGTATGTTTTAACTCCAAAAGGTAGACGTCGAAATACATAGGTTTGTTGGTCAAACCTAAAACCTGTAAATTTCTTTGAGTCTTCACTAAGCCTAATGTGGTGGTAGGACGAAGTGAGATCAATATTTGAAAACCAAATCTTGCCTTGGAATTTTCTAAGTAATTCCCTAATAATGGGCGGTCTGTCATACTCTGGTAACAATCTTGCATTCAAATTCCGCACGTCTAGACATAACCATAGACTGCCATCTTGTTTAGATACAACGGCCAAAAGATTTACATAAGAGGTCGTAAATCTCTCAATGGCATTATTCTTCTCCATATCCTGGATAAGTATCTTCACCTTCTCTCTATGTTTCTCGGCTACAGGATATAATTTTGCATGGAAAGTTGCGTCATCCGTAACTCGAATTTGGTAATCGAAATCTTTAATTTCTCCAGGTCGAATATCAAATATGTCACTATATTCCTCTAGAATATTATCTAACTCTGGTAAACTCTTAGGTTTGTTAACTTCCTCTTCAGTGGATTCATGATGAATCAGAGACCATTGAGCATCCCCTCGGTGTCTTCCTCTTCATACCGCTCGAAGTTTATTTCTTCGGTATGCTTAAATCGAATCGTATCCGTGCTCACGTCAATGACAGCTTGATATTTCTGTATCAAATCTGCTCCCAGGATCATATCAAATGCAATATCCTTCATAACAACAAACACATGTCGAAAAGCATATCCTCCAATCGTAACACATAAATATAACTGAGTTTTTCATACTGATGTCTTGTTCGGAATTATCCCTTGAATTTTAACTCCGGACACAGGAATTTCTTCTAGATTCTCAGTGAGTTTCCAAAGAGCATACAATTTCTCACTCACAAGACATAGCATTGAACCTGTATCAATCAAAGTATCGACAGGCTTGCCGAATCCTTCGCGTGATATAATTCCCATTTCTTTTCGTTCATAATTATTCTGAATTAGTTCATCGTCCTCTGCCTGCCATTTCCTGATTCTGGAAGTGAAAGTTTTAATTATCCTATTTACTCTTGGATAATCGGTGTTTTTCATTAATCTTGTATTGCTGCAATCCTGATGTACCAGGTTCACGTTGTTTCAATTGCTCCATGAATTGCTTATTTTCTTGGTGTATCTCCCCCAAGTTTCTCCTTGTTTCCCGTTTAAATTCCTAGTTTGATTGTCGTGGATTTTAATTTCCTTGGTAGTAACCATTGTTTCTTTCAGAGTACCTTCTTTCCTGATATCTTCCTTGGGTTTCTCTGGGTGTTCTCCATCGACTTCCGAAATTATTCGTACCATCAGGCCTCGTGTATGATTTATTGTCATGGGACCTGTAATTATTTTGTTTCCAACTTCTTTTCTCTTGATCCTCCCTCGACGTTTTCTCTTCCCGATGATCTTGAGGTGTTTGAGAATATCTGTCAGCCATAACCGCATAAACAGTGTTTTCATTCTTACCACCCTTCTGATGGAAGAATTGTGCTTTCGTATGGTCGAGTTTCTGATGAACTTCGTCAAACTGTTCCATATTGTAGATGTCAGCAGCTATTAATATTCTCTGAACATCAGCAGGAAATTGTCTGATCAATGCAGTTATTAGCTCATTATCTGGCATAGGTGGATCTAAGTGTTGCAGTTTAGATAATTGTACTGCAAAATATATTGAACAACGAGTGGGTTGAGATGTGGAGTATCTTTTGGAATAGAGCTCTGCTCTCACCTGTTTTGAGATTCTGGTGACCAAAACTTTTTAACAGTCCCCTAGAGAACTCCTCATAATTGTTTAGAGTGGATCTAAATGCACTAAACCACGTAAGTGCGGGGCCATCTAAACATTTCCCAATTACCTTCATCTCTCTTTCTTTGGAAATTTTAGAATCCTTCAGGTAGTCTCTCACGTCCCTCAGTAATTCAACTGGTGTAACAATCCCCGTACCAAAGAATTTCGAAGGTTTGTCTTCAACATTCTTGTAGAAAGTTATAGGAGTAGATTGAACAAATGTCTTAACCACCTCTTGTTTATTGGAATTATCTACTTTGCTCGGTTCCCCTACATCTATATCCATATGAGTATTTATAGATTTGTTCTGAGGTTCGGCAACGTTTTCCGACTTCTGCTGATAATCCAGAAATGTATTACTGAGTTTCCTGATCGTTTCTTTTAATTCAGCATTTTCCTCTCCTACTAATTTCTTTAATTCCTCAGCACTACTCTTACTAAGTGAACAATCAACCTGTTTCTTATCTTTGACCTGATTTCTTATGACTTCGATTTCTCGATGGTTTTCCTCAGATTACTTTCTGATTTCTTCAGTGTCTTTTCTAATTTCTTCCGTTTCTTTGAAATTATTTTTCACATCGGTAGATATTTTGTTCATGATCTCTTCATGATTCTTCAATGAACTTGTCATATCCTCAATGTCTTTCTGGCTTGTCTGAATATCTTTGGTTATCACTTGGACATGTGACGTCAAAGTTTCTCTAATCTCTTTGTTCCCATCTTGAGTCTGCTGCTTAAGTGTATCTTTCACTTCACTGATTACAACTGTCTTCATCTCGGTTGTCAACTCCTTGACTACACCTTCTTTTATTTCTCCTACTACAAGTTCTTGTAATTGTTCGGCCAGACGTTGAATGACTTGAGTTGCCATATCACTATTTTCCTTATGGACACGAATTTGCAAATTAACCATATCTTCTCCTAATTTTCTAAGACATCGTTCGATTCTATCAGCTAATGATTGAGCTCTTTGGTCAGCATCATGAAATTTACTATCCATAGTACTCGTGTTAAGAGCTAAGGATGTTTCAAGTTCCTGAGTTTTCTCGACAAGTTTAGACATTTTACATTCTAAAGGATGTTTTAATGAATCTGCGTTTCTTTTATTTTATTTTATTCTCTAGGGTAGCTCCTAAAGAATCTGAATTTTCTCTTATGTTAGCTTTTAAATTAATTGTATTTTCATTTAATTTAGCCTCTAAAGAATCTGAATTTTCTTTGAATTTATTTTCCATGGAAGTTAATTTAGTCTCCAAAGAATCAGTTAATCTAATCTCCAAAGAATCTGAATTTTCTGTTAACTTGTTTTCCAATGAATTTTCAAGATTTATTTTTAAAGAAGTGGCCAATCTATTTTCTAGGGAATCTGAGTTTTCCAGTAATTTTTCCCTTAAAGTGGCCGAATTTTCCTTTTGTTTAGTTTCCATCTTAATGGATTTCTCTATAATTTCTGCCATTTGCAGTTCTGAACTTTTGGAGTTCTCCTCCAAACGAGTTAAGATTTTCATTATCTCCTCCATAATTTTCACACAATATATTTGAGTTAGGGGTATAAATGTTGGCAGACACAAAGACTTAGAGCTAGAACATGAATTATAAGTAGCTACTTGGAATTCTCGAAATAAAATTTGATATGCCCTAATGTCGACGTGATGGAAAAATCTCTACTATCAATTAAATTTAAACAACAATCTCAAAAAAATACAAGTTCAAAATATCCTCCACCTTGATTCTAAGAAATTGTGTATTTCCAGACTATAGAAGGTATTCTACAAAATTTATTTGACACCCTAATGGATAAGCCACTGTATAACAATCAAAACCACACTAACTATTAACCCAAACTAATTTTATGTTTCCCTCTAATTGGGTTTCCTATCAATTTATTCATCCATACCAGACATCTTCCAAATCCCAAAATATTTATTAAAAAGTCACAATTTGAATCGGCATACGATCGACCGAATTGCGCCCCACGTTCGAAGCCATTTCTCTCTTCTATCTTATTTTATGTGCCCGTTTAGACCGTTCCCAACGACCACATATGCATTTCACCAAAAATCAGTCAGAAAGAGAATCTAAACATCCCAGGGCGCCATATGGGTTAAAGTGACAACAATAACACAATAAAAAAAGATTGACTGATTTTCAGCTCGAAGCAACAATAAGGATAGAAGGAGACTCTAAAAATAGCACAATTCGTAAAATAATCTCATTTAATTACAATGTTAAAATTGATTTGAAATAAATGCCAGAATAGCATTATGAATGCATGACGAATCATACACCTATGTACACAAAATATACAGGGTTATCAACAAAGGAACACTTACTATTTGAACAAGAGCCAGAACGTCAGTCCGGTTGACTTTCTTCAAATTAAATTATTTACAGTCATAGGTCCTTCAGGGCAAATTAAATTGTCCATCCTGATTCCTAAATCATAAACATTCACTGGTTGAAATTAAATGGTTTCACTCGATGTAGAAACATCACTTTGTTTTTGGTTACAAATGTTGCAGAAAATAACTAACACTTCCAGTAATAAATATTCAAAAATTGGTTCCTTTTTAAAGTCATAACAATGGGTATGACCCAACTTTAACTTATATGGACATCTGAGCATGGATTCGAAGAACTTCAATATTAAACAGAAAATGTATTATACCATCTGTTCTAGATCCAAAATAATTATTCTCAGTGCATGACTCGACTATCAATTTATGGTAGAACATTATTATTAACAAAACATCAATTTTTTATATTAATTTAACCATTCAATCATTCAAAAATCATTTAAAAATATTATTTAGGAAATTGTTACAAAAATAGTAACGAATACTATTATCAAAAGTTGCAATATTTTTACAGAATATAAAACTGTCAATCAATTCATTATTTTACATAATATTTATATAGGATCACAAATATCCATTAAATGGTAATGGCTGTTCATAAAATGACAGTATTAATTTATTTATAGCATCGGCCCATTCTATTTAAATGTGTCAAAAATCACACGATCATAATTAGCATTAGACAACGGTAATGTCTCTTCATCATGAAAGGTTAATATTAATAACAAAATCAGGGTCAACAAGTACTAGGAAAAATATATAGAACACGAGAATCAACTGTGAATTAACTATGATGGCTCCATAAAATAACCCTTGGTTATAAATTCGTCGGAAGTGTGGCTTGTAACAATATTTTCAATTCCCAACATACTTATCAAAGTCATCCAACCTTCACAATGGTTGATGCTTCATTTAACAACAACATCAATCCTGCGACTTAATTGCACAATCAGAATGGCACATTTAACTATTTCCACACACAATAATTTCTTCCCAAATTATGCATAATAATCAAGCCTTTGCTTGTTATCCAAACTGGAAGATTTAGAAGCTAGTAAGCTCCCTCAAATGAGTTTACTGTAATTTTACCATCATATTAAACATTAATAATTCCACATCGTGTTTATTTCTAGTCAAACGTTCTCTCAAAAGACGTTACCCAAAAGATTTATATTTATATAAACTCTAGTAAAACCCTGTTGTATACATTCTATTTGTTTCCCGTATTATCACTTTCCGTGTCTTCTACATGATATGATTGCATAATGCAAGTGTAAAATGCTTCCAATGAATTACTCTGTTAGTAGAATGTGAGCGTGCGTTTAACCACTAACCTTCGGAAAAACAAGTATCCGATATAGTAAACTGTTCTAAATATCCACTTTATAAATTCACACTACATGATATGATTATTAGAAAATAAAAATCATAATTATTATTACCTCAGGAAAAATGAAAATAATAATTATTATTATTAAATTATCATTATTATTATTATTAATTCCACAACTGGATTAAACGTTCAATAAACTATTCAAGAAAGATCAAACTCGATTTCTTAAACATGGAAAAATATCCATTCCTCAACTTAAATTTATTTCTAAATTTACAGTTAAGACGGCCGATGACCGCCAATGAAAAAAATCGCAAAAATAAAGTTAAATGCTCGTGATGCTCGTCCATTGATTCAAATCATTGAATCTTCATGTCTGAGTGCAGAAATCATTCAGAACAAGGCTTTCCATGCCTCGCATAAACATTTGCAACAACAAATTATCAAAGAAATAAAATAGTGTTGATAAGACTGCAGAAAAATGAATATTCCAGCTAACTACCCATAAAAATAATGCAAATTATAGCTTACATTCTTGTAGATCGTGATGTCTAAGATAATATGGTTAAAACCAGACCATTCCAGTCTTTAGTCCCCATTTGGACACGTACTTAATTTCTTGTATCGGCCTCCATTGTATACCCACAATTTGTCTATCAAGACATAGCGGTAATCATATCCGTTGCCTGATAATCTTGATGGAAACTGTTCATGTTGGCTGCGTTGACAGCTTTAGTTAAACTCATGACAGGGGTAAGATCTAATTGATCCATGATGAAAAATACCAGATGTAACATGACCCAGCAGTGATGTATTCAGTACAGTTTAATACACTGACAATCATATTCAGCATCGGTAATAGTTCTGATGTTCAAGTCCCTGAACTGAACCGTGCAAGGAAGGTATTAGAAAAAGTACTGACATATAATCTTGGTTGCTCATTTAGTTACCAAGACAAAAGCTTGCTTCTAGCAATTGGATATAAAAATAATCCAATAATGATATTTGTGGACTGTGGAAAATTTATAAAATAAGTCTATCATACGTCCGTGAGCAGTTTTATATTTACCAATGTTTCTGCCACAAAATGTCTATCACATGAGTGACAACGGACGAAAAATCCTAAGTTCACTGAAATAATTTCCAACACTTTTTGAAGTTCCAGTAACCATGTACTGTTTCGTTGAAACGCACTAAGTCCTAGCACCATGTGCTATTTCTAAGTATAACGTCGAATATAGCAACCATGTGATTCACGAAGTAACATGCGGTGGACTAGCGACTGAGCGCTGTGATGAACTAATATAATGTGCCTTGATCGTCGCCCGTTTCATACTCTCCAGGCGGACTCCTGACGTCACTGCGAGATATGTCCTCAAACGTTAAACTTTTCATATCTCGGCTTCCGCTGGTTCGATTTTCTTCAAACATATCACATTCTTCTTCCCTTTTCCGTGCCAGTAATATGGTAATAGTCCCATGTTTCCAATCTATCGGGAAATATTTTATCAAAAATATAGCCTCAATTGTGACAACCTGCTACGTCACTTGCCGTTCTGTAGGCTGCATTAAGCTTCGCATTCCTTCTTAGAACATTCGGAGCGCGCTATTCAAATCCTCCGCTCGGAACTTAGCATATGGGCCTGTGCTCTCAAATCTGGGCAACTGGATTTGGGCGTATCCACCTCACACATAGCCAAAAATAAAAATTGAAAAAAAATTATTTTTCCTATATCACACTTCAAATTATCTGGTTCTTGAATAATACACTCCCAAATTCGATGAATTATAGGTTCCCACGATGCTACCAGTTCGTGTGTCTGCTATCTTATAGCTACCATTATTATTGCTTTCCTCAATACGGTAAGGTCCAGAAAATAAGCTAGCAAATTTTGAATAGACGCGATTTTGAACATCGGATGGTATTGGTCTCCTCACCAACACGAGTGTTCCCGCGCGCAGGGCTCTGCGAAAGCGTTTCCCTCTCATTCTGCGCTCTCTCTTCAATGCATGGCTTCTCAATCTGTCCAAGGCTAGCATCTCTCTCATTTGACGACTGGGTTCGATCTCTGGTGGAATAGAAATTATCCGATCGCATAGTCTCGTCGGTTTGATTCCATGGTCTGATAGAAGGAATTTGGGTTTGCCTGCTTCCGGAATTACACCATTCTTCCTATTTGCACAATATTTTGCATTTGCTTTTGGATAGGATGCAACATAGTGTATTTGCTGAAAACATCTATTGTTACTAGAATGTATCGGTTTCCTCTTCTAGATTTGGGGAGAGGGCCATAAATATCCGTGGCAAAGATCTCAAAAGGCTTAGATGGAATGATAGGCCTTGGACCTTCCTTCAATAGCTGAGAATTATGCTTGCTCCTCTGGCATGGATCGCATTCTCGAATAGTGTTTCTAAATGTGTGTCTCATCGCTCCCACGAAAATTTCTCTTGAATCACCTTGATTGTCTTGTCCACTCCTGCATGACCTGACATACGATGCGCCATCCAAATGATGGGGTCTTGCATCCGTGGAAGTACAACTATCCTTAGGTTGGTGTGATCTGGATCGATAAACTTGTAAATCAAACCATCCAGCATTAAAAAATCCCTCGAAATTCTCTCTGTCTCAGCAAATTCCTCATCTGCGGGATCCATGTCACCTTGAAGGAAACGATAGATCTTTCTAAGTCGTCTGTTTCTTCTCTGGGACAAGGGTAGAAGTCTTAATTTTCTTAAGGTTTCTTCATCTATAATGTCAAGTTGACTTGGAAAACCTTAGATGTAGATTCCACTGCTCGACTCATCAAATCTGCTCCAATATTCAACTTTCCTGGAGTATGTTCAATAGATAAGTTGATCTTTTGGATGAAAAGCAACCATCTAGTTATTCTTTCACTGGCAAAGTTAGTCCGAAGAATAAATTCTAGAGCATGGTGATCTGTCCTTACTATCACAGCATGACCCATCAAAAGCTTTTTCCATGTCTCTAAAGCAAATATAATAGCAAGTGCTTCCAGCTTGGTAGTGTAATAATTCCTCTCTGATGGGCGAAGTTTCCTGCTTATGAAAGCCAGGTAGTGTCTCCTGTGATCTTCATCTTCTTGAAGAAGAATAGCTCCAATCCCAACGGTGGATGCATCAGATTCGATTTTGAAGTTCTTGGTGAAGTCGGGGAATTCCAGTTTGATGCTGTTAACCAACGATCTGTTTCTTCTCTGGGACAAGGGTAGAAGTCTTAATTTTCTTAAGGTTTCTTCATCTTCAAATGTCAAGTTTATTTGGAAAACCTTAGATGTAGATTCCACTGCTTGACTCATCAAATCTGCTCGAATATTCAACTTTCCTGGAGTATGTTCAATAGATAAGTTGAAATGTTGGATGAAAAGCGACCATCTAGTTCTTTTTTCACTGGCAAAGTTAGTCCGAAGAATAAATTCTAGAGCATGGTGAGCTGTCCTTACTATCACTGCATGACCTATCAAAAGCTTTTTCCATGTCTCTAAAGGAAATATAATAGCAAGTGCTTCCAGATCGGCAGTGTAATAATTCCTCTCTGAAGGGCGAAATTTCCTGCTTATGAAAGCCAGGTAGTGTCTCCTGTGATCTTCATCTTCTTTAAGAATAGCTCCAATCCCTACGGTCGATGCATCAGATTCGATTATGAAGTTCCTGGTGAAGTCGGGGTTTTCCAGTTTGATGCTGTTAACCAACAATTTCTTTGCATCTTGGAATGACTGTTCACAAACTTCGTTCCATTTCCATTTATTACTTTTCTTTAATAATTCTTGCAGAGGTGCAACTGTCTCGGTAAAACTAGGACAATGCCCTGCAATGAATTGGCATGTGCCGAGAAAACGTCGGACATGTTTCACCCTAGTAGGTCTGGGAAAATTCGCTATAGCCTGAATTTTTTTTTCATTTGGATGGTAGCCCTCGCCATCCAAAATGTGTCCCAAGAATATAATTTCCTTTCGAGAGAATTGACATTTTCGAAGATTGAGTTTGAAATTTGTCTTCCTTAGATCTTCGAACAACATTCGGAGATGTAAGAGATGTTCTTCTCTAGTCTCGGATGCAATGAGAATATCGTCTATGTAGCGGGTCGCTATCTCCTTAACTTCTGGACTCAAATTCTGTTTCAGCGCTCTTATCAATACAGATCCGGATGTTTTAACTCCAAAAGGTATACGTCGAAACACATAGGTTTGTTGGTCAAACCTAAAACCTGTAAATTTCTTTGAGTCTTCACTAAGCCTAATGTGGTGGTAGGACGAAGTGAGATCAATATTTGAAAACCAAATCTTGCCTTGGAATTTTCTAAGTAATTCCCTAATAATGGGCGGTCTGTCATACTCTGGTAACAATCTTGCATTCAAATTCCGCACGTCTAGACATAACCATAGACTGCCATCTTGTTTAGATACAACGGCCAAAAGATTTACATAAGAGGTCGTAAATCTCTCAATGGCATTATTCTTCTCCACATCCTGGATAAGTATCTTCACCTTCTCTCTATGTTTCTCGGCTACAGGATATAATTTTGCATGGAAAGTTGCGTCATCCGTAACTCGAATTTGGTAATCGAAATCTTTAATTTCTCCAGGTCGAATATCAAATATGTCACTATATTCCTCTAGAATATTATCTAACTCTGGTAAACTCTTAGGTTTGTTAACTTCCTCTTCAGTGGATTCATGATGAATCAGAGACCATTGAGCATCCCCTCGGTGTCTTCCTCTTCATACCGCTCGAAGTTTATTTCTTCGGTATGCTTAAATCGAATCGTATCCGTGCTCACGTCAATGACAGCTTGATATTTCTGTATCAAATCTGCTCCCAGGATCATATCAAATGCAATATCCTTCATAACAACAAACACATGTCGAAAAGCATATCCTCCAATCGTAACACATAAATATAACTGAGTTTTTCATACTGATGTCTTGTTCGGAATTATCCCTTGAATTTTAACTCCGGACACAGGAATTTCTTCTAGATTCTCAGTGAGTTTCCAAAGAGCATACAATTTCTCACTCACAAGACATAGCATTGAACCTGTATCAATCAAAGTATCGACAGGCTTGCCGAATCCTTCGCGTGATATAATTCCCATTTCTTTTCGTTCATAATTATTCTGAATTAGTTCATCGTCCTCTGCCTGCCATTTCCTGATTCTGGAAGTGAAAGTTTTAATTATCCTATTTACTCTTGGATAATCGGTGTTTTTCATTAATCTTGTATTGCTGCAATCCTGATGTACCAGGTTCACGTTGTTTCAATTGCTCCATGAATTGCTTATTTTCTTGGTGTATCTCCCCCAAGTTTCTCCTTGTTTCCCGTTTAAATTCCTAGTTTGATTGTCGTGGATTTTAATTTCCTTGGTAGTAACCATTGTTTCTTTCAGAGTACCTTCTTTCCTGATATCTTCCTTGGGTTTCTCTGGGTGTTCTCCATCGACTTCCGAAATTATTCGTACCATCAGGCCTCGTGTATGATTTATTGTCATGGGACCTGTAATTATTTTGTTTCCAACTTCTTTTCTCTTGATCCTCCCTCGACGTTTTCTCTTCCCGATGATCTTGAGGTGTTTGAGAATATCTGTCAGCCATAACCGCATAAACAGTGTTTTCATTCTTACCACCCTTCTGATGGAAGAATTGTGCTTTCGTATGGTCGAGTTTCTGATGAACTTCGTCAAACTGTTCCATATTGTAGATGTCAGCAGCTATTAATATTCTCTGAACATCAGCAGGAAATTGTCTGATCAATGCAGTTATTAGCTCATTATCTGGCATAGGTGGATCTAAGTGTTGCAGTTTAGATAATTGTACTGCAAAATATATTGAACAACGAGTGGGTTGAGATGTGGAGTATCTTTTGGAATAGAGCTCTTCTCTCACCTGTTTTGAGATTCTGGTGACCAAAACTTTTTAACAGTCCCCTAGAGAACTCCTCATAATTGTTTAGAGTGGATCTAAATGCACTGAACCACGTAAGTGCGGGGCCATCTAAACATTTCCCAATTACCCTCATCTCTCTTTCTTTGGAAATTTTAGAATCCTTCAGGTAGTCTCTCACGTCCCTCAGGAATTCAACTGCTGTAACAATCCCCGTACCAAAGAATTTCGAAGGTTTGTCTTCAACATTCTTGTAGAAAGTTATAGGAGTAGATTGAACAAATGTCTTAACCACCTCTTGTTTATTGCAATTATCTACTTTGCTCGGTTCCCCTACATCTATATCCATATGAGTATTTATAGATTTGTTCTGAGGTTCAGCAACGTTTTCCGACTTCTGCTGATAATCCAGAAATATATTACTGAGTTTCCTGATCGTTTCTTTTAATTCAGCATTTTCCTCTCCTACTAATTTCTTTAATTCCTCAGCACTACTCTTACTAAGTGAACAATAAACCTGTTTCTTATCTTTGACCTGATTTCTTATGACTTCTATTTCTCGATGGTTTTCCTCAGTTTACTTTCTGATTTCTTCAGTGTCTTTTCTAATTTCTTCCGTTTCTTTGAAATTATTTTTCACATCGGTAGATAT
This sequence comes from Meconema thalassinum, assembly GCA_946902985.2. NCBI lineage: Eukaryota > Metazoa > Arthropoda > Insecta > Orthoptera > Tettigoniidae > Meconema > Meconema thalassinum. Next base: position 846,755,519 of record OX336389.2, read on the forward strand.
TTTGTTCATGATCTCTTCATGATTCTTCAATGAACTTGTCATATCCTCAATGTCTTTCTGGCTTGTCTGAATATCTTTGGTTATCACTTGGACATGTGACGTCAAAGTTTCTCTAATCTCTTTGTTCCCATCTTGAGTCTCCAGCTTAAGTGTATCTTTCACTTCACTGATTACAACTGTCTTCATCTCGGTTGTCAACTCCTTGACTACACCTTCTTTTATTTCTCCTACAACAAGTTCTTGCAATTGTTCGGCCAGACGTTGAATGACTTGAGTTGCCATATCACTATTTTCCTTATGGACACGAATTTGCAAATTAACCATATCTTCTCCTAATTTTCTAAGACATCGTTCGATTCTATCAGCTAATGATTGAGCTCTTTGGTCAGCATCATGAAATTTACTATCCATAGTACTCGTGTTAAGAGCTAAGGATGTTTCAAGTTCCTGAGTTTTCTCGACAAGTTTAGACATTTTACATTCTAAAGAATGGTTTAATGAATCTGAGTTTATTTTATTTTATTTTATTCTCTAGGGTAGCTCCTAAAGAATCTGAATTTTCTCTTATGTTAGCTTTTAAATTAATTGTATTTTCATTTAATTTAGCCTCTAAAGAATCTGAATTTTCTTTGAATTTATTTTCCATGGAAGTTAATTTAGTCTCCAAAGAATCAGTTAATCTAATCTCCAAAGAATCTGAATTTTCTTTTAACTTGTTTTCCAATGAATTTTCAAGATTTATTTTTAAAGAAGTGGCCAATCTATTTTCTAGGGAATCTGAGTTTTCCAGTAATTTTTCCCTTAAAGTGGCGGAATTTTCCTTTTGTTTAGTTTCCATCTTAATGGATTTCTCTATAATTTCTGCCATTTGCAGTTCTGAACTTTGGGAGTTCTCCTCCAAACGAGTTAAGATTTTCATTATCTCCTCCATAATTTTCACACAATATATTTGAGTTAGGGGTATAAATGTTGGCAGACACAAAGACTTAGAGCTAGAACATGAATTATAAGTAGCTACTTGGAATTCTCGAAATAAAATTAGATATGCCCTAATGTCGACGTGATGGAAAAATCTCTACTATCAATTAAATTTAAACAACAATCTCAAAAAAATACAAGTTCAAAATATCCTCCACCTGGATTCTAAGAAATTGTGTATTTCCAGACTATAGAAGGTATTCTACAAAATTTATTTGACACCCTAATGGATAAGCCCCTGTATAACAATCAAAACCACACTAACTATTAACCCAAACTAATTTTATGTTTCCCTCTAATTGGGCTTCCTATCAATTTATTCATCCATACCAGACATCTTCCAAATCCCAAAATATCTATTAAAAAGTCACAATTTGAATCGGCATACGATCGACCGAATTGCGCCCCACGTTCGAAGCCATTTCTCTCTTCTATCTTATTTTATGTGCCCGTTTAGACCGTTCCCAACGACCACATATGCATTTCACCAAAAATCAGTCAGAAAGAGAATCTAAACATCCCAGGGCGCCATATGGGTTAAAGTGACAACAATAACACAATAAAAAAAGATTGACTGATTTTCAGCTCGAAGCAACAATAAGGATAGAAGGAAACTCTAAAAATAGCACAATTCGTAAAATAATCTCATTTAATTACAATGTTAAAATTGATTTGAAATAAATGCCAGAATAGCATTATGAATGCATGACGAATCATACACCTATGTACACAAAATATACAGGGTTATCAACAAAGGAACACTTACTATTTGAACAAGAGCCAGAACGTCAGTCCGGTTGACTTTCTTCAAATTAAATTATTTACAGTCATAGGTCCTTCAGGGCAAATTAAATTGTCCATCCTGATTCTTAAATCATAAGCATTCACTGGTTGAAATTAAATGGTTTCACTCGATGTAGAAACATCACTTTGTTTTTGGTTTCAAATGTTGCAGAAAATAACTAACACTTCCTGTAATAAATATTCAAAAATTGGTTCATTTCTAAAGTCAAAACAATGGGTATGACACAACATTAACTTATATGGACATCTGAGCATGGATTCGAAGAACTTCAATATTAAACAGAAAATGTATTATACCATCTGTTCTAGATCCAAAATAATTATTCTCAGTGCATGACTCGACTATCAATTTATGGTAGAACATTATTATTAACAAAACATCAATTTTTTATATTAATTTAACCATTCAATCATTCAAAAATCATTTAAAAATATTATTTAGGAAATTGTTACAAAAATAGTAACGAATACTATTATCAAAAGTTGCAATATTTTTACAGAATATAAAACTGTCAATCAATTCATTATTTTACATAATATTTATATAGGATCACAAATATCCTTTAAATGGTAATGGCTGTTCATAAAATGACAGTATTAATTTATTTATAGCATCGGCCCATTCTATTTAAATGTGTCAAAAATCACACGATCATAATTAGCATTAGACAACGGTAATGTCTCTTCATCATGAAAGGTTAATATTAATAACAAAATCAGGGTCAACAAGTACTAGGAAAAATATATAGAACACGAGAATCAACTGTGAATTAACTATGATGGCTCCATAAAATAACCCTGGGTTATAAATTCGTCGAAAGTGTGGCCTTTAACAATATTTTCAATTCCCAACATATTTATCAAAGTCATCCAACTTTCACAATGGTTGATGCTTCATTTAACAACAACATCATTCCTGCGACTTAATTGCACTATCAGAAGGGCACATTCAACTATCTTCATACACAATCATTTCTTCCCAAATTATACATAATAATCAAGCCTTTGCTTGTTATTCAAACTGGAACATTTAGAAACTAGTAAGCTCCTTCAAATGAGTTTACTGTAATTTTACCGTCATATTAAACATTAATAATTTCACATCGTTGTTATTTCTGGTCAAACGTTATCCCAAAAGACGTTACCCAAAAGTTTTATATTTATATAAACTCTACTAAACCCTGTTTTATACATTCTATTTATTTCCCGTATCATCACTTTCTGTGTCTTCTACATGATTTGATTGCATAATGCAAGTGTAAAATGCTTCCAATGAATTACTCTCTTAGTAGAATGTGGGCGTGCGTTTAACCACTAACCTTCGGAGAAACAAGTATCCAATATAGTAAACTGTTTTAAATATCCACTTTATAAATTCACACTACATGATATGATTATTAGAAAATATAAATCATAATTATTATTATCTCAGAAAAATTGAAAATTGTTATTATTATTGTTATTATTTAATCATCATTATTATTATTATTATTATTAATTCCACAACTGGATTTAACGTTCAATTAACTATTCGAGAAAGATCAAACTCGAATTCTTAAACATGGAAAAATATCCATTCATCAACTTAAATTTATTTTTAAATTTACAGTTACGACGGCTGATGACCGCGATTTTAAAAATCACAAATATCAAATAAAATGCTCCTGATGCTCGTCCATTGATTCAAATCATTGAATCTTCATGTCTGAATGTAGAAAATATTCAGAACAAGGCTTCCCATGTCTCGCATAAACATTTGCAACAACAAATTATCAGAGAAAAAAATAGTGTGTTGATAAGACTGTAGAAAAATGAGAATTCCAGCTAACTACGCATAAAAATAATGCAAATTGTAGCTTACATTCTTGTAGATCTTGATTTCGAAGATAATCTGGTTAAAACCAGACCATTCCATTCTTTAGTCCCCATTTGGACACGTACTTAATTTCTTGCATCGCCCTCCATTGTATACCCGCAATTTGTCTACCAAGATATAGCGGTAATCATATTCGTTGCCTGATTATCTTGATGAAAACTGTTCATATTGGCTGCGTTAATAGCTGTAGTTAAATTCTTGACAGGGGTAAGATCTAATTGATCCATGATGAAAAATACCAAATGTAACAAGACCCAACAGTGATGCATTCAGTACAGTTTAATACACTGACAATCTTATTCAGCATCGGTAACAGTTCTGATGTTCAAGTCCCTGAACTGAACCGTGCAAGGAAGGTATTTGAAAAAGTACTGACATATAATCTTGGTTGGTCATTTAGTTACCAAGACAAAAGCTTGCTTCTGGCAATTGGATATAAAAATAATCCAATAATGATATTTGTGGACTGTGGAAAATGTATAGACTAAGTCAATCATATGTCCGTGAGCAGTTTTATATTTACCAATGTTTCTGCCAAAAAATGACTATAACATGAGTGATAATTGACGAAAAATCCTAAGTTCACTGAAATAATTTCCAACTCTTTTAGAAGTTCCAGTATCCATGTACTGTTTCGTTGAAACGCACTAAGTCCTAGCAACCATGTGCTATTTCTAAGTATAACGTCGAATATAGCAACCATGTGATTCACGAAGTAACATGCGATGAACTAGCGACTGAGCGCTGTGAGGAACTAACATAATGTGCCTTGGTCGTCGCCCGTTTTATACTCTCCAGGCGGACTCCTGACGTTAGTGCGAGATACGCCCTCAAACGTTAAACGTTAACGTTAAATGATAATAAGGCCGGTTAAATTAAATACACAAATATAATGGACCGCATCGGGTGTCCATGAAAGGCTCCAGCAGTGATAAGCCCCGTATCAATCCCCCATAATATTTTTGGCGCCCAGGATTTGGGGGGATAGTTTTCCTTGGAAAATTCACGGTTTTCATTTTTGAAAAACAATGGATTTTTGGAAATTCTGAATGTTAAGTAGGAAATCACTTCCATGGGATGTTTGTGTTTATAGCATTGTGGTATCATACGGGTACGGCATGGTTTAACACGTAGTGAACAAATAAATAAAATTGGGAAACAAAAATTAATCAGAAATGTTATCTCTGCTATACATGAACCAATGGTGAGGCTTAAGTATCCCACTAAATTCTCAGAGTATATTGTTAGTACAATGGGTACGATGGAGGGTATCAGGGTGTGCCTGAATGAGCACTTTGATACGACTAAAGAGGAGATGGAGAAAATCAATAAGAAACGTATTGACGCTATCAAGGCCGATAGTAGCAACCAAATTGAAGCGATGAAAGATGAACTAAATGCCGACAGTAAAGACAGTAATAATGAACTGAAGGCTGATGTGGAGAGAACTATTAATTGTAAGTTTGAAATCATGGACAGTACGTTTAATATTAAACTAAAAGGGTTTCAAACCGAAATAATTGCAGATAGCAAAGAAGATATTCTGGCTGCACAAGACGGAGCAGAAAATGATGCTCTTAAGATGTAGAATAGCATAGATGAGGTGAAGGAAAAAGCAGAAGCATCCCAAGCAGGGATAAGAAAGGAATTTGATGCTATTAAGATAAATAATATTAAAAACTTTGAAAACCATTCTAAGGATATAGACAATAAGTTGGGTATAATGAACTATCATTTTGATGCCAAATTGGGATCATTTCATGTAAAGTTGATGATTGATAACAACCATGCAGGTTAAATTTAATGCCATGGAACAAAAATTGGAAGGAAACATAGACACTAAATTTGAGGTAATTGGTAACAAATTGAGTGCTATGCAAATAGAGTGCAAGGCTAATGTGGATTCATGCAAAGAAGCTCTTGGGAGCAAAATCCAAGACATGCAGGGCAAATTAGACGCAAAAATAGAGTCAAATATGAGCGTATGTCAGGAATCCCTCGAAGAGATTAAGAAAAGTTTTGAGAAGTTAGAAACTACATTCTTTAACGTCGAGGATAATGTAGGAAAACTTGAATTAGATTTCGATGAAGGAAAGTAGACATCCAGGATATGAAACGCCAGTATGAGGTTGATGAGGAAAAGAGGGAAAAACAGTTTAACGTGTTCTCGAACATGTCGGTGAGATATTAGGGTAATATGACACGAGTTTGGCAGAAAAATTATTTGCCTAAGGAAAGAGATTAGATAATGAGAGTAAACAGCGAAAGATTGATAGTGAGGAACAATCGAAAGAGATCGGAGAAATTAAGTCAGGTATTGAGGATGTACAAGAAAAGATGACAAACTTAAAAGTCCAAGTGGGGAAGACGAACTTATAAATTGATCAAGTCCGAAGTGACCTGGTAGTGTTAGGTAAACATCAAGAAGAGACTCAAGGAGAGCTCAAAATCATCAGGAAAGATATATTTGAGGGTCAAGAAGAAATTAACATGAAAGTAAATATGATTCGAGAAGAATTGGATGCAAGGGACGAGATCAAGCAAGAGATTGTGGAGAAACAAGTTTTGATAATTAAGTAGGAGATGGATGACAAATTCTCACAAATCCAAGAGAACCTCAAGGAAGAAACATTCCACATTAAACAAGAAACCGAAGCAAGTAGAATTAAACAGGAAAGGTTTGAAAGTGAATTCTGTTCACGATTAGAAAGGACGGAACAGAAAAATAGTCAGATGGAAATTCAAATCATGTCGCAGGAAGAGAGTGTACTTCGGGATCGAAAATTGAATTTTGGGAGTCAGGAAGACCTCAAGAAACCGTATGGGTGAATTCAGAGACCCAATGCACAGACAAAGATAGGGAATTAAGAGGGGAGAGCGCTTATAAAATTCCAGGAATACCAATGGCAATGTCAACCCCATATGCAAACCAAACCGCTGGACAAGTAATAAACATCATTAAGTCGACTGAGGATCGTCCGGTGAAGTTTACAGGAAACAATATGTCAATAACCCGTAAATATTGGCTGAAAGTGGTAGCAGAATACATGAATGAGATGAAAATACCACCTGATAGAAGGCTGAGAGCGATAGAAAAATTATTATCTGGAGATTGTTTGACATGGTATCGGAGCTTCCGATATACACTCGACACAATCGAGGGTTTCAGGGAAGTCTTTTTAAAACGTTATTGGGCAGCCGACGAACAGGAAAATTTACGTATGGATTTGTACTCAAGGAAATATAGTACAAATGCTCCCACTAAATACTCAGAATTTTTTACTGCGCAGCTATGTAAGTTTCGAGAACTAGATATAGCTCCAGCAGAAACTGATTTATGTACTGCTATCGCCAGACAACTTCCATATGAGATTCAGAGTTTGTTAATCTCATCCAAAACAAAGAATGCAGTGGAAGTGGAGGGTGTGTTGCGTCAATTGGACATGATCACAGCACATATAACTCCAAGGCAGAATAGAAATGTGGAACAAGTACACATGGCTAGTAGACAAGATGATAGGGACAAAGTCCCTATAGTGAATAAATCCAATAGCACCGACACGTGTGGACTTGGACGTGAATATGGTCACAATGAGCCGAGGGGAATACAACCCTATAATAGAGGAGGATACAGAGGAAGCTATCCTAAGAATACAGGTCCGAAGATAGGGGCCAGGAACATCAGGATGAAATTGAAGAATGACATCAGGAATCTCGACGTTATATGGACGAGAAGACGGAAGAACCTGATGATCAATAGGTTCGTTGGAGTGAAGCCATAGAGAATTGCAAATCACCCCATAGACATGATGGAGCATTGAGCTTAGAGTTGCAAGCTCAGTTGAGGAATGAGGGGAAAAAGGACCCTCAGGATTTTAAATAAAACTTCAAAGACATAACAGGTGCTGGGAGGATGTTCAGATAGTTAACTGGATAGCAAGACTATATGAATTAATTACGTAGGATGCCGAAGGAATTCAACCAGTAAGAAGTGAATTGCCTATAATTGTGATCAAGATAGAAGGGTTGTTAGTTAGAGCTCTCGTAGATACAGGGTCAACTGTGAGTTTGATTACACAGATTTTAGTTAATGAGTTGGAAACCAGAGGACGACTATTGAAGATTCCCACATCAAGTGTGAAGATTAAAAATTATTCCAGAGAAAACACTCACATGCAAATTTCAGGTGTGTATTGATATGCTAAAGGCAACACCGAAATGTCACAATGCTTTTTGCTGGTGAGTCGATTACAATACAATATTATATTGGGCATCGATTTCATCCGTGAGAACAAGGTGGTTATTGACCTTGCGCAACATTGCATTACAGTTCAGAAATATGATGTGGATGGACAGAATGTATAATTACAGGTGCATGAATTAAAACAGGTGAACAGGTGTGGCATATAGGAGATGTAACCGAGGAAGGTTACAAAGCCACAGAAGAGTCATTGGAGATTTTAAATGTGGAAATTGAGGAAAGCCTGGAACCGGAATTCGGCGTCAACCTATTGGAGAAGATTGCAGAGGCCAAGGTCGCGAACGAAGACAAAGAATTGTTGAAGAAATTGCTATTAAAGTATAAAGATGTATTTGACTGCAAGCCCGGAAAAATACAAAACTTCAAGTACGCATTTCAAGTTAATGGTTGGGCCCCATTTCAACAGGAACCGTACCTGGTTGCCGAAAAGCACAAAGCTCAAACAAGGAAAAGGCTGCAGGAGATGATGAATGCAGGTGTAATAGAAAAATGATTACACCTTATGTAAGTCCATTAGTGATCGTGAGCAAACCGGATGGTTCGGTAAGGGTGTGCTTAGATGCAAGAAATTTAAATGCTAAGGTCATACCTGAAAATGATTCAGCACCGCCCATTAAAGAGATATTAAAAAATTTAAAGGGAAGACCATTTTTACGAATATTGACATGACTTCGTCATATCATCATTTAGAACTAGAAGAGAAAACCAGTCTTCTAACTGGATTTCAGATCGACCAACAAACGTATTGCTTCAGAAGGTGTCCGTTTGGACTGAAGACAGCAGTATCAGCACTAATAAGGTCGTTGGATCTAAAACTGTTGGAGGAAGTAAAGGAGTGTACTATTCGTTATGTGAAGGAACATCTTGAAAATTTAAAGAAGTTACTTGAAGATTTAAGGAAAGCCAACTTCAAGATCAACTTAAAGAAGTCAAATTTTTGTCAAAGGCAAGTCACGTTTTTGGGACACGTGATTGACCAAAATGTTGTGAAACCAAATCCATGTAAGCTAGAGTCGATACGGAATTTTCCGAGACCATTGAAGGTGAAAAATATCCGACAATTTTAGGATTAATAGGATTTTTCTCTGGACATTGCCCGTCTTATACCAGTACAGTTGCACCGTTGCAAGACCTTTTGAAGAAGGGTGGCAGATGGAAATGGACGTATGAAGCAGAAAAAGCATTTATTGAAGCCAAGGAAATGCTATTAAACTACATGAAGTTAGGATACCTTGATTTTATTCAGACGTTTGTGATACAAACAGATGCATCCCAAGTTGGAATTGGATCAATGTTATATCAGGAGGACCCAGAAAAACCTGAGTAGAAAAATTACCTAGCCTTTTCAAGTAGACGACTCAGGCCGCATGAGAAAAACTACACAATCAGAGAGATGGAGTTATTAGCGATACTGCTCTGGAGTATTGGCGGAAAATTGTGTACGGATATCCAGTAACGTTAAGGACAGATCACAAGGCTTTAACCCTTTTAATGAAAACCGACTTATCGAGTCAAAGGTTAATGCAATTGGCCTTATACATTCAGCAATTTGATGTAAATATAGAGTATTGTCGAGGAAAGGAAAATATAGTTCCAGACTACTTAAGTAGACAGCCAGAGTCCATAGAAGAGGAAGTAATGGCTATAAAATTAGAGAACAGGGATCAACGTACTCTGGATGAATTAAGAAATCTAGGACAACGACAACGCGAAGACCCATGGATGAACATGCTCATCACATATTTTGAAGGAACATTAACAAGAGGAACACCAGCGTATATTGAGGCTGAGGAGATAGCTCAGGAGTACAATCTTTATAATGGTTTATTTCATAAGTTTGCGGACTGTGATCATACTCGGTTGAGGATCGTTGTACCAGCAATTTTGCAAAGGAAAACGGTACGGTTAGCCAATATATCATTTGGACACATGGGAGTCGACTAAACAGTCTCGATGCTCAAGGAAGTTTTTGTGTGGCCGAGACTGAGAGAAACTGTAAGGGATACGTTGAAGACATGTGATACATGTCAAAGGATCAAACCAAGTGCGTATTTGATGAGACAGAAAGGCCAGGACAAATTGTCTCTATTGACAATTTCGACCCATTGCCAAAGGCCAGAAGGGGAAATAGACACATAATGGTGGCTATGGATGTCTTCACAAAACTGGCTGTTCTCTCTACCATACAGAAGACTAGTAGGAAACAAGTATTAAAGCGACTGAAAGGAAAAGTGATACATATTCTGGGGAAGCCAGAGAATTTGTTGTCGGATCACGGAAGTTGCTTCACAAGTGTAGAATTCCGAGCAGAATTAGCTAATTTAGGGATACGACAAATATTATCAATTATTCGCCGTCCTGAGGCATATCCCGTGGAAAGAGTTATGAGAGAAACGGCAAAATATTGTAGGATGTACTGTGCCGAAGGAAATTGGATATGGATAGATATTCTCGAAATTATTGAATTTTGTATCAATAATACGGTATATGAAGCTACTTGTGAGGTACCCATAAGCTTACTTCAGCTTACCAACAGCCTGAAAGACCATGGAGTCAAATAATATCGGTACCAGTCGATGCCCTACGTGGAAGAGAAGTCCGTATAAGGAGGGCATTCGAACATTTGCAAGCACAGGCAGATAGGAGGCAGAGACGAAACAGGCATAAGAGATATCGACCCTTCATTGTGGGAGAAATGGTGCTAGTGAAAAAAACAGCCATTTCAGATCCAGAGAACCTAGTGTACAAAAAAATCAGAAAATGTACCACGGCCCGTATAGAATTATCAGGGATCTAAGAAATAATGCCTATAGGATACGGCATTGTGAGAATAATCACGAGCTCACGATGAATTCGGCAAATTTGAAAGTATATGACCCTCCAGAAAACTTCGATGAAGTGAATGCGGTTATGGAAGTAGAAGAAATTATGGAAGTAGAAGAAATGAAGGAAGAGAAGAAATGAAATCTAACCACCTTAATTATTATTATTATTATTATTATTATTATTTATTAAATAGTTACAAATACACACATTTTACAAAATTCATAATATCTGTACACATTTTATGAATTTCCTTACACTTCCTACTCATTGTTTAACCTGCAAATTTACAATTATTAAATTATATTGTTACAATATGATAAAGACAGGTCGAAATAGGATATCAAATTCATACAGAGCAGGAAGATATATCACATATGCCACTAAAAGGTGCAACCTTGTGTGTGGCATGCATATCGTTGATTACTATTTCTAAAAATTGCCTAATGGCTTAGCCGAATAACACGTTCTATGTAAATGATGTATACACAAAAAAAATAATGAATAAGAAGGAAAATTGAATTTGTGTTTTATAAACTTGTAAGCTCAACTAATTATATTTTCAATTTTAATTTTGTTTTCTCTGAGAAAATGTTTTATTTGCATCTTCAGGTTTGCATGATTTCCTTTAAATTCTTTTCATTTAATTGGGAGAATGTTATATAATTTTGGTGAGAAATACAGAAAGTTACGTTTGGCTATACCTAACTTAGGTTGATATAAAATAGAGTGATTCTCTGTAATACTTCTGGTTTCATACCCGTGGCTAACAACTTGAATTCTATTTCTATCTTTAAAATGTATTTATATATTTCAAAAGCATACAATTGTTTAATGTTGAAGACCCTTGTCTCAGCATACAGTCTCATAGTCGGATATAATCTATCTTTCTTCAACATTATTCGTAATATGAGATTTTGCACTATCTGAACAATTTTTAGTACATTTTCATAGGCGCCTCCCCAGGCAAGAATACCATATGTAAGAACTGACTGGACTAGAGCATGGTAGATGTCTCTTATTAATTGGTAATTGACAATATGTTTTAAATTGTGAAATATATCGATTGTTCTTATTTTACTTGTAAGGTGTTTGCATTGCCTTTTCCATTTCATGTCACTATCTATAAATAATCCCAGATATTTAACTGTATCCACTTTAGCTATTTTAGGACAGTCACAGTTCTGATTACAGTTCAAAGTGTGTATTTTTAGTTCATTAAAATCATCTTCAATTGCCTTTAAACTGAATCTTACGAACTTTGATTTATTTATATTTAAAAATAGTTCGTTACCATCTAACCATACCTTTAACATTTTCAATGCCGCAGTTGCAATTTGTTTTACATTTCCCCATGTTCTGCCTTCAACACAAACTACCGTATCATCTGCGTATGATATGACATTAACATTTTCAATTCTATGTATAGATGATTCAATATCGTTGATAAAAATAAAAAATAATAATGGACCCAGCACTGTGCCTTGTGGTATTCCTCTTTTCACTCTTAAATGTAGACTTGTAGTTCCATTTATTCTGACGTTTTGAATCCTTTCAGTCAAATAGCTTTCTATCAATTTCAGTGCTATGCCTCTGATGCCATATCTTTCCATCTTCTGAAGGAGAATATGGTGAGGTGTGGTGTCAACATGACGAGGATCGTGAAAAGGGATGGCAACAACTCGAGTGAGAGTGTGAATTAAAAGAGCCCTGTTATCTAATGAATGAATTGATTGGGCAGATTGAAAGAGAAATTTGTAACCTAAGAGAAGAAAATGATGAAATAAGGAAACGGGTAGGGATGGAACACACCCGTGGCGAATAAACAATTCCAAGAGAGAAATGAATAAAGAGAAATGAGGACGAGAAGCGGTTAGGAACAGGACGTTCCCATTTTATAGAAACACCGGATAGGACACAAAAAGGACTAGGAACCTAGAGTGAGTCCAGATTAAAGTGAATAATTGGAACGAGATGGTGAAGCCTAGAGAAACGAACTGAAGAAGAGCGTGAGAAAGAAAAACGGATTCCATACTGGAACAAATGGGATTTTTCTAAGAGAAAAGAGTTAAGAAAAATTCCTCAGTGATTCGAAAATTTATTTAACCAAGGAAGGGAGATTTGTACACTTATGAGGCAGGTACAGGAATCGAACCCGTGATAATTTAGTCGAGAAAGGTATGATATCCATAGAAGCTTAGTACAGACTCGATCTGGAAGTTTAAGAAGGCTGCAGATGACGACATGGTGAGACATCGCTGTTATCACATTTATGATGCAGCTGGCTCGAGAGTAACAGAATGACTCAACGTGTCTACGTGGGCCACGCCAGCAGCCTCATGACTCAACGTCATGCAATCAGACGGCGAAATTTTTCTGATATCAAATACGAACAGGCAAGAAGGGGAATCCTCATAATGTGATGACCTCAGGGAAATTCTCGCGACAGTAGCAGTGGGCGGAGTCAGAATGGTGGAGTAATTACCCCATTTTCGAGAAAGAAGCAAAATTATAAACTTCTAGGCCCGCCAATATGGATAATAAAGGGAATTAGAATTTTTAGAGGAATGAAACTTTATAATAATCATACAGAATAAGAGTGCTTAGGTAGGCATGCCGTAGTCTGGGCTGTGCGGAATGATATCGCGGATATATTCGAGTAATGAGTCCCAACCCACACAAAGCTAGAACACTTGGAAATTATTATAAATGAAAGGTACGATTGATTTTCGAAGTTTAAGATAATTTTGGAACTTAGAGACCATAAGGAGTCTAGAGATATTTTTAAGCTCATACGATGCTTAGTTTGGAAATTAGATTCAAGAAGAAGGGCATGCACTAATTTCAACCGGATTTAAATAAATAGCCTGCCAGTCCAGCAATCACACAGTTATCCACGAACTGGCGTAGAGGTTACGCTGGATCACAGACAGTCATCGAAGGACCAGATAGTGGTCGCTCCGCGTCAAGAAGTAACCAAGTTTATGGAACCTAGCGGGTTGCCATACTTTGACAACGGAAATATTAAGTCGACAAGAACTTAAGTGAAAGTTATACTGTGCGATAGAGACTAAATTCAGTAAACATCTGGAAAAGTGTTATAATATTCGCCAGTACTAGAAGAAGTCGTAAACACCGAGTGTGTTAAACAATTATCAAAGTACGTGTAAGACCAAAATTGGGTCATAACGCCGTGTAACGATTCTGGACCTACCTATGCCTGGGAAGTCAGAACATAATAGTGACGAAAATTCGGAAGTATAGTAGGAATCGAAAGTAGTAATAATCATTGAAGTAAGAGAAAAACTTGAATCGTCAAGGGAAGGAATACTCAAACAGTATTCTAGTGGAACAGTTCGGAACGCGAATTCGAGCGGAGAAATATTTGTAGAGGAGCGTTAGTTCGATTTTAGACAGCGACTCTGGAAATAGTGTCTAAAAGAGATACTCGGCAAAGGATAGACTTATCACCGCAGATAGACCGTATAGTGCCAGTGTTTTAACATTAGGGCCGATAGATCACGAGCAGATTCACTGATATAAACTATTCGATGGTGACCAGTGGAGTGACGGGTAGGAATACAGATACTCTCAAGTCGATTCAAGGGGATGTTAGGACCAGGACAGAAGTCACGAGTACCTACAATCTTGGAGAAGGCTTAAGAAGTTTTAGACGGGTGAAATAGAAAGAATCACGAGTGTTAAACAAGCAGTTAATTATGCTTGAGTGTAATAATTTGTTTTGTGTGTAGAAATTATTATTTTTGTAAGTGTTATTTAGTGTCAAAGTGTATTTAATCATGTCAGTAATAACTGTAAGCAAGATGAGTAAGGTTTACGAAAAAGGGTTATTTGTTGAAAGTGCTACTGTAATCAAAATGGTGAACTAAGCCCAGTATGTGGGTGAAACAGTCATCATCCATTGGGGTCCGAGGAACAGCAGGATCAAAATGTGAGTACAGCTTACCAATATATATTATGTTTTGGGGGAAGTTCATGTATCCATAAAATGGTAGAAATATCACACGGGTATGAGACAGAAATTGAATAATTGAAATAAATGAGAATTGATAAGAATGGATCTGATCGTCAGTTAATAAATAAGTGAATAAAGAAATAAATTGTAATGTTCAAAGTGAACCATGTTAAGAGTAATGATCTCTTCAAATAATGAATGAAATTTATTGCAGCCAAATAGCCATTGTTACATTCCTAAATATGCATTACATTCATAATTATGCAATAATACCAAAATAATTTTAATGTCAAGATATTGTCATTAAGTTTCTTTGCTGTATTCTGTCACTGTTTTAGTTCTCTTCTTGCACGTTTCTATGTGATAACGTTCACAGCTCTCACCACATAGTGTACACTTGCAGTCTTCTTTTACTTCATGGTAGCGTGCCGTGGCACAGAGTTTGTGATGGAACCCATGTACGGCCATTCTTGTTAGCACATGTCGTAGCTCCTGGTTTGGTTCCGTCCATTTCCTCTCCATCATGGCGTCAGTTGTGTAGAATTCCGGCCATATTTCTTCGCACTTCTTTCTTCTTTCCTTCAGAATCTCCGTGCTTTGTCGTGTGGATGGTAATAAATGCCTATGCCTTATGTCCTCGATGTGATATGTTTCCTTTGTAAGTACGTATACCAATCTTGATTGTGTGTTCATCGGGAGACATAGAGCTCTCTTCAAATAATGAAACAATGAGTTTTCGAACCGTAGGGTTCATGTCAAATTGCATTGAGAAAGTACTAATGATAGTGAAATAGTAATTTATGGCAAGTTAAATTTAGCCATGGGAAGTAAAGGACCGCTTTAAAAATAAGAAGTTACAAAAAGCTTTACAGAATATATGAAATATACACGCTAATTGAGCGAATGTAAAATGCTGTCTATAGATTGCTATAGCTGATTTCAAGGATGTGATTGATAATGGGTGGAGCTGTAGTGAGGCTGACGATGATGATTCTATGTAAGTTGTGTAGAAGGGAGCTATTATTGTTGTTAGAGAACATGGTTTCAATTCCCGCTCTAAAAGTATTGTATTTAGACGGACAGAGATCTGCTGGAATACCACTCTGTTAGCGCATGAAGTTGGAGAAGAGAGGATCGAGTCTCCGCTCCAAGGAAATATTGTCATATCTTCCTAAAATGGGAAAAGCCCTAGGAATTGAACATATTTGGACACAAAGGTGTCAAAGTGATGTTGTGAGCCCCTGCAAAAGAATGGTCGCACTTCAGCTCACACAGTATATCCTATGAAATAATTACCGGCCGATGTGATTGCCGCTTAAATGAGCACTCAAGGGTAGGTCGCTGGCCCGTAATTTCTTTGGAGCTGGCCAGACATGTTATGACATCATCAGTGTGTTATTGCACTTGTAAGTAATTTTAGAAGGAGGGACGGTAGGTATCCCCGTGACCCAATTAATTAATTATAGACTGTAATTACGATCAGATGGCATTAATAATTGATTTGTTGCATTACTATTGTTGTAAATTCTCATTGTGTGACTGGTTTAAAGATGGATGTTCTTGAGTCAATGCAAATCTTACGCAATTCAGGGAGTCGTGTTTAATTGAATTTTTCAGTACTTTGTAGACTCAAGGGTTGCACAAACTTTCCCAACTTAAATCAGTACAGTGACAGAGAGAGAGGATAAAATCTCGATTCATGTGGACTGAATTGAAATAGTATTTATTATTATAATTATAAATTAATGTAGATCATACATTAAATGATAACCCAAAGCAAAAGAAGAAATCATGTTTTACAATAATGGACAATGTTATAATGAAACTAATGAAGCCATAGTGAGCTCATAAGAACAAACTTTAAGAAGTTACCTTATGGAAGTGAAACAAAAAGGGTCAGATAAGGGAACCCAAGTAGTGATGATCTTGTTAATGATAATATTGATTCCTTGTTCATTGGAAACAAGTGTGAAGTAGTGTAATGTATTTTGAGGTTTATGTTGTATTTGGATTTTTGTAGCGCCAAAGATTCGTTACTATTAAATATGTTTTAATTTGTGATTTTTGAGTTTATTTGAAGTGTTGACCTGTTGATTATGATCCTAAATATATGTGTCATATTATGGGGATGGAAGTACCACTCTCGAGACCACTAACCTAACCAAAGTGTGACCATGTATTGATTCTACAGATGGGTACAATATTGACCAAAGCTGAAAAATCAAAATTAATAAATATGAAACCAAAAGTACCGTCCTTGAGGGGACTGCCAAATATACACAAAAAGACGTTCCCAATTAGACCAATAGTTAATTGCAGGAACGTGCCAAATTACAAAATCAGTAAAGAGTTACTAAAGATTTTAAAATACCAACTTTCTAATGACAAAAATAATTCTATAAAGAACACAACGGAACTAGAAACTGAAATAAACATGTTACAAATTAAACCTAGCTCGCGGCTTGTATCCTTCGATATAACTAACATGTACACCAACATTCCAATTAATGAAGCAATCAATATTATAGAAAACAATTTTAAGTTCAACAACTCGGCAAAAGAAGCCGAAGAGGTCGTGAAATTACTGAGGGCCGTACTCAGACAAAACGTGTTTCAATTTGATAATAAAATATATACACAAACAGAGGGCCTAGCCATGGGGTCACCACTAAGTGGGCTAAACGCCGACATCTTCGTTAACACACTGGAAAATGTGTTCCTAGGAACGATTTCGACAAAGGGAATAGTACAGTGGAGAAGATACGTGGATGATGCAATTTGCATCTACGACACTGAATTAACAAGCGAAGAAACAATCCTCCAAACCATTAATAGCCTACACCACTTAACCAAATTCTCTAAGGAATCCGAAACCGATTGGAAAATAAATTACCTCGACATAACTATCGGACGTAGAGCTAATGGGCTTTCATATTCCATCTTCCGCAAACCTACACAAACTTCGCAACCAATTGACAATCAGTCCAATCACCCCAATATTCATAAATTAGCCGGCGTCATTTCAATGGTGCACAGGGCTTTAAACATACCCATGTCAAAATACAATTACGGTATAATAAGGAAATAAGAATAATCAAGCAAAAAGCAAAGGAATTCCGTCCAGCAAAGTTGATCAAATTGTAGCCAGATATAGAAATAAAAAGATACAAAAACCGGACAATAATGAGAAAAAATTAGCGCGTTTCCATTATGTGAACGCGAACACATATAATATACCAATCTGTTCAAAAAACAAGACATAGAAATAGCATTTACAACGAATAACAAATTCGGAAAGCATCTGCACAATAGTAATTTAAATAAACAAGACCCTTATTTAGAGTCAGGGGTATATTCCATTACGTGCCAAGACACAGGTGTCAAGAAAAATACATCGGGCAGAATCGGGGAAGAATGGATACACGTTACATTGTACACAGAAATGCGATAAAATACCGGACATACTCGGCCGTATGCAAACACATGTGCGACGCGGGACACAGTTTCACTAACATTGAAACCGACTTAAAAATACTTCATCACAAACCGAAAGGGAGAGTTCTTGACATAAAGGAAGCACTCGAGATACACTTAGCTAAAATAAACAACCCAAATAATTTAAAGTTTAAACGAACACACATTCATGGAGAGTTCTTTCCTCTTCACTCTACTAGAAAACACACTCCGTCGGAAACAAGACACGGCATAACGATGTAGCCAAGCTAGATAAGAGATAATTAAGGGAAACATAATAATGGATCAGGATGTACGATGTATCGTTTTCTTTAATAAACCGAGCCTGGTATTCACTGCTGTTTGATGGGTGCCAGGACATTCTCATTAGACCGTTAACGCTTGAGGAGGGCTTATATAGCTTATGCGTGGCGAGAATGAAACCAGGTCCTTAATAGTTGAATATTATCCCGAATACAGTAACCTACACCACATTAGGGAGACTAGACTTGACCACACACAGTCACATTTGTACGACGAACGCAGCAACTTAGGAATGTGAGAGGGGAAATGCCCAGGTATATAAGATACCCTGGCACACAGGAAGCTCCCCCAGTCGAGAGTAGATAGTGACAAAAATAACTGCTCTCACCAGGGCAGCGCAAGGCTCAATCAGATAAGTTGCCTGCACAATTCAACCTGAATTGACCATTCAACTACAGTCACATATTCACTCTAAACAGTCAAGTTTGGAGGTCAATCACCACTTCCAATATTTTAACAAACCATCACATAGACTATAATTACCAAATACCGACGAGTTGAATTTCCTCAACTAATACTGCAACTAAATGAGTGTACATATTGTAAATATTTTATCCCATACTTTCAGACATAAATTTTAGAGCCTAAGTGTAATGGATCTGATGATGATCGCTTGACTATCGAAAATGGTCATCCAAGTCTATTTATTAATCTCATGTATTTTTTTTCAGGATTAGGTAATAACCCATCTCATTTGGCTACAATTGTGTTGACCGACTGAAAGCCATGAAACTTTCGATTACTAAGGCAGCACTGAAAATGGCTTCAACCCCCTTAATATAGAAAATTGACTGAAAGTAAGAAAGTTAGATACAGGTCATTGAAGGATTAAGAGTACGTAAATTTCACTTGCTGACATCCATCTATCGATTTCTGAATGAGAACACTCCCACGTACATGTCATCAAAATTTAGTTACTTGTCCTCATATCATAATCGAAACACTCGATCTGGCTCTTCCCTCGCCATCCCCATCAACCCTCATCCAGGTTTAACCGCTCTTTTTCTGTAGCTGGGTCTCGACTATGGAATTCAACTCCTCCCGATATCAGAAATTCCACAACAATAAATAAATTTAAGGCCACAAGCCGAGATTACCTGTTGAATACTGCCGATTGCCCCGTGTGAATGGTGATGGATGATAGGACGTATGACTGAGCTAGGATTATATCTAGGATATTATAGAAAGGTATGTGACATTGATATTATTAGTATTATTATTATTTGTATAGTTATAATTATTACTATCATTATTCATGTGCCTTTTTCACTAATATTAGTATTAGCATAATTAATTTAGTCCTTATCTATCATCATAATAATTTTTTGTATTTTCGAAATTGTCATAAGTTATGTACTGGTACCATATTTCGAGGTTAAGTGTAAGAGAGGGCCATGAGCCCTAACTTCGCCACTACCGAAGACATACAATACATAAATAAATACTGTGCCCGTTTGGACCGAAGTCCGGACGACTACATATGCATTTCACCAAAAATCAGTCAGCACGAGCATCAAAATATCCCGGGGCGCCAGATGGGTTAAAGTCGAATGCAAAGACCCAACAAAAAAAATGCTTAACTGATTTTCGGCTCGAAGCAACAGTAAGGATAGAAGGAGATTCATGAAAACGGTGATTGCTTACCATAAAATTATCTCATTTTATTAAAACTTTAAAATGACATGAAGAAAATATGCCCAAGATGGCATAAAAGATGACTGGAAAATAATACATTATTTACACAATATACAATATCGCCAACACATGAACACTAACAAAGTTGAAACGAGAGGTCAGAATATCAGTCCTGTTGACTTCGTTCAACATAATTATGTACAGGGGTAGGGTTTAATCAGCGCAAAGTCAATCGTCCATACTGATCCCTAAATTATTTAGCATTCACACGTTGAAGATCAATAAGAAAATTTACCACTGGTTGGAAAATCACTTTCACTGTTCATTTCTCAAAACTATTATCGTAGCATTTCGACCAACACTTCTTAGGCAATAGTAATATTAGGATTTGTCAGACACAAAGTTGTTCATAATAAGTGAAATACACTATGATTTACATGGACCTTGAGCATTTTTGTGGATTAAAAAAACAGAAAATATCTAATGAAACACAGATATCAATCCAAAGTCTGTCAAAAATAATTTTGACTTAATCAAAAATATAATTATCACAAATATAACTTCCATTCCACATGGATTCAGTCAACAAATTAATTAATTATTCCTTGAAAACATTAATTAGGAAATTTGAAATATCATTTAGCATGTTTTATAATGAAACAAATTATTATTATTATTATTATTATTATTATTATCAAAGTGATTTTGACAAAGTGTCAAATATGTTCAGCATCAACTTATTAAAGAAAATATTTATTTATTTACTTTTATAGGATCTGAAAATCCTTTCAGCTTATAGTGGTTGTTAATAAGTAACAATTTCAAACAACAGCATTGGCCCATATGATTGACACGTGATAAAATCACAGAATTATAAATCAGCATTTAGACAACGGTAAAGCTCTCCTGAATGAAAGGAACTAGTAGAATAATAATTTTCCGGGTAAGCAATTACTAGAAATATTTTCAAACACGTGGACCAACAGTAATTTAATAATGATGGTTCACAAAATAACCTGTGGTTATATTACGACGAAAGTGTGGCGAAAAACGACTCTCCTACTACATCAGAAACATCCAACCTACAATTTGATTGGTGCTCCATTTTACACAACCTCATTCCTGCGACTTAAATTGCGCCCTCAGAATGGCATATAATTATCTGCACACACACAATGACATCTTCCCCAAATTATACAAAATAATCAAGCCTTTGCTTGTTATGACAAATGGAAGATTCAAAAATCAGTAAACCTCACCAATGAGTTTACGGCAATATCCAATATAATTTCACCATCAGAAATTCCACACAGTGTAAATATTAGCAAACGTTGTGAAAGACGCTGCGTCATAATGATTTTATTTTATACAAACTCTAGCAAAAACCCTGCTTTATACATGCTTAGCTTCCCATTTCATTTCTTTCCGTGCCTTTATCAAAGCTTTAAATATGAAATGCAAACGTGAAACAATTTCACTGAATTTAACTGTTCATTTATAAGTGGGCATGTGTTAACCACTAACCTTCGGAATTAACAAATATCCGATTTAGAGTATGACTTCAAATGTCAACTGTATTAATTATACAACCAAAAATGATTATTATAAATCACAAATATGGATTATTATTATTATTATTCTAGAAAAATAGAAAAATAATTATTATTATTAAATCCCATTATTATTATTATTATTATTATTATTATTATTATTATTATTATTATTATTATTATTATTATTATTATTATGTTCAAACTAGGTATAAAGTTATCAAACTGTTCGGGGAATATCACCCTCGACTTCAAAATGATGGACAACTATCCATTCCTCAACTTAGATTAATTCTTGAATCTCAAATGATGACGGCTAATGACAGCAATAAGAAAAAAAAAATATCGAACTAAAATAAATGCTCGTTCTGCTCGTCCATAAATATCGAATCGTATAAGTCTGAGTAAAAATCAACTCAGGTCCTAGCTCAGGTTTCGAAAGAAAATATTTGCAATAGCAAATAAACATATCGATGACTAAAGAGAAAAAAAAATATGTGTTGGCAAGACTGTAGAAAATACGAGAAAATCCAACTAACTACGCATAGAAATAATGTAAATTGCAGCTTACATTCTTGTAGGTCTTGATGGTAGAAATCTGGACTGAACCAGACTACTCAGTCTTCCTGTTGTCTGTCCCATTAGGACGCGTACTTATATTCTCGTATCAGCATCCATGTTATACCCACAAGCTGTTTACGCAGACATAGTGGCGATTATAATGTCTTGCAGAAAAATGTTGGCAACTTCAAGAGCTGAAATGTAGTTGACAGGGGTCTGATCTAAGCGATCCATGATGAAATAATTACCAAGACCCACTGTGATACAATCAGTATTCCAACACTCTTACAATCTTTTCAGCACAATTACAAATTCTGTCGAGTTGGCTGGGCAAAGCTTCTCACTTTTCAGATCGCACAAGGCTAAACCTGTATTCCCATTCGGCTTTCGAATTGTAATATGCAAAACTGGTTTTGAAGTTACTGACTTATCTTGGCTGGTCCAACTATTGGATATAAATAATCCAGCTCCAAATGAATGTGGACTGAAGAAAAAGTTGTAGACCATATGTCCAAGTTGTAGCGGTAAGAATTACCAAGTGCCACAGACTTATTTCACTTCTGTGAAATCGAAGAAAAGTTCTAAACTCACTCGAAATAGTTTAACACTTTCAGTAACCATGTACTGTCGAAAATTCTAAGTCCACAGCTTGTGCTGTAAGTTGAAGTTTAAATGCAACCATGTGCTCGGTAACAATAACGATGTTCGAGGTTCGGTGATAGTCAAGCGGCTATAGCGCTTACGTAGCGTAGCACGGCCAAGTCAAGGGAGTGCTTGTGACGAAGTGAACCTACCTCTGCCTGCGAGGCTCGCCTTATATACCCATCCGCTTGCTGGCTCGAGGTCACTGCGGCGAAAACGCTGGAACTAAAACAGCTCATAACTCGGCTTCTGTTCGATCAATTTCTTTGAAACAAAGCTCATTCTTCTTCCCTTGTTCTTGCCAGTAATCGGATATAGGTTTCATGTTTCCATCTTAACGGGAAATATTTAGTGACATATAGCCTCGACTATGACGCTCTCCTCCTACGTCACTTACCCACTTCTTGGCTGTAAATTCCTTCGAAAAGCTTCTAAGAAGGTTTGGCGCGCGCTATTCAAACAACCATATCCCAACTTAGAATCGTGGCCTGTTCCCTCAAATCTAGGCTCACGGCTTGTACCCTTCAATCTAGGCACAATACGTTTGTGGAAAGGAAGACTATGTGCTGTAATATTAAGGACTCAGATAGAAAACCTCTCACAGATAGGGAAGAAAAGGCTGAGAGATGGAAATCTTACGTAGAGCATTTGTATAAAGGGAAGGAGATAGAGAATCATGTTATAGAAATGATAAAAAGGAAATTGATGAGGATGAAGTTGGAGAAGTAATATTGATATTATAATTTAATAGAGCATTCGAAGACTTAAGAAGGAACAAAGCACCAAGCATAGATAAAAATATCGACAGAATTGCCACGCTGCAGGGCTGAAGAAGAATGTTATCATCCCAATACATAAGAAAGCAGGAGCTGACAGATGTGAAGATTACCGCACAAACAGCTTGATCTCTCATGCTTCAGAAATATTGACTATAATAATTTACAAGTGGATGGAAAGACAGATAAAACCAGAGTTGGTTCAAGACCAGTTTGGCTTCAGGAGAAACGTAGGAACAAGGGAAGCGATACAACGTCGTAGGCTGATTTTGGAAGCTAGAATAAGCAAAGATAAGACAACACTCAATGCATTTGTAGACTTAGAAAAGGCTTTTGATAACGTTGAATGGAAAAGTAGTTTGACATTTTGAAAACGATTGGAATAAAGTACAGGGATAGGAGGGTGCTCCACAATCCTTACAGAAACCAGACGGCAGTTATTCGGGCGGAAGGACATGAGAGAGAAGCCGATATTCAGAAAGGAGTAAGGTAAGGCTGCAGCATATCGCCGATACTTTTCAATCTATACATTGAACAAGCAATGAAGGAAATTGGAGGAAAACATAAAGTAGGAGAAATAATTTCAACTCCGAGATTTGCTGACGACGTTGTCGTCTTAGCCAATTCTCCAGAGGATATGAACAAGTTTTTAAATGGTATGGACTCGGTCTTGAGGAAGGGATCATGATGAAAATCAATAAATAATGGAATGCAGCCGAAATGAATCAGAAGCCCCTATTGACGTCAAATTGGCTGGTGAAAAGCTTGAGGAAATAGGAGACTTCTATTACTTAGGAAGCAAAATGACTAGTGATGGACGAAGCAAAGAGGGTATAAAAATAGGTTAGCACAGGAAAGGAAAGAATTTCAAAACAAAATAAATCTGTTGACATCGAGTATAAATTTAGGTGTTAGGAAGTCATTTTTGAAAGCCTTTGTCCGGAGCGTGGCACTGTATGGAAGTGAACCCAGGACTGTTGTCGCAGCAGAAAAGAGGAGAATAGAAGCATTTGAAATGCGGTGTTACAGGAGAATGATGCAGATCAGATGGGTAGATAGAATAACAAATGACGAGGTATTAAGACGAGTGGGCGAGGAGTGATGTTACTGAAAACTGCCTATGAAGAGAAGAGACGGGTTGGTAAGACACACACTAAGACACACAGGAATAGCAAACTTACTTACGGTAGGACGGGTCGAGGACAAGATTTGTATAGTAGACCAAGGTTAAAATATGTTAAACAAAGTACCCGTCTATTATGTGATGAGAATTTGCCAATATCCGAAGATGGCCTAGATCGCAGAAGATTCACGGTCCCTGGCTAGAAAAACCACTGTACAACGCTGACAAATTAATCATAACAAGGTACAAGAACTAATATTGAACTATTGGACTATTAATACTACGTGGGTATCATCCTCTAACTACATTGAAGAGAGAGAAACTTTCGCTTTTCGGGTGTGACGAGTGGAGGTGTTGTGTGTTGGGCGCCTATGATTACCTCCATAGTGCAATATATCACTAACTAATGTAAACTACAACTCAAAAATTCTATAAAAATATTACAAGCAATCGTAAAACACGTGTTCGTCTTATTATTCAAAAAGTGCAATTTACATTAAATGAACTAAATATTCCCTTGTTTGAAATGTAAAAATAAAACAAAATAAAACTTCTTTCTCTTCTTCTGAACAAATAAAATTCCACAATCCTACTTTTATTCAATAGTCTCCTCAACTATTTGTATGAGTTTATATAATGAAACTCCCATATTATTTTCTAGCTTCAATTACGTAAAATATTTTTAAAGTTTCTTAGCTAAATTCTTAATAGTTCACATAATAAAATATTAATCCATACAATTTAACTCCTATATTTATAAAACATCGCTACTTTCTATTTTAATCTTCTGTTGATATAATCAATTCTACTCTCCACTTCTAGGGGGCTGCGTGGCCCAGTCGGTAGAGGCACTGAGCTTCTAACTGAAAGGGAGTGGGTTCGATCCGCACCCAGGTAGTGGATTTTAGAAACAAAACTACCACTTTCGGAAACACAAATAGCCCTGGGGTTCACTCAGCCTACATCAGAAATGAGTACCAGGGTAATTCCTGGGAGCAAAGACAGCCGGACGTGGAGCTGACAACTCCATCCCATCTAGTGCCGATGTCATAAAGAGTGGAAGCCTCTACCTTCCACTACTCCCAGGGCCTCCATAGCCTGTACGGAGTTGGCTTTGCTTTACTCGCCTCTATTAAAATTAATATTTACATTTACATACAGCACTTATATGACTTTCGATTAACTCAAAAAGTTCAAATTTCACTATATCACGTCTCTTTCTTTCACTTCCATTAGTTCAGACACTTTACTAATTTTCTCTCTCACATAGCCTACTGGTTCCATCTGTCACAATTAAAATAGCTATGGCTGTACAATTAAGCAAAGCTCACACTTCATTGTCATATCTAGTTTAATAAATTAATAAATTCAATAGTTATATTGATATTGCCTCAATAGTTCCATTATTTCTCGAACTCGACTGTATCATTGTATCTCCGCATAGTCATTATCAGCTGTTACTTCATCATTGCATTATTTATTTTGCCTTCAAATATCATTATTTACCTTATTTTCCTCTACAGTATAGTGAACTTTACATAAGCACAACCTTTATATTTCTGTTACCATATTTCGTAGACTGTTTCACCATTGCACGATTATATTATATCATCGAAGATTCTATTTTCCTTTCCTTATAATATTATCACAATATTACTTATATTTGCTTGACAAAGTCCTCATGTTCGTTGAAGAATACTTATACAACTCATTATAGTAGATTCCTATACATTCATATAACATTATAAATTCATAACCATATTTGCTTAGCTCGTGCTTTCCTCATCGTGCTTTCTTTAATACATCGACTAGCTAATTTTCTAAATCATCACAATAAGAGCGTTAGTTCGATCTTAGACAGCGACTCTAGAAATAGTGTCTAAAAGAGATACTCGGCAAAAGATAGACTTATTATTCATTCTTCGTTGCATCTCCATAACAACCATTAGGCCTATTTAAGCAATATCTATTCAGTATTTCATTATAATATCAATACATTTCCTTATTTCTCCTTACTGGTCTTTTCTTATCGCCCAAAATATAAAATAAACAGTGTAAATAATCTGCCATAACTAATTATTAAATTAATCATTGTTAAGTTTCAATGCGTTACTGTTGTTACTATTCTGTCGGAACTTAATTATAATTTTTAGCCTACTTTTCACATTTTGCAAAAATGAGGAAAAAGTAGACTTATGAGATCGATCCGGGAAAATGTGTGTCTGTCTGTCTGTCTGTCTGTCCTTCTGTCTGTCGGTCTGTCTGGCTGTGTGTGTGTCCCCCCCCCCCTATCAACTCCTAAACGGCTACAGCAATCAAAAACAAATTTAGTATGAGTAAAGATGTGCACCGGAATATCTCACGTCCATATTTGAAAATGATGTCAGTGCTACCAACTGCTGAAAAAACGCACTAGAAATTTGAGCTCCATGTTGGATATCTTGCAAGGTGTGCATAGGAGCTATTCCAAAATTGGCACACATGTAGATAATACTATTTCAGTTTAATTTCCAGGAGGCCAACCATGACAGTGTTGCCAAATAATGTTAAGCCTTCTGATAGGTCCAATGTTTAAATGCATATAACTTCTACACTATCAATTGGATTTCAACCAAATTTTGTATGTAATATCTGTACATAAACAGATATGACTGAGCGTATTCTTAAGAGCCATCAGGGCTGCCAACTGTTAATAATTGCTCTCTCTATGTTTTATACAAATACCAATATATCAGAAAGTATGCAAGCCAACAGCTTTAAACTATGCACACGTACATTCTGACATTTTAGATTAATTTGGAGTAACTTATATACATCAGTTCTACCAACATGATTATAAGCCCGTTGATAGTACCAATTTTTAAATACATGTAACTTCTATACTATCAGTTGGATTTCAACCAAATTTCTTATGTGCTATGAGTACCATAACAGATATGACTATAAGTATAGTTAAGAGCAATCGGGGCTGCCAACTGTTAATAAATGCTGTCTATATTCTTTTTACCCTAATATCAATATATCAGAAAGTATGCAAGCCAACAGCTCTATACTTTGCACACGTATAGCACCTGACATTCTAGATTAATTTGGAGTAATTAATACAAGGCAGTGCTGCCAACATGATTCTATGCCTGCTGATATGTCTAATTTTAAAATACATGTAACTTCTATACTAACAAATGGATTTCATCCAAAATTGGCACAACAAGATATCATAATATTTCGGATTATTTCTGACCAGCACACGCATGGTATTGTTGGCAACATGCTTTTACGCGTGCTGATAGATCCAGTGTCTAACTGCATGTAACGTCCATTGGACTTCAACCAAATTTTGTATTCTGTACCTTAAGAGATGGAACTCAGAATATATTCAGTGACCAGGGCTGCCAATTGTAGTGCTCTATTAGGCTACATTATACCACGTATATTTTGAACTAATTAGATATTTCGATATTACCAACTTAATTTCGTCATTATTCTAGATAGGTTCATATACTGTAGATTAATCATTGGCATGAAAAGTAGGCTGTATAGTTTTTCACGGAACTTCTTCTTAAATTCTACATTTAAATATTCATATCAGCTGTTGCTGTCTGATTTTCACATAATAAATTCAAATTTATTTTACTGGCCGTGAAAGCCAATATACCAACTTCTTTTCCACTGTCACATCGTTATCTGTTCTGTTCAAAATATAATTCACTTATCAACTTCAATCAAGATCTATAAATGATCTATAAATAATGGTCTCTCCTTATCCTAAAAATCCAAAAGAGCCTAAACTTATCCCAATATTATAAAAATCTCCATCACAATTAATTTAGAATGTAAACCGAAAATATCAAAAACCTAAATCGAAAAATCCAAATATTAACTCTCAAAAAAATCACAAAATCCAAAATTAAAATTCCAAAATCCAAAATACTGAAATGTCAGTCTAATAAAATTCAATCATCGCTAAAATATCCTAAATACTGAAATAAGTTGTTAAAACTCGTCAAAAAAAAAGGTTATTCATGCTGTATAAATGTTGCAAATGACTACTTATGACGGAATACTTATTATACCTTTGCTGGGTAAAGTTGTTCTCGAAGAACATATGAGAATACATATTACTTTGTCTCTCAATATCTCTAATCTCCTCCTCCAATTTGATACTGCATGTTGGATCATCTTCTCTGCATTCGTACTGCGTTGTCAGTAGTCAAACTCCATTCTCGTTCGAAACTCGCCTTCCGTCTTCTCTCGAACTGGACTGCTTTGATTTTCCTTCTTCATTACGGTCGACTCTAGAAGTTCTCTTCATTCTTCTTAAAATTTTGAAAATTGTATTATTTAAATTACTCTTGGAATTCTCATTTTCTCATCTGTGTATTCCCCAAATCATAGTTTACTCTGCCATCTCCACTGCTTTCTAAATCGTAGACAATGTCACTCTGAACTTCAGTTTACTTTGTATGTTGAATAAATTCTGCAAATAATTATACAAATGTCCCTCGTTGATCTCATTACTTATATTAGTTTCACAATGATGTTTGCAAGCTCATAGAATGTATTTTTATGTAATCAGAATATGCGATATCTTTCTTCTTACTAGGGGAATATTTGTTGAAAATCCCTCGTAATAATATTTTTCAACACTCGTCCGCGTAGAAATATTCACTTGTAGTATATCAAACTGTTCGATAAATTCTCAATGTTCAAATACTTTCACTCATAATTATAATTTGTCGTTCAATATTGTTGCAAATACGTATTTTCATCAACTTTCAATATTGAAACAATTTACTTCACCCAACAGTATTTTTTTTACAAGTTCCACTTTCATATATGCCACTCTAATGCGATAATTTACTCAACTTTGACCGTCGATGTAGCGTCAGTCACCGGTAACTTCCTTTCGCATTTCTCCGCACTCGAGTCTCGAATTATGTCCATCCTTTCCGGACGTTAAAACAATAAGGCCTCGATCTCTGGATCGAATTCTCCCTCCTACTTTTAATTTCGATAGGGTCTCTTCAATAAAGAGCGGGAAAATTTTGCGCACTATTCGTAAAACAAATTTGTCAGGAGTACTGGAACTTTTCGTCGCTTTCTGAAAACATGGAAATTTTCTTCATAATTTTCTCCATTTTTCATGTCAAATCTCTTTTGTAATTACTGTCTGTTAGTAGTCAGCCCGAAGGCTGGTTGGATCCTCAGAAAGTACCGCGTTAGGTTATGTGGGTAGGTACGCATAAAACCCAAGGCAGACCTGTATTGAGGCGTACTAGGCAAGGTGAGGAGTGAGGTAGTTTGCCATTGCTTTCCTCACTGAGTCAGAACAGCAGTCCTAACCCTATGAGTAGAACCTTTCACAGCATCCACAGGCCCTGAATGTCATTACTAAGCACCACCCAAACCTCTGTAGCTTCCATATAATCACAGCCATTGCTCATTGCTCGAGACAAAATAATCCTTTATACCTGGAAAAACGCCGCCTCTATTTCGAATTTAATATTAAATATGACTGAGTGTCGGTTAACCTTTTGACTTCCATGTCTCTCGTCTCATCTAGGCTTGTTAAATATACTTCATAGTCTGATCCTCAACTAAACGAAAATATTCTTTCAATTCTTTTTGCATGGCTTCAATTACTGCATAATGAGTTAGCAAATTATTGGTTCAACATATTGTTTCGGACGTTGGATGTGGTAGCTATGTAGAGATGAAACGATTAGCTCAGGACAGGGAGGCATGGAAAGCTTCATCAAACCAGTTAAAAGACTGAAGACTCAAACACAAACATAAACGCAAGTATAATAGCAAGTGATGAATTTTTCTAATGCACTTAGTAATTCAGTTAGTTGGGTTAGTGACAGTTCGGTACATTACCTGAATAATGTGTTCTTCTTCAGGATCAATCATTATTTCCTCGATGACTTCCTCGGGATGCTCTTCCATCATAGATGAAACAGATTCCTGATAACAAGGAACAATTACAAGTTGTTAGCCTACTTTCGATTTTTGCAAAACATGAAGGTAGACTTATGAGATCTACACAGGGCCAAAAGATTGTGTGTCTGTCTGTTTGTGTGAGTGTGTGTGTATGTGTGGTATTTAGTGTATCAATTCAAACACGGTGAAATCGAATTGAACGGAATTTTGTACAGTGGTAGCACTAGCAAAGGGCACCTCAGTGCCATGTTTCATAATGCCGTCATCTTGACGGAAACGTGACGGTGGTCACCCAAATGTTCAAAGCTTAAATCAAATTACGACTAACCTGATCATCTGATCACTACCAAATTTTGCAACAACATATTGGGCCCAATTGCTCATTCTCGATCCGAAGATCGATGGCAGCGTGTCGATGATTTCTAAGAGCTGATTTTAGAACTACGCTGAACGCACCTGAATAGCATGTGAACTCTTTGAGCACATTGATTTGACTTTGGTACCTGGATAATTTATTTTGTGCATCCAGTATTTGTTATAAGATCTGGAAATATTAGGAATTAAACAGACGCTTTCTTTTGGAATTTTTGGAATTATTTTGGTTATTAATAATGGTATAACATCGCAGAAATGCGAGAGGAATTTAATGGATCAGAACTTGACTACAGCTGTTGCAGCTTACTTCCGTCATCTACGACGTGAAAACCTCTTGTTTGTTAACCTCATGGTAGGTGGACGTGTTTGTGAATTACAGAACATTGAAGTTGATAATCTACAGGATATTTGTGTGAAAGTTGAACGTTACAAACCATCATTTTGAGTACAGTGAACTGTGCAATTATTTAAGTAATATTCTGCAACGTTTTGGTGAGATTTGCCAAATTACGGTATTCCTATGTACACCGTACACGAGGAGACTGAACATTGTGACCATGTGTTCATGCAAGTTATAAGACGCGTTATTTGGGTGTGTAAGAATTAATCCCTACACTGAATTACATTTTCCAACAGATTGCAATGATATCGAACGATCACGTGGTGCTTGCCACGGTGGGTGAGTGGTTGTCGTGTCGGATTACTAACCCCAAGCTTGCAGGTTCATTCCTGGCCGTGGTAAGGGATTTTTGAAAGGCGGCAAAAATCACGATACGCATGTTACACGTTGTTGGCATGTTAAAGTACCCATTTGAATTCAGTAGGCTGTGTTCATAATGGCAAAATTAATCTCGGGATTTTCCACCAACACAATGTTTGTTATTTCTCTACTAGAAAGTGCTATAGTGTCAAGGAGCTTAAATATCCAACCTCCTTGACTTTCATAGTGCTACAATGAACAACAAATGTTGACATGCAAGCTGCCCTCTGGGTTTCAAATAACAAAGCTTGCACCCGGTAACCGAGGCCATACGATATTAATATTATTATTATTATTATTATCACGTGGTGAAGACGTGTGTGTAACTGACACAGTTTTTAGTCTTGTCAAATATCATATAACTGATATTGGTTTCGCCATTGGTGGATATTATGTTCATTCTTGTTTATACCGCACCTGTAAATTCAGTGAATGTATTATTTCAACTTGTGGAAACTACACTACGGAAATACGCAACTTCAAATATGGAAGCACGTTGTAAAGGAGACCTAGTACAATTGAATATGTATCCTTTTATTATGGAAGCTGGTGACATGGAGTAATTTAACCATGGGCCGGGAGGGCGATGGATTTTGGAACGTGCTAGAGTTTTGAGGATGGCAATGGAGGAAGGCTATGAAATCGCCATAATCACCCGGGCGAAACTCTAATGACGACAACATGAAAGTGATCAACGCTTCAACTTATACTGTATCAGGATTGGATATTTTGTAGTGGAGTAGTATTAGAAGATCTTACGATTTGCACATTCTGTTGGGTAGGCAATCTTATGTTTAGTTTGTAATTACTTCTGGTCATACGTATCCATTTGACAGTGTCTGGAGGATGGCAGTTTTGTAAATATTTTAATGCTATGTTTAGTACGAGCTAAGTGTATGAATCTTGCGGTAGATCGCCGAGTGTAAGAATGCAGGAAGCGATTATACACACATCAAAAAAAGTTTTGCATCACCTCGGTTCCAAGAGTTCCGGAACCGTTAAATACAAAGGGAATAGAGATCAACACAAACAACATTTCAGCTCGTTTTATTGCTCATGAGACCCACACATTGCATGTTGTACCATCATACAGCTAGACTTTCAGCATTTGTGGTCCAGATTGCAGTACACACCACTACCTCTAATACCCAGTAGCACGTCCTCTTGCATTGATGCATGCCTGTATTCGCCGTGGCATACTATCCACAAGTTCATCAGGACACTGTTGGTCCAAATTGTCCCACTCCTCAACGACAATTCGGCGTAAATCTCTCAGAGTGGTTGGTGGGTCAAGACGTCCATAAACAGCCCTTTTCAACATATCCCAGGCATGTTCGATAGGGTTCATGTCTGGCGAACATGCTGGCCACTGTAGTCGAGCGATGTCGTTATCTTGAAGGAACGCATTCACAAGATGTGCACGATGAGGTCGAGAATTGTCGTCCATGAAGACAAATGCCTCTCCAATATTCTGCCGATATGGTTGCACTATGGGTCGGAGGATGTCATTCAGGTATCGTAAAGCCGTTTCTGAGCCTTCCATGACCACCAGTGGCGTACGTCGGCCCCACATAATGCCACCCCAAAACATCAGGGAACCACCACCTTGCTGCACTCGCTGGACAGTGTGTCTAAGACGTTCAGCCTGACCAGGGTGCCTCCAAACACGTCTCCGACGATTGTCTGGTTGAAGGCATATGCGACACTCATCGGTGAAGAGAACGTGATGCCAATTCTGTGGGGTCCATTCAGCATGTTGTTGGGCCCATCTGTACCGCGCTGCATGGTGTCGGGGTTGCAAAGCTGGACCTCGCCATGGACGTCGGGAGTGAAGTTGCGCATCATGCAGCCTATTGCGCACAGTTTGAGTTGAAACACGACGTCCTGTGGCTGAACGAAACGCATTATTCAACATGGTGGCATTGCTGTCAGGGTTCCTCCGAGCGGCAATCCGTAAGTAGCGGTCATCCACTACAGTAGTAGCCCTTGGGCGGCCTGAGCGAGGCCTGTCATCGACAGTTCCTGTATCTCTGTACCTCCTCCATGTCCGAACAACATCGCTTTGGTTCACTCTGAGACGCCTGGAAACTTCCCTTGTTGAGAGCCCTTCTTGACACAAAGTAACAATGCGGACGCGATCGAACTGCGGTATTGACCTTCTAGGCATGGTAGAACTACAGACAACATGAGCAGCGTACCTTCGTCCTGGTGGAATGACTGGAACTGATCGGCTGTCGTACCCCCTCCGTCTAATAGGCCCTGCTCATGCATGGTTGTTTACATCTTTGAGCAGTTGTAGTGACATCTATGAACAGTCAAAGGGACTGTATCTTGGATACAATATACACAGTCAACGTCTATATGCCGGAGATCTGGGAACCGAGGTGATGCAAAACTTTTTTTGATGTGTGTATAATAACGAACAGTTTAAGTTTAACAGAAGTAAATAGCAATGATATTTGTTTTGAATAATTCAGTTAGGACCAGTATATGCTTAGCTTTGCATTTTTGACTTTCTTAGGATAGACGCGTCTCGTTTATCAGTAGTATTTTAACGTCATACAGGATTAGCTTTTATTTAACGTAAATTGAAATGTGGGGAAAAATACTATCATAGCTTAGTTATTCTTATTGTGCTATTGTGTAACTTAATTCGGACTTTGCATTGTAAAAAAGTAAATATTTTTCTTGCTAGTAGATTCACGCCTGTCATTATTATTATTATTTATTAAATCTCTGATGTAATTGCTTGGGGAATCGTTACGTATTTTCATCGATTTGTGAATTGAACTTCGGGAGGCATAAGATAGACTTAGATAGGAGATATTTTGTCTTTCTTTTTCAGGGAGTTTAGATTCGTTTGAGCCGATTTTCACCTCTCAGATATAGGCTAGGGATGTGTGATTTTATCAATAAATTTAGTGTTTTTTTAACATAAGCCTGTCCTCATTATTTCATGGTTGTTTTTGTATTTCTTGTGAGTGTATTCCACTGGGCTGATCGTAAAATAGAACTCTCCTATCCCCGACTCCCCCGAGTGCAGTGTTTCGTGCTAGGCCATCCTACGAATACATTCTTTCCTCGAGTCCTGTGTATTGGCCAGAGGAGGGTCTCGGAAGTACTGTTTAAGACCGGCAGCTCCCCAAAACTCGCGTCTGACGGGCACATAAGACTATGTTTAATTGGTGCCGATCGTGGAAGCTTCGAAACGAGTGTTAGAAACCATGATTCGCCTTAATTTGAGAGTATGTTTTACTAGCACTTCAACAGGTCAGTGTCGAACTGAGATTTCGAATTGCCGTTTGAAAGGCTGCACTCATATAGAGGTCAGACCATGATAGCCTCATTAATGTGAGCTATTTTGATTTTGTAGCCAGCCTGGTCTTGTGTAAAATTAAATTTCTTAACTTTTCTTGTTTTCATTTAATTTCAGTTAGGACAGAGATACAGCGGTGATCCCTAAATTTATTAAATGAGCAGATTTTCCACTCAATCCAATCCATGGGCCGTTTATAAGGCATGTATCCGATATCAGGAATTCTCCCCCTTTCTCAATTAATAACGAATTGTAATGGCTGACGGGTATGATGTGGATGTGATTGCAGATTTGCCTAACTTGCTGCGTTTGTTAAGACTGTCTATGGACAATATGAGAGCGGACATGGAAACTAACATTAATAACATTCGAGCCGATATGGAGACTAACAGTAATAATGTTAGAGCAGACATAAACAATGTCAGGGCAGATATAGTGTTAAACAATGAGACTTTGAATAACGTTAGAGCTGAGATGAACAATGTTAGGATGGACATGGAAGCTAACAGTACTAACATTAGAGCAGATGTAAATAATGTTAGGGCTGATATGGTAGCCAGTAGCAATGACATTACAGCAAAGATAGATGATGTTAGTGATAGTATTAGAGCAGAATTGGAAACGTACAGAAATGAGTCTGAAGCTAACTTAAAAGGAGTCAAGGCAGAGATTCGCACTATTAGGGCTGAAATTAATGCTAGTTTAGACACGCCTAATGTCATCTGGGACACACTATGCTCTAGGTTAGATGATACCAAGTATGAACTGATGGATGGTTTGATGAAAAATGAACAAATAAACAATGTTAGTAGAATTGAAACTAATTCTTGCGTAAAGCAGGTTGAAGCTCTAGTTGCTAGTACACAGCAACTTATTACCGAACAAATGAACGATATGACAAATAGGATGCAGGAAATAAACCAATACGTTGATACGTTAAAATCTGAAGTGAACACAGTCAAAACAGTGTGGAAGGTAACTAGAGGCATTGCAGTAGCCTTAGGCTGAATTCAGGAAGGAAAACGACACACTAAAGGAGGAGTTTACAACTAAAATCAAAACAGTTGGAAATGTTATCGATAATTAGAAAGGAGAGATAAACCTGAGCAATAATGGTTTGTAGAAAGACATTGAAAGGCAGATTAAGACTATACAGAGGGAAACAGAGAAGGCTAACGAGGTTTCGCAGAGATAAGTTAGGAAGTTTATTGACGAGTTTGATATTGAGTTGACTGACAAGATAAACGAATTGGACAAATTTGTTCATGGGAAGATAGAACGCTTGGAACTGCAGGTGAACTCCATCCAGTATGATAAAAAGGTGATCGCTGAACAGAAGAAAGAGGAACGTTCATCTAATGTATTCGATATACCGAAACCAACCGTACTTAATGAAGCAGAGGTGAATACTCAAAGGCTGAGGGAAGACATAATTCCGAGTTCGAATCCCACTAATATAAGATTCGACACACCTAACTTGAATCCATTTATTGTCACGAGTAGTACTCCTAGCTCAAACGTAGTCGTATTAAAAGCCAATGAGGAACGTCCTCATAGATTTTCTGATTCTGGACCGACCACCCCAGTCGAATTTTTTTTTAAGGTGGAGAACTACATTCGTGAAATGATGATAACTCCAGACCGACAAGAGTAGTAGAACGTCTACTTGAGGGCAGTTGACTAACCTGGTATGAGGCATTTAGCTATTCCTTTCATAACTACCAGGAATTCAAAGAAGCGCTGTTGAAGACATACTGGTCCGTACAAATTCAGTAAACTATCAAGGCTGAAATGTATCACAATAAATACACTAGCACACAACCAACTAAGTATGCTACTTATTTCACATCTCAATTAGCCAAACTCAGTGTTTGCAGGCACCATTTACTGAAGCTGAGTTAATCCAAACCATACGTAGACAATACCCTATGGACGTATAGTAAGTACTAATCATCTCTGGAGCGAATACCTTTCCCGAATGTGATCGAATCTTACGGAGATTGGACCACAGTAACGAGCAATTTGTTAGTCCGGGATACAGAAATGCAATCCGAGATGTTACTATCACATCAGTAGATAGAATGGTTAAAACATATACTGATACCAACAATACAAACTATGTGAAGAATAACATTGATCCATAAGTAGGAACATCCAGGAAGAGGAACTGGACGCCATACGAAATATATTGTAGAATATAAGACTACAAATGTAGGCGATACCAAGCGTTAAGAAACAACAATTCTTGACGGAACCGTAGGGACTTCAACAATAATGACAACAATCGTCATCAACTTACGAATAATATTCGCAGAGATTATACGTACAGTGGAGGCTATCGTCGAGATAGGGACCTTCGGTATCAAAAGAATAATAATTCTGTGATAGACCGTGATTGGAAAGGCAGAGCGGAAGAGTGCCGTCAATATTTACGTGAACTGAGAGGAAGAAGAGAAGAAGACGAAGAAGTGCCTCAGACATCGAGGGATGAACTCAGACAAAGAGAGGAAGAGGATCACAATATACCCAGCACCTCAGGACTAGATCATAGATGAACGCCAAATTTCAGACAATAGTTCCATACTTAGATAGGCCCAGAGTGGTAGCAGACGTGTTAATCTGGCAACCTGTAAATTATGACCTGCTTGACGAACGACAGACTACGAACTGTGCGCGACTAACCTAGTTGCCTGATATCGCAGCACGTGTAAATAACATATGTGTAAATATACTTGTAGACACTGGGGCTATGATTAGCGTTATATCCAGTGCACTATATGACCAGCTTAAACTGGAAGGGTCATTAAGAGAATTGCCTGTCTCAAACATGAAAATTAGAGGAATAATTCCTGGGCGCACATTGAAATGTAAATTACAGTTATCATGTATTTTAAGTATTGGAGACCATACCTATATCCACGAGTTCATAGTTCTGAACAACATTACGTATCCAGCAATTTAAGAGCTGAGTTTATACGCCGATATGAGGGGATTATTGATATAAAATTCAATACCGTCGAATTTCACTAGTCTGTTCCAGTTCAATTCAGCATGACTGCTCAGGAAAAAGGGGCTTTTATGAACACTTTTGAGAGAGTTTTCGAAGACATGGCTGAATCTAGGGACGAGGATGAAAAAAGGGGGAAAGACAGGATGTCGAAGCACTTACCGCAACATTTCAATGATTTGCTGAACGAATATAGTGACATATTTGTCACTACTCCAGGGGAAATTGCTAATTTTGAGTACGACATGATTGTCCAGGATCAATCGCCATATCAACGCAAGGTATACCCCATTGTTGAGAAAAACATTTTGAGGAAGCACAACTGAAGATCATGAGATGGAAAATCCTGAAAATGCCTACGTCATATATTAACTCAATTACCACTGTGGTTAAAACTGACGGCAGTCTAAGGCTGTGCCTTGACGTACGTTCTTTGAACGGTAGACTCGCCCCTGAATATGATAGAACCCCTAGGATTCGGGAGATTCTCTACCAATTTAAGGGCAAGGAGATATTTTCATCGATAGACTTGGTTTCTTCCTATCATCATATTAAACTATCGGAGGCTACAAAGAAGTATACTCGATTTCTCTTCGGGAAGACAACATATGTATTTTGTAAATTGCTATTTGGACTTAAAACTGCAGAAGCCGCCTTGATTCGTGCATTGGATGCCAACGAAAACGCTCAAGTGAAGGAGAATATTATTTACTACGTGGATGACATAGTAATTGCTTCAGAGACAGAGGAAGAACACATTGATCCTCTTCGTCTTGTTTTTAAGGACCTCAGGACTGCAAACTTCAAAGTGAACCTGGCTAAATATAAATTCTACCCGTATGCAATTAATTTTGTCGGATATGTAATTGTTGGTAATGGATATTGTCCGAACCCTGTGAAGATACAAGCTATTTCTCTGATTCCAAAGCCAACGAAGATCAAACACTCGAGACAGTTCCTTGGTGTTTGCCATTTTTAGTGCAAAATGCCCTGCTTATTCTGACACTGTTGCGCCGTTACAAAATGTATTGAGGAAGAACAATAATAATGGCCTTAGAATCGTGAATGTAATTTCGGTTTTGAGAAGGCCAAGACCATGCTTATTGACAGGATAACGCTTGAGTAATCTTACTATTCTCGCAATTACAATCTTGAGGCCGACGCATCTGTTATTGGCATAGGAGCAATTCTGTTACAAGAAGATGACGAGAGACAATGCCATTACATCGCATTTTTAAGTAGGAGACTGCGTCCACATGAGAGAAATGATTTCACCTTCGAGTTGGAGGCGTTGTCAGTAATATATGTTCTAGACTACTGGAGGAAATTACTCTATGGACAACGAATCATTATGACTGACCATCAAGCACTCACAATCTTGAAGAAGACAAGACTGGCAAACGACCACATCACGAGATGGACTTCGTTTCTACAGCAATATGATCCTACTGTTGAACATCGTCCCGGCAAGGAGAATGTCTTAGTGGATATCCTTAGCCGTAATTCGGAGAAACAATAAAATGCACTTGACATCGTGGGAGAACGTGATGAGCTTCTCAGAAGATTGAAGTATCCTGGAGTAGGCCAAAGACGTAATAATGAGCTACGACAGATCAATCGATTTTGAGAACGGCAGATGGATGCTAATGATCCTGACAACACGAGAACTGCACGTATTGCTGACAATTATGTTATGGACCAAGGACTTCTATATCGATTCGTAGATGCAGATCACTCTCACCTGCGTGTGATAGTACCACCCAGGTACCTGATTATTGTTACTGGAATAGCGCATCTAACTACAGGAAACTCTGGTACTGATAAAATCCTAGCTACCATACAGGAAAATTCCACTTGAGAGAATATGGTAAGCTTTGTACGCAGATGTTTAAGAGCATGTGATCCTTGCCAATGCAACAAGTATAACTCTGAATTGTTGAGAGAACTACCTAGGCCAATACTATTAACTGATCCTAGAGAACTTTACGCGATGGACCTTTATGGACCAATCCCGAAGTCAGGCAGGGGTAATAGGTATATTGTCGTAACACTCGACGTATTTTGGAAGTATAAAATGTTGCACCCGATTC
Source organism: Meconema thalassinum (assembly GCA_946902985.2). NCBI lineage: Eukaryota > Metazoa > Arthropoda > Insecta > Orthoptera > Tettigoniidae > Meconema > Meconema thalassinum. Next base: position 846,795,792 of record OX336389.2, read on the forward strand.
AGAAGGCTAATGCTAATCAGATTATCCAGAGAATCAAGCGTCAGGTGATTCCGGAGGCTGGAAAAATCCGATTCTTACTCACGGATCATGGATCCCAATTCATGTCAACCAAATTTGCTGAAGCTATGCAGGAGCTCAATATTGATCATCTACTATCATCAATAAGGCACCCAGTGAGCAATTCTTTGGAACGAATTATGGCTGAACTGATCAAATATATGCGTCTCAATTGCGCTGATGAACGCTGGTAGCGTAGTGGACTGAAGTACTCATCATCATGACCAAATGTATCAACTATAAACGTCATGAGAGCACAGGACAGATACCTGCAGAAGTACATCTAAATTTCAAACCTACAAGAGCCTGGCAACACATAAATACCATACCACCATGTTTGGAACTATCCCATGCAAGTAAAATTACCGCTGCGAGAGAACGAATGGAGAGTCAAGCTCAGAAGCACCTACAACGTGTGAGAAACCAACGATGTCGTGGAGCATTGAATGTGAACGATCTAGTTCTTATACGGAGACCTGGAATCTCTAACCCATCCGAGAGTGTATACAACAAATTTGCTACTTAATTTTATGGTCCATATCGAGTTGCTATAGTATTTGGTAATGGAAGCAACGCAATCAACGATTTGCAGACAGACGGGAGGATTGGGATTTATAACGCTGCTTATCTCAAGAAATACCTTCAGAACTAAAGATGTCTGAAATAAAAATTGCTTTCCACAATTTTTATCTAGTCGACGGGAAGGCGTATGAGCCCGATTGCTCATTCTCGATCCGAAGATGGATGGCAGCGTGTCGATGATTTATAAGAGATGATTTTAGAATTACGCTTAACGCAACTGAATAGCATTTGAACTCTTTGAGCTCATTGATTTGACTTTGGTACCTGGATAATTTATTTTTGTGCATCCTGTATATGTTATAATATATGAAAATATTTGGAATTCATCAGAAGATTCATTGTTGAATTTTTGGAATTATTTTGGTTATTAATAAATGTATAACTGCAGAAAAGCGAGAGGAATTTAATGGATCAGAACTTGACTACAGATGTTGCAACTTACTTCCGTCATCTACGACGTTAACACCTCCTGTTTGTTAACTTCATGGTAGGTGGACGTGTTTGTGAATTACTTAACTCTGAAGTTGGTAATCCACACGATATTTTTGTGAAAGTTGAACGTCACAAACCATCATTGTGAGTACAGTTAACTGTGCAATTATTTAAGTAATCTCCTGCAACGTTTTGGTGAGATTTGCCAAATTACAGTATTTTTATGTACACCGTACACGAGGAGATTCAACATTGTGACCATGTGGTCTTCAAAGTTATATGACACGTTATTTGAGTTTATAAGAATTAATCTCTACACTAAATCACAGTGGGATAACATTTTCAAACATATTGGAAGGAAATACTGTGAATATTTATTTTATACAACTGCAGATTGCAATGATATCGAACGATTACGTGGTGAAGACGTGTATGTAACTGACACAGTTTTTAGTGTTGTCAAATTTTATATTACTGATATTGGTAACGCCAGTGGCGGATACTATCGTCATTTTTGCTTACACCGCACCTGTAAATTCAGTGAAAGTATTATTTCAACTTGTGAAAACTACACTACGGAAATACGCAACTTCGAATATGGAAGCACATGGTAATGGAGACCTACCCTATTGAATATGTATCCTTTTACTATGGAAGCTGGTGACATGGATTATTTTAACCATGGGCCGGGAGTTCGATGGATTTTGGAACGTGATAGAGTACTGAGTATGGCCATGAAATCGCCATAATCACCCAGGCGAAACTCTAATGACAACCTGTAACTGATCAACTCTTCAACTTACTGTATCAGGATTGGATATTTTTTAGTGGAGTAGTATTAGAAGGTCTTACGATTTGCACATTCTGTTAGGCAGGCAATCTTATGTTTAGTTTGTAATTATTTATGGTCATACGTACAATTTTTGACAGCGCCTGGAGGAAGGCAGTTTTGTAAATATTTTAATGCTATGTTAAGTACGAGCTGGGTGTATGAATCTTGCATTAGATCGCCGTGTGTGAGAATGCAGAATGCGATGATATAATAACGAACAGTTTAAGGTTAGCAGATGTTTTTCAAGGCTATGTGTAGGCCAGCAGTATTGATCACTTCAGAAGTAAGCTTTTTCCAGCAGTAATCTGCATACGAATTTCCAAAGCTGTGGATTTTGAGAACCTGTTTTCTTTTGTCATAACAGCTGTGAACTTGTTACCGCATAAGCAGAGTGGAGTGGAGGCTTTGTTTTCTTATTTACTTTTATTTTCGACACGCAATGACATTACCTGACTAAATGAAATGTGTTTCTTTGTATGCAAGAGGGAGGTCTCGACTTGATGTCAGAGAACAGATTCTGAGTACAGCATTCTATAATGTATTTGACACTAGATAATTATTGATGTCTATGATATTTCGACTACTTTTTATGGTAAATTTTGAGTACTGTAAGTATGAGCATATAAGCACTATTGCGATCTTGAGTCCATTGTTGGAAAAAACGTTGTATAATTTAGGACTATGCTATTGTGGTGTCTAGAGGAGTAACATTTTAAGGCAGCATTATGAGCTCATGTATTGGAGCTACTATTGGTTTGTGGTGTAATTCCAGCGACTTTGTTCACTTATGGCAAGTTGACGGATGATTGGGATTGACGAGTTCGTGTTATTGTTATGGAACACACGGTGTCCATAATACTGGTGAACAGTGATTCACAGATAATGATGAATTATTTTCTAGATTTTTCTCCCACATTTTAGCCAAACTAGACACGTTTATTGGACACTTAAACTATACAAGAACACTTTGAGAATAAATAATGGATTAGTATTGATGATAATTACAACCAAGTGATAGCATTTTGAACTAAACCGAGAACTAAATAATTATATAGTCTAATATGTTGAATGCTAAACTTAAGTAACTTTTCTGACCATTTCTCAGAGTTTCTGAGTTTCAACGCTACCTAAATACACTCCGTTTATTCCCGATTTTGAGACGACGATCATCTAATGACGTGATTATTTGAAAACCCGATCGTTGTGATGATAAGCGACATAAGACGTGGCGTTTCGTCACAGTTGACGCCAACGTAATTTTTGTCCTCCTTACATTTATGACCATTTCTCAGCAAACAGCAGGAAACTGGTCAGTTTGGAATGCCAGTTGTATTTCCAGTAGGAGTGTACTGAACCTGTGTAATTTGTTTTGTAAATAGCTTCGATATTTGTTTTGAATAATTCAGTTAGGACCAGAATATGCTTAGCTTTGCATTTTTTTACTTTCTTAGGATAAACGAGTCTCGTTTATCAGTAATATTTTAACGTCATACGGGATTAGCTTATATCTAATGTAAATTTAAATGTTGGAGAGAATACCATCATAGCTTCCCTATTCGTATTGTGCTATTGTATAACGTAAATCGGACTTTGCATTGTAAACAAGTAAATATTTGTCTTGCTAGTAGATTCACGCCTATCATTATTATTATTATTTAGTAAATCTCCGATGTAATTGCTTAGGGAATCGTCACGTATTTCTCTCTTAGTGATTGATTTATTCTTCGATTTGTGAATAGGACTTCGAGGTGCTTAAGATAGACTTGAGCCAGGAGGTATTTTGATTTTGATTCTCAGGGCAGTTTTGATCCGGATTAGCCGATTTTCACATCTCAGAAATAGGCTAGGGATCTGTAAGTTTATCAATAAATTTAGTGTGATTTTAACATAAGCCTGTGCTCATTATTTTTGGGTTGTTTTTGTTTTTGTTGTGACTGTCATACTCTCATATTCCCGACACCCCCCAGTGCAGTGTTTTGTGCTAGGCCAGCCTACGAGTACATTCATTCCCCGAGTCCTGTGTGTTGGCCAGAGGAGGGTCTCGGAAGGACTGTTTAAGACTGGCAGCTCCCCAAAACTCTTGTCTGACGGGAACAATACCTACATGTGGGAAGCGTTTATTGACCAAAGTACAAGGTCATCAGTCCTATAGTTTGAAGATGGCGGTATATTAGCAAATCGACCCCCCCCCCCCTTTCAATTCAAACACAACGAAACAAAATCGGACCACCTTCGATAGAGAGGTAGCAATAGCAAGGGGCAACTCAGTGTCATGTTGTATATCGCCGCCATCATAACAAAAAAGAAATGGCGCCCACCCAAATGTTTTGAGCTTAAATCAAATTACGACTAACCTAAGCCTCCATCTCTGCTAAATTTTGCAACAATATACTTTAATATGGGAAGCTTGTTTTGTCGGAACAACAAGCCATCGGCCAAATAGTTTCCATATGTCGGATGTATGAATTATGCAAGTATTATAGCCTAACCATAACTTACGCTTCAAGAAGACCTGGTGTTGCCAATTACGCTTATCATACATAGGGAGGTTTAAACTGTCCTCAATGAGGTGAACGGTAGGATATTAGCATTTTAAAATAGAATATGAAACCGCAGTAATGACTAAAATTTCAGGCTGACCTGCCATTTTGATCTTGTCCGTGCCGTCCCGTTGGATAAAATGGCGGGTATTGTTTGCTCGTAAATCCATATATTTCCGAAACTTTGTAAGTTTATATCATTTTAGGAATGTACTGAACAAAATAATGCACAGTATCAAATGGCTTATAGAAAATGCAGAAAATGCTATTGAAATCGTTGATTGCAACACAAAATATTATGCAGTTATACTACACCAGTTTTTAACCAAGTATTAGTGTAGCGCATGAAAGGCGTAGTTGTAGCGACTTGGGCTCATAGTCTAGAGGTTCGTGGATCAAATCCCAGCAGGTTCATTTATTTACTTCGTCGTTTTTGTATTTATTGATTTATAACTACTCGGACGTTACAATGTTAAGCATGTATAGTGTGTATTCGCGATCAAAAATATTATATATACTTATAACACCACATATTTCAACACTCGACTCTAGCGATTAACATTTGTTGTCCTTGATCCGCGGTGGAGTCTTTTGTTGTTGATTCATTAGGTGTTTAGCGGCATCATGGTCTTGTAGCCCCGTGTACTTGGGTGTGTGTAGAAGTTGTCTGATGACCAGTGTCACTGTGATGTCTGTAGGCTTACTAGTGTGTGTACCTTTAAAACGAGGAAGGATTTGGGTAGGAAGCTGTTGTTGTTGTTGATGTTGTTTCAGTTGAGATGCATGGACCTCATGGTCATTTATCCCCCTGTATTTGGGTGAGTGTTGAATTTTGTCTGATAACCTGTGTTATTGTGATGGCTGTGTTAGTGTGTGTACATATAATTCATGTGAGGATTCGATCAGTCAAGGTATAATATCCGTATAGCACGTTGTATTTCAACAAGCTACTACAACCAACATTCAATTTTATTCCTTTAAATGGACAAAGAGTTGTATATACCCATGCATTTAGGAGAAAGTAGGCTATATGTTTTTGTTGTTAATGTTTCCCTTTTTAGAGGCTTGGGCATCACTGTTGTTTCAGTCCCGTTGATTTTTGGGTGTGTGTAGAATTTGTCTGATAACCCGTCTGTAGTAGTGGGCGTATTTGTAACTAAGGGTAGGATTGGGACGGAGGCGGTCTTGGCCTCAAGTTAGGAACCATCCCGTCATTCACCTGGAGCAGAAGTGGGAAACGAAAGAAATCCACTTCTGGGATGGCTGAAAAGGGAATCAAATCCATTTCTTCTCAGTTTTGCTTGAGGACATAGTGTATTCCGTTCCAGACCTCACAACAGAAATTTTCTTTTGTCAGAGACGCGAATCGAACACGGACCTCAGGGGTGATAGCCAAGAATGCTAGCCACAACACCATGAAGTGGTCGGAATAACAAGTTATAAATAAATTTTGGAATTTGATTTCTTAATCAGTTAGTTAGGTTGGTGATAATACTGTATACATTACTTGAGATGAGTTGTCTGCATTGCCGTTACAATCTTCTTCAGAATCCTTGCTATGTTTATGAAAATCAACTTTCCTGAAAATGCACGTAATCAAGTCTCCAGACATCTGAGAACAAGGAATGAGCCACTGTACATTATAAATATATTTCACATACAAGGTGAACGGAAATTACAAGCTTCAGGAGGTGAATCCTGAAAAAAAGAAAAGACTAAACATATTCATGTAAATATACATACGGAAATGCATCTCTTTCAATGTAAATAGCCCTGATAAACCGCTTCGGGTACAAACTGTATCATAATAAACTGAGGCAATCCACGAAGTGACGTTTGGACGCTTGCATTGCATATTTCCTCATAGCACTCAGAATAACTCGAATAATTTCTCTGTTGAAATATTGCCTAACTCACTGGCTGCTTGCATGTATATACAATTATACTGTATTATTAATTTTCGGCACATCACAATCATCAATATATAAAATATACATCAACATATGCTTATCTTTATATATATAATTCTTCGACACGTGTGTATGTGACTGAACTCCTCCTAAATGGCTGGGCCGATTTCTATGAAATTTCGTATGTATGTGAGGGTGGGTCGATGTATGGTTTAGATTCACAATTTGACCAGGTAGGTGCAATTTTAGAATTTTAAAACCCCAATTTACACACAATTTTAGAACTACAATATGCAGTCATAAACAGTCGTCATGGAAACCACTAGCCTTAGTGATAAGTGATGCTTTTGGACTGATTGTCTCTGCACGTAGAGCCACCTGGTCGCAACCTGTGCAACTACCGCCATAACATACACTCCGTCCGTGGCGGAAAGTTGTTTTTTATACCAAAGGTGGCAGTGATGTCGAATTCTACTGTTTGTCTCTGCACGTTAGAGCGTTTCAAAGTCCCGTATGCGTTCATATACTGTACCATACATCCGACTGAGATGAAACTTGGGTGAGATGTTGATTGCACTCCAAGGAAGGTGTTCGGCTTAGTAAATCCATTTTACAATAGAGAGTGCACGACTAGATTCAACAAATGGGCGACGACGCGCGAAGAGTTTCAAAAAGGTCCCGTATGCTTTCAAATACCATTCGTCCGATAGCGATGAAACTTGGGAGAGATGTTGTGTACACTCCAGGGAAGGCTTCTGGCATTGTAAATTCATTTTAAAATAGGTAGCGCACGAGTAGATTCAACAAATGAGCGACGACGCGCGAAGCGTTTCAACAAAATCCCGTATAAGTTTATATACCAATCATCGATTGCGATGAAACATTGATGAGTTGTTGTGTACACTTACATGAAGGTTTCTAACTTAGTAAATCCATTTCACAGGAGGTTAAGCACGAGTAGATTCAACAAATGAGCGACGACGCGCGAAGCGTTTCAACAAGGTCCCGTATGCGTTCAAATACCATTCATCCGATAGCGACGAAACTTGAGTGAGATGTTGTGTACACTCCAGGGAAGGTTTCTGGCTTAGTAAATCAATTTTACAATAAGTAGCGCACGACTATATTCAACAAATGAGTGACGAAGCCCGAAGATTTCAACAAAATCCCGTATAAGTTTATATACCATTCATCGATTAAGATGAAACTTTGATGAGTTGTTGTGTACACTAACGTGAAGGTTTCTAACTTAGTAAATCCATTCCACAGGAGATGGCGCACGAGTAGATTCAACAAATGAGCGACGACGTACGAAGCGTTTCAACAAGGTCCCATATGCGTTCAAATACCATTCGTCCGAAAGCGATGTAACTTGGGTGAGATGTTGTGTACACCCTACGGAAGGTTTCTGGTTGAATAAATCCATTTTAAAATAGGTAGCGCACGACTAGATTCAACAAATGAGTGACGGCACGCGAATCATTTCAACAAAGTACCGTATGCGTCCATATACCATTTATCCGATTGCGATGAAACTTTGGTGAATTGTTGTGTACACTTCAGTAAAGGTTTCTGGCTTAGTAAATTCATTTTACAATAGGTAGCGCACGAGTAGATTCAACAAATGTGCGATGGCGCGCGAATCGTTTCAACAATGTCCTATATGCGTTCATATACCATTTATCCGATTGCGATGAAACTTTGGTGAATTATTGTGTACACTCCAGGAAAGGTAAGTCCAGTTTTTAATAAGTAGCGCACGAGTAGATTCAACAAATGAGCGACGGCGCGCGAATCGTTTCCACAATGTCCCGTATGCGGTCATATATCATTCATCCGATTGCGATGAAACCTTGGTGAATCATTGAGTACACTCCAGAGAAGGTTTCAGGCTTAGTAAATCTATTTTACAATAGGTAGCGCATGAGTAGATTCAACAAATTAGTGACGGCACGCGAATCGTTTTATGAAAATCCCGTATGCGTTCATAAGTCATGCATTCGATTCCGATAAAACTTTGATGAGTTGTTGTGTACACGCCAGGGAAGGTGTTCAACTTGGTAAATCCATTTTACAATATTGGTAGCGCACGAGTAGATGTAATAAATGAGTGACGACGCCTGAAGTGTTCCAACAAAATCTCGTATGCGTTCATATACTATTAATCGATTGCGATGAAACTTTGATGAGTTGTTGTGTACACCTACGTGAAGCTTTCTAACTTAGTAAATCCATTTCACAGTTGGTAGAGCACGAATAGATTCAACAAATGAGTGACAGCGCACGAATCATTTAAACAAAATCCCGTATGCGTTATATGCCATTTATCCGATTGCGATGAAAATTTTGGAGAGTTGTTGTGCACGCTCCCAAAAATGTTTCTAGTTTAGTTAATTCATTTCACGATAGTTTAGAGGCAGTTAACAGAAATTGAAAAAATATTGTGTATCCAAAAGCACTTCAAGAAACAAAGTTACAACACTTTCTTTGATTGGCAGGACAACGTCTGCCGGGTCAGCTAGTAATTATATATAATAGTAATGTAATGAAATGGTGTGGGTGATAAAGAATGAATAATGGAGAGTCAAGACATTATTTCATATGAAACAAGTAGTTCCGTGGTGAACTAAGGAGGCTACGTTTTCATAGAGTTTAAGATACAATCCTTACTGCTCTAATTATACCTGTTTGAAAGGCTGTTAGCTCTGACATTATAAGATTTGCTCAAAATTTGCATTCTAAGATTTTCTTAATAGAGAACCATAATACGTTTGTGGCTGTTAATGTTGGGACATTCATTCTTGTGCAACATAAATAACTTACACAACAATGTAATATGTGACATTATTTTATTTCCTCGCTCGCAAATCGAAGATATAATTAGTTAACTGAGTGACTGAAATTAGAGTAGTGAGTTTATAATTACACCTGGTGCGTTTGTTTGTGTACTTCTCTCACATGAACCAAGACGAGGAAATGGTTAATGGCGCAACCCGTTAAAATGCAAAGACTCGAAACAGAAAGTCAGGCTACTTCTGATGAAGATTGTGAAAATGTTGCAGAGACAGCGGAAGTTGAATATTTTTCTCATAGGAATACGAGTTCTCAACAGAAATCTCAACATAGGGTCAGATCAGAAAAGCCTTAGGATTAATTTATGGAGGAAGTGAGTCAAAACCACAACCCAATTGTGAAATTTGCTATGAGACCCATTTCAACAATTTAATGAAGCCATCTTTATTAAGAAGACATTTTCACTCGAAACACGAGAACCTGAAGAATAAGTTACTTGCTGTTTCTTAAAGAAAGAAAGCTGATCTAAGGAGTGGTAAACATCAGATTGCCACGTTTTCATTTGTGAATATGAAGGGTCTTGATGCGAGATTCAAAATAAGCTTAAGAATAGGTAGGGCCGGAAGACCACATACCGATGACGAGTCATATTTACTGCTGCGGCTAAAGACATGATGTCGAATGTTATTGGTGAAATACAGGGAAGTCAACTGGGTGTTATTCCCTTTTCCAGCGACACCGTCTCACGCAGAATCTCATGTATGTCTAATTCTTTGAAAGAACATCTTGTAACCAAACTCAAGTCCACAAAATGCTTTGTTATACAGCTGGATGAGAATTCAGATTGGACAAATATGGCGCAATTGATAGCATGTGTTATATATATATAGATTCTACCTCTGCAATGACGGAATATATGCTTTTCTGTAAGGAGCTTCACGAACATACGACAGCACAAAATTTATTTGACGAGTTTCTAAGGCAGCATGGTGTTTACTCTAAAAAGTGCGTTGGTGTGTGTACTGACGGTTCAGGAGCAATGACTGGAAAACATACGGGTGTGATTTCCTAGATCAAGAAGTTTGCCCCAGAGGCAACATTCGTTCACTGCAGTCTTCACAGAGAGGTTCTAGTTCCGAAGGAGTGTTCGAATGGAGTGAAAATAGTGTTGACAGAAGCAGCAAAAATAGATAATTTCATAAACTCAAAAGCAGCGAATTCCAGATTATTTGCAATCTTATGGAAAGAAATGGGGAGCGAACATAAACATTTTCTCTTCTTACAGTCTAATCATCATTTTGGGTTCGAAGCTGCTGCTTGATACTGATATTCTGTCGTTTAACAGTGGCTATGCAGACTAGATTTCGTAGCTGCCATTTTCTAGTGGTTCAATGAGTTGAATAGAGGACTGCATGGTAAACGCTCAACAGTTTTCAGGACAAAATAAAAATAATTTTGCCTTTATAGAAGTCGTGATAGGAAAACGTTCGCACTTTCCATTCCTACAACATTTCGTAGACGAAAATGAAATTGAGCTTCACGAATCCATTGTGAACGACATAAAAGCACAGTGTTTAGGTCTGATTGAAGATTTCGGCGAATACTTCTCTGAGATATAGACAGCGAGTTCTGGTTTCACGACTCCATTTCCGCGAAGAAAGACTTCAAGCTACCAGATTACTTTTCAAGAAAATAAAAACATCATTGAACTGCCCTGTGATGAAACAATCAAATGCAGTTCTTAGAAAACATTTTTGACAATTTTCTGGTTGTAGGTACTAGTCAAATTTCCTAACATTGCCTGCTATGGTATAATGATGCCGTTCTCAACAACGTACCAATCTGAGAGTGCCTTTTCATCCACAGTGTACCTAAAAATAAGTACTATAATGGGCAAATTATAGAGCCGGACCTCCACTTGAAAGTCTCGCCTGGTCAAGAGGACAACGGGAAACTGCATATATGCAGGCACATCCTTTCCATTGAAAGACAATTCATTGAATAGTAGTAATTTAAAGCTTTATAATAGTTAGAAAATATGGAGATGAATGATTGTAAGTAAAGAGGCTACATTTTTCTCTATTATTAAACATTTTTAAAAGGCTTAATTGAAACGTTTATGGTTAATTTTTTTAGCTAATCTTAACGATACTGAGCCCGTATTCGCTCATGCTGGTGATAGTTTCTTAGGAAGCATGGTTATTTTACAGCGAGGAAGTGCTGAACGTACTCAGGAAGCCAGCTCAAGCTTCAGGTATTCTTTTGACTCTACAGAGGTTCATAAATATTTTTCCTGGACAATTATAATTGAAACTTTATTCTGCAATCTTCAAGAATTTATCATATGCCATTCTGCGTAATTTATCAAGTCATTGTGACCTAATTATTGATTTTTAATCAAAGGTAAAGGTATTTCATCGCAGATATGCGAACCGGACCTAATTAGTCGCTACACGACTTTGGGAGTTTTGAAGCCGGAACATCATCCACAGAGAAGAGGGAAGACAAAACCTATTGAGAGTTCGGAATGAACGCATGCGTTTTTGAGGTCATGGAAGGACCACGCGTCGGACCTTAGTAGTCCAGATTATAAGTTGAACTGTGAATCCAGTTGCATCACATTGTTTAAGCACCTTTGTGTGCTAGTGATTTATGAGGAATCCGCGCGAAGTGCACGAGGGATAACGCCAGAAGGAAATTCACGCGTTATTCGTGAAACTGTGATTTTTGTGTTTTACACGTGGTCAGTCATATTATACCACGTTGTAGACACCAACCTTACGTGAGAAGTCGTGAATATTGGCGAACAACATTATAAGACGTTGTATATTTAGTGTGAGTACGCAATTCATCATATTAAAACCAAGCCGTGTTAGTGCTGGTATTTTTCAATGCACGTGTATGGTGATATTTAGTGATAACTTATTGTTCAAGTATTAGAAGCTGTGAAACAGATACCTGTTGTATCTTAAATTCAGTGGCAGACAAAAGGGCCACTTTCCTAACAAGTCTGCAAAAGTTAAGAGTCTGTGTTACTCATAACCAACCTCCGATTTGTAAATTCAGTGTTTATTCATATTTGCCACGCAAAATGATGATTTTACTTGGACACGAGGACGCAATTTTTCCCCACGTCTACATGATGTCCGTGATGGCCTAAGCTAATTCTGTGAAGGGGATGTCCAGAACTTGGTTTACATTATGAATTGGAAGAAGAGGAGAAAGGGCAGGACTATAGGCCCAGGATAGATGGAATTAACCTTCCTATCTAGAGGAGATGATAAACCCCTCAATCTCCAGGTTAATATGAGGTGAACGACGATCCACTGTGAGTCCTGTATCTAATTCTCTATTGTAAAGGTCATAGGTCTTGGTGGAGTAGTTTTTTCAACCGTACTGATGGCAACCATAAAGATAGAATGTGTAGTGTAGTAATTTTTACATGTATGTTTCAGTTATCAGCTTATGCATTCTGGTCTAGAACTATTGGTGAGACACCCAGTGGCGATTTTTACGTCGGTGCATCTGTAATTATGTGCATTTCAATATTAGGAACCTATAGATTTGCCTTAGCTTTGGGAGCCATTTTCAGTCAGCTTATGCTGCATCTTGAGGGAAGAGTGTGAATTCCTCAGTTTAACTTAACAGACACCCTGTTTGATTTTTTTATTTTCACGCCGACTGCGGGCATATCATTTGGTGATGTAGGTTTCAAACACCGTTTTTGAATGGATTTTGTTAAAGCATTTATGTGGAACTTTATGCCATGAGATTTCAGTAGGAAGGAATTTATATATGTACGTGCAGTGCATTGTTTAGCCTGTCTCGAACACGAGTACATCGACGTGTCATTTTTACAGCACTGGGAGTTGAAGCGTTGTCCCATTAATGTTAATTTGTGCCGAGAGCTATCACATGAAAGTTATTAGACCTTGAGAAGCAGTGTTGGCGTATCTTTGAGATAGCAAAGCAGTTGAGACGAGCGAATCGTCTATATTTTAGTTATCTTTGCTTATTTCAAACAGTTATATATTGCTACATCTTTACTCATGGCAGAGATCATTGTAGTTAGGACACGTTATTCTATTTGTGTGTATTTGTGAGGGTCACGACAGGACATTTATATGTGAACCCAATGTTATAAGACATTCATGCTAACTTGCCGAGTGCAAGAGATTCCACATACAGTGAAACACGCAGTGAGTTGTCGCGCTGACGACACCATTCAACGCCAAACAAACCTGTTTTTCAAAATTCCCAGAATTCCAGTGTTCTCATTGTGAGACTTGACTGTTGATCGACGTTTAAATGTTACATATTTTTGTATGGAGTGCTTACGAACAATGTCAGAAGTAGGCTTCTGAATCTAGGTCAACAGCTGATTGAGCTGTGTATTTGTATAGGGTGACCAACAAGTCACAAGTTTGGAAGTTCGCTATTTTTGTGAACGACTGGTATTATTCATTCCATGATTTTTAATGATGAGAGGTTTTCCCATTTTTGCAGACCAGACAATTTTGTATCTGGCTAGCTATTCTTGTTATTATTGTGTCCGTGCAAAGGCACGTTGAATGTTATTGTTGTGTCCGTTTGTTGACACGTTCACGGAGTGGACTTATACTCTCGACCTTGGATCCCAGCAGTATTGAGCATTGATGCCAGACTGCCTATGTTTATTCTTGCCAGCTAGGAGCCGCAATTGATGTTATTATTGGAGTCATTTTGTTGCTCATGGTATTGTGGTAACCACCAGAATCATGTACTTAGTAAGCATCTCAATGGAGAGTTACCATTATGCAGCCTTGTGTCATTATGGTCAATCGTCAAAAACTATGAATTAAACCTACGAGTTAAACTGTTCAATAAATCATGAAATCTAATTACCGCAAATCTACGATGTTAATATGATTAATAATTCATCATTAGTTAAATTTTGACCTACGATTCTGATTGCTGACCGACGCATTAAGCTAATTATTTTCCGTATGGAAATCTTTTAGAGAGCTGACACGATTTTGACCGACGAGTATCACTGGTCACCATTAGTTTGCAACTTGTGGGCCGTAGTGATTTCATGCGATGTTAGTCGCGGTTTTTACTGCGCATTCGCCAACCTAATTAAACACATTATATGCCAATTAGAAGCAAACAGCTTCGTAATTTGTGTAAGCAGGTTATATAAATACGATAATTGTTGTGTCATTTATTTCATTCTGTGTACTACCTGATTGTCCCATTGCCATGAAATTATTGTTTTTACGATTATTTTACTTTGTTCATTGTTAAGTAGGACGGTTGCTATCCTAGAGTTGTGTAAGTTATTTTCTTACGGATGCATCTCGCCGTAATTCATTGTCAATTTGGACTTAGCTAAATTAGATAAAATTAAAGGTAAATTCGGAAGTGGTACCAGCAAAACTTAGATTTGCTGTCATGTTTGAGTTTGTTGTTTCATGATGTTTCTGACTGGATCCATCATCTTTGCCTGAATCTTCAATCAGGGTTTCTTTATGTATCACGTTCCAAGCTTTGTTGTTGCTTTCTCTTCTGTAAGTAGGACTTTTCGAGAGCGCTAACTTAGCTTCAATTAGGGGTTGGTATTTTTATTATTAGCTTTGCGGATTAGCCGAATTCAAGCCCTCCGATAGTAGGATAGGGGTTTGATTTTTGAATAAATATTTTCTTCGAATTTTACTTAAGCCTGGATGTTATTATTTACTAGCTTTGTGTTTGTGGGTGCGCTTCTCTGGGCGTCTATGACATTACCCCGTGTACTCCCGATCCCTTGCGAAGTGGACCTCGTGCTGGCTACCCCTAAAAGAAGTACATCCGATCCTCTCAGGTTGTGTGTTCGAAGGATGGAGTTGTCCGGAATGTCATTCACGGTTGATGGTATCCCGACAATCTCCTCTAACGGGCACAATACTAAAACACATTTTGCTAAACTACAACATTTGAACTATTAAATATAAATACTTTGTCACATTACTATTATGTAATATTTCATTTAGTTTGAACCTTACTTGTGGAAAAAATTTGGTGGTGGTAAAATAGAAAACTAGTTATGACTTATGGGTATTTTTTTAAAGTTTGAGAATCCCTGTCTTATGGCTTAAACTTACACTATACCGGGTGGTCCGCCAGCCCCTTGCGATTCAGTTCTATGCATCCCGTCACATGTACTACAATTCTGAAAGACATAGGTCTCTCTCCCTAAACCGGAGTAATATACCGAGGTGTGTGTTAACGGGCTAGAAGACAGAAGGAATCGTGAGCGCCACTATTAATTCAGTATGGGTACCTCGTTTGAACCCGTATAACGAGCAAAGATACGCAGAACACGTATTTAAAACAGGAGGTGCACGCACAGACCGAGAGCAGGTATTGTATGGACTGGGAAGTACGCGCCGCAGGTCAACAGTCGCAGTCGCTCACATTGCAAGCGCGCGGTAGGATGTGTGGTAGTTGACAGTGCTCGAGGGTTCAAAGGTTCAAGTCCCAAGCATTTTTTTAAACATGCAGTTGCCTAGGATGTGGCAAGGTTGTATACATTATAGATTTTCACACACTGATTGTGTTGTCACAAGGGCAGTTCGAATGGAGCTGGGTTGATAGAGGCTAGGAAACATGTGGCAGTACTTCAGTTATCCACGGCGTTAACGAAGCACCTGCTCGAAGTGACAACCTCCGTGGTCGATACAGAGCTGCGCGTGATGTTGTAAGGATCATCTGGCTCTTTGCAACTTCTCTGGCGAAACGGATCGGTATACATCGGTGATGAGCTGTCTAAGGTGACCAGGACCGGTCGGCTCATGTGCATACACCAGTTGTTTTACATGGACACACAGAAAAAAATCCAGGTGTGTAAGATCGGGTGATCTGGCTGACCAGGGGACAGGTCCGACACGTCCTATCCATTTATCAGGATACGTCACATGGAGATGGTTCCGGACGTCCACCGCCGCGTGCGTTGGAGCTCCGTCATTTTGAAACCACATCCTGTAGCGGTCAAAGAGTGGCACATGTTCCAAAAACGCTGATAGTTCATTTTGGAGAAACCGCAGATAGCGTTGCCTGTCAGATGGCCCTCAGAGAAATGGGGACCGATGAGGTGATATCCCATGATGCCACACCATACATGTACGCCACACTGTACCTGAAAAGCTGTCTGTCACACCAAATGAGGATTATACACACTACAGTAATGCATATTATGGCAATTAACGGATCCATTGTCGAGGGATCGTGCTTCGTCCGTAAATAAGATGGTCGCCAGAAAAGCAGGAGCAGTGTCAACATGCTGTAGGATCCACTGACGAAACGCCACCCGGGCATCGAAATCATGACCATGGAGATCCTGGTGTAAGTGCAGATTATACGGTTGAAACCGGTGGCTATGCAATATCCACATAACAGACGCTCGGCCAATGATCGCCTCCTGTGCAATGGCCCGTGTGCTGGTATGAGGGTTACGCCAGATACGTCAAACACAACCTCTTCGTTGTGAGCAGACATCACGCGATGATCTCGAACTGACCGTGTCCTTCCCAGGGATGCAGTATCCCGAAGGCGTCATTCCACACTCCGAAATGGTATGTCTGTCAGTTGTCGTCCATCCGGATTGCGTTCTTGGTGCAGGCGGTGTGGCTGGTGTGCATTCTGTCGAGCTTCTCCCTAGATAAGTAACAAATCAACATACTCATCGCTGGAATACATCTCGAGGCAGTGAATAAACTATGTGTTGTGAATTGCTTTGAAAGAGAGGAGTTCGCGCAGCTACATACTGAGCCCGTGTAGCTCATGATGGTAATATATTTTGGAACTCAGAAGCTGGCATCACGTTTGACGGACCAGGCCGAGCCTTACCATGAATTGACTTGAGTTGTCACAACCCTTAAAATATGTTGACCACAAGGAAATTATATTTTGTGATTGAACTTTACGCCACTGATTTATACTGTATAAGAGATCTAATGATTGCCTGAATCACATCAATTTTTTGAGGAATTTTGAGAATATTGGTTGGAAGTGATAATCGTACGAGCAAGAATGCAATATTTGAAGAGGTGATAAGTCGCTAAATGACCAACGTAGTTTTCCGGAAACTTCGTCTGCATGATGAAGGAAGAAACAAGAGATTTTTCTGATTGCCCGAGGGAGGCACACGTGTTCGTATCTTCTCTGAAAGCCACGCAAGTGAAATAATAAACGCAAAATTTTGTGAATTGCATACTAGCAATTGCACACTACAAGTTTGAAATGTTTAATTGGTGAAAGTATTTGATATTTCACGATCTAATAATCCAGTGAAAACACATTATGTTCATGTTCCTCTCCTTTTGTACTTTGTCTTATGGGTTTGAAAGTGTGTTTCAGAAATTCGAGATGTTTTCACATTGCCTACCTATGTACAAGCATCTTTCTGCAGCACTCCTCGAGGCCATACGCTGCAGTTACTGCCTTTCGGCCGTTCATGAAGAATTCTCAAGTTCAACACATCACCACCAGAGGGCATCAGTCTCGCAGCTACAACTTTTAGACATAATTGATGTACAAAGGAATTTTGTTTTTTCATGGTGTCAATGCCCCTGTCATCCCGCCTTCTTTTCCCACCTCTGCCTTGCTTTCGCCACCCGTTGCTTCGTTGCGTTCACTCACTCGTCAGCTAGTCTTAACCGAGCAAGTACGCTCTTTTCTTATAACCTCGATCAGAGGCAAGTGGTCATGTCCGACAAGTTGTTTTAGTTATACTACTAGTACTCAACGGCTCTACAAGCCCATCATGTGAAAGATAAGAAATTGCTATCTCCTTTAAATACGGCTTGAAGCTGTTTTAAATCTTCTCATCGCATTTTATTCATCAGGCAAGTTACCAATTTTTGATGAACCACATTTCACTAATAATGCCATAGCAGGGAATTATTTGCAACCATGTCAACTGCACACAATTAAGTTTCATGGGATATCCCCATAAACTCTGTTTATCCATTTGAATTGGGCACCGTGGGAATTCAACTTATGTCAACTGCATAGTCTAGTTTTGTGAAATTCAACCTGAAATTGTAATAAACTAGAGATTCCATCTGGAAAGTTCCAGTAATCTATCTTAAAGTGTAATGTTGTGACATCATCGTGAAACCGTTAAATAGGGCTCCACAATAAAGCAAGTCTTACTCGTTACAGCGAACACTTTGACTACCATAAACTGGCTACGCACCCCATTTCTACTGAACTATAATAATTTTCACAACAGTGACGGTTAAAAATAGAACAATTCATAAACATTCAGTGCTTCAATGCGTAGTGCGTTCTACCGTCGATTCGGGTCGCGCCGCGTGTGCAAGAATATTGGCCAGATAATAAATCCCATTTCTTCCCTCTTTCCGCACTTCATACCCTACTAACAAATGTAATTTAAGGAATGAATGTATTTTTTGTTAAATTGAGGTTAAACTAAATTAGTGTCCTCCCCATTCTTGATAATATATAATAATCACGTAGCGCTAATTAAATATTCTCGGTGGTTATAATTCCACCTTTTACCAAATGTCATTGTATCATTCTGGAGCTATCCTGCTCAAAAATCATCCCATTAATCAGGTACCTTCCACTGTTGTGTGTAACCTTTAAAAGGTTTTCTCCTATGCACATTATATTGGTTTAATACTTCAGCACCTGCTGTGCCCAAGATTGTGAACTCAAATCTTAAAAGTGCTTCAGTTTATTTTCATGTTTAATTGTGTTCAGACCTGAACTAAAACTAGTCAAAGGTAGTTTTATGTATTACCATATGAAGCTATAAAATTGATTTCTCCATTGCGATAAATTTAATCTCTAAATTGTGGACTACGGTCGCCTTCTGGAGGCATTTTACGTTGTTTGCGCATTCGCCTTACTCGAAGAGCATCCTAATGAGCGGTGAACACTTACTCACCCTTTCAATGTACCCCTTTCACTTATTGAATCAAACTAAATTACTTTACTGGCTGCGTGGCTCAGCGGTAAGGTTCTCGCTTGCTGGGCCCTAGGTTGCAGGTTCGTAACCTGGCGCAGTCAGCTGGCATTTGAGGGTGCGTAAATGCGAGGGAGCCGTGTCAGTAGATTTACTGGCATGTTAAAGATCCCCTTCGGGGAAAAATTCCGGCACCCCGGGGTCTCTAAAAGCCATAGTAGTAAAAAGGGACGTTAAACCAATATCATTATTCTAAATTACTTTACTTTCATTATTTAAGATTTTCGTTAATTTGTTGTTTTCAAGGCAAAACTCCATTTAATGGGATTTGTTAATGTTTGCCTTACCTTTCTCCTTAAATTGTCAAATGCAAATACAGTTCACTCTGCCAACTTCCTACCTGAGGTAATTGTTACCTTGTCATTTCAATTTATGATTATTGATTGTGGTTCTTTTGCATAATCAAGATTTGGTTATTCATTCCTTGCTAAACTTCTAAATAGCTCCTCGCTGGGTAAAATCTTAGTTTACTTTGGGCACAACAATTGGTCTCCCTTGTAATTAGTCTTAATTATAATCGTTTTTCTCTAGGCCACGGGCACCTCCTGCTTCCAGGCTTAGTTATTAAATTCTTGTTTCGGGTTTCTAAGCCATTTTTTGCAATTGATTTCATTTAATGTACTTTCTTGATCAGCAATTTCCTCTTGGCTGCAATTTGTAGATGCGCCACGTGGATTTTGTTGTGTATTATTCTTTTGCCTTTGTACTTCGTTGCAATTTCTTTTTTTAGCATGCCTTTCGAATAACACATCTTCGTTTGCTGTGCAAACTATAACTTGATCGTTTGTGATCACTAATAATAATAATAATTAGATTGTAAATGAGCCATGGGCTCTCCCTCTATTTGCAACTTTTTACCAGACCCGTTTAGTATTCTTAAATACACTTAGATATATTGCAGTTAATTAATTGATCTTTATTGTTTTCTTTTATGAAAATAAATATATTGTTATTGGGCTCAGTCCCTTGCTCCTAATCTTTTTCTTTCGCTCCTGACGATTTTCCTTAATTCCTCATCTTCCCTTATGGTAATTTTGGAATTGAATTCCAATTGCTCCAAATTCTTGGTATCGGAAACCCTAAGACCCCATTTGTCATTAAATAGCTTAATATTAATTCACTTGAAATTTCAGCTTTACTGTTGAACGAGACCCTGGCACGGAAGAGGTGGCGGAGAGAGGCTACTTCAAATCCTGCATCAAGGTTCAGTCTTCGTGCTGCCAATTCGACAGCTTATTCATCTTTCTAGGAGAGGCGTAAGTTGTACTTCAGCTTCCAACTTCCATTATGGCACCTCCGGATGATAAACACATCGCCAGACGTGCGTCATACAAGGGGCATCTCACCCGTTTTAGAACTTTCCTTAAAGATTTATCTCCCAAAGATTACAATCTAGATATAATTTCGCAACGCTTGAAGAATTACGAGCAAGCCTATGTTCGGTATGACTCATGTCAAACGGAAATCGAAACCGTCATTTTAAATCAGGGGGCAGATAGGGACGAAGTTGAACCCTTGTACTTGTACTTGCGTTGGTACCGCCTACGCTTTAATTCACAAACTTTCCGAAGAGCAAAGAACGGACATTCCTGTTCAAAGCCCAACTCAAATGCAACAAACCCCATCCCGTGACAGTGCTATAAAGCCCAGACCGTTACTTCCTAAGATCGAACCCCCCTATTTCTCAGGTGAGGAAAATCAGTGGCAATCTTGAAATGAGCTCTCTTCTTCCCTCATTCATGATAATGACGCCATCCCGGCACTTCACAAATTCCATTATTTGCGATCGTCTCTTCATGACCAGGCGTTGCAATTGGTCGAAGCTCTTACATTGTTTACTGAAAACTATCCCATTGCCGTTAATCTTCTGAAACAGAGATATGGTAACGAACGTCTTCGTATTCAAATCCACATGAAATATTTATTCAATTTGTCGCTCACACGCCATAGTGACTTCAACACTTTGCGAACTCTTAAAGACACCACTCAACTTCACGTAAAGCTTATACCAATTGGAGCAACCAACGGAACACTGGGATACTTTTTAATACACCTGGTCACTTTTAAATTCGACGCCGCAACTTTGAAAGCATGGGAGATCGAACTTGCCCATGACGATGTTTATTCTTATGATCATTTGGTCACATTCATCAACAGCAGATGTCAGCTGTTAACCGCTCTCGCAACTCAAAGTGAAAACGCCCCCACCTAATCACGACGTGAACATAGCACCACTAGTACTCAACGACATGTGTCTTTCGCTCCTAAATCTAGCACTTATACTAGTGGTTATAAGACTAGGTCTTCTGAAAACAGACAAACTAGCTCTCAAGCATTAAATAGTCAAGGTGGAACTCAGAAAACTTACGACAACCCTTCGAAAGGTTTACTTTGTCAAGATTTTCATGCTCTGTACTTTTGCACTTCTTTCAAAAAGCTATCAATCGATGAAAGAAGAAAGCTCGTTTCTCAATATCGTTTTTGTTTTAACTGTATTTCGCCTAAACATTCCGCTTCTAATTGCATATCCGCTAGACTTTGCTACCATTGACAAAAGCCACATCATACGTTATT